>CM052708.1:54167596-54430695 GCA_028551405.1 Uromys caudimaculatus | reverse complement strand
GGAGGAATTCCCTCACAGAGGCGGGGAGGGGGAGGGGACACGGGGTTTCTAAAGAAAAGGGGAATCATCGGAAATGTAAATAAAATATCAAAAAATAAATAAATAAATTAAAAAAAAAATTTCTGTACTGTACTGTAATATAGGAAATGTTCAATATTTTTAATGACTGAATAAAAGCAAATAAATGCACACTGAAAATATTAGGGTACTATCATTTATTTATTACCTGCAAAACTGCTTGAAAGTATGCTGGCAATGATGAATAGACAGTGACCTGCCTCATTTGACCCATGACAGGGGGAACAAAAGACTAAGCCATTTTACAAAGGTCACTTGCAAATGTGCAAAGATCCAAGAAGGTGTTCACGTACCTTGATGATTCAACCAGTAAACACAGCTCATGAGTACAACCCCCCTGTAATGGGAAGATACCTAAATACCCATGAAATTTACTCTGCCATCGCTACAATGTCAGAGTAGTGTAAGAAACACATATTTGATTAAATGTTACCATTTTGACTACACGTAACAGTGGCAATCATACGTGCCATCATCACACATGCTTTTTGGCAGCTGGCTTATTTCATTTGACATAATGTCCTCCAGTCCATCTATGCTGTTGTATATGCTAGAGGGTCTTCCTTTTGTCCCATTGTGTGTGTGTGTGTGTGTGTGTGTGTGTGTGTGTGTGTGTGTGCGCGTGCGCGTGCGCGCGCACTTGCATAAGCGTGCGCGTGCATGCATGTGCAAACCATGTTTAGTTTATCCATTTATCCACCAATGGACACTTGAGTTGCCTCTCCCCTTTAGCTTTTATTAACACAGGATACAAATACTGCTATTTTCTGGTGCAAAAAAGACTGCTTCCCTCACAAATGAGCAAGCCAAGGTCTCCTTACAAGTTTTCTCACAGAAGTCACACAACTAGGAAGCAATAGGATCCAAGCCCACCAAGTTTTAAATGGAGGGGAAGTATTTGCCCAATCAATGACCCCAAGGAGAGATTTTAGAACAGAGGAGCCTGAACTCACTAGGAAAGAGCAAATGCCACACAAGCCATGACCTATAGGAAAAGTCACACCTGTGTGACTGTGGATACCCAGGCTCAAAAAAAGAAAAAAAAATTAGCTTTTTCTTTTGTGATAGCAATGTGGGGTCAGGAAGAATTTTTTTTTTACTAGTGTGTGGGGAATAGTAGAGGAGGTGAACCATCTTGCTGGCCCAGGAAAAAAATTTCACTCTCTAGCAAACACTTCTAGCTATGATTGCTACTGACATTATTTGTAAAGAGGCTTTAAGAAGCCTGGCCATTTAAAGGAAACTATCATTCAACTTCAAGCCCCAATTTGCATTGACAAACAGTGCAGAGGGTGCCCTGGCCAAGCTCACCTTTCGGTGTCTTTACTTTATTTCTCCAAAGCAAAAGAACCTGTGCAAAAATACACACTGCAAAGGATCAAAAGGATTCAAGGGACTCAGGAGCTTTATGGAAATGACCCAGCTTGGCAGGACGGAGCTAATGCGCTGAGCTAATTTCATTCCAGAGGCCAAACTGCAAACACTGTTTTGTGCTTCCTGAGATAAAAAGGCCAGATCTTAAAAATATTTCGAGCTGTGTCTTCACATTCCATCGTGCAAATAGCATGATGCGAGCGACGTGCAAACATGCTTGTTAACAGTTAGCTACAGCACAGCGGGTGGCTTCACGCGGCTGGACTAAAGTATCTTGAAAGGAAAAAGAAGGACCAGGTATGTGCCTTTTCTGAGAGCCTTGCTCCTTGGCCTGGCCCTCCAGACCAAAAGGAAGGAACATAACTTCATGGGAATAGGTAATGGACTACGGTTGCCTGAAAACTAAGCACCCAAGAAGAGATATTGGAATGTGCACTGGGCAAGGATGGCCAGGGGCTACCCAGACAGAGTAGATCCTGGGAGCTTGAGAATCTAGGTAGCTGGGTAGCCTCTGGGCTGTTTAGCAGCTGTATGGCCTCCCGAAGCTCTTCTCTGAACTTTGGCTTCATTGTCTGAAAAATGGGAACATTAATAGTTTTGACTTCGTGGGATTATACTCAAAATTAGTTCTGTCTAGATTTTTCCCCAAACTCACTCAGCCTTCATCAAGATGAGGGTACTTGCAGACTCAACATTGTCCTCTTAGTCTAGTGACACATGCTCTTCTGCCTTACCCTCCTCACCCCTGAGTCCCATGTGATTCTCCCTTCCCATTATAAAGTGGACAGCTTCCTTGCAATGGAGGACAGCTATACAAACAGCTCTGCTGTGTGAACACATCAAAACACAGAATGCATCCATATCAACTTTATTAATAATAGCCTTCTTGCTATTGTTATGATTAGTAAATTACTGTTACTTTTAAAAAAATTTGGTGTGGGAATCTGTCCTCTTCCAAGATTCTCTACATAATTTCTAATAGTTCAAACTCCTGAATACCTCGAGGGGCCAGCGCTCAGTCCTGCTTTCCTGCTTTTTGCACTAGCTGTCTCTGTGGTCATAAGGCACAGGAGGCTCAGAGCTTTAAATGCTGGAGGAAACAAAGGTTATTAACTCTTTGCAAAGGTCTGTGATGACAGTGGGGAGCAGGTGGAGAATGGGCATCTCATATTCTCTGGGAGCAATGAGAGTATAGACAGGTAGCATATGTGCCAAGCTCTAGAGATGGATGGCCCAAGCTGACCCTCACAAATACTTCGAGGCAGGCAACATTATTATTCCCATTCTTTGGAGGAGGAAACCAAGATACAGAAACCAAGATATCTTTCCCAAATATATGAAGACTAGCTTTGAGTTCTGCTAAGATGGCTCAGGGATACAGGAAATGCGAAGACAGTGAAGATGGTATAATGCCGGGTCTCCCATCTCTTAGACTGCCAGAGAGTCAGAGAAGGGCACATTCTTGTGGCTAGAGAAGGCAGGAGCGAGTGTGAAGGAGGGGAGGGATTCCAAGGACGGTAAAGAGAAATAGGCTTGAACTCTGTCAGAGGGGCTCTCGGGGCCCTGTCATTGTTAAAGGTCCACAGCCGTCCATTTCCCAGCTACTTACTCCTGTCAATAGGAGACAGGAAGCCCCGTGCATGACTTGCATAATGCTTCTGAATCTCTGTGTGTCTTGCAGTATCACTGGCACTCTGGGTGGCTGTCAAGATGGATATTACAATGCCCATTTTTTCTGATAGGAAAATCAAGGCTAAGCTCATGAGCAAAGGAGACAAACAAGAACTTAGCAGTCAACAATGCTCTCCATTCTCTGTGCAGCTCTGGTCTGGCCCTAGGACCCTCCAAGACAGATGTGATCCCAGTCTTGTTTTCCCACTCTCTCCTGGATCCAGGTCTCCCTTTCATCCGATCCCAGATCCCACACACACAGAGCCTCTAACTTGCAATGCAAAACCTCTGCCCACTCCCAGGGCCTCTTGATACCCAGCTTTCTCCAGAACCATACAGAGTCGAGGGCCACAAGATGAGTTGGTACACCGTAGCCCAATGGCTTAGCTTAAGGCCTAGTGCTGCAGCAGAGCTCTTTCCCCCCTGAGGTCACTCAAAAGGTCTCTGTGAGGAGGAGAGCTGCAGCCAGAACCCAGCACACAGAAGGTGTTTAAATGATGATTATTCCTGCCCTGGACCCTTAGGCCCATAGGGTCAGCTCTCTGCAGGTAACACCTCCATCATCCCTGTCTTCAAGTATGTTCTAGTGCCCAATCCAGGACACAGCGACCTCCTAGAGTGAAGAAACAGTTACAGCTGCTCTCCCCTGCAGCTCCCTGGGCCAGAGCACAAGGTCCAATGTGAATAAACACGCATGGACCAGGTAACGAGAAGGACTGGATTTTCCTACCACTCATCTAGCCTTCATCTAGATGGAGGTCCATGAAGACCCTGACCCTGTCCACTAGCTTAATGGCACATGCTATGCATGGACTCCTTGCCCCTCACCTCCCAAATCTAATACAAACTCTACTTCCCATCCTAAAATGGGCATCCTACTTCCCAGAGGACATTACCAAATGAAGCAAAACAGCAATAACACTGTACAGATGGGCCAACAGAATATCTTATTTATTCATTGATTTATAAGCATGAATCAAATCCTACAAAGTCCCACATGCTGTGCCAAGTATTGAGGATTCAATGATGACGAATGGTAATAGAAAAACAACAAGGAGCCCCTGTCCCATGGGCATTGCCTCATGTCGCAGTCTAGATAAGGAACTGATCCTTTGAATAAAAAGACCAGATCTATTTTATTTACCCTGCAGGCTGAAGGAATGGGAGAAGTGAGTTACAGAGGTTTTTTTTTTTCATTAAATAATAACCATTCTTCAATATCCCACATCCTTTCGCTGCCAACCAGATTCAGCTGAGCCACAGAACCAAATAAAAGAGCACAAAAAGACCCAGGTGTTTGAAGGGAGAAGACGAGAGAGAGAGAGAGGGTGGATGAATAATATTCCCCTTTCCCACACGAGATTCAAAACACTACTTTTCTCCTGCTAATTAACTACAAAGAGGTAAGGTGTCAGCTCAGTTTCATCTCCAGCTCCCGCCGATAGAAAATGCGATTTCTAACAATGTACTCATTATAAAAAAAAAAGTACTAATACATCAAAATTGGATGCCCTGTGGAGTTCATTATAGGATCTGAGGAGCATCTATGCTGCCATTTTATCTTGGCTTTCTTCCTTTTGTCTCATCCGTCACTTAAAGCGTCCAACGAGAAAAGTAAGCTTTAAAAAGCATCCTATTGATTGAAACATAGGGGGAAAAAATCTGCTAGAGTGATTGTGTGTGTGTGTGTGTGTGTGTGTGTGTGTGTGTGTGTGTGTGTGTGTGTGTGTGTGTGTGTTTAAAAAAAAATATGGTCCTCCATGGGGAGACGTGCTGGGGAGTTTCAAAATCTGCTGGTGGGTATTTTATGTGGACATATCATCCTGAGACTCTTCTCTCAGAGGACTGCTATAACGGCAGGCTACTTGCTCAGGAAAATTCCCCAAGAATGTGGTTCACTTTAAGTTTTGGTGACACTAGAGGTTTCCTACTACTGACTGTGAAGGTACAGGTTGAGAACTAGGATGGGAACAGGCAGTTTACTTGTGGATGCTGATTGCAGAGGCAGCCATCACTGGGTGGGCTGGGTTTACAGGACAGCCAGTGTATGAAGGGTTAAATGTTCATCCTGCAAAGCGTCACTAATACCTCCCTACCATGAAACAGGCAGGCAGTATAAGATATTAGCACACAAGTCTGCCAGGCACAGGCCTTTTACAGCTAAAGAACAAACTTAACTGGATGGCCTGCTATGAACACAGATACTGCACACTGAGGAAACAAGACTCTTTGAACAGATGAGATTAGACCCCTCAGTATGAAATGAGGCTGGGGTACCTGGTCATGATGGTCTCCATGTGGGATACATAAGGAGAGCAGGTCACAACTACAGCATCTAGGTACTTGTGGTACTTTTTAAATATTTATTTATTTTTATTTTTATGTATGTGGATGTTTGGTTTGCATGTCTGTAAGTGTACTACTGAATGTGTGTGTTCCTGGTACCCTTGTAGGCCCGAAGAGGGCGCTAAATCCTTTGAAAATGGAGTTATGAGCTACCAGGTGGATACTAGTAACTGAACCCTGGTCCTTTGAAGAACAGCAAGTTCTCAAAACCATCTTCTATCCCCTGTGGCACCTTTCAAAACTCATCCTCACCCCTGGCCCTTGACTTCCAACTAGAATGCCAACCCAGGGTACCTGAGGATAGGCCTAGGCACTCTCTTGACCTCCATGGGTACTTCTACTCAGAGCTGGAAAGGGAACTGGTCACTTTGATTACAAGGCTTTAAACAGTCTCAGAATTTTAAGGATATTGAAGGTCACCTACATATAGTATCTTACCCACAGGGCACACATTGCTATGCAAAGTAGCTCATAGCACTGCTAGAATATCCTAGTTGCTGGAAATTTTCATCTTTACTGAGTCAAAATCTACTTCCTTCTACACTGGGACCAAGTTCTGCTTTTAGAGAATATTCACCTCTCCACAATGACTCTTCAGAAGGCTCAAGCTTCAAAGCATTGTGGGTTGTTAAATGGGCACTGACTACGAGTCAGAAGCCCTACACCTGAGGCACAGCTGACAGACAGCCACTTACTTCCCTTTTAACCACAAGTTGTTTGTCTGTGAAATAGGGATGCCAACACTGTCTCATCCGTTCTGTACTAACTACTGTGTCATAAACCTTCAACTACAGACAGGCAATGGAAAGCACTTTGGGAATGTACCTGCAACCATCAAATCTACACCCCATCTTTAGTTACTGAATCTATTGCTATGACCACGTGCCAAGAGTGATGAGCCACATTATAATGCAGCTTCATTCCTTCATCCCCAAAGGATTCTAAGATTTAGGATCTGGGTTTACACAAATGTATTGGTAGGATCCGCTCTTGGGTAGGTTTATCTGGACAAGCAGTTGAGAGTAGGTTTGCAATAGAAAGTGTTTGTGCCCCATGTGTTGTGACCAGAAAACAGCCAGAGACCCCCCTGACAACAGGGTGACAAAGAGGTCTTGAAACCAAGCCAGGTACTTTTTCATACTCTTAAAAAAGTATTCTCAGCTTTGAATAACAGGGGCAAGAAACAGCATCTTATCAGAAACTGTTATTATATATTATAATCCAGTAGTAGCATGCATAGTATAGCCTGGGAGCTGCCTGAAGTCATTCACATATGACTGCACACACTGCATCGGACTCACATGGTATTTGCTTTTAAAGTTTGTGTGGTGGTTATAAAGCCTCCTAGTTTGCATGGCGCATTGTACACAAGCACCCCACATAGAATATATCCCAATGATCACAAGAATGGTTTTGACTTATTTAGATCTTGCTGTTGTTTACTGGCGGTGCTAGAGATTGAGCTGAAGTCCCTGTATATGATCACTTCTACTGAACTCCAGCCTAGCCCCAGTTTAATTACTTCTAAAAGAAATGTAACTAAAAGCCAAGCCTTCAGATTTATTCAGAACATAGTTCTACATAGAAATACTATTGGTTGCGTGGGAAAGCTTTGCCTTTTTCCACCTGTTCAGGTCCAAGATCCCTGTTGAACCACAGAGCACACAAATAAATCAATCCAATATTTTATCTCAAAGCCATGCAAACCAGATAAGCAACAAGACTAAATATTTACACATGAATACATAAGTACATACACACATACACTATACATATATACATACATACATTCACACACATATGTCCTTTAGAATATATGCATAGCCCCAAGCCAGGCAATTCTAGGAGCTTAGCTCACTGAGGTCTAATCAAACCATTCTCAATGACCATGATATTACTCCCATAAACACCGAGCTATGGGGTAGCCACTAAATTATTGCACCAATGACTTCCTATAGAGTCAAACTCAGTTGTAGCTAGATTGATATTGGAAATCTTTTAAACTTGATTAGTAAGCTTTGATGACAGCTAGTAATTAATTTAGGACCCCAAAGACATGTCCTCAGGAGGACACCAAATGGTTTCAACAATGAAGTCCTGGAAAGTTGTGCCAAGGACATTGGCATTGCAGTGAGAATGTGACTCAGATGAATTCCTTGGCTTCCCCGAGTCTTGGGACCCTCGACTACAATGCAGTCATAATAAAGATGTCAAAAGGGCACAGTGTCAGGATTACATAATCAAACATAGAGAGTACACCATCAGGATTACACACACACACACACACACACACACACACACACCACACAGGTTTTGTTGACTATAAAGCACCCCAATACTTAATTTTCTCTACCCCAACCTCACAAGGTGGGAATTTAATAAAAATGATCCCAGAATGGTGGCTAAGGCCACAGTTTACCAAGCCTGCACACAAGAAACTCAAGAAAACAGGATACATGAACTAGGCACTGTGGGAATAGTACAGACGATCCTCCAAAGTTCATAGAGGGAGAGAGCAGAGAAGATGCCATAGAGAAAGATCGTCTCACTAGAGAGTGAAAGTGGGTGTCCGTTGGTTTTACTTCTGTTGCTGAGATAAGACAACATGACAAGAGCAGCATAAAGAAAAGAGGGTTTATTCTGGCTCATAGTTCCAGAAGGGTACAATCCATCGTAGTGCGAAAGATGTGGTGGTGGGGATGAGAGGCAACTGCCCATGGCTTCGATAGTCCTGAAGAGAACAGGAACTGTGTCTGGGCTCTAAAGCCTCAAGGCCAGCCCAGGGTGAAGTGCTTCCTCCAACAAAAGCTCCATCTCCTAAGGGTTCCAAAACGCCCCAACAGCACCACCAGTTGGGGACCAAGTGTTGTAATAACATGAGCCTTTTGACAGATATCTTACATTGAAGCCACAGCAGGGTACAATTTAGACACACAGCTAGAGTGTGGAAGCCATGGATGATAAAATGGAACAAAGTAGGGATACAACAGAATGGAAAAGATTCTGATGCAGCTGATCCATTCCAGTTTCTCTGTAACTATGGTGACCACCCATAGCACCCAGGTGCTGGCTCTGTCTAGTTTGATGCCAGCACTCTCTTCCCATGGCTGTTGGTCACACTCACCAAAAAGGTTGCCATTGTCCCCAAACTTATTTACATCAATTATTTATCATGTAATTGAATAATTTAGTCAAGAAACAATCTAAAGAAGAGATAAAGCTAGAAAAAACTCAGAGTTTCATTTCTATTAAAAATCAAGATTAGTGGTAGGAAAATTCAATCAAAGGAAACTCAAATTTAAAAAAAAACACTCTCAAGTCAGGTGTGAGCAAGACTACATGAAGCCTGGGGAAATGGGTGTGAGGAGCTGAGAGGGAGAGAACGACTGAAGAGCACACCAGATGGCAGAGACGGCAGCCAGCCTGTGTCACCAGGCCTATTTCTGTTACCTCAGACTTCAGAGTCAATTAGGTTGGCCACAGTGGAAGCACAGAATGGACACCTGTATCCAAAATGACAAACAAGGCCAGCATCTTTGATCTTCAATGGGCATGTTAATGCCAGAAAGCATCTTGGTAAATGAATGTGGTCATTTTTGTCTGGGCAGACAGATACCCGTTACAGAGATCACCATCAGAGGGTACAACAATCAGGTCAGTGTGACTTTGGAAACATGAGTTTCAAGACACAAAGCAAACTGGTCGTGATTTCTGTGGCATGTTCTCTGCCTTGGCCCCTTCTTGAAACTGTCAGTGCTCACACTTGCCTGATCTTGCTGAAGAGGTTGGGAGAGGGTACTGTTTGCAAAGCTTGTTTGTTTTCATGGATGAAAGGGTTTCTGATTAGTACAAATGATAAATTATTGCCATTCATTAGCAAGGACAAATGAATTGTTTTAGGTCTCAATGCATCTCTGACATTCACATTTACAAAGGTGGAGGGTTGAGAAGCAGAGATTCTGTTCATGGCACCATGACAGAACAAAATCATCTCCCTGCATTTTACAGAGAACACTTCAGAGTGGCCTCAAAACCTGAAAAGTAAGTCCCATATTTCTTTGTCCCTTTATCTCAAAAGCATTGGAAATATAATTAGAAATGTGGCTAAGAAGCCTCCACTATTGTGTGTGGTGATAAGCTTCAGATGTTTGGCTCTCAGCACAATAATGGCTATGGTCTTGATCAGTGCCCCTTCACAAAGCAGCCCCTTGCTTCACACACAGGGTGGGGTCAAGGTTTCTGGCATATAGAACAAAGTAGAATTCCCTACAGAGGACCCACTCCACAGAGGCTGGTCATTGTGTAGCTTTGATACCATTCTCCCCCTGTAGCACAAGCCAGAATTGTCCTTTAAAGACATTTCTGCATGTCTCACTCTTTCCTGAAGTGGGTTGCACTGGGTGCGCTGGCTCCCACATCCCCAGACCTTCATTGTCCCAGCATTGTGTTTCAGGACCTGAGGGTCTAAGCTGCGCTAGCTGAGCAAGCACTGCCATGCTGTCAAGCTGTTTCAGCTACACCGCTGGCATATGAACGATCCTTGCTGGAAAGTGATGGGTCCATCATCCCAATTCATTTTCATTAAATCGACCCTTTGTGATAATGAGTTAAACTTTCTTAATTAATACTTCCAATAAGGAAGGACAGGGGAGGAGAGGAAACAGGGAGGAGGATAAGAATTGTCCCATGCAGATTTGAAGTAGGGAGTCCAGGGCTATTTTAACTTATTGGTGATTTCAATAGGAAATGCTTTTCCTTTGGTAACAAATTTAGTGTGATATAATTTGCTACTATATAATTCAGCCATTTAAAGTGCACCATTCAAAGGGATTTTAGAATATGTAGAGTTGGGCAACTGTCATCACAGTCAGTCTGAAAATAGTTGCATTACTGTGAGCTCTTCAAAATGATAGAAAAAGGGAGTTAACCCTCCCACTACATCCCACACGGCCGGTATGATCCAACGTCAAAATCAGATGAACACAGTGTGAGACAGGAAAGTTAGCTCATTTCATCAATGAACCAAAGTGCAGACACCAAATCAAACTTAACAGTAAACCGAGCCCAGCGATACCCAAGTGAGTGCTAAAATTTCATGTGGTTTAGTTTTACCCCCAAATGGAATAAATGTCACCACTGGGCACATTTCATGAAAGTTGATTCTCGAATGTGTGTGGCAGAGCAGTGCATGATTTAAGAATGGCCCAGGTATCCCCCCCCCCCCAAAATCTTTCGGGAAAGGCCTTTCTTCCCAAACGCATCTCTAATGACCACTGTGGTGCTTTGATGGAGAAATAGACACATAGACCCAAGGATAAAACAGGAGCTCAGACAGCCAGGCAAAGAGTAAACTTAGTATATGACCAAGGCTCTGTGGTAGATCTCTGAAGGAACTGATGGTTCATAGGAAAAAAAAAAATAGATCCCTGTATAATAATTAAAACCCAGTTCTCTATATAGTAAAAGTTTTGTTATAAAAGGCAAAAATTTTTATCTTTCAGAGCCAACGGAAGGACTACAGTGTGATCCTGGATTAGGGGAAATATGTTTAGGCAAGATATAAAATGTATAAACTGTGAAGAAAAGATTAAATTAAGAACTTTTGATTATCACAAGACACAATAAAGAAAAATATGTTCTGTGCAAAAGTATCAAAGAATTAGGATCCAGAATTTATAAATAACTGCTTAAAATAAAGAAGGGTATAGCAAAAAACAAATCTCAGTAAAAGAAAATTAGCCATATTTATAAATAGGGATTTTACAGATGAAAAATACAAATGGCCAACCAGCATATAAAAAATTACTGTAAACAAAAGGATGCAAATTAAAAGCACAACAAGATGCCATTTGAAACCATAGAATCAACAACAACAACAACCATAAAATACCTCCTGAAAAAGGAACATCCTACCTTGGAATCAGTGGCTGAGGCTACTACAGAGGCTCAACAATCTGGACACTGCAGACAGACACAGTAGCCTATGGGCAGTTAGCAGGAAGACCTGTGAGGATGCAGCCACAGACGGGAAAGTGGAAGTAATCCTCACCAACCTGTGGCAAAACGCCCAGTGAATGAGATGGAAGGAGAGAAAGTTTATTGAAGAACTACATTCATCATGGTAAGAAAGGCACAGTGGCAGGTGACTCCATAGTGGCCCAAGTGTGTGGCAGTTGCTTGTTATGTGACAGAGAGCTGGGTGGAAAACAGCACTGGGTTATGGCCCTGTGATCTGGCCCCTACAGTCCTGCATCTATCTGCCAGCGAGGCCTCATGCCCAAAGGTTTCCCCAGCTTCCCTAGATAGCTCCACCAGACCAAGGGTTCAAATCTAGGAGCCTGCGAGGGACATTCCATGGACAACCTGTAACAACAACTGAATGTCCATCTGTAAGTAAGCTTAAAAAGATGCTGAACAACCAACTATGAAAGAAGAGGTGAGGGAGAGAGAAAGCCAATGTAGTAGAGCTCACGGGTCCTGATAGTGAATCTCAAGAATAAAACATTTGGTGAAAGGAAAATTCATGCAAGATGTAGACAGCATCACAGCACTTACAAATGGCTCAGGCCAAATAGATGTGTTGGTTTGGGGTGTATGTGCGTATGCATGCAAGCACACATGCAAGTACACACACACAAAAAATGTCAAAGAAGGGCACAAGCTGGATAAATGCTGCCCCCCCCCCCCGAGCTAATGCGGGAGAGAAGTAAGAGGGGGGACACCCAGATGCTTCACTTGCTGCAATGATGTAGGAGCTTTGCAGTAGAGCCATGGGTTTGGTTTCCCTAGGCTTTGCAACTTCAGTTAACTTTATAGAATTTCATTTGTGGAGCAAATGCCTCATTTTCCTTATAAATTAGCACATGGTCTAGTCCTGGACAGCTTCATAGATCATAGAGATTCACATAGAAAAGCAAAACTACAGCATTAACTTTTAATTCACCCTTAAGAAGAAGTTATGACTAACACTGCGTTTGAGAATTTAACTTTAATTATCCATGCAAATACACAAGTTGTTTACTGTTCTGAGCTTCTCTGTGACCCTACATGAATGTACCCTGGAAAATGATTGTTTTCATTGCAAAGGCTGAGACCAAACCCCCCTTTCCCTAGTCTATTAAAATTTAACCTTCAAGCCTTTACTTTTCAGTCTTGTAAATGACAGAATCTAAAACAATGTTTAGAGATTGTGCCCTGATTCTTAGACGGTATCTGCCAGGAAGTTAAAGAAGATTGCTTTCTGCAGTAAACTTTAAAATGAACTAGAAAATAAACCATGGCAATAGCACCACAAGATGGCCGGGTTAATTAAAAGTTAGACCTTGACCCAGGGGCAGCATTGATAAGGCTGGCGAGGCCCTCCTGAGAACCTGCACACCCCCCTTCTGTCTGAGGAGCATATATGGTATACATGCAGCCTTACACATAGACTTAAAAAATGGTCATTTTCATCACAAAGGTGGCAACTAAAACCTCTGGAGTCAGAGGCTGCGGCACTGTGTCCTTCGCCCTACACTGTATAACTTAGGACCTCAGAATGGAGCTGTATTTGGAAATATTATTTGGTGATTAAATTAAAATGAGGGAATCAGGTTGAGGTAAAATCCAGAACAATAGCCATTGTTCTTTTAATGGGGAGATTAAAGGGCTGGAAAGATGGCTAAGTGGTAACAGTGCTTGCTGTTCTTGCAGAGGACCTGGGTTTGGTTCCCAGCACCAACATGGCAGCTCACAACCATTCATAACCCCAGTTCCAGGGGATCTGATGTCCTCTTCTGGCCTCCACAGACACCACAAATATAAATGATGGTCTGATATTTGAAACAAGATCTCTCACTGACCCAGAATTCACCAAGCAGGCTAGGCTGGGTAGCCAGTAAGTCCTATAGATTCACCTGTCTCTAGTCCCCAAGTTGATATTACAATTGCCACTTTCACACCCAGCTTGTGTGTGTGTGTGTGTGTGTGTGTGTGTGTGTGTGTGTGTGTGTGTGCGTGCCTATAGAGGCCAGTGGCCTATATCAGGTATCTTTCTCTAATACTTTTCATCTTATTTTTTTGAGACAGGGTCTGGTCTCTTCACAGAATTGAGAACTCACTGATTGGCTAGATCGGTCTGCCAGTGAACCCTGGGGATTTACCTGTCTCTGTTGTCATCATCCCCCAGTGCTGGAGCTAGAGCCATGCTGTTGCCATACCTGGCTTTTTATGTGGATGCTGGAGATATAACCTTGTGAGCTAATCCCTGTAGACCAAGCACTTCACCAGCTGAGCCACTTCCTCATCCTTCACATCTAGTCATTTTACTGATCTCTGGGGATCAAACTTAGGTCCTCGTGCTTGTGTGGCAAACACTTTACTGACTCTGCCACTGCCATGGCCAACAGAATAAGGATCTTGAGGAGGCAAGAAGATACTTTGGTTCAATAAAGCTAAATAGCTGGTGTTGGTTCAAACACTGGGAGTCTCACCCCAATTAGTTTATTTTAGGCATATTTAAGCATAGCATGATTTGGTGAAAATGTTCCAGGTGATAATTAACTCAATTCTGTGTGCACAATAATGTTTAAGACAAGACTACATTGGAACTCCTTGTAAAGTATATGTGACATCTTCCATAATGGACCCTAAAGTTTGACTACATGTGACACTTTCCATAAGGATAGATTCTATAGATTGACAAACTCACGTTAAGGGTCTGGGGAGGATCCAGGGTGGTCTCAACCACATAGATAGAGCAAAATGTCACCAGACTAGTAACCAAATTCATTCTCAACCTTCGGACAGATAACAGGTTATGCATCCCTTCATTTGGAGTAACAACCCCATGTGTTTCTTAGTTTTCCAAGTGCTTATCTGTGAGTACAAGGACTTTAGTGCCTCCTACATTGACTGACACATCCTCAGGCCTGTGAGAGAGAAGTGTTTAATAACATGTCATGGAGGCTGTCTTCTATACGGTCTAGCTCTGAAACATACACAAGCTTAGAGCTGGAAGCTTGGCTGGATCTACCTGCCATGTACCGTAACTATACCCCAACGTCATTCTCCCAGATTCCAGGAATGCATAGTAAGTTACCAGGTATCCCCAGGAGCCTATTCATTTGGTCTGAGGTTTTAACAAAACATCCACTTAGGTGACTCTTCTTAGGTTTCTGGGTGGGAAGGATGTTCCATCCTCCAAAGAAATCTATTGAAATCCTTCTTGTGATGCTGGTCTAAAGGGTTTTTTAACCACCTATATGTCCCACACAAGTATACAAAACCCCATGACAGAGTTGGTGCTCAGCCTCTCCTCACTGTTCTAGGCTAAGGCTCTGTACACTGAGTAGAGCATTAGCTCCGTTTGCTGTTCCTGCTGCCTACTTCCTGGAAGATATAACTAAGAGACAGCACCAGATCTAAGCTCAACAAAGAGGCCTGTTGGACTGGATCCCTATCTCTCTCCTCCAGGTAAGCAAAATGACTCAGCACTGTTCCGCACTTCCTATGGAATGAGACAGAAAGACCAAACCCTGGGACCCAATCTTCTGAAAGGCTAAGTTTGGGTTGCATTCTATCCTTGAACCCGAGGCATCTAATATCAGAGCTTTCCATGTGGCAGCTAATCACCAAGTGCTCCTAAACCAGATCCCAAATGAGTTGGGAGCTGAGGTCAGCTGGGGCTCCTGGAGACTGTTCAGAAGATGGAATAGGCTGATGAACCTTTACTATCGATTTGAAATACTTTGAAACATATTGTCTGCGTTAAAGTGAGCAATTATTCAGTGTTGGGTGGTTTTATGTGTGACATGTGCCATCATCCTTTCCAGCTAGCTCCTCCCATCACAATCCTTAGGGAACCCTTTCCTAATGGTTCTCACTCAGGCTGATGCTTTGGCTTGAGTTCACTCTCTTTCCCAACCTCATCTGCTCAACTCCTTGCTGGCTCCTTTCTGTTCATTTATCCTGGGAACCCCCCAGAATGCTCTTCTCCACTGAGACTGGATAGCTTCAACTGTTTCTACCCCAAATCAAAACTTTTGTCTCTGTTCTAGATGCTGAACTACTTGAGTTACAGTAGGTTGTCTAAGGGCTTTTGTTCCCTCCAGTACCCACACTGTAAAATGTGTGGACAACACTCAACAGGTGACGTGGAGGAGAGTGTATGCGCACTCACTTGTCACAGCGATGCCCACAATTTATGTTCTGGTGGTGAGGAATACCGCCAGAAGAGGCCAGCACACACAATACACTTACAGGGTTGACCTTGTAGCCATTATGTCCTAAAATGAAGTCATGATCTTTATATGTCTTCAGAATGTAAAACTATGCCTAGAAAGACTTCTAAGTTTAATTCTGTGAGTTCTTGTGGGCAAATCAGGTCTCCATATGAAGTCATCAAGAATAAGACAAATCAGATCTCCACGTGGGAACAGTTCTCTTGTGAGCCCAGCACTTATGGAAGAGGTGTTTGGTTTTGTCTCAGCATTTGTACAGTGGGCAAGTAGACTATCTATAATGTTCTCCATAACTGCTTACTTTAAAAACTCACAGAGAACACTTTTTATCTAAATGAATGTACCTAAATATTAAATCCTATAGCATTTTAAAACATTTATTTTAATGGAGACAGGGTTTAATTATATGCCTCTATGTGAAGTGAGACTGAATAATGAGAAGCTTGGTTTATGTGTATGTGAAACAAACACTCTAGGGAAGAACCCACACCAGGGTTTTACATGGACACTGGTAAACATCTGCCTAAGTGTAAACATCTGCCTAAGTGTGCAGGGCTCCACCTTCTAAGGATTCCATAACCTCTCAAACAAGGTTATCATTGGGAACCATGGGTTCAAAAACATGAGCCTATGGGAGTCATTTCTCATTCAAACTGCCACAGTCACTCTCCTAGATGGTCAGACAAGCCCTGATACATGGTTTGATTGATATTGTATGCTGATCACTCAACACCTATCCACCTGTAGATTTTCCTTCCTTATAGAAGATAATTGAAGGCAGGTGGGGGCCTGCAATGTCTCAAGGCATCCCCTGACTGTTCTCATACTGGCTATTTTATTTTTGATTTGTAGATATTAGTTTAGATCTGGGCACATGAAACAGCTCTGGCCAAGAGACACAAGAGGGTGGCTTGTTGGAGGACTTCTAGAAAGCCCTTCTTCTCACTAAAGGACAAAAAGATGTCTTCTTGACGTTGGGATACTGTGGTTGAGAGCTTGATAGATAAAGCTGTGGCGGCCACTTTAGGACAGTGATGACACAGCCAAAGCCTGGGATGGCAGAGCAAAATTAGAGGAACTGAATTCTTAAGACTTTTTTTTTGAATACTGAATTTAGTCCTCTGGAACGTTCTGACTTCTGGTTATATAAAAAAGTACACATCCCAGTTCTTAAGCCAATGTTAGCTGAGATTCCTGCAGCTTATTGCTGAGAGTGGTCTAAACAACTACATAGTAGATCTTGAATCTCATTAAATTCTCACATCAGTGGTATAAAGCAGGCTTTTTTTAAAAAAGCAAATAAAATAGCAAAATGTTCAATATTTTTTGCCAAGGTCACATGCCTGTAAATGGTATAGCTGAATCCACAATCAGATCTGATTCCAAATTTGGTGTTTCTTCCAATGAAACCAGATGATGCACACACAAAAGCCTAGTGCAGGAAAACCTCCTGTCAATCATGCTAACATCCTTAATGAGTCACCAACCACAGTGGCATTGGTGCAGGAGACAAACCACCTAGCACAAGTGCTGTCCTGTTAAACTCTGCAATTGCTGTTGAGTCCCTTACACCAGCCAGACATGAGATCGCCAGTCTTCATCTATAATTTAAAAGGGGAACTCAAGACACACACCTGCAAAGTGGAAGCATGCCCGGTTTTACACTGCTGTATGGTATTGTGGAAGACAAAGCCAAGACTAGACACTGGCCTCTTCTTAAGAAGTTTTCAGATCCTCGGAATCTGAGGAGCACATTCCAGAAAGCATCTCTCATTGCATCACAGATTCTAAATGCAGCCAGGCAGAAGTGGACAACCAGTTGACGGACAATAAAATAGCTCATATTCCAGGTGTTAGGTTATATGAAACTGTTAATACCTTTTCTTACAACAGTGGCAGTTTTAATGCATTACAATCCTGGTAGGTTTGGAACTGCCCAACAACTGTTGGGCATGTAGAGGTCAGAAGACAACTTGCAGGCGTTGGTTCTTTCTGTCTACCATATAAGTCCCAGGGATCAAACTTGGGTTGTCAGGCTTGTCAGCAGGTACCTTTCTTTACCCACTGAACCATCTTAACAATCCCAATATTACCATTTTTTTAAGCTTTGAAAAATGTGTGTTTCTAAAATGGATGTTCATCCTCACCCTGTCTTTACACATTATAAGGATGAACAGACAGGCTGCACAAGACATTCAGAATGGCCACTCAAGTAGCAGAGTCTTGAGAACAATTATAGTAAGAGGTAAAAACCCACAGGATTCTCACATAATCAGCAACCTAAATACCCTTTGCAAAAAGAACTCCTAAAAAGGAAACATGTCTAATTCCAGTGTCAGGTCACCAGGCATGCTCATGGAGAAGGCCACTGTCCATTTGAGCACAAATCAAACAGAGCCTGCAAGACCCACAGCTCAGAATTTTAAGAACCAATCTAGATGTAAAGTGAGTCCAGCAGGAATGTGGAGCTATCTCAGTACTTTTAAGTCAACTCAAAGAGACAACCTAAAACTTCAAAAGTCCCTTGAAGAGAGGTGTTCTGAGGCGCAGCTGGCAGATGCATGTCACTGCAGGGTAGAACTTAAAGTCTATTTCTGCCTGTGCTTCTGGCCCAAGCCCTCCAAGATTAGAGGAGCCCTAGCTGCATGCCCCACCATCAGAAGCTGGGTGACTCTTTCCCCACCATGATGGTGTAACTATCCTGGCAGTTATGCAGATACCCTAAAGAGACACCAGTGGAACATGGGCATGCCAACACTTTGACAGGACTGCTTAGCTATACATACCTCTTGTGGTCTATTTTAAACCTAAGCCTCATATCCAGATCCTGGGAGGTGGGTAGTCACTGGACTTATTTTTTCCTCTTCCCAATGTAGTCACGTTTAAAGAATCCCCTCTTCTGCTTTTCATTACTTTGTTTCTTTACTTGGTTCATTGAGGACAAGTGAGTCATGCTGACTTCTTAGGACTTTGCTGCCTAGGCTCTGACCCTGAGTCCTGTAATAAAGGACCCTGCTCTTTCAAAGCATGAGCCAAATACACCCTTATGCCTTGAAACTATTTTTGTCAGTGTTTTGACACAAGGATGAGGAAAGTAACAATGTAACATTCTGAGATATGTATCCAGTGTGGGATGATGAAATCAGCCATTGACATACGCATCACCTCACATGCTTCCTATGAATAGTTCTCAGATGCTAAAGATGATAACCCATTGCCACCAGACAAGCCCGGTGAACAGTTCCTAATGCAGAAACACTATGTAAATCAATGGCCATCTTCAAACAAACCAATGAATACATAAATGTATTTGGGTGCTGGATACATGGCTCAGTGGTTGAGAGAGCTTTCCATTCTTCCAGGGGACTCATTTCCTTTCCCAGTATCCACACTGGATGGCTCACAACAACCTGTACTCCAGCTCCTGAGGACCTTGTGCCTTCTTTTGGCCTCTGCTAAAACACACACACACACACACACACACACAAATAAAAAGTAAGTAATTTTACTTGGACAAATAGACTCATTAGCTTTGTTAAGCTATGAGAGACTGACACAGACTCAGTGTTGTTGCCATCTTAAGTTTGCCAGAGTAAACATCATCAGAATAATTTCATAGAGCTTAAAACTTACTGAAGCCGATTTTAAGACATTGCCCTATTTTCTCCCATTATAATCTGTTGCTGTCATTATAAAAGCCACGGTCTCATGCAATGAGGTAATACTTCCTTATTTAGAAAAGCCGCTGGATGATTCATAATCATTGTGGTGGTGATACACTTTCAATTACATGGAGAA
The DNA here is from genome assembly GCA_028551405.1 of Uromys caudimaculatus. NCBI lineage: Eukaryota > Metazoa > Chordata > Mammalia > Rodentia > Muridae > Uromys > Uromys caudimaculatus. The sequence goes on along the minus strand of CM052708.1, from coordinate 54,411,208 downwards.
AAAAAAAACCCTCAAATCCCTTTTAATTCCACCTCCCTTAACCCTGAAGGATATTTCGTCCAGATCTCACCCGCTGATACAACCCAGATGAAAAAGAGATCCTTTCTTTATTACTTACGGGGAGCTGTAAATCAAATGGGGACATCCACGGGGGTGGGAATAAAGAGGGAGAAGGAGGAATGGTTCATTTGCTTATTAGGTTTCCATAAAAAAACATTAAGAATAACAGGCTGTTTCAGTGTACCCCAGCCGAAGTCTTGAATCGGTTGCTTCTGGAACATGAAAGACTTCTCTTATGGACAAACTGCAATCACCCTGACTTTCTGTAGTCTCATGCACATGCATGCTGCCCTGACCGATGAGACGTTATTAATAAAGGAAGAGATGAGTATGAATTAAAGCAAGCCCCGCTTAATCACATTAATCCACAGCAAGTCAAAGGCTTCAATTTTCAAAATAATTTTGGGCTTAATGCCTTGGAGATGGGCAGCCTGCTCCATTGAGGAAGCAGCTGGTCCAATTTGAGCTCCATTGTGAGGCTAGAATTGTCCGGTCCTCACAGCAACACGGAAGCCTGACAGTTTTCAGGACGCAACCAGAAGTACAGAGACAAAGGAAATTGCAAGACATTGAAAGGGTCCTGAACAATGACAAGGCGGCCCTCTGCGGGGTGGATTATATATGATTACCAAACTCACTGCCGGCATGGGTGGTGTGCTCTCTCAGGCCCCTGCAGCTGCTGCAGGATGCACACTCGAGGACCCACTACCAAGCTTACAGACTAGGAGCAGGCTGGCTCTAAGGCAACAGCCCAGCAACTGCTGGACAGCCACCTCCCTCTGCCCATTCCCTCCACACACAGCAGCACATATTATATGACACTCGCTCACATGTCTGAGCAGTAGAAGGGGCTTCCTCCCCAAGTGGGACTGAGGTTTTCACAAGCAAGATAGCCAGCTGCCTTCGTGACAAAACAGAAAATGTAGGTTAGAACAAGCTGTGTGTTAAGGCTACAGACACCAGAGCAGTCAGTGTGTGTCCTTGCTTTCTTTTCAAACCACCATTCACAGCCTTGTGTTTCAGAGCTTAGAAATTAGAGTGAAGCAGCTCCATATCCCCCACAGAGCCCTCCTCCCAAACTGGGCAGGCAATGGACCTGAAGGGGAACACCACAGATGTGTGGCAGAAGCTCAGTTTCATTTTCAGTTAGCTGTGACTGTTGTCAGCATTAGGAGTGACTTCATCTTGGTCCAAGGAGAAACATTTTCTACCATATCTTTTCTGCTGTAGTACTCTTATCTCCCAGAACTCCCAAGTGTCAGAAAAGAAAGCATATTCAGACTAGGACAGTAAAACCATTACTAGCCCTTTCCAAGTCAGCTTGTGCTGAGGAAGTAAGGTCTGGCCTGCTGGTACAAAAGACACATGCTCTTGCCTGGACTCATCTCTTTAGACAACTGTGCATGTCAATCCCAAAACTCAGAGCCAATGGTGCAGAATTACCTTACAGTCCTTTCATTTCTTGTATAATATGCATGTGTTCTCATTGGGATGCTTGGCTAGACACAGTTATATTCAATTTCTTTACTTTCATGGCTTGACCTTTTAGCATGTAATGAGAAATTTTTAGAAAAAGGATGCCTATCTATAGAAGTGAGCAAATGAAACATCAAATTCTAATATTTAAGCAGAATAAAAATTATGTATTTGTACATAATGCCTTTGGTTAATTTAATTAACATGATAGCTCTTGAAAGTCAATTAAAAAATATCCAAATAACATTAATTTTAACTGGGTGACATTGCTTTGCTGAGTCTTAAAGCATGGATTAATGGATAGATGGACAGATGGATAAATAGGTAGATAGATAGGAGGATATAAGGATGTATGGATGAATGGCTAACAGATGGACAGATGGATGGGTGAACAGATGGATACGCAGATGGATAAAGGGTGTCTGGGTAACTGGCTGGAAATGGATAGATAGCCAGCAGATGGTTGGACAAACAGATGGGTAGATAGATGGTTAGATGGATGGATGGATGGATGGATGGATGGATGGATGGATGGATGGATGGATGGATGGATGGATAGATGGATGGATGGATGGATGAGTAGATGGATGGATGAGTAGATGGATGGATAGACAATACACATAAACAAATGGTGACATAGGTTGTTAGATATACAGACATGCTTACCTTAAGTAACTAAGAACGTTCACAGCTTCTCCAAATTAAAATTGACCTTGGAGATTGTACAGCTTAATCACCCCTCCACTTCCAAGGCTTGAGAGCAAGAATCACCCTGGATTCTTGGGAAGGAGGATAGATATTTAAACAAAGACATCTAAATTCTTCCTGCCATTCTGAAGGCAGCTTCCTACTCTCTTTCTCTAGTGTTATTCCCTTAAAAATGATAGCAATCCCTGCCCCTTGCATGGTACTTTTCCCAGTATTAAAAACTGCTGCCATGTACCCCTCTCCCACCACACAGAGCCAAGCCTTTGATAACAACAGCATATTAGATGTCGTTTGGACTTGGCAGTAAACCCAGTTTGTAACTCAGAGTCCCTCAAGCTCCAAAGCCACCCTCTGTCTATGTACTCTGATAATGGAGCTGGCCTTGTAAATAGTCTCTTAATGTTATGGCCAGGAACCATGTCAGTAGATAGCCACAGAAGAATTTGAGAGGAAGAAAGAGGTTTTCTTCAGGTTCTGGGGGCTTCCTGCCCCAGACTCCTATAGAATAAGCTTTTGCTAGCCCTTATTCTACAAAGCAGTTTGCTCTGAGGAGGCACAGGAGGACCTGAGGGTACCCATCCATCATCCAGATAGGAAGCCATTCAGCTAGCATACTATGTCGAGCCTCATCCTGTAAACTCCAACTCAGCTTAAATTATTTAAATAGTTTCTTTTCTATAAACATTAAAAATCACTGTAGGGGAATAGAGAGATAGCTCAGTGGTTAAAAGCACTTACTGCTCTTTCAGAGGGCCCAGGTTTGGTTCCTAGCACCCATGTTGGTCATCTCACAACTTCCTGCACTCCAATCTAGGGAACTTAAATTCCTATCTCTGCAGACATATGCACTCACCTGTACACATACATGCACACACACACACAATTAAAAATAATAAAAAGTGGATTTTTAAAAATCTACCTAAATTCAAGCTTCCTTAGTTTACATGGATGCTACACCCCAACTCACAGATGGTAATCCAAAATTGTCATAAATCTAAATGTGTGTACTTATACCTAGCCTCCTGACCACCTCACCTGTTCAGCACAGCACAGGGTATGGTATGAGCAGTTCTCTAGTGATCATGGCTGACAGGAGTGCTCAGATCACTGCTGGGGAATGTCCCACACAAGAGGACCATGCTGTGTACGCTAGCTAAGGAAAAGGTCAGAATTTAAACTCTGAGCCACGTTTCCATCATACAGCATGAGAATACAAAGGAAGCACAGCCAGGGCAAGTGTGTAAATGTATCTACTCCAGGGTGGAACATGTCTACGGTCGAGATGCCAATACTGTTTACTAAAAAGGTGTCATTGATGTGGATAAGAGAAGATGAGACTGTGGTGCCTGGAGGAAGGTGGCAGGGAAAGCTAGGTTTCTAGACTCAAGTATAGTCATCATTAATACTGTTGCTTTATTATAAAACTTACATGAATTCACAGCATAAGATCAAGCCAGTTAATGGATAGAGGGGGAGGGGCTCATGAGGCTCCACCCTCAGCTGAGGAGAATCGCAACTGATGGTTGCTGGCAGAGTGGGAAGTCATTTTTCTTCAGTGGTATAGACAATAAGAACTTCACACCCCCTGTTCATGCAAGGAAGCCTAATCAAACTCAGTGGACCATTGAGAATCACAGAGAGAGGGGGGAGAGGGAGAGAGTTGATAATTTCCATTTGTTCTTAATGCATCTCTTTCTGAGAGAGAGAGAGTCTCCCTGCAGGTCTGCTCACATCCATCCTGAAGCCCACTCATCCTAAAGGCACGTTTAAAATTGCTTGGCAGCATGAACTTTTCTAGCTCTTAGAGTTTCTCCTAAATGTCTTACTGATAAATCCTCCCTCCTTCCATCCTCGCTCAGCATACCTTAACCTACATTGTTCCACGCCCAGTCACAGTGGCTGCATGATGGGACAAGTCCCAGCATTGCATCCAAATTGCAGCCGATGATAAAAAATAGACAGACACATTTGTACCCAGAGGTCTCAATGTAGACTGTGAGGTTGGTCCTGAAGCATGGATGGACATGATGGTTAGTCTTATGTGTCAGTGTATCTCCGTCCTTCAGTCAAAAGTTATCCTGGGTGTGTCTGTGAAGAGTGTCTTTAGAAAAGATGAACATTTAAGATTGTGAACTGAGTGAAGCAGACATGGGTGGACCTGTCCCAGCCGTTAAAGGCCTGCACAAAATATAAAGGCTGAGTCTCAGGGAACTTCTGCCTGACTGACCAAGCTGTGATATTGAATTTTTTTTTCTGACTTTGAACTCTAACTAAAACACCATATTGTCTGGCAGGAGCTAATTCAGCAGCTGCTCCACCTGTTACCTGGACAGGTCAGCTTCCAGGCCATGTGGGCCAATTCTTCATTCTCTATCTGTCCTGCCCTTCTCCTATGTATCATCGAATTGGTCCTCTTTCTCTGGAGACATCACATTGACTAATACAATAAGTTCATAGAACAAAGGTGAAAGTAAGACTATCAGAGAGGAGACCAGCCTCCATGAAATTCTGGAAGCAGGAAGTGGCACCCTGGGGTAGAAAGCAGAAGAGACAAAAGGGAGGAGGAGGAACTGGGGGAATTAGAGAGGGAGACCTCGTGAAAATTAAATAAGCCATTTTACAAAATTCCTTGTACTGTACAAAAGAAACAGCCTCCTTGCAAGGCAGGCAGAGAGACCGCCTGAGGAATGTGGACCTTTAATGACAATAATCCCACTTTTAACTGAGTCTTCAGGCAGCTAGCTGCAGTGTGTGCAGCACACAGACAGCATCTAAGCTCTGCTTACCTGTGTTTCCCAGTCTATGCAGTTCCTAGAAAGATAGATATAGAGAAATTTTGCTTTGTATATTTCTGAATACACACAAAGGTAAAACTCATAGTTAAATAAATCCAAAACTCGACACCTCGGCAGACTACCTACCTCACCAATCCCTGCCCCCCCCCCCGTCTCCCCATTCCTCTTTTCTTGCTGGATAGCAAGTCTTTCATATCCTCTCTCAATATTGTCACACATAATTGAAAATAATCGAAATTGTTCATATAAATTTAAGGATATTTTGTACATGAATGAAGTCCACTCCCTCATCTAACAATGCTGGCAGCTGTGCTTTAGAACAGCTGGCTCCTGGTCCATATGCAAACTTCTATGACTCCAGCCATGTAAGCTCTTCTTGGGTTGTCTCCACCACCACCCCCCAGCTCAATTTCCATCCTATATCTCACACTTTATAATCCATTATAAAGTTGAGGATGCTTCATTTCATTTGGGATAACGACACAGCATAGCTGACAAGAGTACTTGCTTATCAGAATGAGGATGAGTTCAAATCTCAAATCCCCAGGCCACAATTAGCACTGGGCATGGAGACAGGAAGGGCCTGGGTTCAGTGAAAGAGCCTGTCTTAAGGAAATAAGGCTGACAGAAATGGAGCGGGGTAGTAGTCACATAAGTACACAGCACACACATTTGTACAAACATACACGAGCGAGAGAGACAGAGACAGAGAGACAGAGAGAGACTGTCTCCCTCTATTTCTGGACCGAAGATACTAAGTGATCAGCTCCCTCTTGAGTTGCTACTGACAGGATTTTTTTTTTTTTTTAATAGCATCAGGACAAAAAACGGAGATGAAGAGCTAGAGGATTCAGGTGAACGCAGCAGTGTCTGTCAAGTGCTCTCTGCAGAGTGAGCATCTCCTGAGGGCTCCACTTCATTAGAGGTTGCTACACAATGATGTTACCAACTCAACAATTATTACTACAGCAACAGCGGCTGAAGAATTAAAATCCTATGAAGTAGGAGCTGCACGCCATCCATACAATAACGTGTGCATGTTTAAGGGGAACGGTGGGGTTCTAACCCATTCACTTGTGCTTGAAGTCTTCACTTAGCCTTAGCAATGAGCACAGAGGTCTGGCACTCCCAGAGATGTCCTCCCCCACCCCCACCTGTCCGTGCTAATCTCTGACCCTTCCCCATCTGCCAAAGTACAGCCATCACTGTAACTGGAGACTACTCTAACTTTCAAGAATTAAATAGTGCAACATGTGCTTTTTGTTTGTTTTATTTTCCTACAGAAAAAATGTATTCAAGCATAACTATTTTGAGGGCCCCCCAGTTTGTCATAGCGGTAGCTTGTCCCCCATTTTGGTGAGTAGTTTTCCACTAAATGGATATAACATTATTTACTTATTCATTCACCTGTTGATAACCACTTAGGCTGTTTCTAGTTTGGGATTATTATAGAAATAGATACCATCAACATTCCTGTATAGGGTTTTTAATCTAAATCGAAGTTCTTATTTCTCTTTGGTACAGGAGTCGGCTTCCTAGGCCATATGATTCATTTATGTTAAACTCTGTGTGATGTTTCCAAACGTGTTTCTGCCACATAGCCATGCTATTTTGCATTGCCACCAGCAGAGCAAGAGTTCCAGGTGCTCAGCATCCTCCTTAGTACTCAATGCTGACAGTTGTTTTCTTGTCTTTGGTTGGGTGAGTATGTTGAAGTGTATGTGCAAGTCATGGTATGAACGTAGAATTCAGGGGACAACCTTGGGTGCTGACCCCCTCTTTCTATCTTCGGGTCTCTTTATTGTCCTGTGCTGTGTATGCCAAGCTAGCTGCCTTTGAGCTCCCAGGGATTCTCCTGTTTGTGCCTCCCATCTCATCTTAGAAGTGCTCTGATTATAGACTCAAGCTACTGTGTTAGGCTTTACTTGGGTGCTAGGGAATCCAAATTGGGTTCTCACACTTGTATGGCAAAAGCTTTAGTCGCTGAGCTATCTCCTCCCCTGACAGTGATTTTCTTTAATTTATCTATTCTAACAGAATGCTAGTAGCTGATCAATGTGGCTTTTATTTGCATTTTTCTGATGACTAACGATGTTGAACATCTCAAAAACAACAAAACAAAACAAAACAAAACAAAACAAAACAAAACAAAACAAAACAAAACAAAACTTATATGGCATCTGTGGGTTTTCTCTGATAACCTGATTCAGAGCATTTGCCTACTTTCAAAAAGTTGTTAGTTTTATTACTAAGTTTTGAGCATTCTTCCAAACAATGAAAACTTTTATTCTTCTGTGGAGTAGAGAAAAAAGGGAACTTGGGGACAAACTTTAAGTCATTTACTGCCAAAGCAAACTGTGTGCCAGGAAAGTGAGGATTTGAAATAAACCAAGGCTTTTGTTGCAGGGACGGATGAGATTCTTGCCAACTCCGCGTTTGTGTGAGGCACAGCCAGGCTGTGGGCAGGTACCCAGCTAGCCTTTCAGTGTCGCTACCTAGTCCCGGCTGCAGATTCCCACACTGCGTCCCTTAGCCTGCTGGCCAAATCTCTCCTGTTGAGGAAAATACCAAAGACCATGGAATGAGGCAGGCCCTCGATTTTTCACACATGAATGAACTAATGTTATGTGCTGTGCCAAGCCCTCACGTTGATGCTCATGAAATCAGAGAATCCTGCATAGACTCCTCTCTGGCATCCTGCCCAAATATTAGAAGCATAGCTCTTTTGATATGGCTTCATGACTCCTGACTTGCTGTTGGTGACTGTCCCCTCCATCACGGTGACAATATCATAGGTGATAAACACCAAGCTGCCAACCATTAATCTGAAATTTTCCTTTTCCTTTCTCTCTATAATTAACGGGTTAAAATTTAATCACATTCATAAGGCAACGAGTCCAATATGGCTTGTTTTCTGTATTCCTCCAAAAGGAGACAGTTTCTAATAAATAGAAATGTGACGTTCTGACAACCCACCACATCACATTGCCTTTTACAGACGATTCCACATCTCTGTACATTATCTAGAAGCAAGAAACAGGCAGAACTTTGACAGGCAGGACTTTATTTGTTTTTTTGAGACAGGGTCTCTCTATATAGTCCTGGCTGGCCTGAAACTCACTATGTAAATCAGGCTGGTCTCACATTCATAGAGATCACCTGCCTGTACCTCTTGAGTGCTAGGATTAAAGGCATGAGCCACCACAGCAGGCTAATTTTTATATTAATTTTTGTTTATTCTTGAGAATCTTATAATGCATACAATGAAACATAATCATATCCACCTTCCATTTATTTCTCTCTCCAACTCTCCTAATTTCCCCACAATACAGCTAGAATCTCAAGGTCATGTGTATTTTATTCCTTATAATAGAATGTGGCACACAACTAAAACTTTAAAAGATGGGTATATAACAATACAAATATTTCTAACAACATCATATTATGCAACATACAATTTGGGTTCACACAGAAATGTACAATTCCAGAAGACTAGCATCACTTCCCTTCACTGACACAATGCTATGAATCTACTTAATCTTCTTTGATGCTTTTTAACAAAGCCACCAGGAGCTGAGAAGACACTTTTCTCTAAGTGGCAGCAAGCTGATGCCCATGTTTGCTGTCCCTAGCTCCCATGCCCATCACCACCCTGCTGGCTCTCTTAAGTACCCATCCCTGGTATCCATTCACATGTATGTCCTGGGACCAAAAACCTCACAGAATCAACAAAAGCAATCCAGGAGTCAATGGTAATACAGTTGGGTTGGGTTGGGTTTGGTTTGGTTTGGTTTGGTTTGGTTTGGTTTGGTTTGGTTTGGTTTGGTTTGGTTTGGTTTGGTTTGGTTTGGTTTTAAAGAGGCAGGTCTATAGCATAACATATTTCTGATTCCAAGTTCTGTTTCTTTAAGAAATGAAATTCCTTTAAACCTTTATCTTCCCAGTGAAGTGTCCACAAAGGACTATAGTACAATGGAACCATTTAAATGGCTCACTCTGCCGTGTGGTCTCTTTGAGCACAATTGTTTGGATGAATTCTCCTCTTGCCTATTATCTGAACACAACGTGTGGTGGCCAGTTGCATTCTGTGGTAACAATGTATCAGCATTGGCTAGCACTCCATTTTCAGCTGCCAATACAGGCACTGGAGAAGCATTCAGACCTGGAGACAAACGGCAGCTGAGAACAGAGAGACGACCTGCAGGTGGGTTTCAGGGGATGTCTTATCTGCTCAGAGTCATTGTGTTCCAATCGGCATGTCTTCCAGAAAACTAAAAGTAAGGGTCCTGGGAGGTGGGAGAAGGTTACCGCTGTAAAACTGTGTTTCAACGGCTAGAAGCTGGATTATACTTGGATTCTAGGAAGGTAACATGAAACAACTCTCTTCGGTTGGTGAGCTCTGCTAGGTGTATGGAGATGGATGGCTCAGTGTAGTCTGTTTGGAAGCACAGCATGAGCTGGGCATGGCACTGCCCACCTGTTGTTCTGGCTGCTTTTGTGTGTCAACTTGACACAAGCTGGAGTTATCACAGAGAAAGGCCTTGAGGAAGTGCCTCCATGAGCTCCAGCTGTATGGCATTTAGTGAAGGGGGGGGCATTGTGGGTGGTGCCATCCCTGGGACTTACTAGTCAGTTAGTCTAACCTAACTGATGAGCTCCAGGCCAATAAGAGACCCTGTCTCAGTGGAAGCCGGTAGTGTGCTTGAACCTAACACCCGAGGTTGTCTTCTGACCTCCACACACTCACATACATGCACCTACACACGTGAACATGCATGCACTCTCAACACACATAGAAAGAACCAGAGTAAGGATGGCAACCAACAGTGCTGTGAGCACGCATGTTGAGTGACTAGCATACTTTATGGATGAGAGGATGGGACATCACAGGAAGCCAAGACTTATAAGTGGATAATGGCCAGACCCAGGAGTAAATTCTCTCCATATCTCCTTTATTCATTTTAGAAGTCGTTTTTCAGCAATACACATTGCACTCAAATATCCTAAGAGTCAATAAAAGTGACTTCATGAAATGTGAATGAAGTGCCCCATTTTGTTTGAAAATGAATAAATGAATTGCTCGTTACAGTTCACAGGCATGCTGTCTTCTCCACGAGTCCATGGAGTCTTTTAACATGATGCTGCCTGTTCACTCTCAAAGCTATTCATTTGCTTGTTTAATGCATCCAGTGTTTATTATATAGTACCAAGGCTTTGAAGAGACTCCTACTCCAGCAGGAAAGAGCCACTGCAGTGTTGTAAATGCCATAAAGAATGTCTGCCAGAGGAATGGGGTGTAGGAGGGATGCCCTCAGCTAATGGTTAGTGGTGGGGTATAGAGGTGGTTCCTGGAGGAGGGAAGACCAATCAATACTTGATGCACTGAACATGTCCAAGTCTGTGCTTCTGAATGAAGAGATGAGGAGTGCCTGGCCCTTTGGTCTTAGTAGAAACACTGCACTGAATAGGTCACACTATAATACTCTTCTTCCTTGTTTGGAAGATAAGGCAGGAGCACTAGGAGGCCCCACATGACTAATACCTCTAGGTGGTATTAGAGACTTTCAGGATGCAACTCTGATCCTTGGAGCCCAATGTCCATTTCTATAGGTCTCTATTGCTAGGCTGAACTGTGGTCATAAGCCCAGGTCAGGTCGAACACCGGGCCCTTCTGTAATTCTCAGGAATAACTAGACTAGCTTCATCCCTGGAAAAGTGCAGCATGCAGCCTGAGTCACACTCTGCTCACAGGCCAGTTTCCTGATGGAAGGACAAACAAGAGGAAAAAGCAAAACCCAGCTATGTCTACACTGCCTAGTTGTCTTTCTTCAAAATTAACTCTGTCTGTCTGTGAGCTGATGGCAGGGTGTGCTTCATATTGTTTAGGACAGCCATCCAGAAGCATAATTACATGATTAAGTGCTGGGTCCTCCCAGGAAGTGGCAGGAGCCATGATTATCCCACCCGGGAGGGAGTGGGGTAAACAATACGCAATCAGGCTGTGGACAAGGTTTCCCACTGGAGCCCAGGACTAGGCTGGTCTTCATCAAAAGTGGAAGAGACATGCTTCATATTTCTATGTTCATATTAAGAACGACAACAAACTATAATCAGGAATATAATCAAGGATGGAATAAAATACTGATTGCCCTTAATGACCTTATTATTCTATCACTGAATGTGTTATAAAAAAAAAACTGGCAAGGTACTTTCATGGTTGTCTGAGTGGTATACATGTATGATGTATGTATGGTTGACTGTGGTGGTCTGGGATAGAAGTCTCTCACCTCTATTTGTACATAATGAGAATATGTGGAAAAGCCAGGGAATAGAGTGTGAAGTCAGGGAGAATGTCTATAGTCCACTAAGAAAGTAGCAGAGTATTAGCAAATAATTGGAGGGGAGGAGAAAGTCAAGTGTACAAACCAGTGTCAGACCAATAGAAGTGAGTAAGACATAGGTGATAACACTTTAGCAGTCTGGAATAAAGAGCCTGTTTTGAAGGCCTGAAAACCACATCTTGAGAGCCACTCTGGTCTTCCAGTATGAAGATCTATAGATCAAAGAAGCACAGGGAAAGACATTCCAGATCACACCAGTAGGGAGTTGTAAACCAAAACAAGGAGATACTACTGTGTGTCTAACAACAAGGCCAAAATAATAAGAAGTCAGTCAGTGGTCACAAAAGGTTTGTGGGGCTGGACATGAATAGACAGATATACAGGACATTCTAGAGCAGGGACACTATGCTTCATGCCATTATAATGATCAATAATATTCTTATATGCTGGTCAAATCTCGTAGATTGCAAACACCTACCACACGCACATACACACAAGAGTGTCCCTGATGTAAACCAGGGACATTAACTAATAGTAACATACTGGTGTTATTCCATCAGCAAAAACAAGTTTCCACAACAATACCAGATGTTAGCAGGGAATAAGTGTGCAAGTGTTGGGAGGGGTTGGGTATCATGGGAAATCTACTCAACCACCTCATGCTTTATTTTCCTGCAAACCTACGAGTGCTCTGAAAACTTGTTAGTTAAAGTATGGACACATTTTTGAAGGCAGAAACTGGTCCTCCATGTCACCACAATACCTGATGAATACATGACTAATCTTTAAAAGCATCTGTACAGTCTTAAATGTACATTAAAGATGCCGAGTGGGTAGTAATTTACAGACAAGCTATTTCAGACCTGCCGCATTCACAGCTCAGGTGCAGTGGGGACATACTTTGATTTGACAAGTGCGATTCTTCATCTGAAGGGGCTTTTATTCTGTTGTAACTGGTCCAAATCACAGAGTGAACCTTCTGTATCCCAAGCCCACCTGCACACAGCCCTGCCATGTCTTTGGAAGGAGCCTACAGTTATGGCACAACCATTTATCACTGTCATTTATTTCCATTCCAGACTGGGAGATGACCCTCATAGCTCAGCTGTATGTTCACCTTTGCCACGTGGTACAGACTCAAAGCAGGCAGGGCCCCCACACCAGGAGCTTCTGTTTATCAAAAGACATGTACCCAACCAAGGTCACAAGTGACAGAGCAGTGACCAGTGAGGGCTCACAGCAGGGGTGAGGTAGGCAGAGCAAAAGCTGGCAGAGCATCAAGTGCTGCAGTCTTGAATCCCTTCATCTTTCCTAGCGTGAAACCCTATATCCCACAAAGGTCGCACTAGCCTCACGGGGTCCATGGCAGCAGACAGATGTGTATGAAACCCTATATCCCACAAAGGTGGCACTAGCCTTATGGGGTCCATGGCAGCAGACAGATGTGTACAACTGCTCTCCTCTCAAGCTAGGAGACATCCCACCGCAGGTCATTCAGGCCAACCACTAGGAGCCATCCCAGGCAAAGCCTGGCCTCTTCTATATTTCTCTTAAGTCACCAGGAAGTCCTTGTCTTTTGTTGCTCAGAACTCAGAATCCCTGGACTCCTCTCAATCTATTTTCTGTTTGTCTTTGTTTGTTTGTTTGTTTGTTTGTTTGTTTGTTTCCACACTTAGGAAGTACCATTGAAGACCTGGGCTTTAAAAGCATGTGTATAAGTCACCACCCTGGCTTCCCAGCTGGGCCTTTGGGCACTGCCCATTGAATGCATGTGGGTACTAATAAAATGCCCAATACACAGCACTAACAAACAAATGCCCAGTGCACAGAACTAACAAATGCCCAGTGCACAGTAGAGAGGGGCCCATGGTATGTGAGGCCCTGTGCTAGGTGTCATGGGAGAGATGAAAGGACATGGCACAACCCCAGGGAAATGACAACCAATGGGAGGACCCTTTACTACTCCTGCTTTGCAACCAGTTAAGCAGTGAATGTGTTTGGCTGTTTTGGTTTTTTGGGGGGGGGACACATTTAACCAACCATGGAGTTCTTTTCACAGTACCCACTTGTGCTTTCTCAGTTTCTTTAAGACAACTCAGAAAGATGCTAAGTAAAGACCCTGCAGTAGATGGGTGGATACCAACTCTAGCCTATCACTTGTGGATCATGTGGTCTGGACGGACACTGTCCTGCATTCACGTTCACGGTGAGCACACTAGCTAGTGTTCGTCCTTCCGCTAGTGAGCTGTTATAAGAACTGAAGAAGCTGCTGGGGTGGGGGTGACTTGCAATGAGGCCTGGCTTGTGGGAAACACCAAGCGAAGTCATCATTCTCTTCTTTCTGAAGTTCATGTGCAATGGCCACCTGGATGGGCTGGTGGCATCTCATGGCTCTGCCGCACTGCAGAGCCACTGACATGTACAGCTGGAGGAACAAGATGATGTCTTAGGTTTGAGAGATTATTTCTAGACCAACGCAAGTCACCTTCCAAATGGGACTCTATCTCTCATCAAAGCCTTGCAAAACCAGTCAGAGGGAGGAGGCACAGCTGCCTTTCTCCCACATTGAATCCAGGCTTTGGAAACTGTTTAGAAAGCTTCTATAAACATAGGATGGAACTTCACAACAGAGAGATTAATTCTAGATATCTAGAATTAATGGGTGAAGGAGTCCCATAGGCCTGCCCCAGGGAAGAAATAGAGTTTCCATGGAAAATTCTTTTTGGCTCATGTCAGGCCCTTGGGGGCTTATCCATCAGAAGCTTTCAAAATTAAATTAGGTAATAAAAGTATGTTGCTACATTGTAGGCAACAGAAATGCAGATAGCATGTTCATATGGACGAGGCATGGCCAGTGGTGATCATGTGATGGATAAATAAACCACAGTATTCCAGAAAATGAAATAGAATTCACCACTGAAAAAAGGGGTGTTGACTGAGCCATGGAAATTCATGGAGGATGTCATAGTTTGTTTTCTGTTGCTAGGATAAGACACTGACCAAAAACAACTTGGGGAAGAACACATTCATTTTATCTTACTTCCAGGTAACTGTCTGTCACCGAAGAAGGTTGGGAAGGAACCTGGAGGCAGGAACTAAAACAGAGACCAGGGAGGAGCAGTGCCCACTGGCTTGTTCCCCAGAGCCTTGCTCAGATCACTTTCTTATATGGCCCAGGCCCACCTGCCCAGGGATGGCACCACCCACAGAGAGCTGGGTGCTCCCCCATCATTAACCAAGAAATGCCCCCACAGACTTGCCTACAGAGGTTCCTTCTTCCCAGTAAGTCTAGTTTGTGTCAAGCTGACGAAAATACCAGTAGCACCGAAGAGCTTCCGGTGCCCATTCCTAAGTAAAAGAGGCTAGTTTGAAAAGGCTGCGTGCTGCATGCTGCATGCTTCCATCTTTAGGATAATCTGGAAACAGCAAGCCCATGGAGACAGGAGCAAGTGCAGTTTGGTGGTTGTCAAGGAGCAGGGGAGAGGGCTGAACAGACAGAGCCCAGGTTTTCGGGGCTCTGAATTCATCCAGTGCAATGCTGCCATGGTGGGATAAGCTGTTACACATTTATCTAACCTACAAAATGTGTGGCTCGGAGACGAAGCTTAATGTATCCGATCTGGGCAGACGTATCCATGGCAATGCGTGCAGCCTTCTGGAGCAGGATGTGGAAAATGGGGTGCTTGTAGGTGTGTGAAGGCAGAGAGCACACAGGAAGCCTCTATACTTCCTGTTCGATTTTGCTGTGAACCTTCAACTGTTTGAAAAACAAAAGTTTATTAACTTAAATTTTTTAAAAAGATAACCCCCTTATTCTTCTGAATCTTCCTGTACTCCACTCCTCCAACTTAGGCTTCCAGTACGTAGCTTTGTCTATTTTAAAACCTGTCTCAGTGGAGACAGGTATCTGTCCCTGAAACATTTCAAACTATCAAATCGAGCCAAACAAGACTTAAATGAGATAAAAGGAGAGAGAAGGGCTGTTGTTGTTGTTGTTGTTGTTGTTGTCGTCGTCGTCATCTTTCCAAAAGATACTCAGCTTCAGGCACTTTGGTCAATCCTCCCAGGGCAAGGCAGGTCCACGGAGGACATCCATTAGCACAGGACCAGAGACCACCATGCCTGGGCTGAAGTGCTGGGGACCAGTAGGCCTTCTGCACAGCAGCATTTGCCAGAGCCTCTGTACTCAGTGCTTTCATGCTCCTCTGGCCTCCATGTACATTCAAAATCATGCATGAGTGCACACAATGTTTAAGAAACAGGAGAGACAAGTCGACTAACCAAAGAAAAATAACGTTTTCATGTCTATGGACCAGGGTCATCTAAGTGGCTCCAGAGCCTTGGCTATGTTCGACAGGCAGTTTTCAAAATTCTAGTTTACTCGTAAAAGAAATTGACTGCTTTTATTAGTAGGTTAGAGGCTGAAATGCATTAGGTGAGGCTTATCTGCAGCTAGGGGTACTTAGGATTGTAGCTGATTCCGGGCTGTTGGGAGGTAGATAGTAGAAAATGGCAGTGACTCCTCTGGGAGCCACTCAGCTGCCTGGGTGTTTCCCTGGCACAGGGGTGACCACTGGGTGTTTGCCAGAGTCCCTTAGGTGCTTTTTGCTCAGTAGGTGGGGTAATCATTGACCCAGATTTTTTTTTTAATAAAATAGACAGGGAACAACAAAGAAACCTTATTCTAAGACTGTACAAATTGTTAGTCATTTGGAAGTAATTAAGACCCAGTTCATCACATAAAATTGCCAGTGATGCTGGCCCCTGCCACAGTGAGGTTATCTTCATATTACATTATGGCTCCGTTATATGTCATGTGAAAATTTCAGGGCAGGCCTACCCATCAGTGGCTTTTGCAATTACATTTTAAGAAGTGCTTAACCTAGCAGCTCGCTTTTAATCTCCCTTTTAGATCTTTGCGAATATAATCCTGAGACAATGAACAAACAGCCCCCATCCAGTTCAGACGGGTTATAAAGGCCCCATCAGTGAGCTGGTCTCCATTTAAACAGCTCATCTGGAGGGTACTTTTAGAGATGTAAAAGCAGCAGACATGTTTGACTGAGTCTGCGGGCCTGTTGACCTCTGACCTGTGCCCTAGCAAGTATTTCAGTTGTTCAAAGAAAGAGGAGGGTCAACTAACCAAAGCAGCCAAAAAGGTCAAAATCTCAAAGCCACAGAAGAAATGCATAATTGGTGGCTCTGTGCAATGGGTCCCATGAGGAAGATGTCATCAACCTCCTTCGTCACCCAAGGACAGCAGCAGCCTGGTACCACCCACATGATGTGTGCCAGCCAGCCTTTAGTTCTTTGAAATGATAGGAAAATTCTCCTCCTCTCTGATATTCATGCTGAATTGAAGTATTCTAGAAAACCTCTTAAATATTTCTAGCAAACTGTGTGGGGAGAGTGGGTCAATTTTGTTTCAGCTTTGGGGACCTTCGGCATGGTAGGGCCATATCTCTAATGTGACTTTGTCAGAGTCCATGGAAGAAGGACTTGGGAATGACAAGAACATGCTCAGACTTAGCAGCATAGAGAGTCAAGTGTCCAGGCTGAGCCGGCAGGAGCTAGCTGGAACAGGGAGGGGTTGAAGAGGGTACAAGGAGAGCACTCCCCTGCAAACTCTTTTCAGTCAGGCCCCAGCTCTACTTCCAGCATGAAGACCTCCCCCTGGTCAGGGGCACTGCCCATGGGAGGCCCAGAACAGCTGGACCCATGGGGGTCACCAGCAGTTTCTGTTTTCCTGGCTCAAGAAGAGGAAGGAAGGTCAGTATAGTATACTGGGGTGTATGTAATAAGATGAGTGGGGGAGAAGAGAATAGCAAGGAGGATGAGGAGATGATGGGGTGGGAGTAGGGAAAGGGGAGGGAGAGGAAGAGGAGGGAGGGTAGAGAAAATACCTCCGAGCCTTCATTCACATAACTTTCTATACTATATTGTCATGAGGGTCCTATTTTGGGTTGTTTCTCTCTTGCTGTTCCTAATGTATAAATTGAATTTCATCACCTAAATACATGCACAAGGAAAACATGGCTCATATGAATGAAAAAGGCCTGAAGAGAAGCTATGTCTGTGCAAAAACCTCCTGGAAGTAGCATCTGCAGAGACTGATGGGAATGTCAGTCCTGGGGAGAGCCTGAGATTTTTGTAGGTTTGAAGGCTAATTACCTTATCTTGGGCTAGTTTTAGCCTTGTGTAACAGCTGACTCTGTTTCTGAACTAACACGTCATGATTATAAATAAAAACCTCGTAGAAGCTATTAACTTAGCAGAGCACAAGCTTCCACCAATCCAAGAATTAAAAATGTCATCAGATAATATCTTGGGCCTGTAAGATAGCTCCCCATCTTCCTGTACCTGCCTTGCTTCTCTGATGTGCCAACAAATGTATTTTAAAATCGCCTTGATTTATGACTGTCTTTGTTCTCTAAAACTAGAAAACACCGTGTGAAACCGCTTCCACATAAAAACATGGGATTTGGGGTAACATAAATCTGTTCTGGGCCATGGTCACTCACAATGGCTCCAGAATAAATTCTTAACTCTCTTTAAGATGAGAACTGTGGTTTGTATGACATCATGCATGCAGGTTTCAGTACTGGCTGCAGCTTCCAGCATCCATGGGGTCCTTAGTATGTATCCCACACAGACAAGGGAGAATGCCTAGCATACATTGTAGGGAGAGGGGAATCCATCCTAACAGAAAGGTGGGCAAGGAACCAACTAACACAAATGACAATGCCTTAGGCTTTTAATATGTCAAACTTGAAAGACCCTCTACTCTAGAGCCTCACCTGAACAGGATGGAATAAAGCATTTAAAAATCCTCTCAGGCCTCAGCATGGCTGTGATCTGGGAAGCCAAGTAAGCATCAACCCCTCTCCACCAGTCTCACTGTTAAATCACTCATTGTCTCTCAGCCTCAGTTTTCTTTAAAGAAGAAGAAGAAGGAGGAGGAAGAGGAGGAGGAGGAGGAGGAGGAGGAGGAGAAGAAGAAGAAGAAGAAGGGGAGTCCCCGTGGGCTCTGGTCATTTTAAAGAGCCATTTTAAACAGAATATTCAACAGGACTCCAACATACAGCAAGAGTCAAACTGTAACCATTTGTATGTAGCGTATGCAAATCCATTTAGGGAACATACTTTACTGTGGGTGGTGACCTCACAGCAGCTTGCTGGAGCCTGATGCTGTGGTCACCCACTTGGAAAACCACAGGGACTAGGAGCTGGTTAAAGCCCCTTCCAGGTTTGAAATGCTGTGATGTGACCATGACCTCTGCCCAAGATGATGACAGCCCAGAGGGATGCCACTTGTCAAGAAGCCAAGTTTAGGCCGGGCAGTGGTGGCGCATGTCTTTAATCCCAGCACTTGGGAGGCAGAGGCAGGTGGATTTCTGAGTTCGAGGCCAGCCTGGTCTACAGAGTGAGTACCAGGACAGCCAGGGCTACACAGAGAAACCCTGTCAAACCCTGTCTTGAAAAAAAAAAAAAAAAAAAAAAGAAGCCAAGTTTATTGTTAAGGGTGACTAGGTTTAGAACAAACAAAACTGTATCTCTCTCCTCTACCTATGCTCTAGTCATCTGGGCAATGGGGCTATTCACTGGAAAACTGGTGCACGGGGTTAGAGGTCCTGAGGGTTACAAGCGAGGGGTAAGGCTCCCTAGCCTCTGAGCTTTCTTTCTCCTTGTTTGTTTGAAAGAGAAAAGCGTTTTCATCCTGTCTGTGACAAGTTCAGGACCCAATTTTATGTCTCAAATAAGGGGCACAAAAAGCCATCAAATTGCTTGTCGCAAGGAGTGAACACCAGGATCCTTGCATGTGGGGAGATGTGTCAATAACTTGGTAATTTTCCTTGACTGGCATTGACAAGCCTACAATGAGGCTGACTATGCACTGAGAGAGTGAATGCAGTCTGAGAGGGATGGAGGGGGAGTTTTCCATTACTTGAGGGGCTGTGCTCAAGCCCCCCACCCCCCGCCTTTGAAGAATGGAGCCATTAACTCATGGCAGAACTGCAGCCTCGCATCTCCACCCAAACACTGCAGAAATTACCTTGAACTGAAAAGACCCACTGAGTGCTTTACACGAATGGAAAAAGGCTGGTTTAACGCCCAGCTGGAGCTCAGAAGCTTCAGGAATTGCTAGCAGGTACTTTTGGAAGGAGTGGAGAAGATCCCTAAGAGCCCAAAAGAGGTGAGAGGAATGAGAGGTGCAGGTCAGGCCATACTCATAGGCAGAGGCTGACTCAGCCTGCCAAGCCATGCACTGTGACCTATACTGGTACCCATTCAGTGTTCTTATAGCCAAGAAGTACAGCACCAGACAGCCTAAGTCCCAGATTTTCTAAGACACATCTGATGTGAGATATTTTCCTTTTAAAATATTCTTGCAAGCATTTTTCTAACTTATGTCAGGCATGCGCCTCCTCTGGAGGCCAGAGAGCAATTTGTGTAAGTTGGTTTTCTTTCTCCTCCATGTGCATTCCTGGGACTCAAGTTGTCAGGCTTGGTGGCAAGCACCTTTATCTACTGAGCCATCTCCCAACCCTGAAATAATTTTATTTTCAATAAGAAATCAGGGAGCTGGAGAAATGGCTCAGTGAGTAAAAGCCCTAGGTGTGTGAGGATGAGGACCTGAGCTCAGGTTCCCAGCATGCATGTAAATGCTGAGCACAGTTGAGCACACCTATCATGCCAGCACCTTGGGGTAGGGACAAGTGGAGACTGGGGTTTGCTGGTCTAGCACATTCAATGAGCTCTAGATTCGATGAGAGCCCCTAACTCAAGGAAAATGATGTCTTCCTCATGTACACACCCAGGGAAACACACCAGGCATACTCTCATGAATACAGCTCACAAACATCAATAAAATAAACTTTAAAAGAATTTAACCACAACTATGCCATAGCTTCACTAATGCTTTTCAAGAGGGGAAACTGAGGCTGAGGGGTTGCCTTGGAGACAAACAGCATTTCGAAGTTACAGAAAGACTGCTACTCTTAGCTGCTCGCAGACCGAGCTCCCACTGGGCACCCCTGTGGGACAGTCTTGCTGTTCCTCAGGCTGTTCTGGTGGCCATATGAGTCCTGAGGGGGAAAAGTGGCCTGCTCCCTTTTTTGTTTTTGGCTCTGATGCCACTTGGCTGAGCTGACTTCCAAAGGCTTTTGAATAAAATGATAAACACGGCATTGTTATGAACATCTGTAAGCAAAATACGAGAAGACCTCACTCAGTGAATGCACAGCCCAGGCGCCTTCACCAGCAATGCCGGGTTTGTACATTTGGCTAATGTGCCGAAATTAACCCGAAGTGCTTACCCATTGCAGAATGCCTTTTCATATTTTCATCTGCATGGTTGTTATTACAAAGTGTAAGAATAATTCTCTACCAGGGCATTGAGGACTCTGAATAGCTCAATTAGAATCAATGGAGAGAGACAACAGCATACCAGCTAATCAGCAGGTTTGCATAACAATCCTTTGAGAGTGTGTATGCAGAATGCATGGTGTGTGTGTGTGTGTGTGTGTGTGTGTGTGTGTGTGTGTGTGTGTGTGTGTGTGTGTGTTGTATGGGGACACATGTGCATAAAGAGAAAATCAGAGCCACCCAACCCCTTAAAGCAAGCATAAAAAGAACAAGGTTTCATTAACTATAGGAAAGTTCCAGAAGACAGAGACTGGAGTTATCTTCACGTTGTGTGTTATCTGTATCCGGTGTCATGTTTTTGCATGTAAGCTATCATACTAACTAATATATTCATATCTACATATCATCTATCTATTCATCCATCCATCCATCCATCCATCCATCCATCCATCCATCCATCTATCTACTTTTATGAAAAGAAGCTAGACACTTCACAGCTATGTCACTCCAGTTTCGGTTCTAGCAGAGAGAATCCTTGCAAATGATTTTAGGAAAAGAATGGTGGCCACTGGGTTTCAAATTGCTGCAGGGCAAGCAAGTCTTGGAGGCGAGAAATGACAACTCTGCAAGGCCTGAGGGCCATGAGCAAGGCCATCCCACATCTGAGCAGAGGCCATGTGCATGATGTAAGACTGGAGAGTGTGGCTCGAAGGGTGTTCAAATGTCAGGCCTGAGACACCTGGGATATCCAAGATAGAAGAGGGGCATGCCTGTAATCCAAGAATTTGGGAAGCTGAGGCAGGAGGACTGCAAGTGGCCAGCCAGCCTGAGCTCCATGGTTGGACCATTGCAAAACAAAACTGTGCAAAACCAGAGCGTTTCTTCTCCCAGTTCTCCTGGGAGAAGGACAAGTCGGCCTGTGCTACAGATTTGGCATTCAACAAGTCCGAGCAAAGAAAGTTTGGGCACATGTCCCAGTAGAATTAGTACTTTTAAAACAGGTCTGTAAGTGAGAAGGTAAATAAGGAAATTCCATCACAATGTAAAGTGGGCTCTATGTGAAATGCTCTCCAGAGAAAAGCAAGATGACAGTCACAGCATTTGGTGGTGCTGTGGAGCCCTCCCTTCTGCCTCTCAGCTTTGAAGGCCTAAACTCCATTACCATCTGCCAGTCCCACCCAGGTTAACCCAGGCAGAGAAGGCCTCTGCAGACTAAACTCACCGTGGATGGAGATAGGCGTCAAGTGGTGTTGATTCGATTTGAAATGAGCATTTGTCTGTCTCCCTAACTAACATGGTTTCATTGTATCTTCTTCCTGGAAGTTATTTCACAGAAGGTCAAAAGACAAGAAGGCTCTACAGCAAATGGATCAGAACAAGAACCTAGTGGAAACTTGAGAATGGCATGGTATTAGAGGCTGTGTGTCTGCCCAGAGCACTCTAGAGATGTCAACAAACCTTCCTCTAGTGGACTGCA
This sequence comes from Uromys caudimaculatus, assembly GCA_028551405.1. Classification (NCBI taxonomy): domain Eukaryota; kingdom Metazoa; phylum Chordata; class Mammalia; order Rodentia; family Muridae; genus Uromys; species Uromys caudimaculatus. The sequence goes on along the minus strand of CM052708.1, from coordinate 54,388,985 downwards.
GGCTCAGCAACCTCTTGCTGGGTCCTGGGCTTCCCCTCATACAGTCAAGGCTGGCTAGCTGTTGTTCTGTGTCCAGTAAGTCTGAAGCTGATCTCCCCCCAACCAAGTGATGGCCATTCCAGTAGCTCAACACAGGCATCTTTCTCTTCCTTTCCCAAGGGACTGCACTAGTTAAAATACTGAAAGAAACATCAGCACCCTGTAACTTGTATAGCATAAGGCTCAGATCACATGCAGGGATGAGGATAGCCTGGCATGCGTCATCGCTGAGCCCACTCCTAAGAGTCCTGTTTGGATGCCACAGTCATCCCTACCTGTGATGGTTTGAATGAGACCCTCCCCCATAGGCTCATATAGTTGAATACCTCTTCCTAGTTACTCAAATTGTTTGGAAAAGATTAGGAAGGCGTGGCTTCATTGGAAGAGGTGTGTCACTGGGGACAGGCTTTCAAAAGATTCCTGCCATTCACAATGTGCCTCTGTTTCCTATTTGCGACCAAGATGTGAGCTCTCAGCTGTTCATACTGCCATGCCTTTGTTCTGCCGCCATGGACTCTAACCTTCTGAAACCATGAGCCTAATTAAATACTTTCTAAGTTGCTTTGGTCATAGTGTTTTGTCACAGCAATAGAGAAGGAGCAGAGACATTGCCCTTGTGTCTCTGTGGAATCACCTCCCTCTTCAGCTGTTGTCTCTCCTGTGTACCCTATCAGAATTCTGTCTTGCATTTCAGTTGCCTGCTATCTGGGAGCACTGGGGGCTTCAGAGGGGAGTCTAGATAAGTGACCCTGTGTTGTCCACAGTCAAACTCTCTAACTGCTTCCTTCCCACTTTCTTCCGAAGTGGATGCTGTGTTGTTCTCCCTGATCCTTTCAGGGATTTGAGGGTTCTATCACTCCTAGGCAAGGGTACCTTTTACCTGGTCAACTTTTATAATCAGAACAAAAAATTCCCAGACACCTCCCACCCAATCACCTTTCCTTTTGAGTCTGGGTAGAACCCAGTCATCTCTTTGTAGTCAGGAATCAGTTTCCATAGCAACCATGCCTTTTGTTGTGCCCTAAGTTGGCAGTCCTGTTAGCTCTGCACCCTCCCGTCACCACCCAACCCCTTGAATCCCATTTCACCCACTGCTGCAGCCTGAAGCAAGCTGTTTGCAAGGACTGGATCATACAAGAATTGGACCTTTTTCACTTTCAAATTCAAACATCTGTAGGACAAAGCAAATCCTTCTTTACTTCCCACACAGGAGTCATTTAGAAACACAGGGATATATTTTAAAGTTCAGCCAATGAATAGATTTGAAAGAGGAAGGACATGTGAATGGCGGAATCGAGGACAACCAAGCTGTAGCAACAGCTGGGAGACTTACACCAAGGTCAATGCATAAACTCTAAGTGGTGAGCAAATAAGGTAGAAGGTAAGTCACATGAACTCTCTGAGCCTCAACAATGCCTCTGTAAAGGACAGAGACTGGGATGCCATGTGGGATCCCATGAGAAAAAAACAAAGACTTAAGAAATACTTACTATAGTGCTTAGCATGCAGTAGAAATTCACATGACAATTACATTGTCAGTGAGGCAGAGGGAAACAGAAAGGGGCCCATGGTTACATAAACAAGTGATTACAGTATCAGAACTGGATTTTGTCGTTTGCAGAGTGAGAGTAACTGTATGGAGAGCAGGTATTTAGGGATTTCTTTATTAATTTATGCATGTGTGCATGTGTGAGCTTGTGTGTGTATGTATATGTGTGTGTGTGTGTGTGTGTGTGTGTGTGTGTATGAAGGCATACCATGGTGTGCATATAGAGGGTAGGGGACAAGCCTGAGGTACTGGTTCTCACCTTTTCATCTTGTTTGAGACAGAAATTTCTTCACTGCTTCCTAAGCCCAGTTAGCTGAACCACTAGCTTCCAGGGATTCTCTTGTCTCTGCCTCCCATTTCCAGGTAAGGGATGCTGGGATTTCAGATGCTTTTACATGCATTTTGAAGACTCAAACTCAAGTCATCTGGCTTGTGAGCAATCAACCTCACCCAGTGGCTCATCTCCCTAGCCCTGTGGGTTCTCTTAGCGACCTTTTCCTCCTACATTCCTCTTAGAACTGTAGGAAGGCATCTATTCATCATTTCCACTCCTGAGGTCCGAGAGAGTAAACCTGGGAGACCTCCAGGGCCCACTGGCATCTCTAAGGACAGCTGCACACAAGCATCTTTAATTTTGAAACAGAAGCAAAACTATATGCGCTGAAGAATGCATTCCGTGTCCCACATTCCTAATGCTGGAGTATGCGACTCTTCCTACGAGCAGGAGAAACAAGACAAAGGTTCTCATAGCACCTTCATGGTTGCAGTGACATGCAAAAGAAAAATTCATACTTTTACCAACAAGTCAGCATGGCTATTTTTCAGCAAGGTCTCTCCTACTCTCTCAGGGGCCCATGATTCCCAGTGATCTTCCATAACTAATGTTCTCAAACCCCTAGCTCTCCCCCCCCCCCGATTTTTAAAAATTTTCTTTGTTTGTAACAGGGTCTCACCACAAGGTCCAGGCTACATAGCCCAAGCTGGCCTTTTATTCCCCAGTGCTGGAATCACAGGCACGCCTGAGCCTCAAACTTTAATCTTGATAAAAGTATTCACACATTTAGAACATCATTTTTTTTTTTAATTTTTTTCTGTGTAGGGCTGGGGATTGAACCGAAGACCTTGCACACACTAGGCAAACCACCTTCTTTTTTTTTTTTCCTTTATTTTAGACAAGATCTTGCTAAGTTGCCTAAGCTGGCCTTGAATTCACTCTATAGGTAGGCCCTGAATTTGTAATTCTCCTACCGTAGTCTCCTTAACAGGTGGAAGTACAGAGCTGTGCCACCAAGCCAAGCTACATTTTTCAGTATCACTTAGACCACAGGTCTCCAGAAGCCTTCCTAAGTAAGATTTTTTTAAGGTGATGATATACTTTTTTTGGTCCTGGGGGTTGAATTCAGGGCCTAACGCATACCAGGTAGGTGCTCCACCACTGACCTACATCCTCCTGTCTCTCTTTCTTTTCTTCTTAAAAAAGATCTGTTTTTATTACTTTTAGTTGTATATATGTATATCTGTCTGTACGTGGGTATGTGCACTTGAGTGCTCACAGAGGTCCCTGGAAGGAGGACTATCACTGATTCCCACTTCATCTTGCTTTGTGATGGTCACAAGTCTTATCAACATCCCGGAGACACTGGGAGAAAAGACACTAATCTGCTCCCAGGTGGAAAAAGAAACAAGTTCTGGTGGAAATATAACAGGCTCTGCTGCTATAGTACCAAGAATAAATGGATGGGGGCAGCATGATGGCACACAACTTCATTTCGACACTTAGGAGGCAGAGGCAAGTGGATCTCGGTGAGTTAGAGGCCAGCCTGGTCTACAAGGTGAGTTCCAGGCTAGCCAAAAAAACTACCATACAATGTTAGGCAGCAGGAAAACAAGGGCACTGTTGAATGCCAGAAACCAACCCCTGCAGGAACTGGCACTGGGTTGGAGCCTGCACGGGCATCTTCCTGTGTCTCCCTCAGCAGCATTCAGCACTTTCTTCTCTGCAAAGGGTTAGACAGTAAGTGCCTCCTGCTTTGCAGTCCACACAGCACCTGCTGAGCCACACAGTCTCGCTATTCAGGTACAAACATGTTCATTGACACTACGGGAAAACAAAGCAATGAACATTGCTATAGTGATGCCCAGTCTTTGTTGTCAACCTGACTACATCTGAAATCAAGTAAAACACAAGCTGCTGGGTGGTCCTGTGAGGGACTTCCTTGGTCAAATTATTTGAAGCAGAAAAGCCCACTTTACCTGGGCAGTACCTTCTGGTGGCAGCCCAGATAAAAAGAGAAGGAAGCAACTTGCTCAGGATCCCAGCATAGACTGAAGATCAGCCGCTCTCCAGGAATCCTTGAGGTCTTCAACACCAGATTGGGACTGTGGAGACATCAGCCTCATACCCAGCTCTCCATCTCTCCACTGTGAGACAGCCATTGTTGGGCTACCCTCATTGTATAAGACAATCTTATAATTCCCTTTTAAGATATATATTCTTTCAATCAGTTCTGTTCCTTTAGAGAACCTAATACTATTATAAATGTGCTTTAGAAAACTTTTATTTATAGATAGGCAGGGAGTGGTAATTGACAGATCCCTGTATCACAGCATGGCTTCTCATGCTCTCCCCAGAGTATGTCTACTGCATGAGACATCTGAGGCATGTGGAGACGACTCTAGCGACGGTCTTGATTTCCTCACACCTCTCTGTATCCCTGGTCTGAGGTCAGGAGCACTATGTCTAGGCTAGACTGTGTGCCCCAGTTTAATCAGTGGGGCAATATTAAATAAATACATGGAGAACAAGGTTCATCCTCTTGCTGTTCCCAGGTCTTAACACACCAGCATTTGCATTAGCTCACGCCTGTCTGAGACATTCCCCTTTCTCAGTGAGTGCTGACCAGCAGCCAGCACTGATTGCCACAGGAGGTCATCTAAGATTAGCTGGTCCTTGAACTTCCCACCAGGTGACTATGGTCCCATGAGTGACATCAGACGAGCCTCAAAGAAGATCTGCCAAGCTAAGCCCAGCCCAGTTTGCTAAGCTAAATGCATAAATATTCCAATCAACCAAGTGTTATGTGATATTTATTTCCACAGCAAAAGAATAAAATACATTCCATGGGAAGTCATCATCCTCTACAGATATGACATGAGAAGCAAAGAGGTATATTTATAGGAATGGTTTTAAAAAACAAAGTACATATTCTTAAATATATGTACTTTCCATTTCAAAAATCTTGTCACCATCAGTAGGGATGAGCCCCCTTGTTCTTCCAGTGACTGAACCCCTGTACCTACCTGAGCAGACCTCTTTGTAGGTGGGATTGAGTGTGTAGCCACCTGCAAAACCCACTTGGGTTGAATACACTCCTTTCAAGAGCCAGAACTTGCGCTCAGCTCCCCAGAAGCAGCCCATTCCTGCAGAGAACAAAACACAGGTAAATTATGTATCCAAATTAAGTTGGTCACTGTGTGTCACCACAGCTGTTAGCTGAATGAAGAAGCTCTCCTGTTATCTGATGATCAAAATGGCCCGAGACTTTGTCTTATAAAGTAAGGTTTTAGTGCTGAAGAATAATTTAGTGCCAGCAAGATGGCTCGACAGGTAAAAGGCTTGCTGTGGAAGCTGATGGCTGGAATTCCAAGCCCAGAGCCACACAAGCTGGATGCATGGGCCTCACACCTGTAATCCCAGCACTCTGTGGCAAAATGGTAGTGGGGTGAGGACCTGAAAATCACCCTGAACCATGTGCAGAAATAACAGGAGGCTTCAACAGGTGGAAGAAGAGAATCAGTTCCTAGGAAGTTGTCCTTCTATGTCCACATGTGAACGATAATAAACAGACATTTTAAATTTTCTTAAAATAATTTAAAGATTACTTGGATAGAACATCTGTTTATTCTCATACTATAAAAACACGGAAAGCCTCAGAGTAGCAAAAGTACATTTTCCCCAACAACATAGCAAAAGGGTAACTATTTTAAGGATATTTATGCATTTACTTCATAAGTTAATAGAAATTTATGTAATCATCAGCTTCAGGATTACTGTAACAAAGGTATGTAAGGCTCTGTTGATTGAAATGGAGAAACATACAAGATCAATAAAGGCTGAGGCAGTTATTGCCAATTAACAATTTCACAGATGTGTTTGGTTTTAATAAAAGTAAGTAACAATAAATTTGCAAGTGATAAAGCAAGGCTCACCAAAAGTGAAATTTTCTGAGTTCTGTTACTGAGCATGAGTAAGGGGTCTGGGGTGGGGGTGGGGCAGCCAAGAAATCACAGTCAACAAAGTCACAATCACCTCAGTTACTAGATCACATTGTCATCTGATAAAAACTAAGGACTGCCCCTCCAAACCACGCATGCACACATCATAAAGGCTGCAGCGGACACAGTGCTCCCACCCTCTATGGGAAGTTCCCCGACTGCTCAGTACACCTGCTATTCTCTGGCCTATTTCCACACATATGTAAGTGACACTGCTTCTTCTCTGAAGTTTTATATGCCTTTATTAAGCCAGATATGATTTTATTAATTACTTTTCTGTTGCTGTGGTAAAATATGGCCAAAGGCAACTTAAGGAAGAGTCCATTTTGGCTTACAGTTCCAAAGAGTGATGTGTCTGTAATGGTGGGGAAGACATGGCAGCAGGGACAGGAAGCTGAGAGATTATATTTCAACCATACACAAGAAGCCAAAAAGAACTGGAAGTGGGGTGAGGCTATAAACCCTTGAAGCCCTCCCCCAGTGATGGGCCTCCTCCAGCAATGCTGTACCTCAAAAAAGTTCCATAACTTCCACAAACAGCACCGTGCACTGAGGAGCAAGTGTTCAAATAATGAAGCCTATGGGGAACATTTTTATCCAAAACACCATACTGAGTTCGAGGTAAAATAAGAGTAGATAAGCTAGTATGTGCCTCTGGCTCACACAGTCTACACTAGCACATGCCTCTGGCTCACACAGTCTACACTAGCACATGCCTCTGGCTCACACAGTCTACACTAGCACATCCCTCTGGCCCACACAGTCTACACTAGCACATGCCTCTGGCTCACACAGTCTACACTAGCACATGCCTCTGGCTCACACAGTCTACACTAGCACATGCCTCTGGCTCACACAGTCTACACTAGCACATGCCTCTGGCCCACACAGTCTACACTAGCACATCCCTCTGGCTCACACAGTCTACACTAGCACATGCCTCTGGCTCACACAGGCTACAGTAGCTAGACATATAAGAACATATACTTATCCCATTCTTGACGTTTGTTAATATTGTACTCCTAAAAAACTCAGAGCAACATGGTAACTAAAAAAGATGGGGCACAGAAAGTTCTACTGTATTCAGAAATGTTCTACTTGCTAAAATAGAAGAAGAAATCTAACAAAAATAGGTTAATAGCTTTCAACGGAGATAGATCAAAATAATGAAATCCAATGCTATAAAAATTACCATTATGTTGATAGAACAGCATGTATATGATTATATCATAATTATCTACAGCTAAATTAAAAAGGGGAAACACAATTATATGCATGCCTTTATTATAACCATAAAGAAATAATCATACCAAAACAGACTGGAGAGAAATATACTCAAGTTGTAACTATGGTTCTATCAGAGAAATGTGTGAAAAGGACTTTTTGATTTTTCAGAATTTTCTGTCTCTGGTTGTGGTGGCTCACACCTGTAATCCCAGCACAGGATAGCAAGATTTCCTCAAGTTCAAGGCCAGCATGGGCTACAGAGCAAGACCCTATGTCATTTGAGCTGCCCACTGTAATACCATCTTTCCTGCTGCCAAGTGAATTGTTTGCTGGTAGTAAATATAACAATGAGTTCTGAGCACCTTTAAAACTGAGTGCCCCATGTCTATGACAAAAGGGTCACTGGCAAGCTGGTTCTCTTGCAGAGTCTGGGCTGAGCAGAGACAACAGGGCATGGCTGGAGAAGAAGCAAAAAAGAGCTGAGCAGCGCCCTGAGGTGCAGGGAGCCATGCGGAGCTGAAGACACCGCCTATGGAGGGTCTAACATCTGTAGGACTCCAGGAGTAAAACAGTGCTACCCTGCACCATGACTGAAGATGATGGTGCAAGGCTGCTGTGAACTCCCACAGATAGAGTCCATCCTCTGCAGCCTTTCATCGTAGGCCCAGTTGGCCCCATGCTGTCCAGGCCACCCATCTGTATGGTACAGTGGTTCTCCTTTATCTGTGGCTTCACTCTCCTGCCAACAATCATTTATCTAAAAATATTCAATAGAAATTTCCAGAAATAATCAGTTCCCAGCTTTTAAATTGTGTCTCACATCATATAGAGTGATTTCACATCACTCTATTCTTCCCAGTAAGTACATGAGCCATCTCTTGTCCGGTGTGTTCATATGTCTATGCTCTCCACCCATTAGTGCCATTGCCACCGCAGATATCAAATCCACTGTGACAGTATTTCAGTGCAAGCATTGCCACTTGTCTACCTTAGTGAAGGCCTCAAAGTACAAGAGTGATAAGCACAGGACCCCAATGCACTGACTAGAAACCATAGAATGTATGCATAGCGCATCATGTTGCTTCAGGCAGCCATGAAGGGTCTTGAAGCATTCCCCACAGAAAGGGAGTTGACTGTTCTATAAGCTTTTAAAACTTAACCTGTAGCTGGAAATAGACAAGCTACAGAGGTTTGGATGAGATGTCCCATGGTCTCGGGCATTTGAATACTAGGTCCCCAGGTGGTGGGGCTGTCTGGTGAGGCTTAGGAGGTGTGGTGCTTGCTGTTGGAGGATTGAATCTTGGGTATTCCGAACTTTTGGGCTAATATCCACTTATCAGTGAATACATACCATGTACTCTGAGTTTAAAGACTCACATTATTCCCAGTTTTCTGTCTTGTGCTTGAGGTCCAAGTAGTGAGCCCTGAGCTGCTGCTGTCAGCATCTAATCCTGTCCCCTGCTGCTCTGCTCCACCATTATTTAGCCCCCCGGAACCTGGACCATAAGCCCCAATAAACTCTTTCTTTTATAAGTTCCCTTGGTCATAAAGTTTTATCATAACAATAGAAAAATGACTAATATAGAAGTTGGTATCAGGAATGGGTTATTGTGGCCATGCTGTCTCTAGAGAAATAGAGAAACTTTGGGACTTTAGATTAGAAAAGTGATTGACAAATCAAAACAACCCTGAGATTCCACCTCACACTAGTCAGAATGGCTAAGATCAAAAACTCAGGTGATAGCAGATGTGGAGAAAGAGGAACACTCCTCCATTGCTGGCAAAGAATATGGCTGTCTGGTTTTATCCTAAGAACTTGCCTGAGTAGTGTACTAATTTCCTTGGTGGAGGAGGTATCAAGATACCTTACTACTGACTCTCACATGGTTGTTAGTAATCATTCCTATGCAGATCTACCATGAAAAAGAGCAGATTAGACAATAAGATACAGTTTAATTAAGCAAAAGAGCACCAGGAATCTTAATGTTGCAGCCAAGGTTTGCAGATGAGGGGGTTAAGAGAGGCCTGGTCTGTTTGGAATAGAGGTTTAGGGGTAGGGGTAGGGGTAGGGGTAGGGGTAGGGGTAGGGGTAGGGGTAGGGGTAGGGGTAGGGCTGGAATAAAGGGAAGGGTGTCCTCAAGGCAAGACTTCATCCAGCTCAACTGCCAACTCTTATAAAGGAAGGGCCTAAAGGATGTGTCTGCTTTTAAAAATCAACGACAAAGGGAAAATGTTGCAAATGTGATTCCAGGGGGCCAGGCTCCATCCCAAGCAGGCAGTCAAACTTGGCAGTGTTGTCTACATGCTTCTGGCTTTAGAGACATGAGGGATACACAGTGTGATGTAGAATCTTCCCCCATGGTTAAGGAGAGCTGCTGAGGCCAGGCATATGGCAGGGGAATCCCTACATGGAGGCCCTGAAAAGTTTCTACGTGAAGCTGTGAAAGCAGAGCCTAGATTGCCTTAAAGACCCAAGAAGTTAGAGACGCCAGAGTCATGGGATATCTGCCAAAGATTGCTGCAGACAGGGAGCAGAACCAGCCCCAAGAGTGTTTGCTGCAGGCAGCAAATCTAGAAGGGTGGAACCATCTAAGCCTTTTGACCCTGGATATGGAGCTACAGCATTCGCCCTGCAAAGGTTCCATATTGCTTTGGTCAAGATTTTCTCATGGTGCCCCCATTTCTCTTTTTTAGAATAGTAATGTATATTTTATGCCATTATATGTTAGAAACATGTAATTTGCTTTTCGATTTTACAGGTGTTTACAATTAAGAGATGGATGGACTTGAATGTCAGAAGAGACTTTGAACTTTAGACTTTTAAACAATGCTGGTACTATGAAAGACTGGGGACTTTTGAAGTTGAACTAAATGCATCAGCATCATAAGATGGCCTTGAGGATATGGGAGTCAGGGAGTAAAGTGGTGGTTTGAATACTTGGTCCCCAGTTTCATCCCCAGCTATTTGGGGAGGTTTAGAAGGTATGGTGGTGATGGACTCTCACCCCTCTGGAACCATATGCTCAAATAAACCTTTTCTTCTATAGGTTGCCTTGGACATAGTGTTTTATCACAGCAATAAAAAAGTAACTATGACAAAAGCAAAACATCAACTGCAAGTCAAAAGATAGTCAATTTCCTAATATTTACCAGGGAACAAGCAAGGACCTCTTGTGGGGAGGATAGCCAGGTTCCAGCTAGGCAATGTCCCCTGAGAAGGGGCATGTGCCAGAAGTAAGTGGGGAGTGAAAATAATGCTGAAAATATTACTGAATCCTAACATTCTATTTCTTGGTTTTGAGTGTGTATGGTTGTGCATGTGCATTTAAACAAGAAAGCTAAGTTATTCTTCATTTTAGTTACTAGACTATCTGGAAACCAATTTTGTGTGTAAGGTAGGGATTCAATTTAACTTTTTTTTTTTTTAAGTACAAAGGGCAAATGTCCCAAATCAATAGATACTTACTAAATAGCCCAACCCCACACACACACACACACACACACACACACACACATCAATAGGTAAGGGTTTTCTTTCAGGGATCTCTGTTATATTCCATTCGTCTGTCTGTTCTCACACCCATACATCCATACTATACTCTTGTTCATTCGTGTATTCAAGTACTATTTATGCAGTGTCTGCTAGATGCCAAGAAGTGGTCTAAGCACCTGGAGTACATGAACTAGGAAACAGACACGATCTTACCCTTTTCTAGGGTATAGATTTCAGTGGATAAATACAAACAAACACACACAAAAATCAATAAACAGATGGTGCATAGAAAGTAGCAAAAAAAGAATTTTAAAAAGTAAGAAGAATAGAGCCATATGAGAGAGAGCAGGAATAGAGAGGGTGATTTAACAGTGCTCAAAGTGGTTCCTAAAGAGATGCTGGCTTCAAACAGATGCCACCACAGTGGGGCGATTATTCAAATACCTGATTGAAGTCTCATGTACCAGCAATGAGTCTGCCACACTGAAAGAAACTGTGTGGCTTGAGTGACAGGAAGGATGGCATAGGTACCCATGGAGGCAAGGCCAATCAGGTAAGGCCCTGACAGATAATGCAAAGAGTTAGAATATTATCTGAAAGAGATGGGCAGATGCTGGCGAGTGCCAAGAATGGGAAGGCATGAGGATTCTCTGGCTGTTCTCTATGTAGAACAGACAGGACCAGACAGACTCAGGGTATGGGTAGGAAGATGGTTGGCAGGTGGGAGATTCTGATAGTGGAGACCAGTCATTGGTAGAAACAGTCAGGAGCCATGATTAAACTCTGGAATATACACATATATATTCCACATGTATATATTCTATATACAACATATATACAAATATATGTATTTGTGTGGCTTGTATGTGTACATGTACATATGTGTGTCCACATATATGAGGCCAAATGTTGATATCAAGTCTTCCTTAGTTGCTCTTCACCTTGGTTTTCTGAGACAGGGTCTCTCACTGAGCCTGGAGTTCCTGGGTTGGGGTAGGCTGCCTGGCCAAGGAGTTCTAGGTATCCACCAACCTCTGCCTCTGCCCAGCACGGGGGTTAGAGATGTGAACCACCACACCTGACTTTTATGTGGATTCTGATGATGATTGCAAAACAAGGACTTTACCGACTGAGCATCTCCCAGGGCGCTAGGGCTAAGTCTCATATCACTGGTTTGCATGAAGAGTGCTGAAGGGAGTCCAGATGGACTGGGAAAGGTCAAGAGTTCTAACCACCCTCCTCTAATGAGCCCTGATACCTGACAGTGAGTCCTCTTACCTTATTCCTCAAATTTTTTCTTTGCAATTTTGACCCTTTAGTATTCTCAATTTGGTTCAATATCAGCTTGTCAAGTTCCATAAAAATACTCTCTTAAGATTTTGACTAGAACTATATTGAATATATAGATTAATTTAAAAGTATTTGGCATGTTAATAATACCTAATCTTTCTATCAATGAGTCTAATATCATTTTCCATTTCTGCAAATTTTCTTGGATAGTCTTTGACAACATGATACCATTTCTGCACAAGCCAACATGCTTTTATTTGACATTGTTCTATGTGCCCTGATTTGTGTTGTTCTTAAAAAATACCATGTTCTCCTATTATATGTCCTCACTGCTTCCTCCTAGTAAAAAAATCTCACTGATTTCAGTAGACTTCCTCTAGACTCGGAGAATCTTAAGGAATCTCATTACTTCTACTAGTTTGTCTCCAGGTTCTCATTGATTCTACAAGATGGGAGTTTCATAGCTTACCACCTTGCTGGCACCACTGCACAATGCTGAGGACATGGGACCCCGTGGGACTTGAGTTACAGACGGTTGTAAGCCATTGAATAGGTGCTGGGAACTGAATCTGGGTCCTCTGCGCAAGCATCAGGGGCAGTTATCTACTATGCCATCTCTTCAGCCTGCATTTTATTCCCTTTTAACACATGGATCAATTAAGAGTATACAGTTTTAAAATGTGAGGCTGTTAATTGCTCTATCTTTTAATCTTTATTTCTAACTTAACTGTAGTGGGTTAGAAACTGGATTTTACTGTATCCTGTTACATCTTATCTTGTAACTAGAACACAGTCAGTTTTTCTAAGTGATCCACGTGCACTTGAAAACTATAAACATTTTTAGTGTTGGTGTTGCTGACCAATAGCAACTTAGAGGAGGGAGGGGTTTATTCCAGCTTATACTTCCAGATGAAGTCCATCACTGAGGAAAGTCAATACAAGATCTTGAAGCAGAAACCACAAAGAAATGTTACTTGCTGGCTCAATCCCAGACCCATGCTTACTTAGCTTTCTTAGAGACCCCAGGACTTGTTGCCCAGAGAATGACACCACCCACAGTGGGCTGGACTCTAGCATATCAATTAACAAGCAAGGCAATCCTTCATAGACATGCCCAAAGGCCAATATTATCAAGGTAATCTCTCAACTGAACCCTTCTCAGGTGACTCTAGGCTGTTTCAAGTTGACAGTTAAAGCCAACTAGGAACATTTATGGCTTGGGTACAGTGTTTTCCAGACATTCATGTACAAGCTTGTGACATTAAAAGTTAAAACATCTGGGCCCATTCAACATTCTGGCAGATCAAGCTCTCTGAAATATCCTCTTATATCTCATACTCTCTTTCATTCTGTTGTTTTTTTATATAATTGTAGGCTGTGTTGTTAGCATCTCCAAGTCCCTTGCTGTTTCACCTTCTTGGCATTGTGCCTTTGTTTACTGTCTCTATTGAACGCTATTAAAAGACTTGTTCTTAAAATTATTTTTACTAATAATAATGTCCCTGTGTTATCTTTATATATATCTGGCGTATCTTTTCCTATGCTTTGTTTTTAATTCTTCCATATGTCTTTGTTTTAGGTATGCATCCTGTAAGCAGCATATAACAGTATTTGAAAACTTGCTCTCTTTTATTAGTGGTGTTAATATATTTATTCTTGCTATTTATATATTTTAAAATATTTACAGAGCCTTGTTTTCTGTTTATGAGCCTTTCTTATTTTCTGTGACAGTGTTCTACTTTGAGATCTTTTTTTTTTTTTTTTTTTATGTTCACTTCCCTTGCCTTGCTCATTTGAAGGCAAAATATAGAAAAGTTTTTTTTTTTCTGATTTTTTTTTTAGTTAATTTTGTATCCAGCCCCTTTACTTAAGGTGTTTATCAGCTGCAGTAGTTCTCTGGTAGAATTTTGGGGGGCAATTATGTGTACTATCATATCATCTGCAAATAGCAATATTTTGACTTCTTCCTTTCTAATTTGTATTCCTTTGATCTCCTTGTCTTTTTTTTTTTAATTTTTTTAGAGAACATTTTTTTTAATTTTTATTTTTTGATACTTTATTTACATTTCAAATGTTTCTCCCTTTCCAGGTCTCCACTTTGGAAACCCCCTCTCCCCTCTCCCCTCCCCATACCTCTATGAGGGTATTTCCCCTCACCACTACCAACCCGCCCACCCACTCCCATCTTCTCACCTTGGCATTCCCCTATACTGGGGCCTCTAACACCCTCAGGCCCAAGGGCCTCTCCTCCCCCTGATGGCCAACAAGGCCCTCCTCTGCCACATACGTGGTCTGAGCCATGGGTCCCTCCTTGTGTATAATAGAGAAGTATTTTAAACACATACTTCATTCCATGTTTTCCTAACACATCTGAGGTAACTTAGCATACCAGCTGATACTGATTTTTTTTTCAACACACACACACACACACACACACACACACACACACACACACACACGCACACGGACATGGATACACACACATACACACATGTGCACATGCACACACACACGTACATACGTATGTATGGGAGTATACACACACATATTCCAGACACCCTCACCCACAGTGAGAGCTACTTCTCCCATCACCCTCAGTCTCTGGAGAATCACAACACTCTGTAGTTCTGCTCTGGTCACCACTCAACACAGGTATCCCTTCAGTGGCCTCTTGGGAGCCAAAACTTTCCAAAACCTAAAGTTTCGCATGTTCACCACCTCTCTGCCACCTCTATGCTGTCACAGGTTGGGTCTCTGTTACCCTAAGCCTGAGCAGAAAGATGGTATTAAATGGGGGCATAACAGTGGGCCTCTGGCTCACAGAATGAGGTCTTGGAGTCTCTGTTTATTATCTAGAAGTCAACTGAACTAACACTGTAAACATTTGACTTGACTACCAAGTGACACCAGCTCTGTAGTGACACAAGGTACACTGAAACCCATTCTCTGGTCTCTGCCTTCCCTCAAGCTGTGGCTTCAATACTAACACCAGCAAGGAAATGAAATTATTCCTAGTCAATAGACAACCTGGTGCTCTTTTCTTTATATGACAGGAGGACAGGAGAGGTGAGAGGAAAGAAGGAAGGAAGGAAGGAAGGAAGGAAGGAAGGAAGGAAGGAAGGAAGGAAGGAAGGAAGGAAGGAAGGAATTGTTTTTTGAGCTCATGAGTTTCCTACAAACCCTGTGAGAAGACACAGCAGTACTTGAAGGAGGAGGAGATAGTAGTTCAGATGCTGAGATCGCTTGTACAAGGACAGAAGCAAGGCAGGCTGGGATTCAAGCCAGGCTTGCATGGAATTAAAAGCTGCTGTTCCCTCCCCTGCAGCCACCCGGGACACAACCTCAGACACTGGACTAGACAACTAAGCATCCTTCCAGCGAGCTAGACACGGTTTCTGAGCTGCATTTCTCTGCAGAGGGTTCAGCATTACCCACTAGGTAAACACTGCCTGTGGACCCTGAGGAGTTTAAAGGGAACTCTCCTGGGTTTATTACATGAATCCCTCTCCTTGGGGAGACATAAATAATGTCTATTCCCTCCTCTTATGGTCCCAGCAACAAACTAAACTACAACTGCACCATTTGCACCCTGGGTACCAAGGAGTTTATTGAGCTTCCTTACAGAACACTGGTGAGGGGTTCCTGGCTGAAAAGCACCCACAGCTACTCTGAAGGACCCCTCACCAGTTAACTCCCCAGCCTATAAATACTCTTCACAACTGGAGGAGGCTGCCTGCCATTACAGCAGAACTACCAGATGGCTTGGAGGGTGGCTGGAGTCTTAGGTAAAGGTCTAATAATCCTCCCCAGCCTCTCCTTCTCTAAGGGAACATCAATCAATGGCCCAATCCTGTTGGACTTTTTCAAGCAGGGACAGCTGATCTGATGAAGATGAAGATGGCTGCTTGGGGGACAATACTATGCAGACGAATTGCATCTTCGATGCTTGTCAGTGACCATCTACTGGAGTAGACACTGTATGAAGCACATCTCCAAGGCAGTTCTCATAGTTCCCTGTCCTCCTTAAAGGGACAGATTGACACCCAAATGAGACCTCCCACCAGGGCACATAGGGATAAGCAAGTCCAGCCACAATGGACAGAGCAGACCTTGGCTCTGATGGGGAACTAGGCAGGGACAGTAGCTACTCTGTGGGCCCTAGGGACAGAAACTGGTCAAGCCACTGCTGATCCAAGGAAGGACAGGACAGGAAAGGAAGAGTGTGAAGATAGGCTTTGACCCTCATAGAAGATGAGCATGTGATAAAGATGGAATTATTCCCTTTGTTCTCCTGAATGACTTCAGTTTTACACATTGTGTTAAAAGACTCAGAGAGATGCCCTCCTTACCACAGCCCTTACTTGAAACTACAACATTTAAAAACACATTTTGCTAATTAGAGATGCCATACAGCAAGTAGGAGCTGATTGATATTTTTAATATTTGATGATGACTAATTGCTTTCTGTCCACATCCGTTCCTAATGCTGCTTGAACCTGATAAAGCATTCTCTTCAGGCTTCCCTCTAATTGCACACATGCCCGGATGTGCACATGTCTGCACTACTCAGCCTCAGCATCAGGATTAAGCACTTCTGGGTTCTCACCACTGCGTGCTCCAGCCCTTCCCTAGGATTGCTCTCTTAAGTCTGCAGTCACAAAAAAAGTTCAAGAATCAGAACCCCAAGGCTGGAAAGACTCTGCCTCTAATCTAATTTAGATGTCTTGTGAATGTTCAAAACTCCTTACACATTCTGGCAATCAGTTGTCTAGAAGAAGCTTGGAGGAGCCCAGCTCTCCCCGGTCGATCTAACAACAGCTGAAAAGCTCTTCCTCCATCGAACACAAGAGCTGAATGCCCCTCTGTCCCTCTAGTCCTCTCCTTTGAGGCCACGAAGACCAAAGTTAGCCTCTCCTATGACAACCTGATGACTCACTGACCATGTGATGGCAGCCCTGAGAGCTTGGTGGAGCTCCCTATGCCATGCTGATTCCAAGTCTTCACACCTGCCCCTCACCAGACACCTCTGCATCCAAGGCCAGCTGCTTTCCTCACATGTACCCCAGTGAGACTGTGGCCTTTGAAAGACAGCAGACCCACAGATGCTTCCCCAGGGATGGTGTGAGGAGGCCCTGCATTCCCCTGAGCAGAATGCCCCAGGCACATGGAAGCCTGGCTCTGCAACCAGACAGAACACATCTCCAGGTGGCTGGAGAGCCAGTGGCTTCAAGCTGTGCCAGAGGATAGCAAAGGATTTGACAAACACAGACTTTCAATTCCGAGGATGCAAAAGGCTCCTGGGGATGTGTGGCTGGCTGAGAGAGAGAGTACAGGGTGCCAGCAGAACCTGACAAGTTTGCTCAGCAGCTGACTGGGCCAAAGATGAGCCCAGAGAAACCAGAACCAGCATTCAGTGTGGCAAAAAGCATCCTTTACTCTTCTGCTCCCCAGATGTATCTGTCACGGGCTCTGCACGCTGCAAGGCACTAACAAGTTGGTTTTCCCTTTGATAGAGGGTAGGAGATCTATGGAATGTCAATGAACAAATGGTCACGACATTTGCAATGGATGCCAGCTACCATGGAGGGATGCACTCAGTTCCAGCTCTCTCCTAAGAGAGAGTTCAGGGCATACGGAGGTGGGGAAGAGGCCCCAGATGGAGACATTTTCCCAAAAGCTTCCCAAAGCCATCTGCAGCCACTGCCTGCCCCTCTGTTAGCTTTCTTGAAAAGCAGTGAAATGGCAGAAGACAACTAGGATCAGCATAAACGGCTCTCCTTCTCTCGGAAGAAGAGAGGACAGATGGCAGGGTCAGTGCAAAGCCACTCCTCTTAGAGCACAGGTGGCAAGACAGAGGCAGGAACAAGACAGCTGACAAGCTGAGTGTTTGCATGGGGCTGAGCAGTATCAGTGTGAGCCCTCGTGACCTGGTCAGGCACCATTTTCTCTAGAAAAATGGAAAAAAATCAGAAGTGATAAGTCCCTGCTGCTAACTTAGCCCACATGGCATGCCAGGAATCCACGCTCAGGACTCCACGAGCAGCCACATGACTTGGTATTGCAGTGTGCACTTCCCTCTGAGTCACCCACACCCCCTGCACCATGTGTCATACAGCCATGTGTACTCTATTTCTTCCTAATAACATTTCCTAGTTTTCAGTATTTTCCCTGCCAAAATATCCTTCTTACAGCATTGTTTGGTATTCAGTAAGAGGTCAATAAATGTTCGTTAAATTCAGTAAAGCTGCAGGGCATGAAAGCAGCAAACAACTCGGTGGGGTTTCTATGCACCAAGAGTGACCTAGATTTAAGACATCCTGCTCAACAAGAGCCACAAAAATAGCTAGGAATAAATTTAACCAAGAAACTAAATGAACTATACAATGAAAAATATAAAACACTGAGGAAAAAATTTAAATAGACACCAAAAAGCGGAAAGATTATTCTAGGCTCCCATACTGGGAGAATTAATACTGGTAAATATTCAAACTATGCAAAATGACTGACAAGCTCAATGTAATCCTAACCAAAACAACAATGACATTCTCCACAAAAACAGAGAAAGCAATCCTAAAATTATACCAAAACAAAACAAAAAAACCACTCAAAGTGAACCTGAGCAACAAGATTTTTAAAAAGTTAAAGGCACCAAAATACCAAACTTCAAATGCACTACAAAATAACACTAATCAAAACAGGATGACCCTCCCACAACATCAGACACGTGGGTCAATGGAACAGGACAAAGAACCTCAAGATAACTCCACACCATAACAGCCAACTGAGCTTTTAGCAAAAGCATCAAGAACATGAGAGAAGATGGAGCAGTCTGTCAATAAATAATGATGAGAAAGTGAATAGCCATGAAAGCAGCACCTTGAAGGAAAATCCACTCAAAGAGATTTGGATTAGAGATAAATCCAAAATGGAAACCACAACACTGCTAGAAGGAACACAGGGACACTTCAGGACGTTGACATGAGCAACCAATTTTTGAATAAGACCTCCAAAGCACAAACAAAAGCAGAAAGAGATAAATGAGGTTATGTCATAGTAAACTGCTTCTGAAGAGCAACTGTGTGAAGAGACAGCCTGCGCAATGGCATAATGTTTGCAAAGTATTCCTCATCTGAGACGGGATTAACACTCAGAATAACTACAGCACTCAAAGGGCTCAGTAGCAGGTAGGGATGATGATGGCAATAATGACGGTAATGACCATGATAGTGGTGATGATTTCTAAATGGGCAATTTATCTAAGTGGACATTTCTCAAAAGAAGACATACAAGGCTAACAAGTATATGAAAACATGTCCAACCTTATTAGCTGCTAGGAAAATTGCAAATCAAAACCACAATGAGATATCATCTTACTGTAGCTAGAATGCTAAGACTGAGAAGACAAAAAATATTAATGACCATGTAGAGAACAACAGCCTTGTCTACACTGTTAAGAATGTGGGCTGCAGAGATGGGTCAGTGAGTGGAAGAGCTTGATACACAACCACAAGGACCCGGGTTCAGATCCCAGCACCCACATAAATAAAAACAGTAATCACCTATAACCACAATGCTAGGTGTTGGAGACAGGAGGATCACTGGGTCCTGCTGGCCACCAGTGCAGCTGAAAAATGGAGCACTTCAGGTTCAGCAAGAGACACTGCCAAGGAAATAAGGCCGAGAGAGATAGAAGAGCAGATACCCTCAGCTGGCGGCTGCACACTTGTACACATGCATAACTCCCAATCCATATCCCCAACAAACACGGAACATACGTTTGTACAAGCATCAGTAGAACACAATATGGGGGTTCCTCAGGGATCCAACAAGTCTACTATTGGGTATTACCCGAAGCAACAAAATGAATGTGCTAAAGGGTTCCTGTGTTCCTGTGTTCATTGGAGGACTGCTCCAGGCAACCGAGAGATGGGATTACCCAGTGTCCGTGGCGGCTTACTTAATAAAGAAAACGTGTTGTAGGTGTTTATATACACCCTAAGCAGAATACTATTTAGCCATAAAAATAACAAAATCTGAGGACTGGATAGCTCAAAGGTTAAGGTCACTGGTTCAATTCCCAGCACCCACATGGCAGCTCATAACTGTGTGTAACTCAAGTTCCAGAGGATCTGATGACCTCTCTGACCTCCTTTGGCATCAAGCATGCCCATGATGCATAGACATGCAAGCAAGCAAAACACCCATACACATAAGATAAATAAATCTAAAATTAAATTTAAACTAAAAGAGAAAGAACTTCTGTACTTTACCACAACACAAAGGAGCATATATTATATGAGACAGGGCAGTGTGATATAAATTACATTGATAAGCTGCCCTGCACTGTTTGACAGCTGAAAGCGGACTCTGGGTATGAGGTTGCCCCTTGTCTCTGACTCAAACATGTTATATCAAGTGTGCACCAAGAACCCCTATCCTGGAACAAACTGTGTCCTGGCCATATAGCAGGGAGGCTGTAGAACAGCAAACAGCTAAGGATGTCAAAACACTGCGTCCTTGATCTCTGAGCGGAGCAATAGCAGGCTGAAATGCTCTCTCCTGGGTATTAGCATATTGCCATGTATGTTTAAGTACTCTGTGTGTGTGTTCACATCGTGTGTGTGTGTGTGTGTGTGTGTGTGTGTGTGTGTGTGTGTGTGTGTGTGTGTGTGTATACCAGAGAACAATGTTGGGTGTCATTTCTTGAGTGCTATGTACTTTTGTATCTTGAGACAGGGCTCTCATTAGCCTGAAGCTCAGCAATCAAGCTTAGGCATGCTAACCATGGAGCCACAGGAATCCACCCGCCTCCACCTCCCTAGAAGTGGGCTTCTACGTGTGTGTCACCGCTTCATTGTTCTTTCCATAGGTGCTGGCAACTGAACTCAGGGCCTTATACCTACCTGTAAAGCCAGAACTTTACTACCTGAGCTCTCTCTCTAGACTCCTCCCACATTTATCAATGTTGTCAAAACTATTTTTATTAATTTATCTTTTAAAAATAAAAACAAATATAATTATGGTACACAATTTATTAGCTCATGTATCCACTGTGGAGTGATTAAACCAAGCTACTTAACATAACTTCCCAAGAATCTGTCATTTTGAGAGAGTAGGTAAGCCCATCTAATATCCACTCTCTGATGATTGTCTAGTGTCTGTCACATCAACTACAGCCACCTCTTGTATGAAAGCTCTCCAAGATGTGATTATTTTGTATCAGAGTGATATTTTACATTCTTTGACAAGTGTCTCTCCACCTTCCTTTGGCAGCCCAGCCTCAGACCCTGGCACCCTGTGAGCTCACCTTTTCTAGACTCCTCGGGTGAGAAGATGGACCAATCTTTCTATGACTGACTTACCAACTGAGCGTGGTGCCCTCCGGACTCCTACATGTCCCACTAGTGATGGGTGCGGCGTCCTTCAGTGTTAATGCTGAGCCCTGCTGCATTTTCTTTACATTCGCCCACTGACAAGCTTCAGGTTGACACCTTGCTTCTTGTGGAAAATATAAACAGTAAAGAGTGTTGGCAGAGATGTGGGCAAATGGTACTTGTGCTTTGCTGGGGCCTGTGAAGGACCAGCTGCTTAGGAAGATAGAACGGCAGTGTGTAGCAAACCTCAAGGAACCCCCAACAGAGTATTCTATCCTGGGTACAGTCACCAGGAGGACAAAAGTCAAGGATTGAAGGAGCTCTGCACACTTGTGTTCATCTAACATTGCTGAAAACAGCAGAAGGTGATGTGGATGGCTAAATGGATAAGTAGACCACGCCCCATACATACAATCAAATACACACACACACACACACACAAATGCATGCATGCATGCATGCATGCATACATACATATATATACGACAAATACATATATACATACGTACAGACAGACAGACATATTACTCAGCATAGAAAGGAAGAGATATAACATACACTAGGATGTACTTGGACTGTGAGACATTCTGTTGTATGAAACAAGCCAGTCACAAATGAGTATTGCTTGACTCCATACATAGCCCCAGGGCAGTCAGACTGATGAAGACAGAGGGCAGAATGGGAGTCATCAGGGGCTAGGGACAGTGGGCTGAGGACAGGTGTTTAACAGCCACAGAACTTCAGCTTGTGGTTACAGAAAGCTGAAGATTTGTAACAATGTAAATGCATTTACCAACATTAAATTGAATGCTTCAGACTGTTAAAACAGTAACTTTCCTGTACATTATTTTAACAATCAACTAAATTATATCATAAAAGTGATCTTACTTCATGTCCCTGTTAGAAAACACCAAGCCAATTTCATAGTTTTATGTACCACAGATTTATAAATGTCTTATACTCCTTATCTGCATAATTCTTTTTAGATTTTATTACATTTACTTATTTATGTGTATGTGTGTATAGGGAAGCAGGCACACATGTGCCACAACACACATGTAGAGATTACAGGACAAGTGACAGGAGCTGGTTCTCACTTTTCACCTGTGGGTCCCCAGGCTTGGCAGCAAGTACCTTTAAGCACTGTGCCATGGTGACAGCCCTTATTTTTCTTTGATTTAACAGAGTTCAAATGTATGTTGCTTTACTATGCCTTGTATATATTTTCATGTGTTTTACAGTCAAGTCCAAGATAAATAGCTGAGGAAAATAAGAGCAAGAGAAAGGATGTCATTTTTATACTACCTGTACTTGACCCATGGTACTCAGGTTTTCTTCAGACATACTAGCTAGGGCTTCAGGTTCAGCTCTGTGGTAGCATGCTTGCCAGGCATGTACAAAGCCCTGGGTTTGATCCTCAGTGCTCAAAAATAAAATGCTAGCTTGGTTCACTGAGGCTGAATAATCAATTCTGTTTTGTGGTTGTCTACATCTGTTTACTGTCTGTGAAACATGAGTGTAGAGAGAAACAAAGGAAACAGGACTGAGTGCAAAACAATAGAACCACAAGCGCTCCCCAGCCTGGCTTGGGGTTTTTGTATGCTTTCTTGGAAATTTGAGAAAGGTCTGCCACATTTGTAAAATAAATGAATCCTTTTTCTATTTAAAAAGAAAAAGAAAAGAAAAGAACCAGCCTGTTGGGTGAGGATTGGGAGAAGAGGAAGATGGTAACACTCATAACCAGCTGGCTTCAGAGCTGAGGCCAAGAGCTCTTGTCAGGATATGGGAGGGAGCCAGGGCTGGGCTAGTCCAGTCCAGTGTGGGAGGGCTTTGCAGAAAGCTCAGTACTGGGGCTTGGGTGATGGAAAGTCAGTTCTCAACACAAGGCTGTTACTCTCGATGTCCTGGAGACAAAGGTCTTGTCTGCATTATGAAGGAGGGATGTGGGACCTAACAGAGCTGAAAGAAGCTACCCTAGCTTTCTGTAACATAATTCCACTGAGAGTCCCCAGATCTTCCTGGACCTCTCTCCAGCTGTTCTACTGGGAGGGCTTACCTTTTTGGATCTTTGACGGGAAGCAGGGTCTCCAGTGGTGGTTTCTCTGTATAGCCCTAGCTGTCCTGGAATTTGCTCTATAGACCAGGCTGGCTTTGAATTCACAGAGATCTACCTGTCTCTGCCTCCCTAGTGCTGGGATTAAATGCATGCCACCTCCTGGCACCCTTGGGCTCTTCTACACACTGCAAATGACTAAAGTTGGTATAAAAGTGATGTCTAAACCAATAAAGTGTTGCTGTGGTAAAAGTCATCTTACTCCTGCCCAGGAGCATCCTCCAAATACAGGCAATCCCCACTTGAACTCCACTTACCACACCCTGCCAGGATGTCCCACCAACAGCCCATAGGTCTATGGTAGCTATAATGACAGCCCACCCCATAATTCTAAAATGACACAGATTTTTTTGAAATTCAATTATGTGGTTCTTATACATGAACTCTGTAGATGACAACATTGTATTACAGTGGAAAAATATGGAAACGCCTACAAGAATCACGTCTCTTTGCCGCACTAGAGATAAGCATCCTGCTCTCTCAAAACAACAAGGCTACCCTTCTTCCCCAGTCACACCACAGGCCCACATTCAGAGGCCTCCATGCCCCATCCCTCTGTCATCAGACCTGTCTGCATCCAGGAATAAAATGGAAGTCAAGGTCATCAACACAAAAAAGATACAAAAAACAAACTTGTCTTAAATATGTATCTCCAAAGCTAGAGATATAGATGGGAAAGGGTTTGCCTAGCAAGCAGGAAGTTCTGGGCTCCATCTTCAGTACTACATAAAGAGGACACATGGTGCATGTCTAGAAGCCTAGCACTAAGAAGCTGGAGGTAGAGGGATCATGAGTTCGAGGTCATCCTTGGCTCCTAGACACTTAGTGAGTTCAAAGCCAATCAGGGATATATGAGATCCTGTCTTAAAAAACAAAAGTCTACAATGAAGGTGCTTCAGAGGACCTAGGGCAGTGGTTCTTAACCTGTGGGTCATGATCCCCTTAGAAGTCAAATGACTCTTTCACAGGGGTCATGTATCAGATATCCTGCATATCAAATATTCCCGTTACAGTTCATAACAGCAAAACTACAGCTACAAAATAGAAATGAAATAATGTTATGCTTGGGGGGCGGAGGTCACCACAACATGAGGAACTGTATTAAAGAGTCACAGCATTAGAAAGGTTGAGATCTACAGAGCTAGGGAGAGGTGCTATCTCTAATTACCCATTGCTTCCTCATCTTGGAAGCTTGCTCCAGTTCTCAGCTTGCTGTCCCATCAGTCTTGTGGGCATAGATGGACTGCTTAATTACAAACATTTCCAGTCACTCTCCTCAGCCTTTCCCCTGGAATGCATGGCTGCCACTCTTCTACTCCCAGACCCAGCTTCAATAGTTTTCAGTCAAGGTTCAGGGAGAAACCCGCCGCACTGGGATTTGATTATTTACCAACATAATGTTGGCTGCAAGCCAGCGAGACACCAATACATTTTCCTTTGAAGCCTGACATATTGCCTGCTGTTTCTAAGTCTGTTTTCTCAGCTGGCCAACAAATAACCAGGACTGTTTAAAGAAAAAAGTCACAATTCCAGGTGGGGAGGGGAGTGTCGTTCTCGCGATGGGTTCCTCATAGAGACACTGATCTCATTCTCTCAAGGTGACAAAGGTGTCCCCAGGAGTGGAGCACATTATCAGGCCTCTGACAACTGCTGGGCCCCATGCCCCTGTGACCAGTTTTTCTGTATATTACTTTGGGAAAGGCCTGCATAGGTCTGGCCCTGGTGGCAAGGGCAGCAGGTGGAAGGGTATTAGCATGTCCCCTGGTGTCTCAGAATACACTGGCATGTGTTCTCCTTGTTGAGAGAATCCCCAAGACCACCTGACACAGACCACGGGCCTCTCAGAAGCTGGTCATCTCAAAAAGCTACTGTGAGGTCATCAGAAACCTAAGAGATAATAGGGGACAGCAGCTGCTAACTACCGACATGAGAGTTCCCCTGGTAGGACCCTACCTCTGAGTAGCCTAGATGTGGACTTTGAAATAAAAGAGTCTTGAATATGGAACAATTTCATAAAGATAGGTTTAGGGCCAGATGTGGTGGCACACACCTTTAATCCCAGCGCTTAAGAGGCAGAGGCAGGTAGATCTCTAATTTTGAGGCCAGGTTGGTCTACAGAGTGAGTTCTAGAACAGCTAGTACTACATAGAGAAACCCTGTCATGAATAAATAAACACAAGATCTGGGTTCAGAGCCTCAGCACTCACATTTAAAACAAACAAGCAAACATCTGGGTTTGGTAGAACCCCAGCACTGCAGTAAGCAGAGATAAGCAGATCCTCAGAGCTCACTGGCCAGGCAGCCTAGCTAATTGGTGAGCTTCAGCTTCAGTGAGAGACCATGTCTCAAAAGATAAACTTGAGAACAGTAGAAAAGAGCACCTGATACAAACCCCTAACTTCCACAGAATTCACCTCACATACATACACATGCACCCCTCACACAGACAAAAATAAAGGAAAAAAAAAGCAAATAAGTTTGTTCCTTTAGACCACAGTAAACTCTCACTAACTGTAAGAAACGGATCTTGGAAGTCTATTTAACCCCTGCCTGCCTGCATGGGTTAGAAACATATGACTTGAATCCCTGCAGTGACGGAGAGTTCATTACCCTACATCACTGGACATTGTTAGTACAATAGAAAAGGTACAAGATGCAGTCAGTTCCCCACTTCCCACCAAAGTGCCTCACAGCAGGTTTTAGAAGCAGGAGCTGACTTTTCATCTGAGTCATCCCAGAAGGGGGTCAGATCAGTTCCGAGGGGAGGCCTCCAAGTGTGGCTCAAGCAGAGGGCCTGGTACAGGAACAGCATAGCAACATCCACCGCCGTGCAACCTTCTTAAACCTCAGTCTGTACACCTTAGTGTGTTATAATCCAGTGTGTACCTTAGTCAATGTGTATTTAAAAGTTATATTCCAGTTACCTGAACCTCTATAAACTTAGGCCTTATTTTAACATAATTTCTAGTTCTTTCCTTTAAAAAAAAAAAAAGTTTAATTGAGACAGGAGTCTCGTTCTCTCACTATACAGCCCAGGTTGGCACGGAACATGTGATGCGCCTGTCTCAAGCTCCTACATGCTGCCATTACATGTGGACACCCATGTGCAGTGCAGCCACTGTTCTCAAGGACAAGTTTTCATATTTGGGAGTATCTGTTGGGATGGCAAATAGATGCTCAAAGACTGGACTTCAACGTCTTAAAGGTTTTAAAAATTATGTGTATGGATATGTGCCTACGTGTGAGCATGTGTGCATGTGAGTGCAGGCACATGAGGAAACCAGAGGGGGCATCAGATCGCCCTGGAGCTGCAATGCAAGTGCTTGTGAACTCCCTGACATGAGTGCTGGGAACGAAACTAGGGTCCTCTGCAAGAGGACTGTGCTCTTAACCACTGAGCCATCTGTCTAGCCCCTAAAGTGTCAAACAACTTCTCTTTCAGTTCTAGCTTGTGACCAGCATCTCTTGTCCTTCCTTTGCCTCACACCCTTCTCCATTAATAAGCGTTTATTTTATTTGCTCTGATAGATCCTCTTGTCTGTGGAGAATTTTCCAGAGGAGGAGTAGGCGTTCTGAGCTGACAACACTCCCCTGACCCTGGGGGTTATAGCCTAATGTTCTACTGAGTAAAGTGGCCCACAGCCATCAGCTGTCACTTTTATTAAGATATTGGGAACGGAGAAAAACCTTCCTGAGACAGGCATGAAGATCTGGCCAAAGATGTTCTCAGAGGGGAGAAAGTAGGCTCCCAGCTTGGCTGAATCTTTCATCTCCAGATGCTTCCATTTCTCTGCCCACTTCACGGGACCACTGTACAGATTTAGAGGAAGGATAGCCACAGGGTGCTCTCAGACAGCACAGACAAAGGCATTACGTAATTGCAAAATGTTCGCTTTCACTTTTGCAGAGTGTAAGCTTCTTCTAACCTGTAAGTGAGCATTAGCAGCAAGCCTGAGGAGGATCAGGGACCAGGGCCGTGGCCTCCCAGATAACATCAGCCCAATCTGTGAAGGGGGGGGGGGGGGAAGATCTGGGGAAATTTTGCCGACAGACTATAAAAGGAAGAATGAAAAATGTCTTGAGTTTAAAATAACTTGCAGAGATTGAATGCAGAAACTTTGTTTAAGGAGCCATCTTTGATCAATGGGCACAACACACTTCTATATTTCTCACACCAGAGTGGCCTTGATCCCTCAAAGCCGACCTACAAAGCCTACTGCAGCTCAGCAGTCACCAGCAGACTGGATTAAACCATAACGCTGCCATGTTGGCATTCCTCTCAGTATCTTCGAATCTTCAGCCACTAGATGAAGTTACAATTGGTGACACTGTTTTGGCATAATGTATTGAGACCTCCAAGGCTGAAGGAGGAGTTTGGACAGGTAAAAAGTACCACTGTTGCTCTGGGTAATGACAGGCAGGCAGATGCAGCCAGTGCTGTCTGCATTATTTGCTCAAAGAGGGGTGAGGGGAGCTGGAGGAGAGTTCGCCCCCCCCCCCAAAAGCTTCATCTCAAGAGTCCTTCAGAGCACTCTGGGAACACACGGGAGTTTACAAATCAATTTACTAAATTGGCTTGGCTGGAAATCATGCTTTTGTGTGTGGATCCAGCTGAAATGCATTTTTTTTTTTAATCTATCGGGCCCTAGTGGGGCTTCTCCAAGCAGTGCGGAGAAAGGTGACATCAGAAAAAGGATGGATGTCAGTTCCAAACTAAGTAGGCCCGACTCAAACCCTAGCTCCAAAGGTCCAACAGCCCTGGGTAAGTCACATGACCTCTCTGAGCCAACTGCCTAGCTGGCCCACCAGTCTCTTGAATACTGACAAGATCAAAGTCAAGTGCTGTCTCAATCTGGCCTTTTCTATGCAGCTATAGGTGACCCAGATGACAGGAGCCCTCCCCATGCCAACCGTTCTCTCATCTCCCATAGCCAGGTGGACAAGTGACAGGAAAGGAGCAGAGCTCTGGAACCCCCATTGTGCAATGACTGCATACACTTAGCCAAATTGGGAACTTCATTTAAGCGGCAGAGAGAGCCAAGCTGCACTTCTAAAGACAGAATTTTTAGATGTCAGGCATATGCTATTTTCAGTTCTGTATAATTTTGCCCTTTAGATATTGTGAACTTGAAGAATTCTGCAAGTGGTCTGTCTCCCTTTGTTTGTTCACTAGTTTGTTTTTCCAAATGAGCCCTCAGATGTATAGCAATCCTTCTGCCTCTGACCCCGATCCAAGTGCCAGGATCCTAGGCATTGCTACCACACTTGGCTCAGAGCCATCTTTTTTCACACTACACCTATTGGCCAATTGCAGTGCACTTTCCAGGCTCCCTATGACAAGTAAGCCTGAGGTCTTCAGTAGTGAGGAGGTAGAACAAAGGGCCCAGACCTAGAGAGGCCCCAGGATCCACTCAACAGAAAGCTAATCATGGAGAGGGTAGTGTATTGCCCTAAGTCGAATTGTGGTGAGGTTGTAGCAAACCTCTGAAAACCAATATGGGATGGAAAAGAAAAGGAATCTCGACACGGAGACACATGCCCTGATGTTTCCAACTCTGAGGTCAATGAGTGTTAGTTCTCACTAGATTGCAGGGGATGGCGGCCTGCTAAGACAGGCCTGTGTCACTTGTCACTCTCAACAAGATATATATTAGTCATCACTCTGTCAAACATGCCTGCTCATGGATTATTGCTCATGGGTTGAGTCCATGATGGTTCAACCCATCATCATCTGAAACCTGTGGTAAGGCAAAGGATCACAGCGTGGAGGCCAGGGTACAGCAAAGCTGATGATCTCATGGTGGCTGGTAAGCAGATATGAAGGAGGACAGGCTGAGACCCCAATAGTGGCTTCAAGGGCATACTCTCAATGACTTAACTTCCTTCCAGTATGCCCCCTCTCCCCACAGTGCCACCAGCTGAGCTTCTGAGGCCATTCCAGACTCAAACTATAACAATATAGAATGTAGTTTCTAACGTGTCATGGTTGTCAAATCTGAGAGACTTAAAACAAAAATAATCACAAGGATGATTTGCATATCAATAAATAGGATATTTCACTGTAATGAAACTGCTAGGGTACAAAGATTAATATGACTAAATCAGAAATCCCAGTGAACATTCTAGACTCTAAGATACAGAGTGTCCATTGTTACATGAAGTCTTCTCTGAAACTGAAGTACCTGTTTACATTTCTAAGCACAGTGGTTTTTAACCGCAGATAGGTACAATCTTAGATGGTGATAGCTCGTTGGAGCAAGATTGGCTGTTAGGAAACACTGGATACCTGCTACATAATTCTCCAACTGTCCCTCCTCTGGTTTAGTTCTGATTCTACATCTGGGACTAAGAGAACGTTCTATCCTGAAAGTACTTGTTTAGGGACTGAGCTGACGTGAGGCAGTTTTCCAACTCAAGTATATTTCAGTGCCTACAAGCAGCCTTGTGCTCTTACAGAGACTACCAGGAAGAACGCATCCCTCTGGATGGCTGCTGGAAGAGATGTCAAGGCAGGTGACATAAAAGTTTCTAGAGTGTCAGAGATCCAGAGCCTATCCACAAGGTGAAAGAAACAAATGGGAGAGACAGCTGGACCTCCAGTTGAAATTCTGGTGGTCAGACGTGGCCACATCTGAGAGGACCTCAGGGCTTTGCTGGAGAGAAAAGGCCAGAGGCAGAAGCAAGGAAGGAAAGAAGGGAGTCAATGTGAAGAAGGAAAGAAAGAGAGGAGGAAGGGAGGGAAGAAAGGAAGGAGGGAGGGAGGAAGGGAGGGAGGGGCGGGCAAAGAGCTGCCAGAAGCAGGGACATTTGGAAGGCAGTGTGGGAGACAGAAACTATGGAGGTGGAAAACGTGGACAAAGAAGACTTCTTCACCACATGGTTTGGAATTAGCCAAAAAATTCAGCTCAGCTTCACAACTATAATTTTTAGGAGTATAACCAAGGACTGGACTCAGCTCTGTTTGAAATATTTTCAATTAATGTTTTCTACGAATGAATGTATGTGCTCAATTCATGGAGAATAAAGAGGTGGGGGGGTGAGGTTAATAGTAACGCCAAACAACTTGACAAAGTTACACATCTATGTGGAAGAGAAAGAAAGCTCAAACCCTAAATTAATGAGTGTGGACAAAAGAAGTAGCAAACTTACAGTGTGATATCTAGGCTGTCAAAGTTAGACAAGAAAACATACTGGATTCTACAAAGTAAGTATTCCTGGGCCCAGAAATTACTAAGAACTCAAGAGTTTTCTTGGCTGTAACGACTTGTAAATATCTAGAAGAGCCCAGATTTTGAAGCCCCGAGGACACTTACTACAGCTAAGAAAGTTGGCAGGAAGCTTTGCACAGTATTTGGGTTTTCTTTCTGAGTTGATATCTTACCAAATACAGCCATCTGTGTTCCCTCTGGGAAAGGTTCAACCGTTCTGTTGCCACTGACATGGTGTTTGGCTGGAAAAAGAAAGAAAGAGATGTGAGTTTAAGTGTAAAGTTTGACACGCATCCTAACACATGTCATTAAATGTGCCAGCGAGCCTGTTTCTCTTCAGGAGCTAGGAACACACCAAAGCTTACCCTATTAAGGGAATTTCAGGTACCTGGTTTTTTCTAAATTTGGGTGCATATGTGTGCTTGTGCACACACGTGCATGGACACATGTAGGGTTGAGGAAGCAGGCATACATATGTGTGTATGTACATGCAGAGGCCAGAAGTTAGTTAGCCTTGGATGTCATTCCTCAGGTGTGGTCCATTTTTGTTTGTTTGGGTTTTGTTATTGTTGTTGTTTGTTTGAGGCAGAGTCTCTCATTGGCCTACAGCTCACTGATTTGGCAAGGCTGGCTGGTCAAGGAGCCCAAAGGATTGCACCCGTTTCTGCCTCCCCAGCACAGAGATTAGAAGCATGTGCCATAACAACCAGCTGTTTACATGGGTTTTAGGAATCAAACTCAGGCCCCATGCTCACACAGCCAGCACTTTACTGACTGAGTCATCTCTCTAGCCCTATACATGGGTTTCAATCTCAATGATAGAACATGTCATTTTATACAAGAATGTGTCAGGGTCCAAGTTGTCACAGACCTGGACAACTAAGAAATGCTGGACCCTTGGTCAGAGGGCCTCCACTGAAGCTGACCACACCAGAGGACGAGGGAATCCCTGCAATCCAGGTTGAGTAAGAGTACCTCCTCCTGATGCTGCCTAACAACCACCATATTGATGGAGCTGGTATTTAAGTAAGAAGTGTAGCCACAGGCTATGGCATCCACTGCAATTCAAACACTATCACAACTGCCTTGAGGACCCCGTGGGTATCCAGGGCTTCTCAACAGTCCCTCAGCCCTGAAGTCTCACCACCAGTTAAAACGAGGGCTGGCAGAGATGTAATGAGCCTCCGAGTTAGGGCTTCCAGCATACACTTGTTCTCCAGACCGCCAAACAGAGAACTCCCGAAAATGCTCCATCTGAGCATATTTGATAATGTCCCTGGCAACGTTCAAGTACATAGAAAATATATAGGAGGAACAGCTAAATCATGACATTCAGCATCCTTGTGACTTGAGAGTCACACTAGGTCTACTAAACCCTGGCAAATGGCAACAGGGATCCAGTCTGGGTGAGTGCCAGAGGATTTGAGCCACAGAACCATCTGATCCAGGTATGACGAGGTATGGCACTAGATCATGATGGGACCATGTCACAGGAGGCCTTAAGTTCCTACCTACACTCAGCAACCTCCACAGCACTGCCTGGTGATGTAGACCCTGTGAGTTTGTGAGGTTCCTTTTAGTTTATAGGATTCCATCAGTTCATCTCAAGAATTTCCATTGGTTTGCAAGTAACAAAAATTAGAGAGAAGGGAAGAGGCTAGCCTAGGGTTGAGACAAACAGCTGGCAGGCTCTGCAGCTTCCTGCGGTCCTCAGGCACTATTGGACACAATCAGCAGAGATATGATGAAGGTTCAAGGTGATCCTGCCATGCTCACTCCGATGGGTAAGCTCCCTGTTGCTGCATCCCTGTAAACACATAAAGGCCAACTCTTTGTCCTAAGGGTAGCCCTGGCCTATCCTTTAACCTTGTCCTGTGAGCTTGGAATGTCACTTTTACCCATCCCAAGAGTCCAAAACTCCTTCCTTTAACCCCCTAGCCCCACCTGTAAGAATTTAACTTGAGGGAAAAATGTAGGTGGGAAAAAAGAGGATATACTTTGCAGAATGTAACGTTCCACTTGTCATAAGGAGACTTCACAATCTGCTTAGAAATTACACTCATGACTTTATCAAATGCAGCTGTTCCCTCTGGACTGAACATGGCCATCACCATCTTGAGTCAAAGCAGCTGTGATCAACAGCACACTACCATCAAGAGAGGCTTATTACCCTTCCTTTGTGGAGGCAGTAGGGAGGCATAGGAACTGTCAGGAGATCTTCACAAGGTTCCACCCCTCTCCAGGTTATGTCAGAGGGAAACAGTGGAGGGATTCTAGTAGTGCCACTGCCTAAAAGCTTCCCAAGGGACTCTCGGGAGGCACCTTTTCATGAGCTCTCCATGCTGTTTGTGGGACTCTTGGGGGTATAGTTAATCTATGCTCCTGTGAGCAGGTCCAGTAGACTCATTGGGTCACCGAGCTAGACTTGGATGAAGTGCTTTTGTGGCTTGTTGATGCCCTCTCTACCTGGGCTCAACAGATGTGACAGCAAGGTATTTGAGCAACACTTAGAGCAATGAAGAAAGATGAGAAAACGTGCTTTCCTGGCAAGAGGAAACAGCTTTGTTACACCATTCCCGTGAACTACAGGGACAACAGACTGAAATGTGGACACTGAAAGTGAAAACAGTGAATGAGCGCTGTTTCTTTTATTCGATTCTGCCTTTGTCACTGTTAGGTTCTTTTCTTATTTTCTAGGATGAAAATATTTCAGATTTTAAAAACCCACAAAACCATAGACTTCTCTATATACCTTTTTCCTTAGCAATTGGCTTCCTGGGCAGGCCAAGGTCTATAGCCCAGGTAAAGCTCACAAGAGAAGGTGTGTCTCCTGTGGCATCATGGTGGCCTGACTGCCTGAATCATTGCCTTAGGAACAGGCCACCATCCTGCCACCTTTTGGGCTTGCTTCTCCTCACTTCTGTACTACCCACATGTATGGTATGGTGTCCCCAAGTCTAGCTTAATTAACCTCCTATGCCTCCCTAATCACCCACCCCTCTCTTTAACATGCAAATCAGCCTTGTCTCAGTACCTTTGACCTCCCAGTCTGACCTCTAATGACTTCCTTTCTGTATCCCTGGCCCATTCATTTTTCCCAATATAACCAGATTTAACTCAATATAACTCTCTCTCTCAACATGAAAAGAAAAAATCTAAATTACATGACATAAACTCCCAAGTTCCTGCCTGTATTCATCAAAACTGCTGCTGATACAACAACTTCTGAGCAATCAGTTTCAGGGAGGAATTGTTCACTTGGCTCAGTCTCAGAGTCGAGGTCTGTCATAGTGGGAAGGCAAGATGGAACAGAGTGCCACAGGAAGCAGAGAGGACCTGTGTTTGTGGGCACTTTCCCTTCTCCTCCTTTATTCCACCAGGGCCCCCAAGCTACATGGTGATGCCATTCACACTCAGGAAAGGTTCCCCACCCTTCTTGTTAATGGAACCACCCTCATGGGCACACCCAGGGGCATGCTTTATGAACCTTCTAGGAAAGTCTCAATGCAATCAAGCTGACAGTCAAGATTAACTACATTTCTCCCATCTCTGCTGGCTCCCCATTACTCTGAGGCTAGAGTCAATGCTTTTGCTAGCCTTCGAGCATCTGTAAGGGCTGGCTTCAAACCTCCCCTCCCTCTACTACAGATACCTCTGCCTTGACCACTAGAGTTGCACTAAACATTCCTGTTACTACATGGACAAAGACCAAATCTCCCAGGGACTGGGACCCCATGATCCCAGCATGCAGTGACACAAAGGTGTTCAGTAAGTATTTGTTAAGCTAACAAATGAAGTAAATAGCACTTAAAAGTCTCCTCAAGCCAATATGAAAGATGCATATTATTTGATCCAGTGAGTAGACACGCATACACTCACAGACACACCCATACTGCTATATTACTTAATGGGTGACAGTCTAAGAAACAGGTTATTAAACATTTTTCTCTATGTTTACACAAACTAAACTGGCTAAGACATCATTAACTTTGCAATGAAATCTTTTTTTTTAATTTATTTTATTTATATGAGTACACTGTAGCTGTCTTCAGACACACCAGAAGAAGGCATCAGACTCTATTACAGATGATCGTGAGCCACCATGTGGTTGCTGGGAATTGAACTCAGGACCACTGGAAGAGCAATTAGTGCTCTTAAGCAATGAGCTAGCTCTCCATCCCTGCAATGAAATCTTAGTGGCCACCATCAACTATAGCCTGTTGTGACTCAAACACTGTTGTGACGTGATCAAATAGATTATATCTGTCTGTGTGCAGGTATGTGTGAGTACATGTGGAGACCAGAGGACAACCTCAGCTGTCATTCCTCAAGTGCCACTTGCCATGTTTTCTGAGACATCATCTTTCACTGGCCTGGAAGTGACCAATTAGGTTAGGCTGGCTGGCCAGTGCGCAGGGATCCACCTGTATCTGACTCTCCAGCACTGGAAGGGCAGGCACACACCCATGCCTGGCATGTCTAAGTGTGCTCGGGTTTTCATGCACACAAGGCAAGTGCTTCAGCAACTAAGCCACTTGCACAGTCCTATAATACACTTTAAAAAAAAAAATACAAAGACCATGTTTCCCTCATAATAAAACTGAACATTTAAAACAGCCACTCAGAACAGTGCCCCAGTGGGGTGGCCTAGATAGCAGGGAGCTAACGTCTCACTCTCATAGGTTGGGGCCTCCTTCTTAGCTCCTTATCTCCTTCCTTCTGGGAAGACTCAATGATGATGGAAGTAGCCATGAAAATATTGCACACTGGACAAGAAGGAGGAAGTCTGTGCTGTCCTCTCTGGTGAAACCCCTATTTCCTCCCGTATTCCAGAGCCTGAGGCCCAAACATAATCATTTCTATCAATTGATTTTGCATTTTCTTCTGGAATACGGATCATTGAGTCTTACATCAGCCCTGTGGCAGTCTATGCAACATTAGCAAGCAAGAGCTAGGACAGGCCGGGGATGACAGGCTGGGCTCTGGAAAGAGATCGTGTGACCTTGATTCTCTCCTATGTCCTGGCTACACGATCTTGATATATCACTAATCTGTGTGAAACTTTGTTTCCTCATTTAAACTACTTCATGGGTGGCTTTGAGAATTACATCAGGTATGTCAAGCCTGACATACTGCAAATGTCACACAACTGTAAGACTAGCATAGGGACCTGTGTAGGAGATTTCCATTAAAAAAAACAACAACAAGATTTGAGTTGGAAACAGTCTCCTCCTCCTCCTCCTCCTCCTCCTCCTCCTCCTCCTCCTCCTCCTCCTCCTCTTCCTTCTCCTCCTCTTTTTCCTCCTTCTCCTCTTCATCCTTTTCCTCCTCCTCCACATCCATGCTCATAGCAGACATCACTAATCACTCAGTATTCTCTCATCCCTAAACATGACCTCACAATCCTTTCTCATTATAAGAGCTCAGAGAGTCAGTTATCACTCAGAGACAGAACATGGAATAAAATAACCTGTCATTCCTGCCCCGAGTGTATGAAGCAGAAAGGTGTGGCCAAAAAAGTTGTTGTTTTCCTCCTCACTTCTACCAATCAGTTGCAGCAATAATTGACCAAATACCATGCAAGTAGTACCCACTTGTTTATGGTGGGTGGAATGCAAGTTGATGCCTCCAACTTCAGAAAGTACCAACCTTGGATACTGTATTTCTCTGTCTGACTGACAGCCTTGCTACACAGTACCAGAATTCATCTGTCCTTCCTTGTTTGTTCGCTTGTGGGTTTTTGAGGGGGAAAGGCTTTTGTTTTGTTTTGTTTTATTTTGTTGTGTTTTGTTTTGTTTTGTTTTCCTTTTTGAGTTTTCCTTTGTTTCTGGTACCTCTTTTGAATCTTTATTTATAAATTCTGGGGACATGATTAAGTAAAATAAGGATTACTTTAACACAAGTACCTCAGTACTGCAAACATCAATTTGGTAGCCAAGATGGCTGCTAAGTGGCTAATGTACGGGAAGCCAGACAAAGGGATGATTCATATCCTAGGCAAGGCAGAGTGGAATGGTGCAATATTTCATCATGTCCCTCAGAACAATACACAGCTTAAAACTCTTTAAGTTGATGACTTCTAGAATTTTTTTCTTTTATTGTTTTGGATTATAGTTGATCCCAGGTCACTAAAACCTCAAAAAGCAAAATTTCAGAAAAGAAACAATTCAGTATACAGCTTTAGAGTAAAGAGAGGGTATTGGGAAGGGCATGTGAGGAATGTGAGTTCATTAAAACCCAGACATGGGAGGTAGAGGCAGAAGGTCGGGAGTTCAATGTCAACCTCAGCTATACAGAGAATCTGAGGCTAGCCTGGGCTATACAAGACTCTGTCTCAAAAACAAACAAAATCTAGCAATAAAGGATTTGTTCCTGGAAGCCAAAAGAACATTGCCCACTGAAACTCTGCTACGCCAACATATCTAAGGTAGTTGAAGACCAAAGAATGAGACATCCTTTAAACATATTATATTGGTTAACAATTTGGGGGTGGCACAGGTGTTTGTAAATGGTAGCATTCGTAAGTTTATACTTCAAAGTCAGTGGTGTGATTCACACCAGAAACCAGCTAGTTCACCGAACAGAACGACAGTGTATTAACTGAGTCCTCACTATTGATTCCTGCAGGGAAGGACAGGAGGGGTGACAGGCAGAGACATCTGTGGCCCAGTCACAGCAGGGTAGAGGCCTCCAATCTGGCTGGCTGAGCACATGTCCCTGCCCCTGCTCCCTGCTCAGCGGGGGCCTTTCCAAAGCCATGTGTGAAGCCCATGGTGATGATGTGTCCTCTGTCAAGGGTATATGAGGATGGGGGTAGATTTTCATCTATTCTGAAAGCCTCACGGTTGAGGAACACAGAGGTTAATGTAAGCAAGGGTCAGAGTTAACTCTGCCAGGCATTTTGAAAGGGGCTCAGGGGATATGTTCAAGGCTTCAGAAGAAGGCACTGATGCCACTGGATATTGTTCTGTGAAAGTCTAAGATGCTCCAAATGTGATGGCAGTTTCCTTTCTTGAACAAAGGACAGCAAACCTCCTAATAGCGTGTCTGCAATAATTCAGATCCATATATAACCACCCAGCCCGAAGCTGCCTGACTTGTATTCAAATTATGATGGCTAAAACCTGTATCATATGGATGAAGAGGATGGCAGGTGGCAGGGATATGGAAGGCTTTCTCCTGAGCCCAGGCTTCTCCTGACTGACCAGTCAATGGGATATTGCCCAGGTAGAGAGTCTAAGAACAATGGCTGCTGTCCCAGAAGTCCTGCTTAGCCACTGGAACTCAGGGTTACCACAGTGTGGGAAGAGCTTTGGAGCCGACTATGCCTGCAACAAGAACTTGTCACAAAGTACCAACCTCACTTCAGCCCACAGACACTGAGGAAAGGACTGAAAACTGAAAGCAGGAGATAAGCTTAGCTTAGATAAGCTTATGCCTCCATTTTGTGTCTTCTCTTCTGTAGGCTATTTGCCTTAAATCAGATTCCTGCTCAACCCTACAATAGGCATTCGGATCATGTAGTGGCTGCCTCTAAACTAGTAATGTAAGGCTGATTCCCCTCAACTTTACCTAACTTCTCTTACCGTTCTTCAGGACTGGAGATACTAAGTGAGATATTTTCAAGATCCCAGAAACACTGGTTCTTGTAGGCAGGTCACCCCATGACAAGGTCTTTCACCACTAAATGGTAACAATCACTCCATGGTGAGTGACCTAAGACAGACTCATACACAGGAGCAGTCATCTAATATAGAGAACTGAATGTGTAGATTGAGTAACATCCATCCCTAGAACCATGGGGTCTTTGAAGAACCAGACCTGAAATAATGACCACACTATTGTTTACCAGACGGCCAGACTATACACAACTGACCCCATTTTGTTTCTTCCTCAAGCATTTGTCAGTATTTTCAAACACAAGGTTGAGAATACCAGCCCTCTGCTTCCCAACATGGCCACACCTGATGAAAAACCTCTTTCTTTATGTTTCCAGCACTTTAAATTGGTAAGTGGTAGAAACCATTTTGCTGGGACAACACCCTCACCCCATCAAAATATCCTGATAAAAGCAATTGTGGAGGGGGTTGATTTGGCTTATAATTCCAGGTTATATTACTTCACTGCCAGTCAGTGGTAGTGGCAAGTTCTTGAGACAGCTAGTCACATCATATCTACAGTTGTGAGGGCTAAAGTTATGTTTTAAGTTTACATTACTGTGATATCTACAAAACAAAAATGCCTCTAACCTGTAAGTCCCACTTGCCCAAGGACAGATAACTTCCTGGAATGCTGGGGGCTGTTGCTCATATAAAGCAGCAAGCCACATGTTCTCACTGCTGTAAACAAGGTTGGTTGCCTCAACTGCATAGGATGTGCTTGATCATACATAGGCAGAAAGTATGTAGACAGGAAGTACGTCAGGATGTATGCTTGCCATTGGACAAAGGCAGGAAACTCCACAGCCTTGTGGGGTTTGCCTTTATAAGCAGCTGACTAATGTATTCACTGTCATTCTCTGGGAACTCCAGGTATGGACCTGGGCAGTGTCTATAGTCCTGTCCAGCATTTAATAAAGCTTGCTTCAAATTTGGGGAAAAAAATGTGGGAGTAATTATAGTCAGGAGCAGAGAAAAATGGATGTTGCTGCTTGTTTGTTTGCTGGTTAGTACTAGGCTTCACTCTAACATGGGTAAGGGCTCCTGGCCCATAAAATGGTGCTGCTCACGATGGGTTAGGTCTTCCCACTTCCTTTAACAATCAAACAAGCCCCATAGACATGCCTGCATGACAATGTTATTCAGATTCCTTCCTCAATTGAGAGTCCCTTCTCAAGTGAGTGTAGGTTGTGTCAAGCTGACAATTAAAATGAACCAGCACTGCTTCTAAGCAATGCCCCCCCCCCCATGACAAACATTCTCACTGGGCCTGGGATGGAAAGAAAAATCTACTGACCTCCCAAAACAAGAGTCTCCCAATCTCTTCCCTTAACTCTTTGCAGCTCCTTCTCTGGATCAGACATTCAAGGCATCTGGTGGAAGTAAGTAGGGTTCCCATATATCCCCCAAGATCTAATTTTGGACCAGCCATCTTCAATGGAGATGTACTCCAGAACACTGACTAGATCCTGCCTTGAGTTTCCTATTAAGGACAATTTGTATGCCACTCAGATGTAGGGCAGGGACTCTGGGAAAGGAGAGAGAATAGTCTCTAGTTAAGCATGCCCATGGAGTCCTATTTGCTTTTGGCCATTCTGCTTTTAGAGTTTGGGGATACAGCATTTGAGTAAAGGTTAACAACAACAGCAACAAGAACTGAGTTATGACATTCTAAGATCGTTAGTTCTAAGATAGTCATTTCTAAAGTATTATCATATGTGGTTTTCCTACGGCATCAGGAAGTTAAAAGAACAGGAATAAGAGAGAAGGTTACAAGAACCCTACTCAGTAAGGAAAACACAAAGACACAGATAAATGACAACAGAACAGTGGCTGCTACCACGTGCTAGATTGCGAGGGATTTTAGTAAACTAAAAATAAAAGCGAAAAATTTTTAATCAGTATTTTAAAAAAATCAAAATGTTTTCTTCTGGGCTCAATCTGGTATACAGTTCCAGAGAAGGCAGCAGGCTTCTCTGTGTGAAAATCACCAGCAGGCCAGTGTGCTTGCTGCCTGCACATCCTGTCAGGACTAACCAAGCCCTTCCTCTCTGTGATCCAAGCACCATGAACTCAGTCTTGCCCTGAGGGATAGGAGCTCAGCTGCTCAGGGACTTGCAACGGAAGAAGCTGTGTGGCCAGGCTATTTGTTTCTGTCTGGTGGGGGCTGAGACATTGCTCCAGAGCAGAGCAGGGCCGATAAGTTCATTAGTTCATAAACTGAAGAGACAGACATGTGCAGGGAGGATGAGGAAGGTTGACACAGGGGAGGGGGAGCAGATCGGCCCTGGCATGGCGCAGCAGAGGAACCATCCTCTAGCCAAGCAAACTGGGAAGCTTCTGGGTTGCTGGTTCTCTGCCAGGCTCTGTACTTCATGTCAGTGACACAAAGAAAGAGATGAAGTGTCTTCCCTGTCATCACCCTTCAGCAGCCAGCACAGCCATCCCCTCCTCGGGACTGCTGGTCATATCCATGCACCCCAGCTTTTGCACCAGAGCAGGCTGGTGCTCTTAAAGCTCCC
Source organism: Uromys caudimaculatus (assembly GCA_028551405.1). Taxonomy (NCBI): domain Eukaryota; kingdom Metazoa; phylum Chordata; class Mammalia; order Rodentia; family Muridae; genus Uromys; species Uromys caudimaculatus. The sequence goes on along the minus strand of CM052708.1, from coordinate 54,348,237 downwards.
TGCTCTGCTGCAGTCCCCAGGGCCCCCTGGGCTCCCAGGCTCACCACGTCACCCCAGGAATGCATTTCATCATCAGCCCTTTCATCTGGAGCACTTCACGCTGGTGACACTTTTAATAATCACCACACTGAAGCACCGCAGCTAACTCCTGCACTTGGGAACGCATATGTTGTAGGATGGAAACCTCCTGACTTCATGAACCCCCCCCCCCCATTAACACAAGTAATTCCTAATGACTGTCAAAATCAGATCGTCTTGGCGTAGGGGAGATAGTTCAGTTAGTAAAGCACCTGCCATCCAAGCATGAGGGTCTGAGTTCAGACGGCCAGCATTCATATAAAGAAAGCCAAGCATGGTTGCACTCATCTGTAACACCGGTTCCGGGGAGGGAGGGCAGGCAATCCTCGGAACACAATGCCAGCCAGTCTAGTCAATCAATGAAGGGCAGGTTCTGTGACAAACCCTGTCTCAAATGGCAATGTGAAAAGCAATAGAGGAATGTGCCTATGTCACCCTCTAACCTCTGCATGCACATGTGTGGGGCACATGTACACACATCCTATATACGCACAGGCACACACATATCCAATATTACATACATTTGAAAAACAGATAATCTTGAGAGTATAAAATGCACTTAAAATAAAGCCACCTTATGGATTAAGATCTGTGTTTCAGCCTGAAGGATTCAGTGATGTCCTTGTAAATGGAACTGTTGAAAATGCTGGCATACAGAAGTAAGTCAAGACCAGTCCCTTCCACACTAACTGTGTTTTACGGCTTCTAAAGCACAGTGTAGATTTTAATATGCATGTAAACACATCTTTCATAAAGACAGCAGAATCATACTTCTAATATTGTTTTAAAAATATTTGTCTTCTAAGAGTGGTAAGGGCTGAGTTTTGCTGGTTCACACTGCCTTATGGCCCTGGTAGATGGCTGATGCAAAGCTATTCACTTTCTCCCTGGTATTTGTTAGGGAGATCAGTTTGGGCATATTAAAATAACAGCCTCACAGCACAGTCGAGTCCTTGGAATGTAATTAAGGTACATAGACCTCAGAGCATCTTCTCTGCCAATCACCAGCCATATTATTTCCTGGGAGCCTACCCCAGTGCTTCCTGTACACACTGAGATCAGCTGCCGTTAACAGTTGCACACAATACTGCAGAGCAGGCGGTTCACAGTTCACTGACATCCCAGAGCACTCTGCTGATCTTTTCTTTCTTCTCTGTGAACCCGTCAGCAGCCCAAGCAGGTAGCTACACTCTCCCTTGGTGGCACATGGGCTTCATGGAGGTGGCACATGGTGCTGTCAGCTGTCAGTCAGCAGCTGAGCAGGAGTGGCCGGGTGACTCCCCGCCCTCACCCCCTTCCTCTCTGACAGTGATAAATGGTCAGCCCAGTACTCAGCTGAGCCAGAGGGGCCCAGTCTTCCCCATGCAATCTGTTTCGGTGGATACCCCCCTTCCCTACAGCATCTCTGGCAGTATCAGGCAGCATTATACTTAGGTCTGGGACGGAGAGGGCCTGGTTGGCTCTGTGGCTGCTATTCTCCCATAGAAAAGGAATTTTGACATTGTTTTGTGCTTGGAAGCACAGGCTCCAGCGGTACAAACCTCACAGCAAACTCATCTCCTTTCACACGGGGAATAAAGCAGACACAGCTAAAAATATGTGATTTTAAGAAAGACAAATTGTGGTGGTCTGAACACAGTGGTGGCTTTGTACAGGAAAGCCTCTGTTAAATGAAGAGGCGCCCAGCTTCTGAAGTTATTGTCTGCTTCAGGAGATCATAAAGAAAGAAAAGATTCTAAGGATAAAGAGGTGGGACACCGGCAAGGTCTGTAAGCTAAGACATTGTTCCTTTGCTTATGGATAGCTATAAGAGCATCAGCAACATTCTGTGGTAGAAAAAATCCTGTGGAATAAGAATGCACCCTCATGGAGCAAGGGAGGGGAAGTAGAGGAGAGTATGTATAACACACTGAGGCTTGCTTTAAAAACAACACACACACACACACACACACACACACATGCGCGCACACAGGCACACATCCTATTACTTTTGGGCTCTGCTCTAGGTGATATATTTCCCTTTTGGAAATACAAACACCAAACATTTCAACTGTTCACAGTCACCACCACGGTAAACACCATGTAGCCCAGGAGCCTGTCCCTAAGCTGAAGGCTGTTGAACTACTCAGGGCTCAGACTGTACCCACCCTCCTGACAAAGTCCCCAGATGACCCCACCTGAATCACAAAAGCAATTCTGCAAACCACTTTAAAACAGCAAGGGGTTGAGAGCACCCTAAGGGACCTCAAAAAAAGAGGAATGCTGTGCTTCCCCCTGAAAACTGTTGTGTGGTCTCCAGAGCATGTTTAAAAGGAGGAAATATTTTTAAAACACCAGTCACTCCAAATTCTAGACAGGACTCGGAGATGATTAAAAGTAAAACTGGAAATGTCTCTGGATTTCTTTCTCTTTTATTTTAGGGGAGGACAGAGGGAGAACGCAGTATCTGTTTAAATTATTTCTCTGCCTGGCTACCTCTCCCCTTTTCATCTTCTCCGGTTTTGTTGCCTCTGTTCTTTTCCTCCACATCATGGGGATATGCTTCCTAGAAGTCTGGTGATTTTAAAAATTGGTTTGAATGTCTCATACTTCCATCAAAGATAAGTTTTATGATGAAGCCATCAACTGAACAATATGTCAATAAAATTTTTTAAAAATTCAGGCCATCGAGATGGCACAGCGGGTAAGAGTGCTTGCTGGGTCAGCCTGGCACCCTGAGACCAATCCCTAGAACCCATGCAAATGCGAAAGGGGAGAACCAAACCTACAACGCTGTCCTCTGATCGCTACATGTGTACCACAGAACAGGCACCCACGGTCCCTGTCTCCCAACTCCCAACACACACACACACACACACACACACACACACACACACAGAGATATACATATACATACACACACAAAGAGAGACACACACACATACAGAGAGAGAGAGAGAGAGAGAGCGCTTTAGCATCTTCCTGGAGACGGAGCACCTTTGAATTGGCTGTACTGCAGACAGTGGCTAAGGACCTGGTCTTCTGAGATAACGGTGCCTTCACAGCTAATTAAGGGAAGTTGGATAATTCAGGCCGTGTCCACACTGAGAAACATGACGAACAGAAATCTCCAACCCTGGCTTAAGAAGTGACACAGAAAGGCCTTCTGTGATTATTTTTACTTGTCTTTCTATGCTAATAAGAACGTCTAAGCATTGCACACATGGATCTGAGCATCTAAATTCATGAAGGGACAAAGTTGGGGGCAAAATACTGAGTGTCTAATATCTTCCTTGTGTGTATGCTCAAGCAGACACTTGCAGATTTTGGTGATAGGTCACTTCTGGGGAAATGGCCTAATGACTGGTTGGGCCTCTGCTGAATGGAATGAAAGCAATTTTTACAAATACAGGACTCAGGAAAGACAAAGGTAGAAGCGCCCTCCATAGGGTCTACACTAGGGCCAAACTGAGGTCTGTCTCTGCAGGGAGCATCTGCTTCCATATAGATATGCCTGAAGGGGGTCCAAAGTGGATTAAGGGCTTGAAAAAGTCTGATTTAGACCCCACAGCCCCAGAAATGGAACAGATAACGATGACCTGTCAAACATCACTTACAAAGAGAATTAGTACAGACCCTGCAGAAAATCTGATTTTGAGTAGAGTTATACCTTGATAGGTCTGCCAGGTTCTTAGTGCTAAGAGTAAATTACAGTAATCGGTGTTTTCTGTCATGTCCCTATCCGAAAAGACTGATAGCTCAGAATGTAAACTATTGTGGGAAATGCCTCTGGGAAGCAACCAAGGGAATGCAGGCAAGTTCTCAACTTAAAAACTGAGTTGCACTGAAAGTAAGTTTATAAGGCAGATGCCTGAGATTCAGAACCCATTCCCCACGAACATGCTGACATAGATGGCGGTAAGTCACCCCACATGGGCCTACTTGGCCTGTAATGAGTCTTCCATATAACTACGTGGCCCAGGATTCTAGCCTCTATATTTTTTCAGTGAAAGAATACATTTTCCTGCGTAGCAGCAAGAAAACACCCTCCATACTGATAATTTGTTACCTCCCCACACTGCCCAGCTACTGACCTGAAACAAATCTCACACCATCGGGAACAGATTCCCTCCCAGCTAAGGCAGGAACCACTTGCTTTAGAACAATCATCATTTGAATGCAACACACATGTCCAATTCCAAGGCCCAATTTCATATTAGTATATGAGGCTCAGGGTCGCCCAGAAAGCTGGAACCCAGGTGCTGGACAGGCTGTGGTGTCATCTGAAAACTCGGTGTTGGTGAGGTTTGGTGAGTTTGAGGACAGATGCTCCCCCAGTTCCAAGTACATAGCCATGACTTCTCTGCTCTGCTGTCAAGAGGTGGGGTTTGGCTGCCTTTCCCTTGAGTGTGGGCTAGGCTTAGTGGTGTCTCTGTTGAATGGAACACAATGGGAGGGAGGTCAGCTCTCAGCACAGGTAGTGGCTGACATCTGTCTTAAGTGCTCTCTTGTTCTCTCCTGGGTGGCTTATGGCAGGAGGCATCTGTTACCATGTGACGATGAGGCAGTCCTATGAGGAGGTCCATGTGATAAGACACTAAGGCACGAGAAAGGTCACATGAATGAAACTGACAAGACGCAGACTGTTTGACACACAGCAGCCTCCTGGGGGACTCTGACGTGGGGAATCCGACTAGACCACACCTAGATTCCTGGCCTCAAAACAGCATGAGATCATAGAAGACTGTTGTTTTAAACTGTGAGTTTTGTAATTGCTTATTATCCAGAAATATGAAAGTAAAATAGTAATATGTTCTAATGAAGGAAACAATGCGATTTTTTTCAAAGAGGAACTAATTAAGCCAAGAAAGCAAATCGCTTTTTATAAAGCTAATTTCCATTGGGGGGGGGGGGGGACATATCCAGTCTAACTGATTCGCAAATCAACACCTGGAACACAAGCCATTTCTAAGTTGGAGACACTGGCTATGTGATTTATTTTCTCCACAGATGTGCCCCGTCACCGCTCCCATGTGTTGGCATTGCTAAAGCAGGCATTTCTGAACCAACAGAATCTAGGGATGGTGCAGAAAATATCCAAGCCCAGCTTTTAGCATTTTCACGATAATTTTGGCAATTTTTATTCATTTGTGTTATCCAGGGGATTGTTAGTGCCTTTTCCTGCTGCTTTGTTTGGGGAAGTTCTATCTCTGCTTTGCAGGGCTTAGAAAAACAATGAAGAAAAAATGTTTTCCCAGAATTCCCAGAGAAGCAAAACTTAAATTCATGCCAAAGGCCTCACTACAATAGAAAGAATCTTCTGGATTTTGGTGGAGTTTCCTTGGTTGGCTGGTTATATAGTTGAAATTGAGAGCTTTCTTTCCCCCTTTGTTTATATGAAAGTATAAAAATGGTTAGGTTGCTTTACTCGAGTGAAACACTGACAGATCCTTTTTCTTTCTTGTGTAAAGGAAATAAAAATCAAGTCAAGAAACTTAATTGTGGATGACACTGGGAGCGGTTGTCAGGTGAATGCACTGCAGTGTCTCCCACTCTTCATGAAACTGAGGACAAAAAAAATCACAGCTTACAAAAGACTATACTCAAAGGGTGCTTACCAGAAATTCTTGTGTAACAGTCTGGCTCCAATTAGGCAATGGAAACTACACAGTAGGCTAACCAGGGGGAGTCTCATGACCATAATACTAACTATAACAAAAGAGTCACTACTGGGGCTGAGGAACCTTGCCATGGTACACTAAGGGTGAGGGAGCGGACCCGGGAAACGTAGGCTTGGAAAAGAAGGGCTTGCTTCAGCAGGAACTCTTCGAAAGATACTGAACTTCTCTTCCTAAGGGGACAGGCAACATACATGCAGTATACCCACTATGCCTGTGCAGTTGGAGTCCAGGTCAAGAACTAGTGCAGCTGCAGAGGTTCTGGGCACAACTGTGAGCAAGAGCAAGGTAGGCCTGGGCAGCACAGGGGCCATGGTCTCCCCTGGAATGGTTCTCACAGGGCTGAGTCTAAGATAGAAACTACATTCTGGAACCATGGCTAGGAAGGCCATGCTGGTGTCCTCACACCCATGTCCACTTTGACTCCATAAGAAATGTGTCGGGAGAGACCTGTTCCAGCAGTGTTCCCAGGTCCCCTCTCCCAAGAGCACTTTACACTGGGATCATGTGAAATGAACAATATCAAAACAAGCCCTGTGCTCATCTCAGAGCTAATACAGAGGGGTATAAATGGATGCAAGCATTAACAAACCAAACTCTCACACACCTTGAGACATAAAGATTATCCAAGTAACACAAAAACATATAAATTTTGACATAGAAACTTCATGCTCATATTTTTCCCTGGAAAGTTTTAGATACATTTAAAAAACAGAGTCCATCAGTCCTATGTAAACTACTTCATGAAAGACAGAAGGCACAGTTTTTCTAAGCTTATAAGACCTGCCTGACCATGATGTCAAAGCTGGAAGAAAACAAACAAAGCCTAAAGAACTATAGATACTTCCTTGTGAGCATAAACACAAAAACCTTTTAAGAATACTGAATGTGGAAACATAGCAAAAGGTTAGGAATCATAGCCCAGTGGTTGACCCAAGAATTTTTCATTTTGACATTCAGAAAGCCCAGTAATAGTAAAACATATGATAGACTAAACAGGAGGGTGGGGGAGAGAGGTGACAGTTTCCTGCTGAAAGACTACATTTCCCAGCTTCCCTTGCAGACTACAGAAGTCATTTCTGCCCCTATAGGAGGTCACATCTCATCTTCCCCTGTAAGGACTTTGGCCATCAGCAGCACACATAGGTGATGAAAATGCCTGCTCACTGTGAATAAACATGGACACACTTAAGGTCAAAGTCTCTCTTTCTTTCTGCCTTGTGACTCTCTACAGCTGCCTTTTAAAATAATCTAATGGGGAAAATCTGGATCTTCAAAATGTATTCTTGAAACCATTTGACAATTCAGTGTCTGTGAATTTTTTAAAACTTCTTGGTAAACTAGGATGGGAACTTAATACAGGACAACTATTTTGGAACTCACATATGATGTGGGTTTTTTTTTCCTAGTATCATATTTAATGGCAAAAAATAATGGTTTTAACCTTAAATTGGGAACAGGGCAGGAATGCACTTATATTTCACTTCTGCATTTAAGACATTTAATCTTTATTTAATACTCATGTATATTTAACATGGCAGTGAAGGTTCTATTGGTTCCAAAATATACTACAATCAAACCAAAAGAAAAGAGAAAAGAAAAACTTTCTTTTCATGCACAAACCATGATTGCATCCTAAGAAAAGAAGCATTGGTATTCGTAAGAAAAGCTTCTGACACTCACAGAACATTAGATCGACACACAAAAGTAAACTAGATGTGCACATAGTGGCAACAGCCAAGTGGAAGTTGAGCTTTCAAAGGGGTTTAACTGCAGCCTCACATAACAAGAAGTGCTTAAAGGAGATCTCTAGACTGATGCCCAGAAAACTACACAATACTGAGGGAAGTTAAAGGAGGTTAAGGAAATGGAAGACATGCCATGTTCATAGATCATAGATGATAAGAGTCAACACTCCTAAAATGAAGCTTCCCCAAATTCACTCATATTTACCTTTTAGACATGGTCTCTTAAGGCCAGGCTGACCCTGAGCACAGCTGTGCAGCGAAGGTGATTTTTGAACTCTGGATGCTCTCACCTCTACCTCCCAAGTGCTGGGATTTCAGGTGTGTGCCACCACGCCCACAGTGCTGGAGAGCACAGCCAGGCCTTCACGCATGCTAGGCAAGCACCTTGGGAAGTTTTTGTTGATGTTGATAAGTTGGTTCTAAATGTTATATAGAAAAAAATCAAATGATCCAAATACTGAAAATAATTCTAAAATATAAATTGGGAGACTTATAGCACCTGACTCAAAGTCTTACTATAAGGTCATGTTGATGAGCTGTGAGCAGAAGGAAGGAATTGTAAGTAAGTGGAACAGAGTAGAGAAACGCCCACTTAAATCTTGACAAAGGCACTCACATAATCCAATCTGGATTCTTTAAAAATTGGGGATGGATCAGTTTGAAATTCAAATGTAACTAAATAAATGTCAACTCTTACTTCTTGCCCACACAGCTGACTTGACTGAACCTGACATAGATTATGAGCATGCTCACAACTTGGGTATTGATTTTTCCAAATTTTTTTCCATCTCATTCAATTGGAATGTATCATTATGGACGTTGGTTCAAAACTAATGCTCTTCCCAAAATCTGTACCTTTTTGGATTGCTATTTTCACATCCTAATAACAAGGTCTAAACAAAACCTTGTGAGAAGATGTTAATTGTTAGACTAATGGAGTTTCCTAGGTGACAACTTCATATGCTGATTACTCGAGTTTTAGCTACAAATCCACATGTGTGGTAAATACCAAACAGCCATACACACACAAAAATAAAGTACAGTGATGTAAAATCCCAAGGAAGGCTGACTTAGTTAACAGTATTACAACACGCGGACTTGACATGCTGCCCATACACAGCGAGGACTGCAGGACCCTGGCCAGAAAGCATCTTGGAACCCTCTTCCACTTTTATGATTTCTTATAGCTCTTAAATTATTTCAAAAAGAGTATTTTTTTAGCTTGTAGGAAATCCTAAACATATAAATATATTACCTAAATGTTTAAAATGTGAGCTCAAATTGCTCAAGGTGCATACTGCAAACTTTCCTTCCCAGGACAAGATATCCATAGGCCTACAGTGCTAGCCCAATATGCAATTAAAGTCCCCAAGTTTGCAGCCTATGTGCATAACCATTCCAAAGGATGGACAAACAATAGTCCCACTTCTCTAACAGAACAGAACCACTACAGAATTACCTCAGAGAGAAATGAGCAGAGAATAAATCCACTCCAACAGGGAACAAGGTGTTTAAAAAATCTCCTAAGCTTAATTTTGAGCCAATAATAGCACACAACTATTGCTTGATGATAAAACGTAACATAAATCAAAATATCTTAGGAAGAAATACTGACAAGGAAGTTATAGCTTGTTATTACTGCTCCCTCTCCCCTAGGATAAGCAGACCTTAATTTGCAGAGAAAGGTACATACAAATGTTCCTTAGAGTGTGGGATGGTCTTCTGGAAGGGCGGCTGTGTAAGTCAGGGCCCTGCACAGAATCCTGGCTGTAACATCCCTCATGCAGCCTCTAGCGTATGGCAAGGTAGGGATGAGGAGGAAGCTGGCCTGGTGCTAAGGAAACCAAGCTCTGCATGAGTCTCTATTTCCTTTCTTGTGTATTGTGGTTAGGATGTAAAATATCCACTATGTTCATGCATTTGCACAGTTGGTCTTCAGCCGGGGGCACTGTTTTGGGATGCTGTGTAGGCTAGTTGGCCAACATTAGTCTGAAAGGGTGGATATTGAGGGTTATGGGCCACCTGTGCCCATGGCCTGAGCTCATTCCCCCACCTCCCTGCCTCCTGATCTGCTGAGATGTGAATGAGCCCTCTCTGCGCAAGATGTGGGGTACCGCCACGCCCTCCCCACTGGGAAGCATGAGCTAAAATAAAGCCTTCCTCCCCTAAATTGCTTCTGTCAAGTATCTCACCCCTGTGCTTCTTTCCAAATTCTGCAAATAGTGATATTTAGTGGAAGTTTTCACTCCAAGGATACACAAGAATGAATACAATGCAATCCCTGCAAGAGCTTCCAGAAATCATAGGCTAAGTCCTAGGCAGGTCGCTGTGAATCATCTGGTAACCAAGTGCAGAGAAATACTCCGCTATGCTATCTTTGGGGACACAGAAGAAGACTGGCAGCCCGCTGTATCTTTTCCCAGCACAGAGGAAGGGCACTGAAGCAGTCCTCTGTGGCACAATGGCAGGGACCTGTGTCTTTCAAACTCATCAGAGATGAAAAGTAGAGCTAAAGTTGAAACCTGATGTAAGTCCCAGTTGAAAAGAACACACCAGGAAATTGTTCGAAAACAAAAGCAATCTCTCTGCCGCTGCTAAAAAGCATGAATTTACAGGATCAGCCCTCAGAATGGCTGATGACAGCTCATACAAAGAGATCTAAGCCTAGTATTTTTACAGAAACCAAAGCAAGACCTTTCTCTCTATACAGAGCTCAAAGATAAATGGCATATAGGATTTAAATCTAACATTTTCACTGAAGAGACAATAGCCTCCCAGCAAGCCTGACCTTATTTCACGCAGAGGCAGCTATCCACTCACTGCTACCTCGCCCACCCCTTGCATCCCAGCTACCACTGCCCAAAACCCTCTAGGTGACAAAGCTTTCACCGACACTGGAAGCTTTGAATCGTACATGCTTTTAAGGGAATGAGCAGAGACAATTTTATCCACAGGTAAATGGTCACCATCCTACATTCCTATGACAGGTGTTGGCAAAACACTGCCAACCAATCAAATACAGTTTACCTCCTGTTTTTGTATGGTTCATGAGCTAAGGTTTGGTATTTTTTTGTCCTATTTTTTTTAATGGTTGAAAAACAATCAGGAATAAAAAGGTTCTTGACACATGAATACTCTATGAGATTCAAATTCAGATGTCATTAAATAAGGTTTTACTGGAGTAAGACCATACTCACTTGTATACACGCTGTTTATACTGCCTTCGCTCCACAATAGCTGTAGTGAGGAACTGCAACCAAGACAGTATGACCTACAAAACCTAAAACATTAACCATCTGGACCTTTATAGAAATTGTTTGCCAACTCTGTCCTAGACCAGCTTGAGAGGAACATGAGGATATGATGTTGGGATGGGAGCCAGTCAAGACTCCTTAAGAAGGATGAGTCACAGACAGGGCTATGTGAGAAAGGACTGAAGCATAGAAGTCAAACTCAGCTCACCATGCTCATATCCAGTGCAGGACTAGACCATTCCAAAGGGAACATCAGCTGGACCCACAAGCAGGAAAGGGTAGAATTTGCTGTAGCTTTGAGTAAGCAGCCATGGTGAGTTCTGGTCCCTACAGAATATTGCCTTTCTTCATGTGACCTCTCTGAGCTTCACTAATCATTTCAAGGAATAACTAGGAATAAATAGCCTTCTCTCAGAGTCATTGTGAAAGGGTAAGAGGATGGCCCATGTGAAAGAACTCAGTGCTGGCAGCAGGGTTCAGCTTTGAAAGATGAGGAGTTTCCATAGGAACAGGGGGCTCCACGTTGAGGAAGGAACTGAATGTCAGTTCAGCCTGTGGTCAAGGGTGAAGACATGCTTGGTTGTTGGGGCAGAAAAGGCAGTTACAGGAGTAAATCCTGGCAAACAACCCTTCCCCTTACAATCCTTCCGGCATCTGCACCCCTTCCTAATGAGTTCCCAAGATACCCATGAATATTCCTTGGCCCATCATAGTTACTAAGGGTTAAACTGTGCTCACAGCTCTTATAAATCCCCCATGGCATCTTCAGAACCTCCATTCTGAGTCATAAACAGGGTTTATACCTCACTTCCATCTGCCTGTCATTTGATCACCTGACCTACCAGTTTGCCTTACCCCTCAACATGCTTAGGTAACATCTTTGGGGGGAAACCCTAGATTATCCAGCTGCTGATGAAGACTGGAACTTTGACTGGGACTTGGGGAATTTACAATGAATTCTAATGTCTGCTAGACCCTGGTCTGACATGTTGATAAACCACCCTGCAGCCAGCTGTCTACCCCAACAGTAATTGTCTGCAGAGGACTGGTGTTCACCGAGGATAGAGCCATCTCCAGAGATGTTACTGGCAGGGACTGTTCAGAAAGCAATGGCAGCCCTTTAGCCTTTAGATAGAAGATGTCATGGCAAATGTTGGGAACATTTACTAAAAGCTGGAGGAACATGGGGAAAGAGCAGCTGAGGGCCAGGTCTCCGGCAATCGTGATCAGAAGAGCACGGTTAGGCTACTGCTTGTCCTCCTGTTTTATTCAACAGCACTCACTCCTCTGCCTCTATTCACCCTTCCTTTCTTCCTCCACCAAGTAGCTGATGGCATCAGGCTACATGACTGCCAGATTTACAAAGAGAATCTGGCTGGGAGTCCTTGTGGCACAGTGTCACTGCTTACATGACTGAAAGCTTGTGAGTGCTCTGACCTATCACTGTCCAATTCTGATTTGAGATTTCTCCATCTATCAGACACCATCCTGTTTAATAAACCAGGGTTGTTATGTGAGCTGGGTAAAGAAAACAGACCTGATAGTCTCAGATAATCAGGCAAACCTAAGAGTTCCCTGTAGCTGTTTAAAAGAGGTCTTTTTTATTAAATGTCAGGTTATAAAGGAGAAGGATAGGAAAATATTTGAAAATGCTAAAAACTTTCAAATCCTATGTAAGCCACACTACTTACCTTCAACTTGAAAAGAGGAGGGAGGAAAGAAAGGGTAGAACACTCAGCCCAGCCCCAGCTTAGCCACCTCTGGCTCTCTGCCCATCACTGTGACTGTTGATTTCTGAGTCATAAACTCTTTATTTTGTGCTGGCCATGACTGCTTCAATCCTACATGTGTTTGGCCTGCCCTTGATTGCAGCCACACTGACCAACCCAACATTCTGTGACTTCTTTGCTATTGTATCCTTCTAAGCCATTTGTTGTAGTACCTATCCATCCATTAACAGTTGACTTTAGGCACTCTGCAGACCTTGTGTCCTGACCCATTGTTCTCATTTAGTCCCTGGGGACAAGGGCCCAAAGTAGCACATGATGTGATGTCCTGTACTACAGGCCTGCCTTTGTTAGTTCCCACACCGTCTCTAATGTTTCCAGCCTCTGTTGTGATAATGGCCCAAAAATGACATACTCATGGCCACGACACAAAGCATAAGACTAGATAAACTAAACTGTTTGGTGATGGTTTGTAACACAGTGATCTCTGGTCTTAGAGACACTAGAAAGGAGAATATTAGATAGGGAGGCTGCCAAGCAACTCCTGGAGTGTGGTTAAAGACCTCAAGGCTACATCTTATGCTTAGAAGGTTTGTTGATGAAAAGGAGCAGAAAGAGAAAACATCAGACCTCAGTTGAACAAGCTTCAGCATACACTCAGTACCTGGGGTCCCAAACAAAGCCCAAGATGGGCAGTTAAAACAATCCATTTGGATGCAGGCCTGGGCTCAGGGCATAACAATGGTATATTTAAAGTATACAAATGAGGGGCTAGGAAGATGGTTCAATGAGTAAAGTACTTACCTTGCAAGCATAAGAGCCTGAATTTAATCCCCAGAACTCTAGTCAAACAAGAAGCTGGGAGTGGTAGTGCTATGTACTTGGATGCCAGCACTGGAGAGGCAGAAACAAATGAAACTCTGGGGTTCACTGGCCAACTAGCCTAGCCTACTTGGTGAGTTCCATGCCACTGAGAGACCCTGTCTAGGAAAAAAAAAATAGATGAACAGTGCCTGAGGAACAATAATCAAGGCATCTCTGGCCTCCACATGCAAGTGTACATGTACACATACTCCAAAAAAGTGTACAAATGATGGAAGCCCTTGAGGCAGAAATCATGAACTCAAGACTGACCAACTTGAGGCTGGATAATACAACCCCTTTTACCTATTGTCTGAAGGTCAAAAGGTCCAGCTCTACCTCAAAACTGCTATGGCATTGGATGTCATGGCATCCCTTTGAATTTCTTAGGTTTTGCCCCTAAGCCTTGAGGTCCAGTGTGATCACTAAGGTCTTTCTAACCTAGTATTACCTAGGAGAACATTTACAATACACATATATAAATTACTGTGGCAGGCAGCCAAGTAGGCTCAGATCCTGGTGGAACTCATAGATTTGCATAATCCTTTCTCCCTGAATTAACTTGCCTCTAAGTGATGGAATATGGCATTAAGGCAACCCCACTCCTGGAACTAAACTACAGAAAGTTGGAATTCCATCTTGATAGCTGACACTCTTTCTTGCATGCTTTGATGAAGCAAGGTAACACATTGGGAAGACCTGTGTGACCAGGAATTGAGGACAGCCATGGGTAGCAGCCAGCAGGAGCTGAGACACTCAATCCAAAGCTCTTAAGAAGTTGATTCCATCCCATGACCATACCAGTGAGCCTGAAGGATCACTTCCTGTGTGTAGCCTGCGTGATAAGACTACCTTCCCTAATACAATAACGAAACCATGAAGGAGAAGGCCAGCTGAGAGTATCTAGGACCCTGAACCCCAGAAATTGATCATTTACGTATGTTGTTTTAGGGTGCCAAGTTAGAATATAATTTATCAAACAATAGATAACTAATGCACAATGTTGTTTATATCCCTGAACTCAAAATCTACATCTTTGCTATTTATTTTAGATATTCTTGGATGTTCTATAAATAAAATGAGCAATTATCCGGAACTTGGCTTAGGAATCAGAAAGCTTGACTCCACTGCAGAGCATCAAGGATAAAACAGGCAAGCAACTGAAACCTCTTGCCTATCCCTGCCCACACTCTAGCCTCAAAATGTTGGGGTTCCAGATGGAAGCTGTAGACAGGTTCATGTGCCAAGAAAAATGGCACTGCTCTCTCCACACAACTCTAATACTTCACTCACATTTCTGCATTTTGAGGAGTAAATGCATCTCCCCACTTATCCCCTCAGACAAAATGCACACTGGTCCAAGTCAGGCCAAGGTACCAGTTCCATGGAGGAGGGTTGTTCACCTCATAAGCATGGCCAATAGGTGAGAGGGCCCTGGTGCTCTTATGAGCCTCTTCCACTTGATACCAAAAGGTTGCACTGGCTCTACCTGTGGGGCTCACGTCTCACCACCTCCATCAATCCAACCAGTTCCTTTCATTTCCTCTACCAGTGGCCAATCTCCTGACTCTGCCCTCACCTTCTCTCTGGTCTTCCCTGAACCCCATCTTCATTGAGCAACATAAGCAAGGCTTTCTACAGCTGTGTATCATCATTAAGATGAATCCCATAGACTGTACCTTGGCCTGAGGTCCTTTCCAAAGGTCTGTCCCTGGCTGTTTTCTATCCATGTCTTCCTTCCCTGTTGCTATCTTCTCCCTGCCACACACATTGTTACCATGTGAACAAACCAAGATGTTACCCATGAGGTCTTTGCACTGCTCTTCCAGCTGCCTGAACATTCTTCCTGCAGATGATTGCATATCTCACTTCTCATTTCAAGTTCCTACCCAGAGACTAGCTCTGCCATGTCTTTGTTCTACAGCATCTTCTGCTCCCTTCTCATACCTTCTTTGGTTTAATTCCCTTTATAACATTTGGTAATATTTGAAGTTACAGTACAGTTTCTGGCTCTGCGTCTCCTCCCATGTCCCACTGTGGGAATAGGCTCTCTTTGTCTTGCCCTTACCTATCCCCAATACCTAGAATAGTGTCTTGTTTTCAGTGTTTGCTGCTTTGACTGTGTAGTTCTAAATAAGTCCAGCAAAGAAGGCTAGAATTGAAAGTCATCAAGGTAGACCCAAAAGGTTGAGTTCAGAAGTCAGCTAAAGACAAGGGTATTTTTCAACTACTTGGCAACATTTGGAAGTAGTGAATAACCAGGGAGAATATTTAAAGCATATCTCAATCTTCCAGCTTCTTAAAACACTTGATTTCCCATTATTTTCTTCAATGCAGTCAACAGAAAAAACTAAAACACATCTCCAACAGCGTCCAGTGCTAAACAATATGTTCCATATTTATGACATAAGGCAGATGACTCCATAGACAAGGTGCTGGCTGTGAAAGCACGAGAAGCTGAGGTTGCCTTCCCTGCACCCAGGTAGATGCTAGGTATAATGATATATATCTGTAACGCCAGTGTTGGAGGGGTAGACGCAGAGACAGATGGATCCAATGCTCCTGCTGGTCAACCAGTCTAACCAAAACAGTGAGCTCAGGAAAGACTGTCTCAAAAACCAAGATGAACAACAACAGGCGAAGACTCCCAGCATTGGCTCTGGCATACACACACACATATGCACACACACACACACACACACACACACACACACACACATACACACATGCATGCACAGGTGAGCACATTCTCATACACACATGCATACATACAAACATACTACACAAAGATTAAAAAAATAAAGGAAAGGAGGGAGGGAAAAAGGGAAGGATGGAGGTAGGTTGGTTAATAGATCTGGTTTATAGCCCTGGCTCCTGGTACATAGCTCCTCAAGCTCTCAGGATTTCTGAATGAGAAAGGTAAGAGATACATCTTATGTGGGACATAGCAAGTCTCCCCATCCTTGAGTTTATGCTAATGAGGTAACTCCTAAAAGATGAGGGTTGGGGGAGGGGGGAAATGCTGCCAGGGGAACCAACCATGTGATTTAGAAAGCTGGAACTTCTTTTAGTCCCATCCCCTGACCTTTAGGAAAGAATGAGGCCAATGACTCATAGTTGGCATGCAGCATGCACAACTAGTAGTCTTCTGGATATGAGACCTGATGTGTAAAGTCTGGCAGGAGCTCTGGGGACTTAGGACAGGTCCAAGAAAAGCTGCTGGACACCCAGCCACTGTGGGCAGAGAATAGGAAGAATGCTTTAGTGTAGAGAATCCATACATTTGCTGTCAGAAAGGTTGCATGAATGTAGAATAAACAGGCCCCCCCCCTTTAGAATGACTTGATGGTAATATTTCTGCATACTAAAAACTTCCTTGGGGAGAGGCACTATGCAGAGAGACCAGCAGGCACCAAGAGGTGGATGAAGCATCAATATCTCACTAAATCCCATGCCAACTCACAAAGTAGCAGGGCTCCCACCTTATATGTGAGAAATCTGTTCCTGAAAAGTTTGGAATTATCTGAACCCAGAGCCACACATTCCTAACCCATATTGCCCATGATAGTGTATTCAGGTCTTGACCACAAACTAATAATGTCACCCCAGAAAACATCAAGATAAGTCCAAGATGGACAGCACACAGAGAGCTACAAACAAAAATAGATACACTTCAGCACCAAAACCAAAGCTTTCTTCTCAGAAAACCTGGAGTGCACTGATAGGACATGCATGATTACCACTGCTGGACTGTGACAGCAGAACAGAACCATGGAGCTCATCCCACCCTGCCTCTTTTCTAGAAAGATGTATAGAACAATTCTCAGGGCCCCCAGGGAGCCTGAACCTCTTATCCATTATCTGCAGTTATTCTAAGAGACGCAAGAGTTGTGCTAGATTTTTAAAAATGGATGATGATCCTATTTTATGACCATATTACTTTAAACACAAAAATAAGTCAATTTTTAAAAGACGAGACTGACCCAGCAGGGCAGCATGACACAGGATGGGTACTGACTAGACACAGTATCACAGTGAAGCAGTGCCACTGCTAAGCAAGACTTTGGATAAAGAAGTTTTAACTGTCTAATGCCTCTGCATCCACAAAATGTCCAGAAGCTTGCAATCAGGCATTAACTCCTAAGAGTCTTGGTCCACCAGGGAGAAAAACACACATATAGAAATTCAATAAATCCACAAAGAAACAAGCCAACAAAAGCCTTCATGAGGACTGTGGAGATGGTTTAGTTATCAACCACTCAGGTGAGGACCTGAGTTTGGATGCCAGAGGCTATGTAAAGCTGGGCATAGTAGCAAGCATCCATAATCCCTGTGCTCCTATGGCAAGATGGGAGGCGGAGACAGAAGAATCCCTGGAAGCTCAGAGGTCAGCTAGCCTGGTACATGCAGTGCCGAACAACTGACCGTCTCCAGGTGGGAAGCAAGGACCATCAGCTGAGCTCATTCTCTGACTTCCAAACACATCATGACATGTGTGTACCTACACTAATACACACAAGTACATACATATGTGCATATAAAAAGCTTCTCTGCTTAGCATAGCAGTGGGCCTGGATTCTGTGTTACCATGTTCCACTCAACCACCGAACCCTTAAGCATTCCAACTGCATCCCAACCTTGAGAATCCAAGAGTTTTTAATTCACCATGGCTTGCTGGTCAACCTACCGTGCTCAGTATTTCAACAAAAGAAACAGCACATGTGCTCCTCAAATGACTGTGGGCTCTGCCATTCCTCCTATACTGTGGTGGATTATATTGACTGTTACCATTATTGGCCCAGCCACTCCGGTGAGTATTAATCCATCAGCAAAGCACATATGTTATGTCCCCTTTGCTACTCAAGTTGAGTGTCTTCATATTCAGTGGTATTTTCTGTGACACAAAATTAGCAACCTTGTAGTTAACAGGTTCTTCACATTGCCTTCATGCTTGGAATGTTGTGATTGTTCAACAGCTCAGATTCGTTTGGTTTTTACTGTCTGGGTATGTGAAATTAAGCAAATCTACAGGGAGTGTATACCCCTGAGTCTTTGGATTTTCACACTCTCAGCTCAAGGACAATTCAGACATTTAAAATGTCATGGATAATTAGCCAGCCTCTTTATAAATAAGATTTCTTGCTCTGATAGAATCACAAAGTTTGCCAGCCTCGGGTATAAATGTACTCATTAGGAAGTGATCAGATGTTCTCTAAAAAGTTGTTTGTATTTCTGCAAAATGGAGCTAGGCAAAATGGTGGGCAGGACACAAGCCAAAAGGTAGGGAGGCCAGGGGCCAGATGAGGGAGAAGTTGGGGTCTAGACCTAGAGGCTACCAGGATATAGATCTAAAGTTGCCTAGAATCTAGAACTAGAGCAGCACAGGATCAAGACTAGAGATACCAAAGTTCTAGATCTAGAAATGCTTGGGGTCCAGACTAAAGGTATATAGAACCTAGGTCTAAAAAGTATCTAAGGTCTATACCTAAAGGCATCTGTAGTATGGACCTAGGATCCAAGCTCTAGAACTATAGGCTTGTGGGGTCTAGATCTAGTGCTAACAGATTCTGGAGATACCATATCTTTATTATTGTTTCCTCAACTGGGAACCCAAAAGACTGCCTCCAATCTTTAAAATCCTCCTTTACCAGCCTATGAATACACAGTAGAGGGGAGTGTGAAACAGATAATAGGAAGCTAATGTGGGCTTCCAGCTTGGCACCCAATGCATCCATGGCTTTTCTCTAGACCTGTGGCTGCAGGGGCAGGAAGCTGAGAGGGTCATCAAACAGAGAACATGAACTAGAAGAGGCCCAAAGCTGGATCTCAGTGACATATTTCCTCCAGCAAAGCTGTACCATCTAAACTTCTCCCAAACACTGCCACAAACTAAGAGTAAGTATTCAGACACTGGAACCTATGGGGAACATTTCTCATTCAAACCACTGCACTGTTACCAAAAAAAAAAAAAAAAAAAAAAAAAAGGTTCTTAAATGTCCCTAGTGGTATGCGGATACACACAAAGGACAGCTGTTTCTGTAGCTACTAAAATGTGGCTACTTCCTCCCAATTAGAGGTTGGTCCTAGCATAGCTGTGGCACTCTGTGCTCCTAGTGAACTCATAGCACTTTAAAAAATTGTCCTAACAAAATGTTGTCAACAGTGCTATGCAAGAAGGAGGACCTGGTTTCAGATCCCAGAACCTGTTTTAAACAAAAAAGCCAGATATGGCCATACACATGTCTGTAATTCTAGCACTGGGGTGTGCTGATCACTAGCCTAGCTCTAGGTTCTGGGGGAAAAAAGCCTGTCTCAAAAGAACAAGTGAGAGAATGAGAAAGCAGGACACCTAGTGCATGCACCTGCACACATATACATGCATACATACCAGACTTCACACACACACACACACACACACACACACACACACACACACACACACACACATCCAACTGACAAGCAAACATAGTATGAGTGTCCTGATTTTGAAGGATCCTATTTGGTACCCCCACAACCATCAAGACACTTTGCCAGATGCCTCTGGGTTATTATGCTGTTCCCATGTGTGATAATTCAGAGCTATAGAACAGAAACCAACTAATCCACGGTAAACTAGCACCAGCACCAACCTGCTCAGCTTTGGAAAGGCCTAACACACTTCATGGCTAAGTATGAATTGTCTTCCCACAGGCTTGTGTGTTTGAACAGTTGGTCCCTTTCTGACAGCACTGTTTTGGGGGAGGTGATGGAACCTTGTTCCCATGGGACCTATATAACATCTGTAGGTCACTGGTGGCAGGCCTTTGAGGGTTATAAACCACTCCACTGCTGACCACTGAAATATGAGGAACCCTAGTCATACATTTTCATTACTAAGAACTCCACTGTGCCTTCCTAACCTCAACAGTCTAAACCTCCTGAGTCTGTGGACTGAAGTAACCCCTCCATCTCTTAGGTTGTTCAGATTAGCATTTGCCACAGTAACAAGGAAAGTAGCCAATTCTGGGTGAGGCAAGCTTGGCTTGTGGGTCAGTGTAAACAGCAGCTTTCATTTATACAGCTCAGGACAAGCCCCAGCACCTAGGAATTTACTGAGAGAGAAAATGAAGTTATTTCTGACCATTTCCCAGGAGGGAGACAGATAAATGGATGGATAATTTGGAAATGCAGCAATGAATGACTAGACGTCCCTACTGTAGCACAGATGTGTGCCAGGAGCCTGGGTGGGAACTCCATTCTGACCTGGGCCTGATCCAGTGTCAACTAACAGGACGTTGGTCAAGCCCTTTTGCATCACTCATGTGAACATGGGTTTGCAGTATGAAGGGCTTTTCTGCAGCCATGTCTGGATCACATTTATAGAAACTGGTTTGTGTACAGAGGCTGACAGCAAGCTGAGCTCCTGATGCAGACAGGAGGAGGCATTTGGTTCTGAAACTCACCTTCAACACAGCACACAGTGACTCAGCCAAACCCCTGTGCCTCTGGAGGCCACCCAGCCACCACCCAGAGACCACCAGGATGGATCCTCTCGACCTGAACACTAGTCTTGCTGGTGCTACACAGCTCAAGGCAAGTGTCGACTGGGCTCCTTTCTGGGAGTCTGTAGTCTGAGATGAACAAATGCTTCTGATTTTTCAAAGAGCAGATTCAAGAACTCTTCCACAGGCAGGCTTCTCCTGAAACGTCTGTTCTTGTCCCGAATTTTAAAACCATGATGTGACATTTTAACATATGGCAAAGAGAGATGAATTTGAGATCGCTCAAACTACTTAAAAGATCTGCATTAAACAGATATTTCCATTTCTCCAGTTCTAATAAGTCCTGGTTTCATCTGGGCTATCAGTGACAGAGTAAGTAATTGCCTTTCAACTTGGGCTGTTCCAGCCCATTAGGCCAATACTGATGACTTGGGAAAGGCGACCGTGGTTAACTACTGATAAAAGATGAAATGGAATGGAAGAAAATGCTGCTGCCTTGGCCCACCCACATCTATTGTGAGGAATGAATCAGAAATAAATAAATGTGATGGAGTGATAAGGCTTCAAAAGTAAATATTCAAAATAAGAAATAGAGTCATAACTACCAAGATAAAAAACAGAGAGCAAAATGTCTCCTCCAATATGTCACATATTTGAAAAATCTTAAATCACTAGTTACAATGTTTAGCTATGCACAAGGAGGGGATCCAAATGGAACCAATCATCCTCAGTGTGAACGCTTATGTGAGTTGGGTATTCATTCAACAAAGCAGTTGATACATCAGGCTCCTGGCTAGGTGCTGACTGTACAAATGCTTGTGAGACCTGATTCTCTTGAGAGAGACTCAGGACAGTCATGGTAACTATACCCCATTGTAGAGATTTTCTGATGAACACAATTACTAGTAAGTTCTCTAAATTTTTCTTTAACCAAGTATCCCAGATACAACCAGCTGATGCTTATCGCTACTATGTTATATTTCTGGCCTTTGGAGAAGGGAAGCATGATTATGGTGATTTGCTAGCACTGTGCATCAAGTTGTGGAGATCAGAGTAGCAACCTTAAAACTAAAAACACAACATCTACAATTCTGTTAGAGTGTACAGAAGAAATGACAGCCCTGTTAGAGTGCACAGAAGAAATAACAGTTCTAGAAGAAAGCAATAGAAACAGCATTCAAAACAGGCTGAGAAGGCTTTGGAAGGAGGTGGTGTGGTCATCATGGTGTCATAGGAGTACCTGGGCCTCCTACTTGCTCCTACAAGGAAGCATGAACACAGTGAGAAGAGAGAGCATCTGTAGAAGGGAAACCCCAGCCAGAGGGACCTATAGTGAGGCCAGGAAGTTTGAGCAGAACCACTGTGGGAAAGCATGGCATATGTCCACAGGACACTGCCTGGCAGTGGTCACCCTCCTGAGTGCTGCCCAGTCTAGGTCCTCCCTCACCTGCTCTCTGCTCACCCAGGTGGCCATTCTCTCTGACACACCACCAGCAACTCTTCAATTGTCCCTCCTGTCCTCTCTCCTTTTGAGGGTTGAGTATGGGTTCATCCCATTTCCCCAACCTCACCAAGGACCTTTCCCAACACACAAAACCCTAAGGGTAGCACCAGCCCTATCTTGCCCTAGACATCCTAGGATAGGGGTTCTTTCCTTTGGGTTCTTCTCAGAAGCTTGTCTGAGATATATCTGTGGCTGGAGGAGGCTAAATTCTGTCACCCAAAGCCCTTGGGGCCCTGGGGTTAGAGGACTACCTCTATAGCCTCACATACTGCCTAGGTCATTTTTAGTGGAGACAAGTGATGCCGTGTGTGACTTAATTAGAAATGCAGGCATGTTCTGATGCAAATGCTCAACATAAGACAGACAAGGGATACAGATGACTGCAGGAAAAAGCACAGGAATGACATGGGGAACAGTGACAAGGGGGGCTGCACACTGATATAGTCAAGGCAGGATCCGGAAAACATGGCATCTTGAAAACTAGAGCCTGGCTGCAAGCCCAGAAAAGAGACAACTGGGAAGCTTCCTGGGCGTTGGGCCCATGGAGGGGGCAGCATACGTTTGTGAGTACTGGGGAGATGCCTAGAGAGCAGCTGAAGTCCCAGTTTTTGGGCAGTTCATGGAGGCATTCCAAGGAAACTGAGTTTTCAAGGTCAGGGGTTCAAAGAGAGACTACAAGACCCCTGTCAGCATAGAGTGAATCAGGAGCTAACATGACCTCCAGCTAGACCACGCTGCATCCTGAGTCTGGACTGTGTCCTGATATTCAGTTGACCCCCCTCAGCTTCTTCGCCATCACAATCTCTTGACTTCACAAGGTCTGGGTTATGTGATGTTACTAAGGCTGCCTTTGGACTCACACAGCAAAGAACAAAGACCCCAGGCAGGCATACAGCCTCCGGCTCAGAGGCATTCTGCCATGTAGCTGTCTACTCTCTGAAGAGCTTAAGAACCACATATTGTAAGCAGAAGTATTAAGATTTAAAATAAAACATGCTGTACTGAAAGACTGAGCAGAAAGGCTCACAGTGATGGCTGTGGGAAAAAAGCAACCCCCCAAACTGGTTACCACTTTCCATCTGGAAGGTTCTTTCTGTCCCATCCCCCAACCTTTCACCTTCCAGACTCTCAAGAGACCCAGCTTGAAGGTCATCTCACTTTTCCTCTGTCTTGACTGTGGCCATTTCTAGGTGGTGTAGCATTGGGAATGATTAAGTCACCCTACTTACCAATATAGCTTCCCCAAAATCCTCTTAGCTTTATACCTCCGCACTGCAGCTTGGTATGTCACAGGCTTATTTTTATAAAGATTTAGCATTTATTTTTGGTGCTAGAGGTTGGAATTGAACCCAGGGCCTTGCATATGCCTGGCAAGTGCTCTACTCTTAACAACACCTACAGGCCCTTGACAGGTAGAGCCCAATTATGGTGGTTTTAAATAAGAATAACCCCATAAGCTCATATATATTTAAATATATTTGATTATATTTTTATATATATTTGAATGCTTAGTCAACAGGGAGTAGCAACATTTTAAAAGATTAGGAGGTGTGGCACTAGAGCAAGTATATCACTAGGGATGAGCTTTGAGGGTTCCAAAGCCCAAGCCAGGCCATGTGTCTCTCTTCCTGCTGCCTGTGGATCCAGATGGAGAGCTCTTAGCTCCTTCTCCAGCACCAGGTCTGACTGTGTGCCACCATGCTTCCTGCCATGGTGATAATGGACTAAACCTCTGAAATGCTTTCCTTTATAAGAGTTGCCTTGGTCAGGGTGTCTCTCACAGCAACAGAACACTAAGACACCAACAAATGAAGAAAAGATCTGTGGAAGAGGAAGTGAGCTACAGGTTCTCTGGTCTCTTGCAGCTTAGTGACTATGCTTCCTACAATTTTTTGGCCTCTCTTTGAGAACTTATCTCTGGTTCCCATCTCTCATTCCGTGTTGACCCATTCCCCCACCACCTTTAGCCTGAGTTCAATTCCATCTTCTACATCAACTGGCTGTCCACAACACAGTTCCCTATCTCTGCCCTTAGTTAATACTCTATTCTCTAGCCAGTGTCCACCTTCTCTTGTCCATCAGCTCCCTTCCTCATCTCTCCAGCTCCCATAGCTGGAACCTTCAGCCCAGACTCTAGAGTCAGCACCAGAAAGAAGTCCCACAACCATGCCCTTCAGAGGTCCCTCCAATCTCAATCAGCTCTTCCTAGTCCTCTTGGTGGTTGTAGAAGCCATGAATGCCTTTAACAGGTAGCATCATCTCCTGAGCAGGGTGACACACACCATCCACCTCCTGCTCTGCTTCCGATCCCCCACACTACCTTTGTCCCCACACAGGGTGACACACCTCTGCTGCACTTCCACTCCTCAAACCCCAGCCCAAGTGGAGTATCCCTTGTCCACTGGGAGGATATTTATCAGACATTATCTATAATTTTTCTTGTCCTTATAATTGCATGTGACACTATACATTCCCTGTCCTGCTATTTAAGTTCCTCTGTGTCCATTTCTTACTTAAGATTCTTCAGACCTAAGATATCATGCCCTCTTTCTTGATAGGAGACACAGGAGCAGCCATAACATTGTAAGAAGGGCCTCTGTAGATCTACACAAAAGAACCGCATTGCGAATCCAAGCAGTGGGTAACAGAACTGTGCTGCTGCTAGAATGTCGGACTCTCCACCCCCGCCACCACCAGCTAGACAAAGTGCAGAGGCACTTTAGAGATGATTCTCAAAGTGTTCTCACATGGTTGAGCTGATGATTTCGCCTTTTCCCAGAGTCTCATCTTGTGTAATTAGCTGGGTGCTTTCGTATTGGTGGTTTGCAGTGCCTGCCCGTGCTGTCAAATGTGCAGCAATTTGATGGCCGGGCGACCGCGGTGTTGATAGCTTTAAAAGTATATTCCTTCCTACAGTTCTATTCACTAATAATAATTTGTTCATTACTTAGTATCTCATCAGCAAAGACAGAAAGTCCTTGTTTCCTCTCACAGCAACTAGAAGGGGGGGACATCTGTTAAGAGCCCTGATACAAATGCAAGGCTGCATGAGGAGTTATTCAATTGTCTTAAAGGTTTGTTTTCCTAATGTAATGTTTAAAATGGAGTTAACGCTCTCAAAATGTTAGCCTTCACAGTTTCTCCAGGGTTACGGAGTTCAGAGTGATAAGGACAGACTGGCAGGGGAATGATCGACAGCACAAAAGACCAAACGCTTCATTGAAGGTGGCAGTCATGCACTTGCTCTGTCCCCCACTCCCCCCTCACCTTCAGCAGAGTGTTACAGGTGTAGGGAAATAGCTGTGAGGTAAGGTGATGGGGAGAGGGGGTGCCATGTGAGCAATCTGCCATCTCATGTTCCTGCCACTGAGTATGGGGCGCTTTGCCCTACCTTCCCCATGGTAGACTGAAGCGCCTCTGAAATCACAAGACAGAATGAGCCTTTCCTTTCTGAAGTGGTTCTGTCAGAGATGTGGTTACAGTGATGTGAGACTGAGCAATCCAATGGTTCCCCTTCCTTTAAAACAACAACAACAAGAAACACCTCACAGTTCTACCTGCCCTTTAATCATGTGGGGACACGTGAAAGGACAGCCATCTCTGAGCTGGGAGAGGAATTTCCCCAGATGGTACCGATTCTGGACTTAGGGTGAGAACTTACCTTTCAGTTACATATAAGCCACCTCTGGCAGCTTGCTCTCACAGCCTTCATGGACTAGGACATAATTATGCCTTTTATAAATACTGACAGTGTGGCTTTGTGTCTTATTCCCTTTCTTGCCTTATTGTGCTTGCTAGCACCTCTATCAGGATGCTGAGCAGGGATGGTGAGAACTGATCTCTGCCTAGCCTTTACCTGGTTAAGAAAGACATACCCTGTAGGATCTTTGGGAGCCTCTCTCTCTCTCTCTCTCTCTCTCTCTCTCTCTCTCTCTCTCTCTCTCTCTCTCTCTCTCTCACACACACACACACACACACACACACAAATAATAAATTATAAAAATTCAAATAAAATAAGCAAATGGTGATAGGTGCAAGCAGCAATACCATGAGAATCAGAAAGTACAAACACAGGTGCTCATCCCAGCTGCCAAGGCCCCTGGCTGAGGCAGCCTCACTTTCTGCAGCACTGATGGGGTTACCAGTTGCCTGCTGGATGAATTCACTGGTTGGTCAGTTAGGCTCATTTAAAAAATGAAGGAACAAGTCAGTTCCCAAGCATAGCCAGAGTCTGCGTTTTACCACTGACTCAAACAAAAGCAATTTGAAGTCTTACTAGGATTTTGTTTGTTGTGTGAGATTGGTGGTGGTGTGTGTGTATGTGTGTGTGTGTGTGTGTGTGTGTGTGTGTGTGTGTGTGTGTGTGTGTGTGTGTGTCTCCATGTGTGGGGATGCATACATCCAATGTTCATGCATGCAAAGCAAAGGACAGAGAAAGGCATTGGTGTCTGCCTCTATCACTCTCTGCCTTATTCTCTTCAGACAGGGTCTCCCACTGAAGCTCCCCTTTTCAGCTGGACTGGCTGGGAATGAGCTGCTGGGATTGGCCTATCTCCATCCCTTAACACTAAAGATATAGTTATGAATGGCCATGACCAGCTTTATTCTATGGGTCCTGGAGATTCAGACTCATGCTTGTGCCACAGATGTTCTTACCCACTGATCCATCTCCCAAGCTCTCTACTAGGTTTATACATCAATCTCAATTTGAATATTTAAAAGATAAAGCTATTTCCAGCCACTGAGAGAGACAAGGAAGAGAAAAATTACATAAATGCAAAAGCACTTAGAACACTCCCTTTGCTAGGCTCCACCTCTAAAGACCTATACATATCACAGAGTGATTAAGAACAGACAATTCCTCAATATCTTCTCATGAGCACATGCTCTGACATCAGTAAGCATTACCTCAGACTGGAAACAATGTGCTAGGTGGATTGCTACATACTTAGCATAGTCAAGATGTCATTGTCTTCCAACTGAATGATTTATTCTGGCAAAACCTCAGCTGTTTGTCACTTTCGGGGAGTGTGAGAGTTTCCTGCTTGGATGGAGGGTGTACTGTGTAAGTCTCAAGATCAGAAAGTGGTAGGCATTGGTCCAAGATTTTAAAAAAGAAGTTGTTTCAAATTTCAGCTGAAACCCTTCCTGGATCTGTGACAGTGAGAATCACCATGACAGGGAGCAAGGAGAACAAACTTAAAGGCCCACTTCCATGTAAGAATCCAAGAAAGTAGCCCTAGGGGTCACTCCCCTGATTGTGTCTGGGGCTGCAGAGATGAAATATAGATCTTAAAAGATGTTAAATCAGGAATACCAGAGGAGGGTATATGCTAGCGGCTGGAAGGTTTAGAAGAACCCAACCACTGAGCTAGTCAAGGCATATCAAAATTAGCTGGTGTGCGAGCACACGTGTGTGTGTGTCTGTGTGTCTGTGTGTCTGTGTGTCTGTGTGTGTTTCATTAGTGAATCCAGAGAGCTTTTGGGTGGGTGCAGCGTGCACACAACCTACTGGGAGCCAAAGCATTTTAACTAATTCGCCTCTACAACAAATGAACCATGCTCCTCTGACCCCCTCACAAGGGTTAAAACACTGATTAAGTAGTATTTAATTGATGCTGCCTCTCTCTTTCCTACCTTCCAACAATCATACTGCAGGATTCTCCCCACTTCCTGGGGTGAGCCCCTAACTGTGATAGCCATCTCATGCCCAAAAGACAG
Organism: Uromys caudimaculatus; assembly: GCA_028551405.1. NCBI lineage: Eukaryota > Metazoa > Chordata > Mammalia > Rodentia > Muridae > Uromys > Uromys caudimaculatus. The sequence goes on along the minus strand of CM052708.1, from coordinate 54,320,206 downwards.
CATCACTCAACTATCAGTTGCAAACAATGATAGCCCTGAAGGTACTGCTGGAGCAGATGGGGCTTGATGGGAATGGTGGACCAGGGAAAGACTGCTGGAATAGGGAAACTCATTCTTTTTGGAGGGTGTGGCCACTAGTAGATGTCCTATGCTTCATTGTGGGGCCACACACCCACATATAGATGAGCAGCACTAATGGATTTAGTGGGTTACCAAGAAGGAGGAGGAAGAGGAGGACGACAATGAGAAGGCAGCACGGGAGGCAGATGTATTGTGGAAGATAAGGGCGGGGGAAACTAGAAGAGGAAAATGGCAGTGGGTATGATTATATTTCATTGTATAAATGTATGAAATTCTCAAGAATAAAAACAAAACTATTCTTTTAAGTTACTGTGGTGTCTGTCCCACTGGCACATTCATCATGAAAGTGCAAGGATAATCCACGTGTGTGTGTAAAGACCTACAAAGGACATCTGAGCTGGCTGTGGGCATCACCCCAGTGAAGTGGAAGATGAGGATCAAAGTAAACAATACGCTTTGTTATTGCCAAGCTTGGAACTCCACATGGAAGCCAAAGCAAACCTATAGAACAGGGACTGTTGGTAAAGAAACAGTAGTTTGCATGCACTTGAGCCTCCCAACCACGCCTCAAGGCCGTCATCATGACTTCAAAGCACAAGTTCACGATGAAAATATTGGTTAATTCCTTCCATTTTCCTGTGTGTGTGTGTGGTGTGTGCACACACATGGTATACATGTGTGCATATATGCGATGTGTACGGTCATGTGTACATGGGTGCATGTCCATGTGGAAGCCCAAGGTTGATGCTGGGAATTATCCTGGAGCACCCTCTACCTCATTCACTGAGGCATAGTCTCTTAATCAACCAAGAGCTCATGGATATGGCTAGTCTTCCTAGCCAGCTTCTGGGCTTGATGTCACAGGAGGCCACTACACCCAATAGACATTTCTTGTAGGTGGGAAAACTGCAGTACAAGGACCACAAAGGCCATGTCCAGAGTCATAAAACTAGTAAGCCACAAAGATGGGACTCTAACCCAGACTGACAGGGTCTGACATCCACAGTACCCATTAAGAAGGGCAGCAGTTCCATGTGCCCACAGAGCTCCTCATCCCTGGCCGTCGATATGCCTGTGTGGCCACCTCACCTAGGACAGCAGCAGGATACACAGAGGTCCTCAGTAGGGTACCTGCACGGTCCCTGCCCTTAGAGGATGGGTGGCTGCGTGGGTAACTGCAATCACTCATTGAGCTGCATGCTGTCTTCTCATTGTTCATCTCACAATTAGAACAAGGGGACCGGCTTTGAGCACAAGGCTTTGAACACTGTGAGGGGGTCCCAGTGCGGCTGTCCTGAACACACATGTAAGGCATAGCACAGAGGCTAGGGTACAGGGGAGATGGTGCTCAGCCTCCCCTGCCTCCTCCTGTCCTTTGAATTAGCATGCTGGAATCACTGAAGCAAAAGCCCGGCTAATCTCCCCGGCTGGCGGCTGGCGTGACTGTCATTATCATGCCGCGCACACATGCATATTCAGCCAGATTTAAGGGAAGAAGTAAGCCTCCCTCATGGCACTGCTGATAAACAACACCCCCCCAATCCCTTTTCCCCCCTCTGCTCAGCCCAAGAACATTTAGAGACCTTGTCATACTTAAAAGTGATTTGCCCATAAGTCTTTTATATGTTAATAACCTTGTACACTGAATATTTCATCCTGGAGATGATGGTTTGATTGGTCTCCCCATGATTTCCAGCACAATAGAAATGGCTGTGGCTGTCCCCAGTGCCTCTGGACACCAATCTTCATGTTCAAGCTTACCTGGCCGGCTATGTTTTCCAATACACTTCTTTCCAAAAAAACAATTTAATTTCTGGTTGGGAGAGAGGCTGGGGGTGGGCAGTGCTGGAAGAGGGTGGAGAGGTGAACCAGAGGGGAGAGGGAAAGATTTTTGTGTAACCCAGAGGCATGGTTGCCCACTTTTCTCCAGCTAATGCAAGGCTGACTTGTCCTTCCTCTGCTTGCAAGTTGGCTAGCCGTGTCTGGGTGTGTCTCCATCCTAGGAACACACTGACATGGGATTAGCAGAGAAGAGCTAAGAGAAAGCTAGCACACTGGGTGGACATCCATTTAGATCAGTGATTCTCAGTCTTCCTAATGCTTTGACCCTTCAATGCAGTTCCTCATGTTGTGATGACCGGCCAACCATAGAATTATTTTCATTGCTACTTCATAACTGTAATTTTGCTACTGTTATGTATCATAATGTAAATAACCTGATATGCAGGATATCTGATGTGTGACCCTTGTGAAAGGGTCACTTGACACCCAAAGGGGTCTCAACCCACGGTGGAGAATCACTGATTGAGATGCTCCTGATTGAGCATCTCAATCCAGGACTGAGGTCTGAGGGCTTAGCTGCCTAGGAGAAACAGGTAGACACCTGGCCAGCCAGCAGGTCCTGGCTGAGAGGGCAGGACTTCAGCGGCCCCTCAGGGTCTGCTGATGTGACTGACTATGCTGAGGGAACACAAGATACCACAAAATTCTCAGATTCTCAGCCTGGACATGTAGTAGAGGGATTGATATGTAATCCTCAACACAAACATGCATACACTTACACATTCATACACTACATACACAAGTACACACACACACATATACACACCATTATGCCAAAATATACCTTCCTATGTTGTCAGCCTTTGACAGCTAAATTTACTAATAAAGGTCTGATGCCCTCTTCTGGCCTCTTTGGGGACCAAAACTCACATGTACATACACAGATACATACATGCACATAATTTTAAAGTGAATTTTTTGAAAGAGTGCTTAAGCCAGTGAAAGTGCATGTACTATTGAAGAGACAGGTGTTAGTCTCATCAAGTTCAATGCAAACAAATGCATCTGATGTAGTGATATGAACTCTAACTAGAGGCCTGTGCTCAGAAAGTGCAATGCAAAATGAGAGCCAGTTGCATTCTCCTTGGGGTGGTGCTCCAGCCTAAGATGCACTCTAGTATCACCCGAGAGAGCCTGAATATATCACCACGGAGGCTCCAGCCTGGAGAAGGATGGAGCTCCCACATCCGAACATTTTCCTAAGAAGTTCCTCCAGCAATTTTTATGCACATCTTGGCTTAGGTTTGCAATTTTGAAGTCCAAGTTATTTTAGACGGAAAAGAAGCTGGTTTATTTTCCAGTCCTTTTGTGTCCCAAGCATTGTACTCCAGTTCAGATACAGAATATTATTAACTTCAAAAATGAAAATTGTGTTAGCCTTCGGGTACAAGTCTATAATCCCAAGTGCTTTCCCACTCTCTGTAATGGCTGCTTATTAAATACTTATTTTTGTTGTTGTTGCTGCTGCTGCTGTTGTTGTCAGCTGAGAGAGTTCCAGGGAGGGGAGGGATAAGTTTTAAATCAACATAGCATCAATTTTCAAGAGGCTCAAGGATTCAACAATTTATTTCTAGTTCTACTAAACAGCCCAAGATCAGAGGAAAGCAACTCTTACCAAAATATCCAGCAAATGCTGGCTGTCTGCGCCCATGGAAGCACTGAGCATGGGGAAGAACTTATGAGAAACTGAACAGAGAGACCAGAAGCCACCAGACTGGGACTGCAGTGCACTGTAAATCACTGGTTCTCAACCTGTGGGACGCGACCCCTTTAGAGGTAGAAGAACCATTTCACAGGGGTCACAGATCAGAAATCCTGCACATCAGATACTTACATTATAACTCATAACAGTAGCAAAATTACAGTTATGAAGTAGCAATGGAAATAACTTTATAAGTTGGGGGTCACCACTGCATGAGGAACTATAGTAAAAGATCACAGCATTAGGAAGGTTGAGAACCACTGCTGTAATAGTTCAGGAGCAGAGGAAGAAATGCCTACATAAACCTTAGTCTCATTTTTTCTTTATGTCCAGCTAAATGTGTGTGGCTTTAAGGAGACACATGGGATTTCTTAAAACAGTGATAGAAAAACAAAATCTTAAGAGAAGGATCTAGAAAATTAAGCAGAAGAGATGAAAGGCAGAGAGAATGACCCTTTTTTAGATTTCCAGGAGGGGACTTAGTATTGGTCTCTCTTGTGGGCTGAGGGTTAGGGGCACAGAAAGACTAGTTCTTTCAATAAACTGGAGTCTTCAGTGGCCAACACAGGGAGGCACTGGAGGCCACCATGTTGGTATTGTTATTAGGCCTTGTGTCTCCATAGAGCCCTCTGCCACCACTCAGGCAAGCAGCGTCCATCCAGGCAGGGACTGAGTGCCCTCTCAGATGCCGCCAAGCCCACCTTTCCCCTGACAAAGTCTCTGGATGCGGCATTAGCCTTCCCCAGGCCTTCTTGCTGATAGACAGATGTGCCTTTGATCTCAAACATCATTTTATCATGCCACAGAATTGTCCCTGCTCCGTGCCACACTGATTTCACACTTAATCTTCCATATTGCTGCTTCATCTGGGTTGATGGTATGGCACCAAAGCAGGCATTTTCTCTACAGCTCTGAAGGCACAAATAGCATCCCTCTAGGTCAATGTCAAATCACCAGCTGTATGTCCAATAATCACCAGTCTCATGAAGTCATGAAGCACTTCCTATCAGCACACACAGCTGCTTCTCGAAGCAGCCCTAAGGTGGGTGCCATTTATCAAGAGGAACAGAGATGGCAACAGAATCAAGGATTCCCTAAGTTCTCAGTACGTGGTCTCTGATGCCAAGGCACTGTCTTAGTCCATTTGGGGTGCTGTAACAAATTGCCACAGACTGGGTGGCTTACAACTGAAGTTTGGTTCTTAGCTCTGAACAGTAAAAGCTCCAAGTAGGGGTAAGGGGGGCATGCAGTCAGTTCCTGGTGAGAGCCTTCTTCTAGGCTACAACAGCTGCTTGCTGTAGCATCATGTGCTCCAAAGACTACACATTCTCCTGTCCTAAGGGCACAGACTTCACTGGTGAGGTCTCCATCCTCAGGTCCTAACCACTTCTCAAAAGCATCACAGGTTAACACCTGAATGGAGAGCTGTTTGACAGATGAACATCAGTGCATAGCAGGTGATACTACAAGGACTTCTGTCATGCGTAACGGCCATGAGTGAGGACTCTACTCAGCCACAGGACAGTAAGCCAACCACTTAAAATCTCCCAGCCTTAGGCTCCCCATCAACAAGTGGTTCAGAGAGCTCACCTCTTCACATCTGTGTGTTTGATGCTGGGCTCTTGGTGCTGCTCTCCTGGCCATGTACTCTCTAGAGATTTTGCATTAGTTCTTTTAGTTCAAATGGTCTTGATTGAGAAAGCTGTCAGATTCTGCATTTCTATGTATGCACCTGTTCTTGTGTGTGCATGTGTATTTACAAGCATGTGTATTGCACATGCATGTGAAGGCCTGGGGTCCACATTAGGTATCTTCTTACATTTTGTGGGGTGTTGTTGTTGTTCTTGTTCTTGTTCTTGTTCTTGTTCTTGTTCTTGTTCTTGTTCTTGTTGTTCTTTGAGACAGGGTCTCTCTGTGTGTATCCCTGGCTACCCTAGAATTCACTATGTAAAGCAGGCTGCCCTTGGGCTCATAGAAATCTGCATACTTTTGCCACTAAAGGGCTGGGATTAAAGGCATGCGACACCATGCCTGGCTTCTTCTTACTTTTTGAGGAGGGTCTCTTTTGGAATCTGGAACTTACTGATTGGGCTGCACTGGCTGGCTCTAGCAGCCCTGGCAAGCTCCCCAGTGCGGTATTCTAGCTGCATCCACCACATCCAGCTTTCCCTATGTCCTGAGCCTGGACCAGGACCACCTCAGGTCCTCATGCTTGTGAAACAAGCACTTTATTGACTGAGCCATCTCTCCAGGGCCCAGATTCTGCTTTTCTGATTCTCTGTAAGCCCATTTCCCACCCCTGTCCTTCCTCCAAGCCAGTACTTTTCATCTCTTCCCTCTCCCAAGATCTCTGAGCACAACAGAAGGATGGGGCAGAAACACAGAAATGCTAGGACTATCTTGAACCAAGGAAATAGCAACAGCACCAAGATGGAGATTCTTCTTGCAGCAACTGAAGCTGGGGAGTAGGGAGCAGACTATCACATAAGCTGTAACACCCTTGACCTGTGAGGCCTTTTGGGGAGACCTACTACCAGGTCCAGGAAAGCAGAACTTATGCCTCTACTTGACTCTTTATGACCAAGGCTACAGGTTTCCTCTTCACCACAGTGTGACATGACTCTCACAGTCAGTAACAGTTCCCAGTTCCTTCGTGATCACACCTCTAGCTCAACAACCAGGGCCCCACCAAAACCAGACATCTGTGAGCTAAAGCAGAATCTCAGGTGGCACTCATGGGTGTTAAATACCCATAGTGACAGCAGGGTATGCTCATGACCTGCCTCCACCTCAATTCTGCCAATGACCTCTTTTAAACACAAATAAAGAAACCCTTGGGCTCAGGGCTATGGGAATGACTTGGCTATTCTGTGGCTGTGAACAGCTTCTCTGCCTACAGCAAACCCAGCTGCTTCATTTATTCTGTAACCACGGCACATCAGAAGTCTTAAGAACCTGTATCAAAGTCCAACACCACATTCCTCCTAGACTCTAAGACAGGAGGGATGGTGCACTTTCTGTATGTGCTTTGCTGTGTTCTCCTGTTGACTTTCCTATTCCTGTGTAGCAGGTGGATCAAATGAGCAGCAAGCTCAAGTTTTCGACATAGAGAGCCTGAGGCCAGCAGAAATAGACAGACCTGTGGCAGTAGGCACAGAGCCAGAATTCACACATGGCTCTGTCAGCTTCAGAGCCTATGTTCCTCCTTCAGATTCTTTTTGTTGTTGTTGGGGTTTTTTTTGTTTTGTTTTGTTTTTTTGTTTTTTGTTTTTGGTTTTTGGTTTTTTGAGACAGGGTTTCTCTGTATAGCCCTGGCTGTCCTGGAACTCACTCTGTAGACCAGGCTGGCCTCAAACTCAGAAATCCACCTGCCTCTGCCTCCCGAGTGCTGGGATTAAAAGCGTGTGCCACCACTGCCCGGCACTTCCTTCAGATTCTTATTGAAATGCTTGGACACCATGTTCTAGCTCTCTGCTTCTCAGACGCAGGCCCCAGTAAGCAAAGACATGCTGCCTGGGCTCCAGATGCATTCTAGAAACAGCCCAGGCTCCCACAATCTCCCCTGCTCTTCCCTGACTCCACGCTCTCTCGTCACTGACCACTTCTTTACCAAAAAGGATTCCCAGTGTCACCGTCTTGTTGGTGTTCTGTAAAGGGGGCTTCCTCAGAGACCAAATTTTGTCTAAAATTGTTTTATGAAAACAGCTTTTTTTTTTCCTGATCTTCAAACAACCCAGCTGAAAGCTGCATAAAACCTGCCCTACTTAAGGCTTCTGAGAGAAGGGTAAGGTTTGTATGTGGTAAATCAAATTCAGAGTTACTCGGGGACTCATCACCCGAGTACGTAATGAAGAAGATCCATCAGAACCATGGCCATCGCTGCCCAGGGAGATGGCATGTCAGGCACGGGGAGGAGCTGGGGGGAGACCAGGAATTAAATGAGGAAGCAGATGATATTTAATTATATAAATATTCGCAGCAATGCTCTAAGGAACGAAGTTATTGGCTTGCTGGGCAGCCCCTCATTGAACCAGGCAGCAAAGATTTATACTACAAGTTTATGTTTTCATTAGAATTCACCCTGCCTGGGCTTAAAGAGTGAGTTTCTGGGAGCTGGGTGACACTGTGTGTTCATAAGCAACTCTTTAATTCAGTATCTTTAAAAGGAGAAGGCGGGTGGTAGTCTCTCTTTTATCTGATATTTACATTTTATTAGTGTTATTATTATTTGGCATAATTATGTACAGAGAATTAGCAATGTTAATTGATGCAGCACAAATACAGTCCTAATTACTTCCATTTACTCCAGAACCTAAGTGAATTTATAAATTTATTTATTTGGAATTCAAGTGACTTTTTAGGATCACCTTTTTTTTTTTTTTTTCTTAAATCTAACTTATTTGTCCATCTCCTCCTATTTGGCCTATCCTTGAAGAGAAAAGGAGACCACTACCTAGGATTCAAGTCAAATAGGACCCCTCCACACCACCCATGTAATGGAAAGATGAGGTCATTTTAAGGGGAGCTAATGGCTCCTTTAAGCTATGCTTTTAATCACTTGTTGGCTTTTTCTCATAATATTTTTAGCCCACTTCCCCTGTAACAGAGCTGTAGCCCAGGGAGAATTTCAAATAAACTTCTTTCGCACATTCAATTGACAAAATGTGAGCAACAAGAAGAAAAGCATTTGATTCCAGCACCCTGCTAAGAATAAGACTGCCGACTTTTCTAAGGGCTTTAAAAAGACTTGGAGTTATAAAGGCAAAAAATAACAGAAACTTCATGAACATTTTCTCTCAAAGTTTAACAGGGAAAAGTCCATTGGGAAGTAATATCCCAGAAGAAAAGGATGCCACTCTCACCTCTCCCACTGAGTACATCACTAGGACTTCCAGCCAGGGCAACTCGGCAAGAGAAGGAAAGAACACTCAGATATGTGTCAAAAGCCGTCTGCACCATTATACATCATAGATACTTGGAACGTTCTACAAAATATATTAAAATGAACACAATAAAGTTATAAGATAAAATTAAATTATAAAAATCAGTATGAAAGCAAAACAGTCTGAGAAAAATCAAGTAATTCCATTTATAATATGTACAAGATACAAGATACTAAAAAAATAAATTTCAAAAAGGAAGTTGACAGTCTCACTAATTAAAACTATAAACATTAGTGAAAGAAATTAATCAATGAATAAGCTACAAATCAATGTAAAGTTATACCATGCTCATGGATTAACAGAATTAATATTATAAAAATATCAATAATCAATATTCTTAAAATATCACACCTATATATTCAATGCACTTCATATCAAAACACCAATTAACATTCTCCACAGAGAGAAAAATAACCTCATAATTCATACGAAACCATAAAAGACCAAAGCAATCTTACCAACAGAACAAAGCTGTAGGCATCACACCAACTTCCCTCAGATGTACTGCAGCTATAGTGGTACTAAAGTAGAACAGACAACCCAAACACAGGCCCGCTCACCAACACCCAACTGATTTCTTGTTGTATTTTGTTTTGGTCTTACAGAAGCAACAAGAATTCATATTGAAAAAAGAAAAGTCTCTTCAATAACTGGTCCAAGAAAAGTCAGACATTCCAAGCTAGAGAGACTCAACCCTGTCTTTTACTCACCACATGAAAAAGACCAATTGAATTGATGACTTACATGCAAGCCATGAAACTATGAGAGACAGAGAAATGTAGGTACTATTTTTCTGGTCTACATTATTGGGTTCTTATATCTACCACCATTATCCCTTCCAATGTCTCCAAGACCAGGTAGGAGAGAAAGAAAGCTAGGGAGGAAAGGGGGCATCGATATCCTTAGACTACTTCCTGCTGGTTAGAGGCATCAAGTTCCTTGGGAAAGTCAATCCTTATCATCAGTATATCTTCAACCCTTTTCTTCTCACTCTTTGCTCACACTTGACAAACCACAGCAGCAGCAGCAGGAGCAGCAGCCTCTGCCTCTCTCCAGGCTCTGGCATTTTTATATCCTCCCATGAGTCCCCGGAATTCCAAACTTAAACTATCTTCTGCTGACAGAATCACACCCCTGCCAGAGCATGAGACAAATCATAGATACTGTGGACAATCTGAGGCAGCCCCATGATCCCAGTTGGGACTAAAACAAAAACATATTCACATAACATAATTGGGTTTTTTAAGAAACCAAAATCCCCCACTGGGGGGGGAGAGAGAGAGAGAGAGAGAGAGAGAGGCTTCATAATGAGCTGGGCAAAGATTTACTTTTATTTTAGCAAAGAACTCAAAGACACAGACAACAAGAGCAAAAGGAGAGAAGCGGGTTTAAATGCTTCACCACATCAAAAGAAGGAAGGGAAATAATCTCCTGAACAAAGAAACCGCGGATGAGGGAAACTCTGGAAAGCATGCATGTGTGCACACACACACACACACACACACACACACACACACACACACACACACACATATATATATATGAGGGTTGATATCTAAAATACAGCAGGAATTGAAGTAATTCAACAATAAGCACATTTTTAATAATGATGGAAAAATTGACAAACCACCATGTATTAATTGTTGTATCCCTGTGGCCAAACAACTTAGGGAAGGAAATATTCATTTTTGATTCAGAGTTTCAGAAGGTTTCCAACCATCATGGCAGGCAGGGATGGCAAAAGGAGGCAGCTCAATTCATAGTCACAAGAACCAGAGACTATTCACACCTCAGTGGACAAAAAAACAAAAACAAAACCAAACAAAAACCAGCATGGCAGGAACCAGGCTGAGCATAGCCTTCAATGCCCTGCCCTCTGCCCACAGCCAGGCTCTACCTCTTTGTAAAAGTCCCACAGCTTCCCAGAATAGCATTGAAAGCATGGAAGGACTTGGGTACAAACCATGACAAAGCTGAGTATACGTTTCTCAAGAGAAAACATACAAAACAACTAATAGGGACATTTTAAAATACTCAACATCACTGGTTACCAGGGAACTACAAAGCAGATCAGATGTTACCACACTCTCATTAGAGTGGCTACTGGCAGAGGTAGAAGATGGGCTAGTGATGTGGCAGACCAATTACCTAGGCTCTGGTTCAAGCCCCAGCATCACATCCCTCCCTCAAAGACAAGTGCTGCAAAGAGGTGGAGAAAAGGGAACCCTTACAAACTGCTGGTGGGGACATCAGAACGGCCCTTATGGGAAAAGTCATCATATGAAGGTCTCTTAAAATTAAAAATAGAACTTCCACACAATCCAGTAATCCTATAAGTGGGCCAATGTCCAATGGGAATCCAATCGATACGTTGACGTGAAGTTGGTACTTCGATGAGTACTGTATCACCGTCAATAGTTTCAAGTTGATTCCAACCTGAGTGTCCATCTGACGGTAAGCTTCTTTGCACTGTGGTATGCATCTTGCAAGGACGACTGCTCAGCATGAACACACTAGATACAGAGAACAAGACCAAAATGGACACACAGGAGTACATCTAGCTTACAAGCTCCTGCTTGTCACTCACTACGACATCTGTCCAATGCCATGTCACAGCAACATGGATGGACCCAGAAAACATTTATGTTATGGAAAATAGGCCAGGCAGACGAAGAAAAAGAGTGCACAAGCTCCCTCTGTGTGGGACAGAAGAAATCCAATCTCAGAGAAGCTGTTAAGCTCCAGATTCAGTGAGAGACCCTGTCTTAAAAAAACAAGAAAGATGGCTCCTGAGAAACGCATGCACATACACACATTCACACACATCAGGACACACCACACACATACACACACCACCACCACCACACATTCACACACACATACATTCTCACACACTACACCACACACATACACACACCTCACACTCCACACACCCAAACACAACACACACACACGCACACGCACACGCACACGCACACGCACACGCACACGCACATCTAGGGACCGATAAGATGGTTCAGCAGGTAAAAGCACTTGCTACCGAATCTGCTGAGCTGAGATCAATCCTAAAAGTCCACACAGCGGAAGGAGAGAACAACCCTTGCGCTGTCCTCTGACCGCCACATGTGCACTCACATACACACACACACACACACACACACACACACACACACACACACACACATGCATAAGTAGATAATGAATAAATAAATCTACAAAAATAGCTTCTCTAAATTCAGTGCTGAACTCACAGATGCTGTAGGAAGCACACAGCCTTGGTTAGACACTTGGCAGGAATCTATTGGTCTGTGCCTCATGGCTGTCTCCACATTTATATTCAAACAGCAACTTAACAAGAATTGTTCTAGAAACAAGATACTACTGAGTCCTGCCTCCCAAGAGGTGACCTCTCTCCTCAGCACAGTGCTTCACCTACATCACCAAAAGTCCCATATGGCACTTTAACAGTGATGCTATCTGGGAATGGATGTCAAACACTGAAGGAATTAAAAAAATAAATAAATAAAGGGCAGGGTCTCGTATAGTTCAGACAGGCCTCAAAATCACTATGTATCCAAGAATGACTGTGATGGTGTGTATATGCTGGGCCTAGGAGTGACTCTATTAGGAGGTATGACCTTGTTGGAGTAGGTACGGCCTTGTTGGAGTTGGTGTGTCACTGTGGGTGTGGGCTTTAAGACTTCATCCTAGCTGCCTGGAAGCCAGTCTTCTCCTATTTGTCTTTAGAGCAAGATGTAGAACTCTCAGCTCCTCCTGCACCATGCCTGCCTGGATGCTGCCATGCTCCTCCCTTGATGATAATGGACTGAACCTCTGAACCTGTAAGCTAGCCCCAATTAAATGTTGTCCTTATAAGAGTTACCTTGGTCATGGTGTCTGTTCACAGGAATAAAACCCTAACTAAGACAATGACCTTAAATTTTTAATTCTCCTGCCTTTACCTCCAGAGTAGCCGGTTTATAAGTATGTACCACCATGCTCAGTTTATCTGGTGCTGGGCACTGAAACTAGGGCTTTTTAAAGGCTAGGCTGCAGATTTAGCCCAAAAATATGTTTCCCTGATATATTCCACACTGAGTAGAGAACAGGAGACAGAGTATCACAAGGCTCCAGAGCCCTGCTTCCTCCATCAGCCCAGGATCTAGGGGTTTGAGAATGCTTACCAGCTACCAGGGTGCTTACCAGCTAGAAAGGGCTTCGGGTCCCCTAGCCCTGCCTCATGCTCTGCTGACTTGGAGCAGAGCTAGGCTTCCTCTTTTCTGATAGGAAATTCAACCTACCTCTAAAGGGCTAACATGTATTGCCTCTGCCTGCAGGGATGGGTCCAAGCCTCACATTTGTACATCTGTCAGGCATTCTTTGACCTCCAGGTCCCTTGTACACCTTCTGCTCTGACCATGTCCAGGCCACTTCTCAGAACCTCAGTGTTGCCACATCTCCCAATTCCATATTACCCCACCTTGTGGCCGCTGCTCCACCCATACACAGCCCTCACTAATGCTACCTGTCTCCTTCCCCTGGCTCAGGCTGACAACCATAGAGAAACTCCTTCCTTCACATGGTCTACAGCCAATATTCAGGAAGACTTTTGGATTGTTCCTCAAAACAAACCCAGAATCCTGTCACTGTCCTGAGTCACAGCCAAGTCACTCTCAGCTGTCCCTAGCATCACTGAACTCATCTCCCAGCTGGTTTTTCTGACTCCATTCTAGTCTAAGCTTAATGCATTATTGAATAAGTCAGTTTTAATCCATTAGGCCATATTATGTCACTCCTCTGGTCAAACCTTCCGGTAAAGTCCTGTCTCACAACTGGATCCCAAATCTGTACTATAACCTACACAGTGCCATATGCAGCCTGCCAGCTACTTCTCCCCCACACAACTCCCCAAATCTCCCCTCTGAACTCAGGCCTGCGGCTTGAGCTTTAGATTCTAACATGATACCTTCATGTTCATAGGTTGACACTCCACAGTCTCATACAGCTGAACTTAAAGTCCATGAAGACAGAATATTTTACCTTTGGTCCCCTTCTGTGTATCTCAGTGCCTACAATAGTGCCAGGAACTCAATGTATGTGTCAATGGACAATTCTTGGTGAATGAATGATTTTTTTAAATTTATTTCTTTATTATATGTAAGTACACTGTAGCTGTATTCAGACACCCCAGAAGAGGACATCAGATCTCATTACGGATGGTTGTGAGCCACCATGTGGTTGCTGGGATTTGAACTCACAACCTTCGGAAGAGCGGCCGGCACTCTTAACCGCTGAGCCATTTTTGATAGATGCTGTATTCCTTATATCTGTCTGTGTCTCTCTCACATGCACATACACACCTGCACACACACGTTGTCTAGATGTCACATCACTCCTGAATGGCACCCTGGCCAGATGCGCAGTGAAGCTATATACCTCTGCCTATACCACATCCCAGTTCCATAGTGAATGGAGCTATGCTTGACCATCAGGCTAAGGCTGCATCCAACCTCTCTACTTCCTGCTCAGGAACCCCGGGAGAATATCCTGTCCTCATCCTTGTTGGCCTCAGACTCAATAGTCCTGGTCTTCATCTGGAGACAATAACTGCATGCTAGTCACAGTGTGGTGACTGCATACCTAGAGCATTTCTGCACTGTAACCTGACATTCCTCTGCAAGGGTGCTTCCCCACCTCCTGCTCTCCCTGCCTCTCATCACCCACTGCAATGGGTTTTTAATTCTCATTGTCATGACTATTTGTTCTGACAGTTCAGTTGTCTCAAGTCTGGCCAGGGAGGTATTTCTAGGCTGGCCCTGTAGGTGCAACTTCACTCTTCTTCCCTCACTTCTGTGCTTTGAACACAGCAAAACATCTCAGATGCACTGTCTTAGTTAGGGTTTTACTGCTGTGAACAAACACCATGACCAAGGCGACTCTTATAAGGACAACATTGAATTGGGGCTGGCTTACAGGTTCAGAGGCTCAGGCCATTATCATCAAGATGGGAGCATGGCAGCATCCAGGCAGACGTGGTGCAGGAAGAGCTGAGAGTTCTACATCATCTGATTCATCTGAAGGCTGATAGGAGAAGACCGGTTCCCATGAGGTTAGGAGGAGGGGCTCATTGCCCACACCCCTACCCCAACAATGACATACTTCCTTCAACAAGGCCACACCTATTCCAACAAAGCCACAGCTCCTAATCGTGCCACTCCCTGGGCCAAACGTATTTAAACCACCACACCCACCATCCCACCAATACTTTCTTTCAGTGGAAAATGTGATGAAGAGCAAGATGTGGGCATTGGAGATAATCAGAACTACAAAGAGGGCCTCTAGATTCTTATCATTGATATGGCTGGAAATTGAGAGAGAGAGAGAGAGAGAGAGAGAGAGAGAGAGAGAGAGCCCTCCTCTCTCTTGTGTATGCCAAGAAGCCTGTGTAGAAGTCATAGGACAGCTTCAGGTGTGGGTCTTTAACTTCTTTCTTGTCTGAGGACTGGTGCTCTCTTGTTACTCCTGCATACTAGGGAATTGCCTGTCTCTGCCTAATATCTTATTGTAGAAGCACTAAATACACATGGCCTTGGACACCTTTATGTAAGTTCTTAGGATTCAAACTCAGTCCTCACACTTGCACAGTCTGTGCTTAGCCCACTGAACCATCACCCCAGCCCTGTGCATGTTGACCTTGATACTTTCCATCCAAATTCAGCACTTACGAAACCTACTCTCCGACACACAACCCTATGTGAAAATCCCAGTACACACAAAATGGTTTGAGACTTTATCATCATCTCCACTAATACAGCGCTTCTGTTTAAAATGCCAATGTTTTTCTGCATAGCCTCTTGTCATTATACCATCTGCAGTGTGGGGGGATTTTTTTTTTTTAATATAGGATTCTTTAAACTAGAATACAGGAATTCAAAGAAAGAGGACTATTCAAGAAGATGCAAATTACCTTATTTAACTGTTATACATTGCATATTTACTGCTATAGCACCCCATGTCATGTATATACATACAAATTGTAAAAATCTAACCCCTCAATAAATCTCTTTGGCAAGCTTATTATGAAAGGATTTTTAATTAATTCTGCTAACCTTATTCTCTTAAAGTATGAATATAACACCAATCTGTGTGTACTTACAAGAATGGAACCCTATTAACACTCACCTTCTCATTCAATTTTCCTGCACCTGTAATATTTAAACAAGTGATGTGGAGCTTTTGAGTCAACATTAAAGAACATGTAAACTAGGATTCTTATTTCCACAGAAACAATAGATCATTATTTCCAAGAAAAAAAGTAAAACCTTTTTCTGTACATACATAATTTTCTTTAAATGATCTTCTAACAACTAATATGTGACCCAGTCTTTAACATCATTCCATAAACTTCTTTGTTTAAAACACAAGCATATTATTCCCATAAAAATACAAACACAGCCTTGAAGCTGGCATCCTGTGAAACTGATTTGAGGAAGCTCTGACAAGGGAACACTGTAACTCACTGGTCACAGCTACTGTGGCCTTAGAATGAACCATAAGTGATTTGGGTCCAAGTCCTTCAGCCAAGTTCTCAGGACCCTGCAGATTTAGTTAGTGAGTGGTTTTCACTATTCTCATCCCTCAAGGTTGGACCTCACCAGTCACTGCATTTTGTGACCAATTCATGATAGGTTGAGGACCCTGGACCATTATTTCCCCTTACTCATTATTACCTATGAAGAAGGATAAGCATATAGCTGTGGTGGTTTGTATTTAAATTTTGACAAATACCTCATTTTATCAGTAATAGGGTATTAATAATGTCACCAAATACTCTATGTCTGAGTTTCTTTCTATATGATGTTAGGTGTCAATAACTGATGTCAGAAACAGATTCTTTGAAACATTGACTCTAAACAAAGAGGTTGAAAATGAAGACATAAAATTCAAAGCCAACCTCATGATCTCTTTGCTGTCCAGTTTTGTTATGGTAACATACCCCTCACCATGAGAAGACTTAAAAGATCAACAGTGAGTGCTATGTACTTGGACGGTGGACAGCCTCCTTATCTGTGATAACTGGGGTCTGACATCCTTACCTTGCACCAAGAAACAGGAAAGACCACTACAACTCTACCATATCCACCAGAGCCTCCCCCATTGCCTTCTACCATGGTTGACTCTGAACTGGGAAGGAGACAAGAAGGTGGGAACAATATATAGAGTTGTCATGGCTAGAATGTGAACTCTCCCCCAAAAGGCTTACACATTGGAACACTTGATCACAGCTGGTGGCACTGCTCTGAAAAGTTCTTAAATATTTAGGAGGGGGACCTACTTGGTGGGCATCAGCCACCAGAGACGGGTCCCACCTAAGCTATCTGTTTCTTGATCTGCCCAGATGTAAAGAGCCACCTCCTCCTGCTCCTGCTACTATGGGTGGTGCTAACTCATCGGCCAGGCCTTTCCCACCATGCTGGACTGCTTCCCCTGAAGCCACGATTCAAACCCTCCTCATTTAAGGGCCTTTTGTCGTGTATTTTGTCACTGTGATAAGAAAAATCAGTCACACACGTGCGGTGAGTGTTATCCCCTGGGTCAAGGATGGCAGAGAGTTGCGTGGCAGCAGGAACAGGTTGGGAAAAGGAGCAGTGGAAAGGGGAACTAAGCAGTTAGTGGGAGGGAGGCAGGAGAACCCATTGGGAAGAGAGGGAGGTAGATACGTGACGAACTGACTCTGGAAAGTGCAGTGATCTCTCTCTGTTCAGCATGACACCTCCAGACCAGACCAGCCAGGTTAGTCTCTAACCTTCTGCCTTCTAACTCCCTAAACAATGCACTTCACTTTTTTGTATGTATATTCTTATCTTAACTGTGGCAAAAGACACATGACATAAGACTTGCCACTCTAATTGAGTATTTATACTGGCAAGTTTATAATAAAATTGTAAAATTTTAAAGGATTACATGGCTTTTCATTTTGATCTGAGATGTTGGAACAACCTCACACTGTCCATGCCCCAGCTTTACCTCATTAATAAAGTATTTTGTTCAGTGATGATAAAATCATTCTTGTGCAGCCGTCTCCAGAAGTTTTCATCTAAGACTGATGCTCACTCTCCATTAAACAGCATTCCCCAGACCACTGCCAGACTCTGGCAACCATTCTACCTTAGAACTAGACCAATCACTGCTTGTCCTTCTGTAACAAACACTATCTATCTATCTATCTATCTATCTATCTATCTATCTATCTATCTATCTATCTATCTATTTATCTATCTATCTATCTACCTATCTATCTATCAACCTATCTATTTATCAACCTATCTATCTATCTATCTATCTATCTATCTATCTATCTATCTATCTATCTACCTACCTACCTATCTATCAACCTATCTATTTATCAACCTATCTATCTATCTATCTATCTATCAACCTATCTATTTATTTATCTATCTATCTATCTATCTATCTATCTATCTATCTATCTATCATCTATCTTTCCATAATATCTTCCTGGTTTGCCCATTTTGCAGTATCGGAATCCCTTTCCTTTTCCAAAGCTGACAGTAGTGGTTTGAATGGGAACTGTTCCCCCACAGGCTCAGGCATTTGGACACTTGGTCCCCAGTTGGTGGCACTGTTTGGGGATGTTTAGGAGGTGTAGCCTTCCTGAAGGAAGTGCAACACTGGCAGTAGGCTTTGAGAGTTTATAGCTTTCACCACACTTCCACATCTCTCTCTATTTCTTGCTTGAGATTGAGGATATGAGTTCTCAGCTTCCTGCTCCAGTCACTATGTCTGCCTGCTGCCATGCCTCCCTGCCATGATGGAGTCTTCAGGAACCAGAAACCAAATGAACTCTTCCATCTGTAAGTTGCCTTATATGGTGCTTTCTCACTGCAACAGAAAAGTTGCTAATATACTTACGAACATTCTACCATATAGTAACTCACCTCTCATTATCCGCTCATCCATCAATAGACACTAGGCTAGCTCCACTGTTTTTGGAGATTGCAAATAATGCTGTTGTCTGTGGAGGGCGAGGAACTGAACAACCTCCTTCACCAGGCATAGGCCTCTTCTTGAAATAATTTTCAAGCTTATTTCTTTACTAAACAGGTAACCCTGTTAGATTTTTTTTTTTTTTAATGAAGAGAAATATTTGTTGTGCTGATTTCCCAATCCGCTTGGTACCCTGTCACTGACTTAGCCAATGTCTGTAGGCAACCAGGCTGAGTGACTGTTTGGGATTCATTTCTGCCTCATGACTCAGACCAGTGGCTCATCCTTCTGTCAAGAAGGTGTTAACTGGGAAAAAAGAATTTGACTCACACAAGTTCTTGGTCTGAGTCATGAAGACAAACCCCACCAGTGATTTCACACTTGTTATATTTAGACTTTTATGACTCAATTCCATTTTATTTTGCTTTATTCTACTTATATATACACACACGGACATGTGTCTCTGTGTTGTTTAACACACACAAAGACACACACATATTTATACACAGAGGGGGTGTTTTCTATAAATTTCAAGCTGAAGTCAAATTGTCTGAATTTTCAGGATTTTCCTGCTCATTGTATACACACAGTCTAATGAAGTGGGTGGAGCTTCTGAGGGAAGGGGAAGACTAATTAAAAGCAAGGATGGTTTATATGCACCCTCAGTTCTATTTTGAATAAAACCTCTTCTCAGAGCAAATTGGCCATCAAGAATTAAGGAAGTAAATAAATATCAGCTGATAGAGCATTGATAATGGAAGGTTTACAGTACTGTGTCCTTAACATTCATCAAGATGTGGCCTTTGAATCAGGTCTCATATAGAGAATGAAACATAAGACTGAGGCGTTCCTTTCTTTGGCCTAACTATCATTGGGGGTCTATGTCCATCCTGAATTCTGGCCAAACTGGTGTCCTGACCCCACCTAAGCATATTAGAACATTCTCCATTCCATTTTTTCCTACTACATCCTTCCAACCAGTTAAGTTTCCTCCAAGCCTTCCTTGACACTCCAGGTGTAGACAAGATGGTTCCAGTCCCTGCCTCCTTATGGCTTCCAGCTGAAGCAAAGAGTTTATTAGGAATTATCACCATGACTTATCTTTCTCACCCTCGGCTCCAAACACACACACACACACACACACACACACACACACACACACACACACACACACACACTCACTTCTACATATGTGCACACACTAGAGAATAGTATGGGCTCCATCAAACCTCTAGTACCAGTCATGACAAGGTCATATAAAATATTTCCTGATCTTTCAACCTAACTTGAACCATTTGGCAGAGTCTTACATCATACAGTCACACAGTCTGTCCGAGCCACACTGTTGCTATCTGCATTTTAACAAGTCAGTCATATTGCCTATTTCAGACCCAAGGCACATCTGGAAGAGTACCAGACAGGGACACAGCTAACCAGAAGGACAAGAAAAGATTCTCAGGAGCAGAAAATAAGAGTGCTGCATGTTTAAACCTTGTGCACATCTTATGTAGTGGCTTCAGAACAGGGGTGAGAACAAAAGCCGGCTCTTTTGATAGAAGTCAAATTACCAAGCCAGACAGAAAAACAAATTCACAGATATCTGTCAATCAAACCAGGCCATAATTGCTATGTGAGCCTGCTTTTATTATTATTATTGTTTGTATCTGGAGAGTTGAGGTCATATATTAACACATTAATTGAAATTTTGGTCATAATTATCATGTATTAAGCTGTTGATTACATGGTTGCATTTTGAAATTTTTAATTGGTTTGTTTCAATTGATAAAAGGTAATTTGTTTGGGGAAGATGCTTCAAGTTATGTATTTAATTATCATTGAATAGATAATTAATATAGAGTAGCAATAGTAAACAATAGCTATGGTAATTATCAGGGAAATACACACATTTATACAAATAGGACAAATGAATGTTCTCTCTCAGGTTGCTTTGGTCTTGCTCTGTGCTATGGTGCCGGTCCACAGCCTTCACAGACCTAATTAGTGACATCTCTGTCTCATCTACTTCCTCTGATTTGAAAGGAGCTGGCAAGCTCTGAGGACAATGGACATCCTAAGAGCTGCATCGTAGCTGTCATCCTCTTTTGCAGACAGCTCAGAGCATGTTCCTGCATCCTCTGTCTCAGAATTCCTGAGTACTTGCTAGAAATTTTTGTAAGTATGCATATATGTGAACACACATATATGTAGTGTGCATGTGTGGGCATCTGTGGAGGCCAAAGATTCCATCAGATGTCTTTCTTCCACTGCCACTTCCAACCTTAGTTTTGAGACAGGGTCTCTCACTGATCCTAAACATCACCATATGGGCCAGGTTGGCTGGCAATCTCCCAGAATCCTCCTCTGCCTTCTCATCACATCCAGCCTGAGGGTTGCAGAAGTGAGCCACCACTGTTTTTATGTGGGTGTTGAGGATCCATACTGGGTCCTCACGCTTGCTCAGAAGCCATCTTACCTATTCAGGCATCTTCCCAGCCCCTAAACAAAATGTTATATTAATTTGTTCCTGAGTTCCCAACCTTACAAAGGAATCACAGTCCAGGGAGGCTAAAAGTTCCCATCAGGGTGTGTGCTGGACAGTTTTATGTCAACTTGGTACAAGCTAAAGTCATCAGAGAGGAGGGAACCTCAACAGAGAAAATGCCTCCATAAGATCAGGCTTCAGGCAAGCCTATAGGGCATTTTTTAATTAATGATTAAGATGATTAATGGGAGAGGGCCCAGCCCATTGTGGGTGGTACCACCCTTGGGCTGGTGGTCCTGGGTGCTATAATAAAGCAGGTTGAGCAAGCCATGAAGAGTAAGTCAGTAAGCAGCACCCCTCCATGGTCTCTGCATCAGCTCCTGCCTCCAGGTTCCTGCCCTGTTTGACTTCTTATCCTGACTTCCTTCTTGATGGACTACAAGGTAAAAGTGTAAGTCAAATAAACCCTTTCCTCCCCAACTTGTTTTTTGGTCATGGTGTGTCATCAAAGCAATAGAAACCCTGACTAAGACTGGGTGCAACTGAATGCAGTAGAAACCAAGTTACTAATGGGCTGAGCATCATCCACTGTAAATCTCAGTAAAGTTGGCAAAATATTCAGTGTTTTATCCTGTACCCACAACTGAGAGAAGCTCCTGGCCTCAAAGAAATAACATTAGCATTAAGGATTTGATTTTAAACTTCTACCTATCTTCGAAAATCAGTTTTGAACCAAACCCTGAGACCCCATTACAGTCTCACGATTCTAGCATACAGCAAGGGAGAGAGCAAGAGCCAGCAGGAGGTTCCTAGTCCTCCTGTCCTGAGTAGTGATGTCTTCTTGTCTCTTGGACACACACACACACACACACACACACACACACACACACACACACACACACACACACTAAGAGAACCCAGGGCTGCCCTTGAGGTTGCCCTTCACAGCCTGACTCTCTGACTACATCCCCTGGCACCTACCTCATCTCTTGGATTCCCTGGGTCAGAAGTGAGACTCATCCACAACAAGAGCAAAATAAAACACATGAGGCCACCGAACTAAATTCTCAGTTTGACAAATATTAAAGACTGGGGTAGGGGGAGAAATGGCCAGAATACAAAATGACTTACTGAAAGGCTGAGGGTGGAGGAACTTGACAACTCT
Organism: Uromys caudimaculatus; assembly: GCA_028551405.1. Taxonomy (NCBI): domain Eukaryota; kingdom Metazoa; phylum Chordata; class Mammalia; order Rodentia; family Muridae; genus Uromys; species Uromys caudimaculatus. The sequence goes on along the minus strand of CM052708.1, from coordinate 54,297,983 downwards.
TTCTTAATTTGTGTGAAAAAGTCATTAGGCCTGGAGATCAATAAGATCATCTGAATGCCTAGAAGATAAAGGAAATATCTGGTTTTTAAAAATCCTACTTTTTAAAAACTTTTCTTTTATGTGTTTATGTGTGCCTGTGTGTGTGTGTCTGTGTGTGTGTCTGTGTGTCTGTGTGTCTGTGTGTGTATATATATATATATATATATATATATATATATATATATATATATATATATATATATATATACACACACATCAGAAGACAACTTAAGGAAGTCAGTTCTCCCCTACCATATGGGTCCAAGGCCAAACTCAGGTCATTAGGCTTGGCAACAAAGCACCTTTACCCACTGACCTATCTTGCCAGTTCCCAAAAACCTATTTTAGAGTTGTCTTGCATAAAAACTTTTGATAGGAAAGGTAGTTTAATAAAGGGAGCATTGCTAGCTTTAAGTGATGAAACTACCAAAGGCCATCTCATTTTGGTCTCACAATAGTCCTGTGAGGAGGAGCACAGGCTGGACCATCAAATTTTTGAAACTTAAAACTAAGTCTGTTTGCCTGTGACCTGTGACGAGGTGGTGCTGACCACAGCACTGCTGAAGAAGCCAGGGTATCACTTCCCATACAAACAGGAATGAAACCAAAGTGACACACCCTGAGGCAGTATGCTCCGAACATCAGTCAGGCCGCCCCTGGGAGTTCTCCCAGCTGCCCTACTGTTCATACATTCTATATATAAATGTGACAGGACGCATATTATAAAGACAAACTTGTTCTTCATGTTGTGAAAAGGAGTCAGCAGATACAGGGTATAGTGTATACACACACACACACACACACACACACACACACATACACACGGAGAGCCACATGCACACATACATAGTTAGTAGTTTGTTTCTTCTGAGCTATCCTGTTCCCAATCCAGATACCTCTGGAACAGTACAAGGTTGACTCTGTTTCAAGAAGTGCCTGACACACACACACACACACACACACACACACACAGGATGAGGGAAGGGTGCCAGGGATGGCAACAAGAGAGAGAGGTTCAAACACCACAAGTTTCAGAAACATGGCTGACACCTGAGCAGGTGTCTCAGGGGCAAGCCTGAGCTCCAGAATAATGGACTGGTTTGCCCTCCCCCACCCCTACGCCTGTCTTTTTTAGGGTTTCTATATGTTTTATCTGTATTTCATACTGTGATAAAACACCATGACCAAAAGCAACTTGGGAAAGGGAGGGTCTACAACTCTCCCAGACTCCATCTCTGAGGAAAGCCATGGCAGGAACCTGGAGGCAGGAACTGAAGCAAAGGCTGGGGAAGGAAACTGCTTACTGGCTTGCTCCTCATGGCTTGCTCAGCCTGTTTTCTTATACCATCCTGAATCACCTGCCCAGGGTGGCACCACCCACAGTGGACGGGGCCCTCCCACCTCAGTCATTAATTTAGAAACTGCTCTACAGACTTGCCGCAGGCCAGTCTTACGAAGACATTTTCTCGGTTGAGGTTCCATCTTCCCATATATGTCTATGTTGTGTCAAGTTGACAAAAACCCACCAGCACACCACCTCCTGTCTAATCTGCTAGCTAGAAATGAGATGCAAGGCAGAGTCTAAATATGTTAATCTGCTTTCCCAGATTGCAGGCTCTCTGAATAAAGAGCAGTTTTAAAGCCTCAATTCCTGTCTCTGGCTCATTGGCATTTTCAAGGAGCAGAAAGCAAGGAGACCATCAGGTATTCCTGTTACAAATGTTCAGCACCCGTTTCCCAAGAGAAGCCCTGACCACCACCCAGTGGTTAGGAGGCTGGAGCTCTGCTCACAGAGAAGGTGGGTACTTAACAGCACAGTGAGGGCCAGAGGGTGGGGCGGGGCCTGTGTAAGGCTGTCTTCTGGAGCTCACAGGGCCACCGCACCCACGAGCTCACTGCAGCTGTGCCCAAGACTGAGCACATCAACATTCCAACAAAGATGAGGGAGGAGCTCATGAGGTCCCATCCCTCGCTGAAGAACTCCTGGCAGTTAATGGTTGCTGGGGAACAGGGGTCTTTTTTCTTCAGTGGCTTAGACACTGCTACATTGCCCATTCTGCAGGAAAACCACCCCACCCCACCCCCATCCATGCTCATGCAAGCAACCAACCCTAGGTAAAGTTAGTGAGTCATTTTAAAAAAGAGGGAAAGGTGGAGAAGGAGGAAGTGGGATCATTAGAACGGAGTCCAGAGGGAGTCTGAGGGAGACAAGAGAGGTTGGATTGTTAATATATATATATATATACTATGCATATATACAATACATAAAAAATCATTATATACCTGCATAAAATTGCTATGAAGTGGAGAAAGAGGATCCCCCTCATACTATTTATGACAATCCACTCCATCCCAGTGTTTCAAAAAAACATGGAGTCTTGATCGTAACACTTTTCTGAAAGCACTTTCCCTTTCCAGCCTGTGAGGTATATGAGCAGCAGCCTAAGGAAATAGAGACTCAGTCCTGCCTGTTCCCCTCAGCACTCAGCCTGACTAGGCTCAGGTCCAAGGTCAGACAGTGTACCTAGGTAGCCATCATGGCAGCCCATGGCAGAGCCCCTAGCAAAGTCACCATGAAACTGACAAATTTACAGGTACCCAAATCAGGACTTCTGGTGATAGGGGAGACATGCTCATTCTTCGAAGCCCACCAAAGCCATGGCACACCCTGAGAGCTTTGCATAACAGCCCCAGCATAACTGGGGACACCTATTGGGGTAAGGAGTCTGTGCATGTTCTGGGTCAGCAAAGTAAATTCTCAGAAGTAACAGGGAGACTGGATCATATTCATTTCTCTGGCACATAAAGCCCAGATCCTCCAGTCAGCACAGGCTTCCACACAAGTGAGCCTGGGCCAGGAGCCATGGAGAGCCTCTCTTCCACAGCCTACCCTGTGCCACTCATCACTCTGTACTATTTACTATTTGCAGTCCAGTGCCAGAAATTGGAGAGTAGTAGCCAAGATGGCCCCATGCCTGTGCCTCCTAGGCTTTATGCCCTTTTGGTACTCTCTCTTCCTACACCAGGTTTGGACTATGTGACCAACAGCATCCATCAGAAGGGAAGGTTGTGTCGCTCTGATTTAGGTCACAGCCACACTAACCCATTCATTTACTCATTCCGGGGACACTCAGTCAGAGGAGAGGCACTCTGGCAGCAAATAGGGAGGTCAGGTGAGACAGCAGGTGACATCTGAGCCAAGTGAGGAAGTCAATGAGAAAAGGGGTCCCCCTGGTCGTTTTGAACACCCCTGGTCTCTGTTTCCTGCCCCTTTTCTAGTTGGGGTCAAAACCACACTGGCACCTCTCCACTGAACTATACATGTCCTCCTCTGGGTAGACTGTTGTGCCCGTAAGTCCAACAGATGCCAAACTACACATGCCAGCTCCCTAATGCCTCCTGGCCCTTCTCCATCTACTCTGACTCCCCATCCCTCCAGGAATGCACCCTGGAAAACTACTGTTCCCTCAGACCTCTGCCAGGCTGTATCAAGCACTGGCTAGCTCTCTTGCTTGCTGTCTCTTCACTCACATGTACTAGTTGAGGGACAGTTGGTATCTCTGCTGGTGACTCAAAACAAGCCCTGCTGGCCTCCCACATCCTGTGAATGAGTTTCTGAGTTATGGTTTTGATTTTGTTTGAGGTTGGGTCTCTCTTTGCAGACTAGACTGAACTGGAACCTGCTATCACCCAATCTCGGCCTTCCTGAGATGACAGGTGAGGCTGGTGGGAAGTTCTCGGAGGGCAATCATCTCCCCACTGAAACTTCAAACTTATAGTGGCTTTGCTTTTCCAAGAGAAACACAGATCTTCCAGCAAGAGTGTCTAGGCTAAGAACCGAACTGCTTGCCTATGTCTTCCACCACTGCAGTCTCTGGGCTCTAGGTGACAATTCAAGCCTGGCCTAGTCACCTGACAACCTTTCACAAAAGACCAAGGCCTCCCCAAACAGTCTGACTTAACAGGACTGCAGTGTGAGCCTTAAAAAGAAAAAAAAATTAATAGCTTAATTGAGATATAATTCACATTCACAGTATGACCCAGTGGTTTTAGGCTGCTCCCAGGGCTGTACAATACATGCACGTCAGGTTCCATTTTAGAATGTCTTTATCACCCCCAGAGAAACACCATACTCTCAAGCAATGACTCTCCATCTCTCACAGGTCCCAGCCCCAGGCAGCCACGAGTCTACTTTCTGTCTCTAAGGACTGCCAGCCAGAGTCGTTTAATTAACAGTTCTCCAGTGACTCGGAGGCATCACTGTGTCGAGCATCTCAGCACCTCCCGACTCATGCTTCTGGGTGCTCCTGGGCTGTGCCCGGCCAGGGATGCCTTCATCCTGCTCCCATGTTTGACATGCTCTCCACACACTGGGGTGCACTTGCAACGTGCCCTCCTCCAGTTAACCCCAGACTAGTTCTCCTCTCTCTCCACTTACTCCCCGGTGTTCACACGGCTAGTGTCAAACACCCCAGTCCAGCTGTCCTTCACTCCAGTCAGGTCATGCTGTCTCACTCACTCAGATTTGTTCTCTTTGGATCCTTAACACATACTTCTTAACTGCAGGCATCACTTTCACCTGACATGACCATGGTATGGGGCCTTATGCACAGTACATGCTTAACATTCATACTTCAAATAAGTAATACCATAGTCTGGCTATGAATTTTCTTTTGAGACAAGCCTTCCCACTGACAAATTCTCTAGCTATTACAAATGAATTCTCCACTTTTCCTTTAATGGTAATGAAGCAATGCTACTTAATCTTTCAGAATATAACAAACACTAAAACACTACCGACACATACATGCAAACAGAGAGATATGTGTACATTTGTGGGCATGGTCTTCTGTTTTGGAGGTTAGGTCTTATGTAGTCTGGGCAGTACTTTGACCCCCAATCCTCCTGTCTCTACCTCCAAGTTCTGAGATTACAGGTGTGCAAGTCACATCTGACCGCCACCATAAGCAGGGACAGTTTTAACAACACACACAATTATTAACCAGCCATCCTATGAAACACCATTCCTTCAAACATCTCAGTAAGACTTCATGCAAGGAATTATTTTTTTAATGAAAGACTTTGAAAGTGAACAGACCCATATTTGGATCCTCAGAATAGATAAAAAGTCAACATCCAAGAAGGTGTATACCCTGCATTTGGTGTGAACACGGAAGAGAGTGGATGAAGTCCTGACTTAATGAGGATGGCCAAGTTGAAGACTCCAATGTGTCAGTACCATAGGAATGGCAAAGCTTTTACCTATATAGACCAGGCTCGGAGGAATAGCAAAGATATACTCAGGGGTCTGAGTTTGAGGAAGTGACTAGTGTATACAAAAACTAGCAACTGCATCTTCCTCTTCTGGACATTTACAGCCTGAGACTGCTGTGCTGTGCTCAGTCAAAACTAGACAGAGCAAGATCGGCAAGGGCCGTGTGAGAAAGGACAGGCAGAGCCTATAGAGCACCCCCTGTGCTGTGCATAATAAACACGGGGTTCAAGGCTGCAGTGGTAGGAGGTGCCACTCCACTGGAATGTGTACACCTCACTTGACCCCAGCTTTTCCCAGTCTGTGTGTTTGTCCTTTCTTCATGCCATCACAGCCCCTCATCAGGGGTCCAGGACGGGCAGAAGGGATGCACTTACAGGCAGCTCACCCTACAGTTCAAACCCAGGCTATCTCCACCATCTAAAGAACTGCCTTCAGACGAAAAGAGCTCAAGAAAACTATACTCAACACCTTGTCTAGCCTCATCTCATTCTTTATCACTGGGTTTTCCCTAACATGGAGATATTCTTTCCATTAACTATTTTATTTCTGTTGGTTGTTTTAAATACAGAAATGCCAGTCTAGATACAGAACAGGTGCCCCTGCCTCTGGGCCACTCTCTACTCACACTGTCTGCCTGCCACTGTCTCTTGAGTTTGACTCGGCTCTGTCAGTGAAAAATTAGACTTCATTTCAGTATGCTAATAGCAATCTCTCCAAAACAATGTAATCAAGGCCTCATGTGCACCTATAATTTCATCCTTGACATAAGCCTGACAGCTATTTATTGTCTGAAAGGGAAAGCAGGGAGGAGGGGGAAGGAGGAGGGAGAGGGAACTCCAACATGTCCCCCTCCCCCAAAACAAACCCAGCAGCTTTATGTTTGAAGGCAGTCTTTGCAAAGTCCAAAAAAAAAGGCAATAATCATGGGGTTTACATATGTCTTGTCTTAAGCAATCAAGACAGAGAGTTAACAGAGACGCGTGTTCAGATGTGCCAATTCCCAAACTGCCCACCTCTGATGAGCCAGCTGTGAGCGGCAATTGTCACATTATAATTTAGGCAAAGGGGGGAAAAGGCATCAGAATACACACTGGATCAACATAATTATTCACAGCAGGATACTGCAGAATTAATTTAGCCAATCAGAATGATACTTGGGGGCTGGGCCCATATCAGAGATCAAGGAGAGAAAGCTGGGAGCAGGAAGGGGAGGGGGAGGGAAGTGCTGGTTTCTGAACCTCTCTCCTATCCTGATCATCTGATCTGGACGCTTTTCAACATGTGTACATGTGATGCTGTTTCCTGCTTCCCTTTCTTTATAAACACCTGCCTATGCAACACTCACACCATGCCAGCCACTAGGGAGGCACTTTAGAGACACCAGGCTCTAGGACTCTGAGGTAAGATATACTATTTTGCTCCCTCATGCTGAAGCTCAGAGAGGCAGCAACATTTGCCAAGGAAGCACAAAAGGAAGTGGGTAGAGCTGGCATGGGACCCAGGCAGACTGGCTTCACAGGTAACCTGATTAACCAGCATGGTAACAGGACTTGATACCTAACAAAGCAACGATTGGCTTGGCGTCCTCGCTGGAGACCTGTACATCACCTCCATACTGTGGAGCCACAGCTTGGCCTTCCTACACTCCTCTAAGCTACTTCTCCCAAAGATGGCAAGGCTGTAACCCTGCCAGATGCAGCTGCTGTACTGTATAGACACCAACTTCCCAGGCCTAGAACTTCATCTAATATGGCAAGAGCAGTCCCACCAAGGGCATCCCAGGACCAATGATGGGGAAACCTTGGCTCTAGGGTAGCTAGCACCTGACCTCCCTTCTCTAGGAATACAGAAAAGCAGCAAGCAGAAACCCAGAAAAGTTCATCGGGAAGAGGGAAAGTGGGATGTTCTAAGAGTTAGGGTTCAAATGTCTGGCATTTGTAGTTTTACAAAGGACCCAAGAAGAGATTCCAGGGCACATGGAAACTTCTCTCCTAGAGTCACAGTTGCAGAGTCAGATTGGCAATGTTAGACTACACTGGTCCTCTCACAGGCATGCTGGATTGTGCAGCAGCCATCAGAGGAGGCCTGAGGAGCCCTGGTTCCCTTGTAAATTTGGGCTCCGGCTTGTACTCACCGTGCCTGGTAACAGGAGATGACAGGGAGTGGACAGGATTTTATGTCTGGCCATAATGTTTGATCTATGCCACTGTCAATGGGAACTGTGATTTAATCCATAAGGCTACAGAGGCTCCGGATGAAAGAGGGAATATGGACAAATCCTGATTAACAATCACTGTAGCACCAAAGCAGGTTACCATGGCAACAGGCCTGAAATTATACAACAAACTGGGATGGCATACCAGGCAGATTACTCCAGGAAGGGCTCTTTGCTGAAAATGTTTGGCTTTCTTATGTGCTCTTAAAATTAAGATGCAAGTGCTGTGCTTTCAGCTGGCATTAGCTCACCTCCCCTTTCCTTCCATGTCCCCTCTTCAGTGGGTCCCACATAAAATGGGGGACAAACACACATGCTTAGCACATGCAGTGAGCGATCAAGCTAAGCTCAGCTCCCTCTCCCTGGAAGGAGAAGACAAAACAACGTGATGGGAAGGGAGCTTCCTTCCCTAGCATCCTTTCAGTAGAAGGGTGCTTAACTCCTTGGGTGCAGGAACTGAGAGAGTCAAGTTTAGTCCTGTGAGTCAGAGATCCCATGAAACGGGTAAAATAAGGAACCAGAAAGAGATTGGGAAAGTACCTTCTCTCTTCCCAAGGCTGTTACATTTTGTCTTGGGACTTTTTTTTTAAAGAGTATGATTCTAAAATAATGGAGTTTTCCCCCAAAAATTTGCTCAAAATAATACTTCAAATATAGGAGACTATATGTTGGCAGAGAGCATGTTTGAACTGTTATGGCCAGCACCATGACTGAGTTCACAGGTGACCCTTAAAAACAGGTCTCATCAAGTAGCCTACAAAAAAACTCCACAGCATTTAAGGATCCTACTTGACATCCTGTATCAGTTGCTGAGGAATTTCAGTGGGACACTAGAAACAAATGGGGGATGGGAGCTGATAATTCTGTGAGGGAAAGTACCTGCTGTGCCAGCATCAGGACCTGAGTACTGCCCTCTGGCACTTACATAGAAAGCACACAGAAACATGTGCATCTATAATCCCAGCTTGGGAAGCCGAGGCAGAGGGATCTCTGAAACTCATAGTCTGGTACAATTGATGAGCTCCAGTTTCAGTTAGAGACCCAGCCTAAAAAAGTAAAATGTAGATGGGCTATAGAAGACACTTGGCATTGGCCTCTGGCCTCAACAGACAACACACAACTCATACAGAGAGAGAGAGAGAGAGAGAGAGAGAGAGAGAGAGAGACAGAGACAGAGACAGAGACAGAGACAGAGAGACAGAGAGAGAGAGACAGAGAGAGACAGAGAGATAGAGCAGGTCCTTAGGCCTCCATTGAAGAGGTAGCTTCCCTCACTCATTTCCTACAGACACTGGACCAAAGAGAAGCCTCCTTACGAAGTCCCCTCTATGGTATTATCGGCTCACACCTCTTTGTCCATGCTTTGTCACAATTGCTCACTCTCTGTAAAACCTGAGCATAAAGGTACATAGGCCTTCCCTCTTTCAGTCCCCACTCAAGAAGGCTTGTGTATTGCCTGAAGTTTTCCAGACAAGTCTGTGAGCTTTTCTCCTGGTCACATTTGTGTCCCAATAATGAGCCCAGCAGGGGCAACAAGAGCAATCCACCCTCCCCAACACACATCAATGAAATTAACAGAGGCTCTCATACACATCTTCAGGGACACAATCACCTTGTGTACTTTAGCCCCAAAACACACTGATCAACTCCTGTGTTGTGCCAACACTAAAGACTGCTAGTTTTAAAATTAAAAGTATGGAGAATATTGTTTACCCTTCTAAATTCAGGGAATTTCTTTAACTTGCTAAATGCAGTTTTTAATTTTTATTACTTATGTGTAGATGACTATGTATATGTATATGTGCATGTAAGTGCAGTGCTCACAGAGGCCAGAAGAGGGCACTGCATCCTCTGCTGCTAGAGTTACAGAAAACAGGCATCTATCTTATTGCTGAGAACCCAATTCTTGCCTTCTGAAAAAGCAGCAAGTTCTCTTAACCACTGAGCCATCTCTCCAGCTCCATAATCATGTCTTCTTAAGTATATAGGCAAATCTGGCCCAAATAGCATCATAATATTCTCAATGCCAAGAGTGATAAGTTCATAAGCCACACCCTCAGTCCTATATACTATACTCAAATAGAGGGAACTCAAATTATCCTTTCTATCACGAAAATCTTTAAAATGATGGACTCGTGGGTCTCAGAAGGACAGAGTAGGTGCAGAGGAGATGCTCAGTCAGTAAAGCACTTTTCTTTCAAGCATGAGGAACAGACCTTAATCTCCAGAACCCACATTAAAGAAGCCAGGTGTGTTAGGGCACACACTTGTAATCCTAGAGCTAGGGAGAAGGAGATAGGAGGATCACTAGGGTTCACCAGGTAAGCAATCCAGCCTGATTGGTAAGCTCTAGGTCAATGAGAGACCCGGTCTCAAACAAGCAAAGTAAATGGAGATACTTAGGAACAATACCCAAGACTATCCTCTGACCTTGACCTCCACATGAATACACACATACATACATACATACATACACACACACACACACACACACATACACACACACACACACACACGACAGAGGGGACCAATAGGCTATGCACACTCAACTTATTCTTTGGACCCAGGACAAACAATGCCCACTGTCTGCCTACACAATGATCCACCTGGCTATATCAGCTCAGCAGCTGCCAGCTGCTCAGGACTCTGCCACTGTTTACCTCACTCTGAACCTCTCCTCAGCCTTCTTCCCCTCCCCTTGCAGATCTAAGGTAGGTGTAGGGCTTTGTTTTGGTTTGGGTTTGTTATTGTTGTTTTTGGTTTTTGTTGTTTGGTTGGTTTTGTTGTTGTTGTTGTTTTGTTTTGTTTTGTTTTGTTTTGTAAGTGGTTTTCTCCAGATGTTATGGAAAACAAAACAAAACAAAACAAACCAGTGAGCAAGCTGTATTCCCAGGGATGATTCAGGAGGGGGATGACTTTTTTTAAAGAAGTCTTTTATTGCATTCGAAATGCAAATGCCATAATTTAGCCCCATGGGGAAACATGCCATATTGTTACAATTCAGATTAACTTCTATATCGAATCAAAGAATGTTACTAAGACGGTGACATATTTGAGAAGTGGTGACATAAAGGCAGCCGTCTAATTTCTCATTCAGGAATAGGAACAAAGGTTGCACTGTAGTAGTTGGTGGTCCTGAATATCTCATAAGCCACAGGCTGCTCACCACTGACACTGACAAAAGGTTCTGTCCCATTCCACATGCTCTCTCTCTCTAGCATTGTGTGTGACTCAAGCCCCCTCCAGAGAGTAGCCCTGCCCCCCCTTACTGATACCAGCTCAGACCATGAATGGCCCCCAAGGAAGCTCCATCTTCATCCTGTCTCCCCTGTCACCTTGCTTGGGAGTATATCCCCATCACACTCCCTTCTGAACAGCCTCCCATTTCCCTCTCTCGTCACTAAGCAAAGCATTTGGAAATGTGGGGCTAGTTCTGAGCCGCTGGGGTTTTATCTGCACACAACCCCATCGCCCACGAATAAGCCATAAATTGAGAACTGCGCGGTAATCTCTGCTGCCCTGCACAGCATCTGCGTGGCCTCCACCAGGTTCCTAACCCCTTTGATACTGTTTCCTCTTATGAGAACTGAGGACAAAAGAGATAATGATGCCCTTGCTATCTCCTTTTTTCCCTTTGGGTTGGAATAAAACAATGTATAAACACATCCTTTTAACGTTCTGAATTTAGGCTTGCTTCTTTTATCACATACAGTCACTGGTATTCACATAACAGTTTTTAAACTTCTGTGCAGGAAGTTGCCTCAGGAAAGGAAAGAGCAGAGCTGGCTGCACCGTGCACTCTGGGTTCCTCACATCTCCTCCACAAGCACACGGGGCTTCCATCTGCTTGGTACAGTTTTGTCATGGCTTGGATATTGATATTCACACAAAAGCCATGTGTTAAAGGCTTGGATCCTATGGTGGTGCTCTCAGGGGGGTAGTAGACTCTCTGGGAGGAGGCATCCTCTAGTCATTGAGGGCTGTGGGAGCCCAATCCCCTTCTCTTACTGTTCTACTTCCTGGCCACGGCACCATCAGTCTGCTCCCCCAGATCACTATCCACATCCCCCCAAAGGTCTAGAAGCAAGGAGTCCTCCGGATCATAGACCAGAACATCTAAGCAATGAATGAAAGCAAACCTTTCTCTCTGTACACAAATTGTCTTGAATATTTTGTTATAGTGGCAGCTGACTAACACAGGCTCCAAGTAAGACTTCCATTGAGAAACAGTGTGTCCCACAGTAGAGGAAGCTAGAAAACCACTCTGAGCTGTTTATGCTCAAACACCACGGGGCTGGTTTCAACTAAACTTAGGTGAGCTATTTTTAATGGGTTCATGCATGAATCATAAAATAATTTTTCCATATAACTATTCCCTGATATATCATAATCCCTTTAGGATGAAGCCGGTCCAGAATAACAGAAAACATCTATTTTAATGATCTATATGGGGCAACCCTTTTTGCTACAAAAAAAGCCAAGTGGCAACTTTTCAACATGAAAAGGATCTTTCAGATAATGGCTGCCAACCATGGTGCACACCATAAAGGTCTAAATTTAACAGGCCCATAAACAACACCTTTAAATGCACAGATCCAGAGGTCAGTTTCTAAAACTGCACTGGGAACTTAGGTTGAGCAGGGGACATGGAGGAAAGGGAGATAAGTATGAGATACAATGACATATCTGTATGAAAATGTCATGAGGAAACCCGTTGCTTTCTATGCTGACCTACAGGAAATTAAGAGAAATAATACAGTTGGGAAATAAAGGTGGGAAGGCTGTTTCTGAAAACCAGAGTCAGAAGGAAGAAAGCAGTAAGAACGATGACATAAACTGCCCAGAATGAGGACAAACAAGGACAGTCTTCAGCGGACAGCACGGATTTGAGACTGATAGGAGTTCTTGTCTCCAGCCAAAATCAAGGTTACTGCAGAATCCCATGGAAACCTATAGTCAATGCATCCACAGGATGAAGAGCTGTCTTTCTGACCTATGGAAATGATGAGCTAAGGTGCCACAGTGGATAGCACCCAGGGGAAATGCAGTGGCTGGAGCAGGGCACACTTTCTAATCTTAATAAAGACACTATGAGACAAGAGACAGAGCTGTGGCCACACATGGACAGAGGTCCACTGTTAGCCCTAGTCTGGGTGAGAAGCCAGCCTCATCTCAGGATCAGCTGGAGGAGGCCACTGTATGCATTCCAAGATGCACCCACTGCACCTGATCAAGTTCCTTGACTCCATCAACCTGCTTCCACAGTATATGAAGAATTATACTTAAATAAGCAGTTTACAATTTCCTGGTTTCCAGCCCTTTCAAAACTTACAAAGCACAACCTTGAGGAGATGATGTGTGTGAGACATTTTCACTCAGTGTCTGAGAAGACAAACTTTAATCTTGTGTGTGCACGTCCCTGTGTGAGTGTGCCCGTATACATGTATCACAGAGAATTGTGAGGATCAGAGGACAAGCTTGCATGTCAATCCTCACCTTGCACCTTGTTGGAAATGGGATCTCTTGCTGTTCATCCCTGCACAAACCATGCTAGATGCCACAAGATTCCTGAAATTCTCCTGCCTCAACCCTCAGTCTCTGGGGTCACGGACAAGCTCTACTTATTACGCCTGACTTTACATGCATTCTGGGGTTTTAAGTCAGGCCCTCACACTTGTGTGGGAAACTTTACTCACTGTGTCTCACAGAACCTTATTCTTGTGCGTGGAGAGAAAGCAACGGGAAGGTGGCAGCCAAGCACAGGGTCAGATAATCTGTAGGGTGCAAAGGCCCTTCTGGGGGCTGGTGGGGAGAAGGTAGGCTTGAAACTGGAACCATTTCTCCCCAAGACTCAACTTTCTGAAGCTTTTTGAGATGAGTAAAAGTTTGTGTTGGGGAGTGGAAGGAAACCAGATCCCTTCATGGGGGGTCTGGAAGCAAGAAGCAGCCTGCTCCTGAGCCAAGTTGCCATGTGCACACCTGCAGGCCTCTGACAGACAGACAGAGATTCCAAGTAGCTCAAGATGGCAGCCAGGCCCACCCTCCACGTAGCCTTTCCTGCCCTGAGCTGTGCACAGCTCACCGGTGCTCCTTGCCAGCTCTCAGCCTCATTTCCCTCAAGCAGCCTGTTAGATTCCCTGCCCGCCATTGTCCCCCACACAGTTCTCTACTGCCTGGAGCCCACATGTTGTTTTCCTCTAAGTCACAGATGTCACATGCCATGTTTGCTTTGATGTCCTAAAATCCGAAACCAACAAGGAATGTAAAACATGGTGTTCTGGAAGTTGCCATGTGGTGGTCTGGTCCTCCCCGCCCCCGACCAGAGCCTGTTTCTATGAAGCCCTGGCATGACCACTACATGTTCCAAGTATCCTCGGGCTTCTCGCTGGATGCTGATCACATGAAACAGTTGAAGATTTAGCTTTCTGCACGGTTGGTGATGCCTTTCCGAAACAAAATCCCACATATTTTTAGGCCTCTGAACTTCCAGAATGGTATCTGCCAATGTGGGTATAAGCAGATGTGTGCTAGGCTGAGCCATGTAAAACTATGGATATCTGGCTCTTCTGATACACACACACACACACACACACACACACACACACACACACACACACACACACAAATGATAATCCATACCATTCAGCCTAGGTTTACCCAGCACAAAGGACTACAAACTCACAGGCTGTGGTTTCTGACACAATTTCAGCTGGGGTGTGTGGTGCATTCTGGGAATTGAGAGCCACATTTCCACCTTACTACAGTAGAAACTCAAGCGTGGTGATGTACATTAAACATTTAATGGAATATCTGGAACACGCACCACATCCCAACACACAATGAACTGAGATCACCAATATTACTTGTGGCAAGATGACTTCCACTGTTGTCAACACCACAGAATTCTTACCCAGTGTAACAGCAAAACCAAAAAGCACGTGAGGCTGAGCAGCACTGGCACTGACGGCACTGTTACCCGAGAGCACTGGCAGTTCTTTCGCCACCTTAGCATACACATTCCCCTTTAGCACATGGCTCTTCTCTAAAGTCATCTGAAGTCAGCACCCCATCCCCTGCAAGAGATGGTAACTTCCCTGAAATCAAGGGCGGGGTTTGAGCATCTTGTCACACTGTGGGAAGAGCTTCCCTAAAGCTCTTACAAAGGAAAAGAGAGGACGGAGACCCACTCTTGCTGTATAAATGCTTGCTACACAGGCGTGAGTTTGATCCCCTGCACCCGCACAACAGCAGGATGCACCTGTGATCTTAGCAGTGGGAGAAGGAGACCAATAGGAACTATAAGACTTGTTAACCCAGCTAGATGAAGCTTCAGGTTAGCGAGAGACAAGTCTCAAAAATAAGATCGAGCATTAATGAGGAAGACGTTCAGTGTCAGCCACTAGCCTACACACACACACACACACACACACACACACACACACACACACACACACACACACACATATATACATAGCACACACAGAGGAGAGAGAGAGAGAGGGAATATTTCCTATTTAAAGAGCAGAACACTAACACCCCGGCTAAGCGTCTGACCCTAAAACAAGAGTGCCCGTCTCGTTCATCTTTGACTGCTGTCATTTCAACCCCGCTTTCCTCCCCACCCTCAAGCAAAGCTGAGGTCAACTGTCACACAAAATTTAAATGCAACTGCAGGATTTGTTCATTTAAGTTCCTCTGTTGGTTCCCTTGGCAACGGCTCCAACTCTCTCAGCCTATCTCGGATACAGAATACTCCAGCAAGAGTTCTCTGGGGTTGATTTCTTAGAAAGCCCACAGTTGGAGCACTGTTTGTAAAACAGAATTTGAACAGAACATGTAATGACATTGACATTGTTAAACAAAGAATTCAAGAGGGCTCTTTGCAGACATATTTCAACTAGACATTTGGGTTAGCTGCAGTGTTCTATCAAAGGAGGCTTTGTCCTCCCAAATATCCCACTCCTGTCTCCCTAAAATGCTCAGGGTCTTTCTTCAGTCACTGTGAGGCTTAAGAGCTCAGATGCAAAGTGTACAGCCACAGTGGTCCCCTGACTTGTGGCTATGAACCACAAGAACAATCACTCCAGAGCCAATGCAAGACATTGAACTCCAGAGCCCAAGGGTTCTTGTCCCCTGCCTTTCCTAGGGAGATTAAAAGAAAGGTATCCACCCCAAATAGAGAAAGATGACAGACAAGACAAAGCTGTCTTGTCCGGCTGGGTGAATTCTCCCAGGGTTCCTTACAGGAGCACCGATGACTTAAGGCCAGGTGCACAATGGGAAAATTCCACCTCCAGCCAACTTTTTATCTCCTTCTTGTGTGTGTGCACACGCTCCTCTGTGGGCAGATACACATATGGGTGCAAGTGTGCATGTGCATAGACATGTTTGCGCGTGCAGAACCCAGAAGACAACTTCAGTTGTCATTCCTCAAGCGTCATGCAGTTATTCTTATTTGAGACAGGGTTTCTACTGGCATGGAATGTGCCAATTAGACTAGGATGGCCAACCAGTGAGCCCAGGAATGTGCTTGTCTCTGCCTCCCCAGCCGTAGGATTACAAGCATGGCCCACCAGAGCCAGCTTATTTAAAGGTGGGTTCTCAGGATTGAACTCAGGTTCTTGTGCTTACAAGGCAAGCCCTTCATCAACTCCCTAGCCCATTACCTCACATATATTTTAACATTTTTAAAACCCATTATATAGATGAGGTAGAAAAGACTACAGGTCAGACTCCCGGGGGAGGTCAGAAGATCATATGGGAGTCTCAGTGTCCTTCCTCATCCCTCTAAGAGGTATTGTTAACAGCCCCATTACCACAGGCTCTGCGGTTCTGTTTATTTTGTTGTTGTGACTGTAGGCTAAGGTGTCTTATAGGTCATCACAACCACTTGCCCCATGATGAGGACTGTCATGTTAAGCTGGGAAGACACACTATGATGTTCAAGTAGAAGGTAAAAACTGACAGTGTTGGTGTGTGTCACACAAACAGGTTACACTGGCACTGTGCTTGAAAGCAACAATGACAAAGGTAGGAATTAAAATTCCCACTCTGCATCAACCAGAGAAGCCCTGTATGCAATCTGTCTGCTGACTCCAGCAAGAGCCACAGTGCTGATGTCAAATGCGACTTTACCAAGTTGGTGGCCCCAGGTCCAGGCCCAGGCTATGGGGAGCCAAATCTTTCCTTGATTCCTTGATAAGAGCAATCAATATGTACCTGGAATTCTATGCCACTCACTCCCAACCACAGAGCAGAGAGAGGGAAGCGTGAACACAGGCAAGAGGCAGCTCAGAGAGGCATTTGGTCATTCACTCCAACACAGGCTATTCCAAGCCAGATCTGAAGAGGCAGGTGAGTAGATAAGAATGGGCATTCATGTAAGGTCCACCTGAAAGGATCACCTCTGTGAGAGTTGGCTTTGCTCCATGCTCTAGCACATCCCTTCACACAAACCATGGGGCTCGAAGCTGAGCACCAGCACCGTGATATCTGTGACTTTTCCATCTAGGGGCTGCTGAAGCTCAGGCGTGGACAGGCTCTGAGGTGATGGGATGAACTGCACAGATGGTGAGTGGTGGAGCCCAAGTTTGGCTTTACATGTGTCAGAGGAAGATGCTTGAGACTCAGTTGTGATTTTGCCAGGGCCCTGCCATCATGACATTCAGGTAAGACTAGGATCAAGATCATCTTATCCAAATTCATTCTTGATTAGAGAGCCTGGGAGCCAGGGCATTCCCGTGGGACCTCCCCTTTGTAATTATCAGTCCTAGAGAGTAGTCATAAGGATTCAGTGCACCACAAGGCACAGTGCTGATGCTCCACCAAGGATCCCAGCTTCCAACCACCCTTACTAATGGTCCTTAAGAGCATAGTTCAAAAGGTACCCATCAGGCAGGCAAGATGATGCACACATGTAGTAAGCCTAGCACGAGAAGACCAAGAGTTCAAAGTGGGGTGGGGTGGAGTACACGTTAACAACACAGGTCCAGGAACCACAGACATCTTAACAGACTTATCTATACCCACTGACTTTCCAACCCTGAGTGTTGTTGGCAATGTAGGTTTTTACACAGGCACTCTATAGAACTCAGTGAAAGCTGGGTCCCTATTACAATCTCTACAAGGCCTGGCCTACTGTAGAAACTTTCAGCCTCCCAGCCCAAGTGTCTGTGTATAAAGCCCTAAGTGTGGAATCTAATGAGGCTGGAAGTCCAAAAGCTATGCTGAGTGAATCACAGACTTTGTGCTTGGTAGCATACTCCTTACAATTAACTATCGTATCGGATTGCTGTTGGGCATTTCACATGTCCTGGAAGTTCAGTCATGTTACTACTACTAGAACAGTTGCCTTGCATGTCTCAGACATAGCTGGGAAACTGAGAGAGGACAGCTCTTTGTTCTTGGGTGGCAGAAGACTCTCTTTTCTGAGTGTTTGTCTCCCTAAAAGCTCAAGGCAGTGATATTCTTAAGAGACACATTTCTTGAGGGTAATGTGTCCCAAGGGCAGGGCCCTCATGATGGAATCAGTGCCTTTGCAGGAGCTTCCTTCCTCTCTACCAGTTCAGCAGAAAAGTGGCCATCTACAACTCAGGAAGCAATTCTCACCAGAAGCTACCAGTGCCTTTATCTTGGATGCCACAACTCTATAGCTGCAAGGAATAAATGCCTGTTATCTGAGCCTCCTGGGCTACCATACTCAACTACAGCAGCCCACACTCAGATGGCACTGTAACTGGGCCCTGATGTTACAGAAAACCATGCCATAAGCACAGCTAACCATGGCCTGGTAGGGTTGCAGTTGTGCAAGGATCTGGCACCAGTGATGACAGAGAAGCCATCAGAGGCCAGATTTGTGATAGTTGGTCTTGTCAATTTGATGAGGTCAATACCTATTTATCTTCTATCTCAATTGCAAATCATTATGGAAACAAATCTCTGAGCATATCTGTGAGGGAGTTTCCAGATTGGGTTAGCTGAAGTTGAAAGACCCATCTGAAATATGGGAGACACTGTTCCATGGACTGCAGTACTGGACTGAATAAAAAGCAGAAAGTGAATTCACTACTCTGCTTCCTGCCTGTGGACATGTGACCTCTGCTTCATGTTCCTGCTGCTATGACTTTCCCTCCATGATGGACTGCACCCTCAAACCATGAGCCTAAATAAGCCCTCCCTCCCTCCTTCCCTCCCTCCTTCCCTCCCTCCTTCCTTCCTTCCTTCCTTCCTCCCTTCCTTCCTTCCATAAGGTATTTTTTTTTAATTGGAAAGGTAACCCATATGAATGAAGCTTGTTTTGTGAATGGAGACTTTGCTTCCTCTGACCCAACTCCTCTTCACAGAATTATCAGGACCCGTGTCACATCAATGAACAGCACACTCAGGAATGGAAAATGTCAATCACCTTTTGAGCATTGATTAACAAATTGGGCAGTGTCGCTCTGTGAAACCTTCAGAGGAGACAACATGCATCAATCTTCCCTGGTTTTCCCTTTTTAGTCAGTTGAGAAACCAAAACCCTCATTAAGAAATTGCAAAAGCCAGGAGAGGAGGTGTACACCTTTAATCCCAGCACTCAGGGAAGCAGTGGCAGGTGACCTCTGAGGCCAGGCTGGCCTACAAAGTGAGTTCCAGGGCTGTTACACAGAGAAACTCTGTCTGAGAGAAAGAGAAGAGAAGAGAAGAGAAGAGAAGAGAAGAGAAGAGAAGAGAAGAGAAGAGAAGAGAAGAGAAGAGAAGAGAAGAGAAGAGAAGAGAAGAGATTGTGTACAAGGCTTATGAACGTGTTCACGTCTTCTGCAAGAAGACATTGCTTTCCATTAGAATAACTGCTATTTCCATTACAAGGAAGTAGCATACACGAGGAGATTATTGCTAGTTGCATAAGAAAGAAAGCAAGGTTTATGCTTCTTGGAAAAGGCATGGCCAAGTCACTTCTGTTTAGGCTGGGCTAATGTGATGTCCCCAGGGCAGAAACACATGCAGCAATGAAGTAGCAATGGGCTAGATGCCAGCTGACACATGCCACAGGCAGTGGGGGACAACAGGATATTGGCCATCTTCTGAGGCAGTGGTTATATGCATGCAGACTAGAATCTCTGAGAGGCCTGGAGTTCCAGACCACTAATCAATAGCCAATAATTCCTTCTCTGAGAGGTCAGAAGTATACATACATCTAGAAACTTCTAACCTCAGCAGGCCCTACTTCACATTACTCCTACCCTAAATATTTCCAAATACTATGCTACCAGTACCAGGTGCCGGCCTTGTGGTCAGCATCTCTCTCTTTGCAAGCTAATTGCTACCTGCCCAAATACTGCCTAAGTGAAAATAATTAAACGCTACTTCATCTCTCTCCTCTGTGCAGCCTGCTTTGTCCCCATCAGCTGGAAGTCATCCCCCCCCCCCAGTTAAATTCCCACAGATTTTGTGCCATTGTGTACAAACATCTGGCCTTCCCCCTGTTGCATGGTGGATGTGAACACACATATGACCCCTTTTCTACAAGCCAGCTTCAGAAGAGAAGACTCCATATCAGATTTACCTCTGTATCCAGGGTGTGTGGTAGATAGTCCATCAAGAAGGAAATAAGAAGGAAACAAAGGAACAAAGGAAGAAGCCAGAGTCTGTGTCCTTTCCAATAACTTTTATGGTTCTGGAGTTGGTGAAAACAAGCTGAGCTTGCTTCCACAGACCATTAACATTTCCATATCCACGCTCAGCCTGCTAATAAAAGCATGTGCAGGATTCTGAAAGGCCCTATAAGAAAGATTTTATATCCTGGTTTTAGCATCTCTGGCATCTGTGGCATCTAAAACCCAAGAAGGCGATTCCTCTGAGGTGTCGTTAGCTTTCTATGTGCCTTCAAAGCCACAGAGACAATGTACTGGACTCTGCAAAGGATGCTAGTTTCCTTTCCAGCTGCTACCGCGCGCACACACACACACACACACAGAGAGAGAGAGAGAGAGAGAGAGAGAGAGAGAGAGAGAGAGAGAGAGAGAGAGATCTTAGCTACCACTGCAATTGTCATTTGCTTTGTATGCCTTCAAAGGCACCGTCAGAGCCACAGCCCTATGCTATTATTCGGGCTGCCCACTTCCTGGTGTGATATCAAAAAAGCCTTCCTCAGTCTCTTTGTGTGTGCAGTTCCATATGAGTGTGGAGTGATGCAAACATTATTTTTCTGGTGAAATGCTTCGTCCCCAAAGCCAACCCAACCTTTATCTCATAGTTTCCTGGTGAAGAAAGGTCTAGGAGGCAATAATCTAAACAGTAAAGGCCCTTATTTTACCCACACTGATAGAAACAGCACCTGTGGAGCCCTCAAATCTGAAATACTATTCATATATATGGTGGGATCCAACATACGAAGAATCTCGTGGTAGGGATGGGGATTCCGTCCCTACTCCCATCGAGCCATACATGAGCCAGAGTTCAGGCTCTCAATGTGCCCTGAACAGTAGTTATCTGTTATGGTGGAATTCAGGCAGTTTCTAACTCAAGCGGCCTCTAAGGCAAAGCATTCCCCTGCACCATGAATGGTAAGGATTTCTTACCTGGGCCTTCACAAAGACGATAATCTGATGGGCACATGGATGGGGATGGCCTACACATTGCCAGATGTTTACCATGCCTGCCAATGCCAGCAATGCAGCTCAGTCATTGTGATCATATTGAGTGCATCCTGTGTGCCCTGCCCCCACCCATATCCCTTGTCATTCTCAAGAGCTGTCAATACCACCAGCATATTGATGGGTAGAGGCTTGCACATGCACACACAGTCTAAGATCCATATTACCACTACATATTGCATGTCATGTGTTATATATAGGTATGCACATTGTATTTCTAGAGGGAGAAGAGGGGAATGCAGGATACAGAGCTAGTGTTGGCTGAATGATGACTCTATGCAAGTCAGAGACAGAGCTGCAGTAGATAAGGTCTGGAGATGGACTCAACTACTTACATAGAATGCTGTGTCCCTGGTCCTTTGCTTTCTGAGCCTCCTGTGGCTAGGATGGAGGACTGAACTTAAGGGGTCTCATTTGGGATGAGACCCATCCACTAGCAGCACCTCTACCTTTCTGATTTGCACCATCCAAGGCAATGGGACTTGGTTCTGTGTTCACCTCAGGCTTCCTGGCATTGACGTTTACCTATTCTCCTCAGGGTCCTGCATCTTTTTTCTTTTCTCACTTTTAAATTTGTTTTCTCACTTTTTATTAATTCTTTGATATCATATCATGTATTTTGATCATATTTACATTCCTTCCCCCAAATTCACCCAGACTCATTCCTAATCTATACTTACCCAGCACTGTGTCCACTTTTTTATAAGCCATCTAGTCCAGCTTGTGTGGCCTCTCTCTAGAGTATGCATCCTTAAAGGAACCAGACTCTCCCTCTACCAGCAGCTATCAATTGGCAATAACTGAACATGGGCTGTAGGACAAGACCAGGAAATGAGCACTGGCTCAATGATAAACCAAGTAAATTTGTTTTTCAAATCATTTCTTCACCTCATTTATTTTTTACATGCAACACTTCATTCAACTCTCTCACAACCCTAGGAGATGTATGCATATTTAATTCTCACTTTTAAGGTCCAAACCTTTTTTATTATGGGACCTATGTCTACCCACATCTCTACCTGTAGGGCACAGCACTACATCGTTCCCAGGAAAGATTGTGAGAAGAGGAACCATGATGTCAGGGCGACCTGTGATAGATGCTCTCTTAGCTCCAGCAGTCAACTTGACATGGCTCAGAGTCGCTGTCAGAAGGAAACCTCAGGTGAGGAATTGTCTCCATCGAATGGCCTGTGGGCATGCCTGGGTCTGTGAGATGTTTTCTTTATTGTCAATTCTTGTCTGACGGCCCAGGCCCCTGCAGGTGGTGCCAACCCTAGGCATCTGGGCCTAGGTTATGGAAGAAAGTAGGCTGAAAAGGCCATGGAAGCCAGTAAGCAGAGTTCCTCTACCATCTCTGCTTTGTTCCTGCCTCTAGGTTCTTGCCTGAATTCCTGCCCTGACTTCTCTCAGTGAGGACCGTGTAAGCCAAATAAATCCTTTCCTTCAACAAGATACTTTTGGTTATGGTATTTATTATAGCAACAAAAATCAAAGCAGAAGAGGGGAGAAGCCAAAGAAAACTTATGTCTAGTTGCCGGTTAGGAGACACCAGGAGTGGGGAGAGTGCTTCCCATGTAAGAATAAGGACTCGACTTTGGGACCCTAGAACCCATATAAAGCCAGATGTAGCACTGTGCATCTGTAATCCCAGCACTCCTTCAGCAAAATCTGAGACAGAGACAGGGGAAATCCAGAAGCGTGAGGGCCAGCTAGCCTAGTCGCTTGTTTATCACAGTGGTAATCAAGAGATCTTGCTTACTAAGGAGACAGGATACCTTCCTGAGTCCCAGTCCTGCAGCAAGTCAGTGGAAAGTATAATTAACATAACAGGCTTTGAACGCCACTCACCTTTGCATGCCCGTTGCATAATAAGCATGTACTGAGCTTTTGTTGGATGAATGGCATGAGAAAGAAGAGTCAAGCAACAAAGACTTTTACTGCAGGCGGAGAGGAGCCAGTTGTATCATGGCAACCCTTTCCCTGTGGGGAAACCTGCTGAACCACACCTCAAAGGTTCCACCTCAGGAGAACAGGCTAACATGAGTGGTTTGAGTCTGGCAGTCAAAATGTGGGATATGCAGTGATGTCATCTGACCTTGAATCTACATATGTTAATGTTTAGTCCTGCTGGAATTTGAAGAAGAAACTTTAAAGGTCTCTGAGAACCATCTGGCAAGAGGGAGCACAGGTCTTCTGTCTTCCTCTCCCCCAGGCACACCATGGTTCACAGGCAGGCCTGTGGCCTGCTGTGACTTAGGGCCCTGAGCAGGAGGCACATAATCCCATGCAAAAAAACAAAAAACAAACAAACAAACAAACAACAACAACAAAAAAAACCAAACATCCCACATCTGGCCAATACAAAAGTCAACCTTCTAGAATCTATAAGAAAAATATCTCAAGTTTAATAGGACTTAAACATCCATATACTATAAAGATTAAGAAACTAGGTTTTCATCTCTAGATTTCTTTACCTGTATGTACTCAGTCTGGCATTTTAAAATCACTGATCCCTCCTGCTTAACTACAGACTTTTGAATTTTAATCAAGCTAGCTGTAGTAACCCAATTCCTTTTTTATAAATTAAAAATGTGCCTGACATGTGAAAGAAGTGTTTACGTTTGTCAGAATATCAGGGCTATTTGGTTCTGTCCTAATTTAATTACTACCTTACCTGAGGGCAGGAGAGAAGGTTCTAGAAAGTGAGCGGAAATTAAAAGGGCAATGGGGCAGGGGGTGGCATGACCCTCGAGAGCGCTTTCATCTTCCAAAGCAAAACAAAGTCACTGAGATACTGCAGAAGATCCACTGCAGAGGATTTTAAAGGGGCAAAAATTTAAATGGTGTGGATTATCAAAGCTAGTAAAATTTTAAAAACAAAATTCTTCTAATGTTATTTTAGTCCCCCATCATTAATAAAGCAAAGAAATGCTAAAAATAAAATAAAATGTGCCTGAATCCCAGTATCAAAAATTCATTGATTGTGTTTGATGTTAAAAAAGAAGGTTTCGGGAAATGTGACACATTTGGGGGTCTCGCTAAAGTTACCAGATGATACAGGGAAAATTAGGGTCCCCTCAGGTTTCTTAGTTTCATTAGTAAGCAAATTTAAGAATAGATTCCAACAGAAGCTCAGGACAACTTTGTTAGGGTTTTCTAAGCCAGGCAAGCTATGAACCCCCAGCCCTAAGGAAAAGCATGGAGGAGAGAGGAAAAATGCCATGCCATTTTTTTTAAAGTTTCTGTACATTTGAAACTTTTTATTTCCATACCATTTATTAAACTGGCTTAGAGATCAGATACATGGTGGACAAGGAGACACATGGTGGATAGGGGGTGTGATGGTTTGTATATGCTGGGCCCAGGGAGTGGCATTATTAGAAGGTGTGGCCCTGTTGGAGTAGGTGTGTCACTGTGGGTGTGGGCTTTAAGATCCTCATCCTAGCTGCCTGGAAGTCAGTCTTCCACTAGCCACCTTCAGATAAAGATGTAGAACTCTCAGCTCCTCCTGCACCATGCCTGCCTGGATGCTGCCATGTGCCTACCTTGATGATAATGGACTGAACTTCTGAACCTGTAAGCCAGCCCCAATTTAATGTTGTCCTTTTAAGAGTTGACTTGGTCATGGTATCTGTTCACAGCAGTAAACCCTAACTACGACGGGGGCTTTAGAGAAAGAATAAGGAAGTCCAAAATGTTAGCGAAGCCCAAAATGTTAAAGAAAGCATGGTTAGAACAGAGAACAAAAGGGGAAAAAAACCGCACTTTTCTGAATAATCTGATTTTCTAATCAGGCAGACTTACGAAGCAGCATAGTTGCAGCCCCATAGGCCACTAGCTGCACTTGGAATGGTAGTCTGGGGAAGGAAAAGCATAGTATCTCATTAAAGGAATAGTTCTTCCGCCCATCTCTTTAGCATGACTGAAGGGGAACCTGCCTTCCTAAGGTGGTCCTTTGCTAAGTGACTGACCACAGGGCTAATTTGTAATGTTAGGTCTCCAGCCAGGGAAGGCTTTTTCCATTTTAACAAGAGCTCTGGAATCCCCAATTCCTATACTAACATCTTTTCACTGCACCTGAGACACTCTACTCTGGACACAACTACTCTTGAGAAACAAAACAAACCATTAAAATGACCACTAAACACAAACATGACCCCTAAACCATTCATGGTTCAAAAATGGAGTTACTTAAACAAACGGTCCGGAACTCATTCATTCGTCCATGCCATCAAACCTTTTCCCTGGCTGTGCTGGCTCCCTACCAGAGTCTCCCCAGGCCTGATCTTGTGCCCTGAGCCCTTGGAGGAATGAATGACATCACTGTTTCAAGGTTTCCATGATGAGAGGACAGACAGCTCCCACCATGGTTGGGTTTGCTAACAATCTGTTGCAAGGGCACTGATATCACAGTGGAAGCCATCTCTACACCCACACCAATAATCAACAGAGGCCCAGACCCACGCTCTGTTCCTGCAGGGATCCCAAGTCTAACCACAGATCTTTCTAAATAATAAAATACATTTTCCCAGCACACAAACTGATCGCTTTACTCTTACACAAGAACTGATGTGAAATTACATTTCATGAATTATTCATGTCACTCAATTTAATTCAATTATTTTTACTGAATTTCATATCTAATCCATAAAAAAAAATGTTTAACTCAACCACCCCCAAAATCATGCCTGCATTCTTGAATAATAGATTTCTTGCAAAATTTCAAGGAAGATAAGTGGCTATCTGGTTGGAAATGGCAAGGCAGATCACAATCACAATGATGAAAATAATTTTAACTATTTAGCCATACCTCCTGTTCTATTTACCGACTGATGTCTCATGGAAGATAGCCTATTTAATATCAAACTAGAATCACAGCAGCAGGGAGAGCGTCTCAGATCCAGTTACAGTACCACAGCCATTTAGCTTTTCTGCAAAATTCATACCTAGAGCAGGCAAGTGGCCAGAATGTGGCAGCGCCACACCAACAAAAAGCTCAAGCTGGGACTTGCTGAAATGATTCTCTGAATGGCCTGGGAAAAGCCATCTTTCCCCTATCCCTAGACACAAGCCCTTTGCAGCCCACACCACCATACACTCCTGCTTCTTGGCCTTCTCTTGCCACTTTCCTCCCTGGAAATTTGACACTGCCTCTGATGGTCTTCCACTTGTCTCCTGATCTGCCTGTCCACCCCAAATCCTGGCATCACTTAGGGCCATCTCAATGTCCACAAAGTTCCTCTACATTTTTGAATCCCCTTTGCTTCCATCACTCATGTTGTAGCTACCTCTATCCATGCGGCCCCAGGGCCTGCAGGCCATTGTGTGACACTGCCTTACGTGGTCATTCCCAAGACACCTGTTCTCTGCAGAATCACACTTCTACTGCCTCGGCCTACGCCATTCTCTGAACGTAACTGCCTTTCCAGCCAGAGCCCACGTCAATCCCTTGCTTTTTCACAGGCCAGAGATTAGCTTGCTTGCTTGCCTGCCTGCCTTCCTGCCTCTTTGGGGACAGGGTCTTATGTACCTCAGCCTGGCCTCAAATTACATGTAGCAGAAATTGACTCTGAACTTCCAATCCTTCTTCTGTCTGTACCTCCAAGTGCTAAGATTACAGATGTGCCCCACGGCATCCAATTTATTGAGTGCGGGGATGGAACCTAGAGATTCGGGCACACTAGGCAAGCACTCTACCAACTGAGCCACTTGCCCATCCCAAGTCATCTAGCTTTGTACTTCCTTTATGCCATGAACTCCCAGGGACCTGCTCCTTACCCCGTGGCTCCCACAAAGTGGGTTGTTCTGACAGAGCAGGCTGCAGGCTCCACTGAACCGTGGTCTCTTTCCCTTTGGCTTCTGCCTTTTGTCATCTTTCCTTACCAGCTTCAGAAAGCTGTATCAACTCCTAGAGGAACCTGTGTGCTTGATAGATACTGTCTTTTCTTCCTTCCTTCCTTCCTTCATTCATTCATTCATTCATTCATTCATTTATTTATTTATGTGAGAGTCTTGCCTGTATTTCTTGTTTGTTAACAACACCTGCAGAATGCTGGGTAAATCATTAGCTCTTTCAGCATTGCTATGGTAATATACAGAGTATTCTCTTTAGAATGGTGTCATTCCCATGATAGTCACAATCCCACCTTTCTGGTAGATTCATATCTGCAGTGGCCAAAGGCATAACTCCAAGAGTTGGAGTTGGAACTCAGAGATCCTAAAGTAGTTTAAGAATATGGTATGGGGGTAAAATGTCCCCACAGACTTATATTTTAAATTTTGACCCCACCTGGTGGTGGTATTTTGAGAGATCATGGAACCTTTAGAAAGTGGGCCTGGGAAAGAGGTGTGCTTTGAGATTTATAACCAGCCTTATTTCCAGTCCTGTCCCTGCTTCCTGATCCATAGAGATGTAGGCAAGCAGGCCTACAATCTCCCACCACCCTGGAGTCATCATATCTTCCCTGCTGTGGTGGGCTGTACCCCCTCAAACTAAATCAAAATAAACCTTCACTCCCTTATGCTGAAACCATATCCACCCCCACCAGATCCCTGGACTGTTCTGAGCATCTGCCTCTTCTTCCACTTCAACCTACGGAACACAGCCTGAGGGTACCACAGCCATAGGCTGCTGCAACGACAGGTATAGACTCCAGCCTCGGGCAGATCTGTGCTCCATGGAGTCCATCTCAAGGCTCCAACAAGCCCCCTCTCCACCTCCTCTTTCTCAAACCTTTATATGCCTCAGGATGTCACGCCATCATCTCACTCCTATGTCACAGAAAAAGCTAGGAACCGCCCACCATCACTAGCTGCATCCATGCCAGAATTTCATGGCACCCATAGTATCTCAGTGGCATTTTTAACTTACTAGCTTTCACTAAAATTTTCTAAAATTCTGAGCATGAGCTTCCTCTGTGCATGTGGTACGTATTAGTGCATGTTTCTGATCCACCGGCCTCTTCCAATTAGTAGAGCAAGCACTCACCTCAACAAAGAGACCCCACACCAACCAAGCACAGCATGCTTAGTTGGCTCTAGTGACTGTGCCCTTCAGTAGAGGGATTCTGCCATGGCCAAACGCAGGCAAGAGAATCTGTGGATATCCACTTCCAACCAATCTCTCAGCCGTCCAGTCTCCTAACAGTGTCTCCCATTGGCCAACATACTAGAGCCAGAGAGCCAGAAAGCCCTTTGGGGTATATATAGCCCATCCAAGCACAGAAGAGGTTACAGGGCAGGTCTAGAAAATCAACTGGAGAGTAACTTTCAGAAGAATTGATTAAGTACAACCAAAACTGATCCTCGGCAATACTAGAGACTCTAGAGGACTTGGAAACACTGAATTTGTCATCTGTGGTCACACTTCCATTCTTATAAGTGCTCTCTCCTGCTCCTCTTCTGGCCTAGGGTAGTAAAACTGATACTAGCTGCTGCGGGCTCTGCCCACCCCCATTGGTTTTGACACTGACCATATCTTTGTAGGTAATGCCTTTGCTAAACTGCAGTCATTCGCCCTGAGTGCACTTCTGCTCTGATCCCAGCCTGCCCCAGGAGCTTCGAGTACTGTAGAAACAACCCAAAACTTCATCATCCCCAGTATTCTACCCAAGTTATAATTTTGGAACAGATCGCTCCCGCCACATTGCCTCTTCTGCAGAAAGGCTCACCTTCACTGACCATCTGGAGCTTTCCAAGCATCGATCGCTCAACACTTTTTTTTTTTTTAAATCTGGTACAACATCTCTGAACAGTTTTCTCTCCAAGATGAGGGCTGAGTGGGAATCATTTTTGGGACCCCACATGCTGATCAGAAAATCAAATACACACAACAGTGCCTTGCTCTAATTGTTTCTCCATTTAAGAGCACCCCACACCTGAGTCGTTCAACCCACACTACCAGTAGAAAATGAATGCAATGGGTCCTCCGTCACTTCCTCCAGATGCGATGAAATGTGACCAACAAAAACACAAATGACAGGACCTGCTGTGTCTTGTCATCTTGTTCAACAAGATTCTTTTCTTTCCACAAATGCCTGTTCATATTTTATTATAAAGATCTGCATTTTATGGACAAATTATATATCACTATTAGAATATGCCAGAAATAATACCCTAGATAATGGGTCTCCACGGAGCTAATAGCTTCAGTTCTCCAAGGGATCTTATGCAGATATAACTCTGCCCTTATAAGGAGGCAGAATTGTAGTCTATATAGATGTCCAAACGCTAAAAGGTGACCCCCCCTCCCTGATCCCGCCTGTTCACAAGAGGCTTCCAAAGTCCTGGGAATAGAGGTATTTCCACTGGAGCAGTGGTTCCAACCTTCCTAATGCTGTGCCCTTTACTACAGTTCCTCATGTTGTGGTGACCCTCAACCATAAAATGATTTTCATCGCTACTTCATAACTGTAATTTTGCTACTGTTATGAATAATAATGTAAATATCTGTGCTTTCCAATAGTCTTAAGCAACCCCTATGAAAGGGGTTGTTTGATCCCAAAGGGGTCACAACATACAGGCTGAGAAACACTGTTCTAGAGTCTCCAAAAACTGCTTGAAGTGTGGCTATAGACTATAGAGATCAGGTCAAAAAATACAAATTGAGGACTGGGTTGAAGATGATGTATGGGGGTACAGGGGAAGCAGTGGGAAGTAAGGGCATCAAGATGGCTGCAGCTTGGCTATGGAAAATTTCAGAGACTCACAGAAATCCCTTGAGTGAAGACATGGCTAGACCCACAGGACTCCCTCAGTGAACTCATGAATCGCATGTAGACATGACCTCTGTTGTTACTTGTATCATCCAAGGGCTACTCTTCAGATAGAGTTGTTGTCCTCCTTCCATCTATTTCTGTTCATGGCACAAGGCTAATACTCAGTTAATGGGTGCTGAATACATGGCAAAGAGCATCTATTATGTAGTCTTTTCTATAGTGAGGGACGTATCTCCAAACTGAACATCCCCACCAAAGCTATCCAAGCAATGAAAAAAGAACCATCATCCAGAACAAGAATGTAGACACATAAAATCCACAGTGTATGCAGAAGATCCTAGGCTTTGCACCCCATCGCCATCAGCCTGAGGAGAAAGGGTAGCAGAAATAAACAAGGAGGACTTTCTCTAAAACTGATACCTTTGACTCAGCACCTGCATCATTCTTGATGAATAAAAATTAGCACCTCCTCAGAGTAAAGAAGGGTTTGGTATTTACACTCTGCCCTGGTCAAGATGAGACATCATGTTTGTGTGACTACAAACAGGATTAGGAACTTGGATCTTTCGTTATCAAGACAATCAGAGGTTCTTTCACAACTGAAACTAATGGTAAATTTAAGTTTACTCTGATGGTTTCCTAAATAGTTCATCAGAGCTAACAGGCCAAAGTATGAAGAGTTTAAATATTTTAATGGTAGCAAGGGACCCTCACAGCTACAGTAATGGAGAGCCTGGAGTGTATTTGCTTGTTCTTACAGAAACCATGCATGACCATGTATTTGTTTGACCCACATCACTATCCTCAAATTGCTGGTTATCTGTGAGCATGAGACGCTATGTTTGATGAGTGACAAAAATGATCCCAGTTCTTAAGGCCCAAGCTGACATCAAGTACAGAAACGTGCATCGTCTTAGAGCCAGCCCTGTCTCCACCCCTAGAACCCACATATCCACCTTTCCAACTAAGCACATCATGCTGGTCTGTGCTGGATCCGGAGCCCTGCAGACTGAGTCAGGGAAAGGTATAGATTCTTCAGGCTAACTTTGCTGCCCCTTCTTAAGGACTCTCTCCTGTGTGGGTCAGTTTCATGTCTCCATTTCTCATCTCTCCATAGAAGCCCTGGGATTAGAGAAGACTAAGCTATGCTTTGGGGATTCATGTCAGTTCTGGAGATTCAAACTCAGGTCCTTATACTGGTGTAACATGGTTTTACCCATTGACCCATCTCTCTAGGCCCTATGTCTTACAATTGGAACAAAAATTTCATTAGAATAGACCAAGTCTTCCTTGTTTCAAACCCATCCTCAAACAACATATTAATGAACTAATGTAAAAAGACAAAGGACCAGAGTGTGAGCCTCAGTCAAAATAGCATGATGTCACTGGCCAGGAGCTCAGATACGTCTCAGAGATTTCTGAATATATGCATGATGTAGTCAGACTTGGCTTCCTACCTGAGAGCCCTAGGGGAAAAAATACAGGCTCTTGAGAAGGAGAAACAGATTACCCACTAAGGGTAAGCATGTTCCCCTTATCCTAGTTAGGTTTTTATTGCTGTGGTGAAAGACCATGTCCAAAATCAAGTTGGAGAGGAAAGAGCTTATTTGGCATTCACTTCCACAAAGTAATCCATCATTGAAAGAAGTCAGGACAAGAACTCAAGCAGTGCTGGACCTCAGAGGCAGGAGCCGATTCACAGGCCACCATGGAGGGGTGCTGCTTACTGGCTTGCTTCCCATGACTTGCTCAGCTTGCTTTTTTAGAGAACCCAGGACCACCAGTCCAGGGATGCATCACCCACAATGGGCTGGGCCCTTCCACATTAATCACTAATTAAGAAAATGCCCTACAGCCAGACCTTATGGGAGGGTTTTCTCAATTGAGATTCCTTCCTCTCAGATGTCTGGCCAGCACACCTAACTCTGTAGATGTCAAAGCCGGGACTTGATTCAAGCATACTGACTTTTTACTTGCTCCTGGCCTGAAACCCCAAGATAGCAATGACAGCGTTGGCAATGGTTTTGGACTCAGGGTAATACCTAAACACTTCCCCGACAGTTCCACTGTCCAAAAGATGAAGTGAATGGCTTCACCTCTTCACCTCTTCACTAAAATTCCTCATCACACAAACAGAATTACCAAACTGGTCTTTCAGAGGCCATATAATGTAGTTTCAGATGCATATCTCTGGATCTCAACCATGCGCCTTAAGACACAAAGAAAGCATTGATGTTCTTAGCAAGCCCATGCTCCAAATACTATTTAATTCACATTGAAATTAAGTACTAGGAAGGAAAGTGTTAACACTGACTTTGCCTGTGATATATATCCAAGGCTTCCTCTGCCTCTGCCAGCGTACTTACTTTAAAGGCAGTCGCTACATTCACTTCATCTCCTGGCCTTAATTTAGGTTCTGCTATGCTCGACAATTTCAATGCCAAGAGGAAGAGACTGAGTGAGAAAGGGACATACTGGTCTGAACCTGGAGAGCTGATCTAATTGAACTGAAAAAAAAAGTAAAGCCCTCCTCCATCTGCTCAGCACACCTGCTGATGGAGCACAACCACAGGTAGGGAGGAAATCCATCAGAGACCAGTTATAAATAGACTTTTATTTCATCTGCTAAGAGCTTGGCAGCTGAGGTGGGAGGGCTGCCTACGCGCTGGCAGCCAGGAGAAAGCACTGTGCTGCTTTTATGCTTCAGTGGAAGGATGGAGAGAAAGGGAACTAAAAAACAATGAAATCTACAATGGGATGAAATAAAATGAGGCGAAGCCCCCAGAAGCTGATGTAGCCACCAACCAGCATGCAGTTTAAGACTATCAGACATTGTGGTGAAAGATGGAACACCTGACGACCAATCATGCCCCCTCGCAGGAATCCAGTGGAGACAGGCAGGCTCACCCATCACTTCTAGAACAAAATTGGCAAACAACAGCCACCTTTTGGTTATTTATAAGATGGAAGAAGAAAAAAGAGCATGGCTCTGGGTTTGGTCTTCACACTGCCCTGCCACTAGCTGACATACTATATAGCATTTGATGGCTGCTGCTGATATGTCCATGAAGAAGAAATGGGCATGTCAATGGACCCTCCTGGCACAGGCATTTGGGTTCCTCGTCCCGGGTAAATGAGAAACAGTCATTCTTCACATCCTGCTGCCTCTAGAATGGACCTCACAGCCAGGTCAGCAAACAGCAGTTAAATTGGGGGGGATCACCTTCCAGGAGCACATGAAAAGGTCTGCTGGACACAATGGCTGTCCGAGGTGGGCCTGATGTAGTATTTGGATCCAGAAATTCAAGGGCAAAATGTCAGCAATTCTGTTTCTAAATAAGGCCCTGGAGAAAGAGGTGAGGGAAAAAGGGGAGGTGGCTATATTTATCTCACTTGCAGAAGTATAGGCTCTCAGAAACCTCCCTCATCCCCAGGAACATTAAGGGCATCATCAAGAAGATAATGACCCACTATTCTGTCCCCACCAAGGACAACAAGAGAAATGGGATTGACTGTGTCAAGGGAGAACCAGGTTAAATGGAAGAGCTTCCTGGCAGCAAAGGTTATTAAACACGGGGAAGGGAAAGCAGTAGAGACTAGGGGTGCCCCCGGGAGGTCTTTTCAAAAAAGCAGACTAGCTTGCCAACTACCTGAGGTCACTTAGGTGCTGTCTGCCAGCTCTTGTGCCCTTGATCTGGGAGCTAGCTCACCGCCTGGCCCAGCCAAGGGACAGCTACTGCCATTCTTTTGTAATGAGCTCTCAGAAGGAGAATAAGAGCTAAGAAAGTGGCAAAAGCACTCGTGGAGCTAAAACTCCCTTTTCCTTATTTAAACGGTACATTGGGATTTTGTTTTCTTTCTTTTTCTTTTTCTCCTCCTCCTCCTCCCCCTTTATATATTTCCAGAAACGACCAAACTGCATCCTCACAAATCTGTTCTTCTAAAGCATTAACAGGAACACGGGTGGGAGACGGTGTGTGGGGATGTTCTGAGCTGACAGTGCAGCCAGGCTCTGCTGCACACCTCCACGCCATGTCCTGCTCATCTCAGGAAACTGTGGCTCTGACTGCAGAGTCTCACACACCCAGCCACAAAGAGACCAACCCAAGAACCTCTTTACTATATAATTCTATAGTTTTAAATAAACAAATAAATAAATAACATTGTGCTTTTAATTGTGTGTACGTGTGTGTGTGTTGTGAATATTGTACACAGGAATGCAAGTGTTCATGGAAGTTAGAGAATGCATAAGGCCCATGGAGGTAAAGGCATGAGCGATGTGGGTGCTGGGAATAGAACTCGTGTCTTCCAGAAAGGCAGAACCTGAAAAGCAGAGCCATCTCCCAGCCTACATTTTTAAAAAAGCTATTTGCATGTATGGATACAAGCATGTGTGTGTGTGTGTGTGTGTGTGTGTGTGTGTGTGTGTGTGTGTGTGTGTGTGTGTGTGTGTAAG
Organism: Uromys caudimaculatus; assembly: GCA_028551405.1. Lineage (NCBI taxonomy): Eukaryota > Metazoa > Chordata > Mammalia > Rodentia > Muridae > Uromys > Uromys caudimaculatus. The sequence continues at coordinate 54,263,647 of CM052708.1, read as the reverse complement.
AGAGAGAGAGAGAGAGAGAGAGAGATATGAAACACCGAGTACAGAGCTATAAAAATAAGGACTACAAAGATGTCCCAGTGGTATGTAAACATATATACACACAAACATACAGAGAGAGATATTTACACACATACAGATATATTCAAGATGACTCTGATTTTCAAAGTCCATGTTATCTAAACTCTATGAGTCTCTATTGTCCCTTTATTTAAGGAAAGAGACAAGCTAGGGAGTGAACAGACCTATGACCCAGGCCCTTCTTCCTCTGCTGTCACAACAACATTCCAGGCTGTGTCTACTTGTCTGTCCTCCACTCTACTGAAGCTTAGTTGAGTTGAGCTGTGTGTGCGTCTCATCATTTAACCCCGAGAGACTCATATATAGGATGAGGATAGATTGACTTACTGATTGGATGAATGGATGGATGACCTAGGATTTACCAACGGATACATGTTTCATACTGAAGGGGGTACAAAAAGAAGAGGAGGAGGAAGAGGAGGAGTGGAAAAGAAGACAAGGAAGAGAAGAAGAGTAGGGGGAAGAAGTAGAAGCTGAAACTGCAGAAGCAGCAGCGGCATCTTGAATTGGGGAGACTGCTCAGTTGGGGCAGAGTGCTTACCTTGTGCCTTACTTAGGGTTTTATTGCTGTGAAGAGACACCATGACCAAGGTAACTCTTATAAAAGACAACATTGATGGGGCTGGCTTACAGTTTCAGAGGTTCAGTCCGTTATCAAGGCAGGAAGCATGGCGGCCTGTGGCAGACATGGTGCTGGAGAAGGAGCTGAGGGTTGATCTTGATCTGAAGGCATCCAGGAGACTAGAATTCCACACTGGGCAGACTTTGAGCACTAGGAGACCTCAAAGCCCAGCTCCACAATGACAGACTTCCTCCAACAAAGACTACACCTACTCCAACAAGGCCACACCTACTCCAACAAGACCACACCTACTCCAACAAAGACTACACCTACTCCAACAAGGCCACACCTACTCCAACAAGGCCACAACTACTTATAGTGCCACTGCCTATGAGTCAAGCATTCAAACACATGAGTCTGTGGGAGCCAAACCTATTCAAACCACCACACCTTGTAAACATGAGGACCTAAGCTTGATCTAGAACCACTTAAAGGAAACAAACAAACAAAAAAAAGACAGGTATGGCTGTGTGCTGAGAAGACAGAGAGACCTGTGAATTTCTTGGGTTCGCTGGCCAGCTAGACTAGCCTACTTGGTGAGTTCCAGGCCAGTGAAAGACTGTTTTAAAAACAACCCAAAGCATGTACAGTGCCTGAGGAAAAGACACCTAAGATGGACCTTTGGCCTCCATACACACACGCACAAACTCACATGTGTACCTACAAATACACACACACACACACACACACACACACACACACACACACGCACAGGAGTACCTGCATACATAGCACATTATTCTCTTACTTAGCCCCTTAAGAGTGAACAAGCGCTGAAAAGACAGTAAAAGCAATGGAGTTACAGGCAGAAGGCTGGGTCTGCGCACTGACCTTGTCACTAAAGACACCAGGCACCATACTTCTCTGAGCTGCAATTTTCTTACCTGCTGTGGCAGGGGTGGGGGAGGGGTGTTTGTACCTGTCTGTCTGCTCTCTGTAGCATAGATAACATGAAAAAGGCAGAGCAGAGATGTACAAAGATTCTAACTTGGGAGAATTCAGCAAATGCAGGAATAAGACTGTTCCCAGTTCCCTCCTTTCTGTCTACAGCTCACTCACAGAATTGAGTAGGGATCAAGTTCAAGATGGCCAGTGGCCAGTGAGCACCAAGGGGGAAACCCAAGGCAATCCTGCCAGATCCAGTCTGGAAGGCTGGCCCAGCAAGCTTGGTTTGGCAAGCCCTAACTCTCACTGTTATTAATTCCCAGTGAGGACTTTATTGATGACTGCAGCTAACTAACTGTCTTGCTTCCAGGATCCCTGGTGAATGGTAAAGAAACTGTCTGTTCTCCCAAAGTTTTTTAAAAGGCTCATAAACAGATTTCTGTAGTAATCTGCAAGTGCACAAAGTTTTTTAAAAGGCTCATAAACAGATTTCTGTAGTAATCTGCAAGTGCACAGAGGGCAGCGCCCAGAGCAACACATCCAGCACCCCACCCCTTCTCCTCTGTAGCTGTGTTCCTTTGTTTTGCAAAGTGATTTGGGAGATTAGGAGGGTTTTGTTTGGGTGGGAGGGCGGCACCCTGGGTGAGTAAGTGCTACTTGATTGCACAACAAAAGACACGCTGGAGCTTCAGCCCCACTGGCCCCAACAGTTTGCTCTTCTCAATTAATTTATTTTGTTAGAAGAACTAAGAGAGGAAAGAAAAGGCTCTGGCTGCACAGAGAACATTCACTGGCTATGATCGAATCAAAAGAACATTTCTTCTAAGGGCAGAGAACTCACTTGGGGAGCTGCAGGTGGGCTGGGACAGCGTTTGCAGCATCAGTGTGTTCTGAGAGTCTCAGCTAACAAAACAACCTTACAGGAGCCCTGGACTCAGTGATTGGCTCCAGGAAAGCAGGAATCTGCCCAAGATGTCAACAAATTGAGTCTATATGGAAAATTTAAAACTTTATCTCCTTGTTGTTAGTGGGTTACAAACCTGGTACATTGGAAGCAATGAGAGTTAGTTAGTCCCTTTTGCTTTCTCTGTCACATTCAAGAACATGGACTAAACATATGTATTATGAGGAAAATTGTCTCTGAAAACAAAAAACTGAAACCATTTTGATATTTTAAACATATGTCATAGTTTACTCAAAAGTCACCACAAAGAGTGTATGGTACTGGCCTGTAATCCAGAACTTGGGCATTAGAGGTAAGAGGATCAGGAGTTCAATATCAGCCCCGTTCGAAGCTATCCTGAGGGGGAAAAAAAAAAGGAAAAGAAAAGAAAAGTGAAATAGAGAACAAAGATTGACAGAATGCATTCCCAATCCATAATTCACATAATGAAGAACTAGTTTTAAAGCATTCTACAGATTTATAAGGAAAAAGCAGCCAAGAGAAAATTATGTCAAGGCTTTGTAATAGATAGAAAAGGAAATTACTGATAAAGAAAGATACTTCATCTCACTAAGCAAATAAGCGCACAGATAAAAGTAAGAGCAAATCTACTATGGCCGCTGGATTGGTCAAAAGTTATCAGACAGTAGTAGGTATGGATGAAGACAGTGAATGTTCTGTCCTGGAGGAAAGCTGCCAGAGCCAGCAGGGAGGCCCCAAGCCCAGGCCTTGCCCAAGATGGCCCACATATGTACGGGTGACATGTCAGGGACAAGTGTGACAGCATCCTTAGCACTAGGCAAAGGCCTGAATATCCAGCCACCAAAGAGTAGATAGACTGCAATGGACCTAAGCTGGGAACACAGATACATCACTAAAACATCTGGCCAGCTGTGCAAGCAAGAATAAGAAGAGCTCACAACCATTTTAAAGTCGGTAGAAGGGTGTAACATAAAAGTTACATTGTTTATGGCTGTATGTGTAGCAAACATTATAAAGTATCTACCAGAAGGCTGGCCAATTTCAAGACTTTAGTATACCTCTCAAATGATTTTACTTCCTTAAAAAAAAAAAAATAAAACACCTGAAGAAATAAATACAGACATTGAAAGACCTGACCCCCTTATGAGGAAAGTTAGACCCCTAGCACACTTGGAGCCAGAAACAGAAATAGGACTGAAATTACATGCTTGGCCAAACCCCACCTGGCTGCATTCTTTCCCCTAAGAAACGGTTGACTTTGGCCTGGCCCCAGGGCCAGAGGCACAATGTTCCAGGAACTAGCTAACCACAAAAATGTTTGTGCAACTGCCTTGTGACTAACTTAGAACATTCTGTACTTCCCCATAACGCAAATTCTTTCCGTTCCCCACCCCTTGCTTTGTGGTTTTTTCCTTTAAATACCCCTGACTTCAGCTGCTCAGGGTCAAACTCCTCTGCCCCTGCGTGGGACATGAGCTCGGCCCCGGTGCACTGGTTCCCCAAATAAACCTCGTGCATTTGCAGCAAGAATGGTCTTTCATGAGTTCCTGGGGGGTTGCGCCATCCCGAGACTTGAGTGAGGGTCTCCCCACTTCGGGGGTCTTTCAACATGTGTTCATCCGGGATAATGGGTAACTGAGTATTCATTCTGTCTTACTCTATGTGTTTAAAAGTTTTTCCGAATTAAAAATGTTTTAAGCATTTAAAAAAGATACTCATATAACCATAGTGTATTGGCAGGTGAGGCTGAAAAGCACGAGTCAGTAGGCACATCATCTTTATCCATCACCAGTATGTGCCTAGGGTAGCTAGACTAGATAATTATCGTTGATGCCTGTGTTAGGCCTATCAGCTAAATAGCTTCCAGGCACGTCGCTCCATTCAGTATTCTCACCAACCCTTGAATACAGATATTAAGACAGGAAACATCAGCCTTTAGAATTTGAGGATTTTTCTCAAGATCACTCATGTAGTTGTGGATCCACTGTGCTACTTGATTGCATAACAAAAGACACGCTGGAGTTTCAGCCACAGCTCAGCCCCACTGGTTGGGGAGATGTCTCAGTGGTTAGAAGTCACTCTGCTCTTGCAAAACACCGGAGTTCAGTTCCCAGAACCCATGTTGAGTGGCTTACAACTACCTGTAACTTCAAGGGGGTCCAATTCCATTGGCCTCTGTAAGTACCTGCACTCATAGAAGCATATAGAAACACACATACACACACACACACACACACACAATTAAACAAATATCAGGTAGGAGTATAACAAAAGTTCTAACATTCATATCCTAGAAGTACTTGAAGAAATAATGTCTGAAAAATCCCCAAATTCAGAAAAAAGATGGAACCTACATATTCAAGAAGATGAATGAGCTGAGAACAGAATGAACCCAGACAAATGTAGGATAAGACACATCTTAATCAAACTCCTTGAAAACTAAAGAGAAGGAGATTTTGAAGTACAAGGACAAAACAAAGCAGATCTCCATCAGAACCCACAAAGGGTAAAGGGGCACAAGAGGGGTGAAAGAAACTGCCAGCCTAGAATTCTATACCAGCAAAGATGTCCTTCAGGGAAAGCTGGGGAAATGGCTACACAAGCATGAAGACCTCCATTTGGATTCCCAGCATCCATATAAAAGGTTTGACAGTGACACATTTGTAACCAAGAGCTAGGACAGGTAGGAGTAGAAACAGGTGATTCCCTGGATCTCACCAGCCAGTCAACTTTATCATTCTGTGAACATAAGAGCCTCTGTCTCAAAATATAAAGTGGTGAGCAATTGAAGAAGACACCCAATGTCAGCCTCTGGTCTCCACATGCAAACATGTACATACAAACTCACAGTCACACATGCACATACCTAGACAAACAGGAACATATGCTAGAGAGAGAGAGAGAGAGAGAGAGAGAGAGAGAGAGAGAGAGAGAGAGAGAGAGAGAGAACATCCTTCAAAGGTAAAAAGGAATCCTGACATTACCAGTGCCAGACTGAAGAAAAACAAGAAAGCTGCTGCCAGCAAATCCACCCCAAAGCACTAGCTCCAAAAAGTTCTCCAAACTGAAGTGGAAGGGATGTTTAAGCCATCACTTGGTATGACAAATGAACTTTGATCAGGATAGTCTGGGATAATCTAAGTACTCTTTTACCAGGGTGGAGCTCTGATGAACATTCCTGAGAAACACAACACTACAAAATCATTCAGAAATGATGTATCATTACCATACTTGAACTGCCTCACACAGCTAGGCAGGCTTCGTGGGCTCTCAGTCAAGACCTCCTATCAGACCACTAACTGTGCTGGGACATCAAGTTCAAGGTACATCGTTTCTGCCTTTGTTGTTCCAAACCTTCTAACTTTCTATAAGCCACAAAACTGCCTATAAACCCAGCAATGCTGCTCCAAGAGATAAGACTCAAAAACCTGGAAATAGGGTCTCAAAGACACATTTGCACATCTATGTCCATGCAGACCCATTCACAACAGGTAAAAGATGGGGAGCATTCATCAAGAGGTAAACAGAAGGTAGGCACAATGGAATACCATTCAGTCCTCAAAAGGCAGAAATACTGTCACCTGCTACCTTACAGAGCATGAGACAGTTGAAAATAAAGAACACTATGATTCTACTTACACAAGGGACTAAAGAAGTCGGGCTATCAGCAGCAGGTGGCAGAACAACACAGGGAACACAAAGTCCCTCTTAGCAAGTACAGAGTTCCAGTTTTGCAAAATGAAAAACTTAGGCACAGGAGCACCTAGTACTCAATGTACTCAGTGCAAAAACAAAGTGATAAATTATATGTAATGCATATTTTTATCACTATTAAGTTTAAACAATAAACCACTATTTCCCCTTCAGCCAGTTGTACCATGCACTAGATACTATACTAAGTACGCTGTGTATATTCCCTAGTTCTTCTTCCCTACAGCCTTTGCAGGAGATACCATGAGCCCTGTTCACAGACGGAAAACTGGGTGTTTGGAACTTGACAAGAACCCCTTGCCTAAAGGACAGAGCCAAAATCTCCAGCCAGGCTGTTGAAGCGCTGCAGGACATTTTCTCTGTGTACGTGATGGAAAAGAACTATTTGCTTCAAAGGAAGACTTCCTCTGAGCATGATGGAGTGGACCACACTTGGTTCGACAGTAGCTTGGAGCAAATAAAGGGAAGAGAAACATGAATGGTGTTGATACGTAAAAGGGGTAGTGGGACTACAGAAGGTCTGAGCCTTCCATGGGTCAAGATGCATCATTGGAGTGTCCTGACTGTACAGGACCAGATTCTGAGCTTTGGGACCCTTGAAGCAGGAAGAACGCAGGACACTGGGTGGCCAGCTGGAAGGATCAGGACTCATTTTTCCATGTAGCTTTTATTTTAATAGTCTACAATAGTGGCCTTGGGAGAGTCAAACATAATCACGATGAATGTGGAGCTAAACTCCAATCCCCTCTAAATTCATAACCAGCAACACATAATCAAGATTAAAATCAAGCAATTTGTCTTTCTTCTTTTTCAAGCAGGAGAGGCAAAATAATATAAGAACCAGGCTCCTCCCTACCTATCTCTTCAGTGGGATGTCCTAAATGGCCATGAATACCCATCCCAGTGCTGTCTCTGCTGATGGAATTAGGAGGAGGCGTTTTCCTACTCTTATCAGTTATGTGTAACCTCGCCCCCACCAGCCCACAGTAAGAATCAATCATGTGTCAGTTTTCTGACCAGAGCAGGCCTCTTGGATGCTGAGTGTTACACCTGTGGCTGATCCTCTGCCTGTCGATATTCCATCGGCCACATCATGGCCACCCTCACAGCCTCCTTGCTCATCCCTAACACATGTGATATCTAACTCCTCTTCAGAGCCTACCCCTCCACTTTACTTATCGCTGGAGAATTGCCATGTGGGATAACATTAAGTAGCTGAATTCAATGCAGGAGATGGAACAAGCCACCCCAACCCCTACATAATATAGAGGGGAAACTCATTGCTCCTTCTGAAGAACACCACCCTGTTGCTGGCTTAGCCAGGCCAGATTGGCCTCTTGGTCCTTGTCTCTGTGACAGCAGAAAACAAAGCAAACAAAAGAAGATTGTCATACACATCCACTGTTTGTTCTATGTCGAAGCTGCACCTTTAAGAGAGCTCAATGAACCTGCTGTAACCCAGGTAAATTCTAATACTTGAGCAATGGGCCTGACCGTCCCATCTCATTCCCTGCAGTGTTTGCCCCACACATACGTAAGATGACCCAAACCACTGAAGTGCTTTGGCCATTGAAATGTGGCATCCAAAACAATGGTGAAAACCACACTTCTAAAGCTGGGTGGACGGGAGCAAACCTCCATTATTTTTTTTTTTTTAGAACAGTGTTCTAGAATAGGTGTATTGCACAATAAAAGTGAACTCCCTTTAGTCTACTGAAATAAATCTCATAACAGCACTGCTCTTTCCCATCCATGCCTTTGGAACTTGATTTTAAATCTACTCTCTCTTCCATTCTCCAATGTGACTTCCTTCCCAGTTACCCAGAATAACTCCATTGGTAAAATATTAGCACACAGAAGTGGAGGCTCGGTAAACATTTGCTGAATAAATGAATAAATGAGTGAATAATTATAAAATACTGGACGAAACGCCTCTGAGTAGTTTGCATTCAATTACAGAACAATGTGCTTGGATAGTTAGGTGTCTGCACTGAAACTGAACTTAAGAGCAGCCACGGGGAATCAGTAAAATATTAGCCTATTTCTGTCATAAAATAGAATACAAATCTACGTGCAATGCGTATGTCCCCGAGGATGGCTTTGTTTAAAATCAGACCACAGTCTTTATATACGTTAAGAATTAAACTATTAATGCCATTATGTTAGGGAACTAAGTTAATAAGCGTTGATGTGTTAATTGTCTAAAGGATCAAAGGGAAAGAAGCATGTATTAAATTGAATTTTTTAAAAAACTTTAATCAATACAATTTCTTAATCAGAGTTGTATGAAAAACTTATTTGAGGGAGAGCTTTTGATACCCAGTTAACAGTGAACACTGTAATGGGGAATGTTTTTTTGTTTTAAGATACATAGCAAGTAGGCCAGAGAGAATGTATCGGTAAGAAACTTTGCTGGGAAGAGCGACTAATATCTACCAAATCTGAAACATAGTTATAATATAAAACACAGTTTTACCAGTATCAAAAATATTTAGTATTTCTTTAAAAAGTGTATTCTGACATCTTCGTTTTTTAATTTGTTTACTTTTATTATTCTGTTTGAAAATAACTGGTCATACGATAGTTTGGATCAAGTTTGTCCTTTTACTGAATTCGCTGCAAAGAAGCTTGGAAATAAACTCACAAATAATAATTTTCTTAACTCTAAGGGGGGAAAATGGTCTTAAACCAAATAAGCTACATACTCAGCAGTCCATAATGGCAAAGGCGTGTATTAAGTGGCTGCGAAGCTACGATGATCAGGGGTCTGAGCTCATTCACGGCACTGTCCTTTCACTCCTGGTGGTTTCAGTGTGGACATGAATGTTCTGTGATGGACTCTGTGACTGGTCATGGAAGCATCCCTTTCCAGTGCCATCACTCTGCCCGGGGCTTGGCATCCATTTTAGGAATATTAGCAAGGGGGTGGATAAAAGAGCTTATAAAACAAAAGATGTCACGTTGGAAACCCACATAAACACTATGGGTTTCACTTATTAAAAGTGGGTTTTTTTTTTCTAAAGAGGTGGAAGAAAATACTTTAGCTCTTAACTTCACACACCTGCATTCAGTTTCGTGTGTTTTAAAACCATATTTGCACACTGAGTGCCACTTCCAGGATGGCTGATGTATCTCTATAATTTTATGAAAAACATCCTCAACAATCGATCGTTTGAAGACGCGCATTAACAGGAAACAAGAAACAATTTGTTTTTAATCAAGGGATTGCAAATCGATTGGTACAAACTCAAAATGAAAGCATGGGTCTCAGAACATCTTTCAGACGGCCCCCAAATGATCGGGAGTTATATGAATACAGCCAATTTTCCAGTATCCTCTCAGTCCACATAATAAAGAGAAAGTGAGGATTGCAGAGACACACCATCTTATCCCACGGCTCCAATACTCCCTTTTAGAAATAGAATGCTTACTGGTAATTAGGGTGGTCCACAAAAAACTATCTCTGCCAGTGAACCTCCCCTATAATAATGCTGATGTTTAAGAGCAAAACTCTCACACGATCCACCACAACCAGGCCTCATACCAAATATTTATTAACAAGAAATTAGATAGAGAAGTACAGATCTAAGTAAAACACTGGGTAGAATTTAAAAAGAAGATCGAACAACTTTCCACATTTAAAAAAAAAAAAAAACATTTTGAGAGAGTCAAGATACAGAATCGTTGAATAGAACCTTAGTCAACTCAAAACTGATGAATTTTTTTTCCCCTTCAAGTATTTCATATACAGCTCATGGCTTCTTACCCAAAAGGTTTACAGTTCTATTCTCTACCACTCCAGCCATTTCTGCCAACATCATAAAAATTACCTTTGCTCATTTCCTCCTCACAACGCGAATTCACCGACCACAAACATCCCTGCACAGACACCTCCCCACCCACCTCCCCACCCACCTCCCAAAAATGGTTCAAGCAAGACACACACGCACACACGTGCACGCATACACACCCACCCAAAAAAAAAAAAAAAATGACCAAGCTCACAGTTCCTGTTTGCCCTTCAAGTGAAGTCGGTGTCTTCAGCTTGCCTTTCTGGTCTTCGGTATTGTCACTAATTGCTGGGGGTGTAGTTTAGGATGGCATGAAGCTGCAGAAATCAAAAGCTGTGGCTTTAAGAGATCGTTTTCTCAAACACATGGATGAAACAACTTTGACTCAGACTCCCTGGCCAGGAGTCTTAGAAAAAAATCTTAGAAAGACTCCTTGAAAACTCAGTATCTAGAAATGGGGAGGAGGAAATTAAGTAAAATCAAAATATTTAAGTCTAAAAGCTGCCACTCCAAACATAACTCCGAGGATATCTGATTTGATTTGAAATCAGGTTTGTATTGATGAGAAAGTTTATTTTGTAGAAAGTTACAATTCTCTCTAATTAGAAACTCTCCTTGCCATCTTCTCTAGCAATTCTGTCTCTCACGGTCATTGTCATACATTCCAAAAAACAAAATCAGATACATTGTTTCCCGAATGCATAGACACTGGGGAGGGTGCCTTTTTGAAACAGGCTTTTTTTTTTCTTTTTTCTTTTCTTTTTTTTTTTTTTTTTTTTTTTTCTTTTTTTCACCTGAGTGCTAGTGACTAAATATCATAGGAAGAACCAACACTCTCAAACAACCCAAGAGACTTCAAAAGCTTTCTAAGTTTGAAAACCAAAAAGTTGTGAGTTTTCCTGTATCCCAGGACGGTTTTCTTTCTGAAGCTCAAGTAGGGAAACAGACAAAAGAGGCTGAGCTCTGCCAAGTCCTGCCTTTGTACATTTCCTCTGCTCTCCTCTGCCTCCCTCCCTCCCTCCACCCCTCACTATCCTCTCTCTCTCTCTCTCTCTCTCTCTCTCTCTCTCTCTCTCTCTCTCTCTCTCTCTCCCTCACTCCTTCCCTCCCAGTATGGCAACCTTCCGAGCAGTCTTGGCAGAGGCCCAGACTATGCCAGTCTGTCTAAAGTCTTGTCCCCAAAGGATGTCCTTTGCGGATCAATTAACACATGTGAGAACAGGAAGCTGTGGGGCAGTACCCAGATCCTGGCACGGCAGCGCCGGCTGCTGCCAAATCACCTTACAGATTTCCTTTCCCAGGCGTCACCAGCGTGTTCCCCCGCACTGAGCTAACGTGTTCGCTGCTTGGAGATGGGGAATCTGTTCTCTGGAAATGTCCATATGCGACATGTGCTCAACCTGCAGAAAAGCTGAGCTCCCCTATGAGCGGAGATGGATGGAACTTTAGGAGCACCGCGTACTGTCATCTTTTTTTTTTTTTTTTTTAAACATTTGCTTCCCCTTGTCCTGATGCAAAGAATCATGGGAGAATAGGAAAGGAGGCATGCAGATTAAAATTTAAACTGTCATGCTTCACCCTCTGGAGAATGAACAGGGCTCTGACTGATCAGTCACTCTTATTTTTTAAGGAAACTATATGTAAACTGTACTTATACAAAATTCTGCTGGAAAGGAAGAGAAAGGAAGAAATATTTTCAAAGCAGAACTATCAAGGACGGGGAAGATAAAAACATTAGTGTGATTAGTAATATGTATGCATACACAGATGCCCATATTGTGATGCCTGAGTCTCAGTTATCACTTGTTTATTACATCTGTGGTAATATAACTGAATAAACATACAGAGCTTTGAAAATGTGTAGAATGTGCATTTTTTTTAAACAAAATAGCCAGTGTGAACTTCATTCTTTCACCTGGTTATAGAAAGCAGCTTGCTTGATTTGGCTGACAGCACCAATGCCTGAGACTTAGAACACCTAAGCTCTTGAATGGTTGGGTTTTTTTATAGAAAAAGCCATAGGAAGTGTCAGGAGATTTGAGTTCTCATCCTCCTTGGGTCTGTTGCTTTCTCGTTTGGATAATCTCAAGGTCTCCAACTTGTTTAATCTACTCAAGTCTGATTTTCTCATCTACTAAGAAGGGCCAGAAAGTCACCAGTGACTCTCCCTCTGGGCTTCTAAAATATCTGTTGGTACTCAGATAACCAACTGGATGTGGTGTCAGCATAGACAAGACTATGTGTCACTTACCTAAGAAAAGTGAAAAATCGCTATATGATGATATTCAATAAATCTACCAAGTGAACAAGTCATGAAGAGAGAGCATACAAACATCACTCTGGGTTTCTATAAAACTGAAATTGATGGTTTAAAAAAAAAAATCAAAGCCACACACTGCTAAGTCATGAAGCTGAGGAGAGATCACAGGAATGCTACAGAAACATCATTAAGGTTTAGGTTACAGTACTAAAGAAAATGGCAGCACATTAACTGTCCTTTCAAACAGGGGTGATAAAGTAAGAACAGGCTCTCAGCAGACTTGAAATTCACAGTCAAACTGTTGCTACCAAGGAGAAGTGACTCATTATAGGGGAACATAAACAAACAAACAAACAAACAAATAACAGGATTTCTCAGAAAGAAATGGATCAACTGCAGACAGACAGAGGAAGAAGTCATCAGCAGTGTCACCAGCTGTGACCCCTGTGAACTGTAATAATGACCAGCATGGCAAAGTATGCACATCACTGCAGTAGTGGCATGAATGTCATGGCAACAACCAATCACTTTATTAGATTGAGAAATCCAATCAACAAAAGGGAACTCATGCCTAGAATCGATGCCCTAGGCCTTAGGAAACAAGTTATTATTATTACTATTACTATTATTATTATTATTTATTTTATTTTGTTACATGGGCACAGTATCAAACTGCCTTCTGAAAACTTATCTGCATACCTATAGATTGCAGCTCTCACCTCTCATCAGAGGAGTTTCTTTCTGCTTGAAGGCCGTGTCTAACCTGAATCACCCCCAAAGTTCCACTTCCAAATCCCATACTTACGTCCCTGCTTTCATACCTCACAATGAGAATTACATTCCAAACTGTGTTTCTGGGGACATTCAAGCTAACCAAAAAAGAAATGACAAAGATTAGGAAAGAAGCAAGGGAAGAGACCAGAAATCAGAACACTCAGACAGACATGAGCATGGGACAAACCTCCACCTGACCCTGGCTATATGGCCAGTGTCTAAAAGAGCAGCCACCCCCAGCTGATGAGCATGTGGTAATTCTGGAGGATACACAATTACAAAAGCAGTATTGCAGCTTCTCCAGTACTTAAAAAGAGGCACAGAACTGCCATCCCCAGCATATGGTAGGTGAGGGAGAAAGACTGGGGCTTTGAGGCCATTCTGAGTGCATGGTTAAAAATTTAAAAAGAGACAAATTAATGATCCAGCAACCCCCTCAATGGGTAAATATCTAGTGGCACAATGTCAAAGAGATGGCTATACTTGTGTGTTAATTGTCACAGTATTCACAATAGCCAAGATATGAAATCAACATGGCTATCAACAAATAGATTAAAAAAAAAAAAGACACCTACTCAAGATGGAAGACTACGCAGTGTTTAAAAAGAAGGAAATCCTGTGGCCATAACAGAGTGGATGAGCCTGGTAGGTACCCAATGCAATAATAGACAAAATGATGGACACCTGCCACTCACTTCAATGTAGGCTCCCCTGAAGGACATGGAAGCCCGGAATACAGCAGTGGTTCCCAGGGGCTGAGATGGCAGAGACCCCTCTGGGGATTAAGGAAGACTGCCAAATACACAACCACTCAATTAAAACAGCAGAGGACCTTGAAGAGCCCCCCTGCTCCACACAGCAGCTGTAATCTGAACAAGGCACTGTGCTCTTGCAGAATGCCAAGGGTAGCCCACAGCATTTCACCACACACAATAAGCAAGCCAGGTGATGTATACGCTAATTAGTTTGGCTAGGCCACTGCGCAGCAGTACATATTTCAAAACTCACCTTGTCCTCCATAAGTATGATTTTATGTCAATTTCAAAAGGAAATAATAAAATTAAAAATAACACCACAGACCAACATCTCTTATAAATATAAATGGAATTTCTGAACCAAATACTAATAAAATCCTGGCTGAATCCAGCAATATACGCAAAAGACTGCCAACCTTGACCAGGTGCCATTGCACCCTGGGAACATAAGGCCTGTGTGACACCAAAAAACACAACACAACACAACACATCATATTAACCGAATAAAGAAGCCATATGATCACCTCTGTGGACACAGAAAAGCATTTGACGAAACAGCCTTCATGAGTTCAAAAAGAAAAAAATGCATTTAACCAACTGGCTGGAGATGAGGACTTGGCTAACTGGTGAAGGACAGCTGTGGAGCATCATCACACCAACAACACGAAAGCACTGTGCAGGATAGAAAGGGGAGGCAGAGGAAAATGGCCTCTATATGGATGGCAGGCCTTACACACAGATCTATCAGGTTACTCTGTGTATGAGTGTGTATGTGTGCATGCACCGAACATGAAAATCTAACAGAACAATGTATAGAGCTAATGGACGAGCTCAGATACAAAACCAGCTCACAAACATCAGCTACATGTCTATACATTAGCAATAAACAATCCAAGAATGAAAGTAGAAAAACTATCACATTTACAATAAAATAAAAATAGAACACTAAAGAATGGTACTGGGGATGTGGGCACACACTCAGCAAGCATGCACGAGGCCCTAGGTTTCATACCCAGTAGCACAAGGCAAATAAATGAATATGTGTAACCAAAGGCCTGTGCACAAACACTACTGGAAGAAATCATTAAAGATCCCCTGTTATGTTCACGAACTGAGAAGCCACACTGTGGAGGCCACAGGGATCTCCACAGTGATGGACACCGTCCAGTGCAAACACACGTCAGAAGTCCCAGCTGACTTCTTTGCAGAAATTGGCAGGTTGATCATAAAAGTCATGTAGGAATGCAAAGACCTAGCACATCCAAAAACCATCTTTAAAATGAAGAAGCTAACGTGTAGGCCTCACACTTCCAATCTCAAAACTCACCATCATGTTACGGCAACTCAGGGAGCAAGGTCCTAACATACGGTGGCCACTGAGGTCCGGAGAATAAACTAGGAGTTAGTTACACAGCTAGAATCAACTGACTCTAAACAAGCTGCAAAGAAAAGCAGGAATGGAAACACAGTGGTCATGTCACGCATGCCGCTGGAACAACCGGATCTTCACATGTGAAAGAATGAAGCCAGACTCCAACGTCATGCCATATGTGACAAGTCACTCAAAATGTACTCCAGAATTTTAAAGGGAAACATGGTATATGTCTCTGGAATTTTGATTCTGATGGTTTCTGAAGTGTGATGGTCCCCACAAAAGAGCCAGCCAACAAAAGAGAAGGGGGCAGGAGAGGATGGGGGAGGGAGAGAGAATAAGGAGAAGGGGGGAAAGAAGGAAAGAATTTTTTTTCCTCTGTAATGGAAGCAAAATGATAACCTAAAGAACAGGAAAATGTTTGCAAATCATGTATCTGATAAAGGTCAGGTTCAGAATATGGGCTGGGTTTGGGGTGGAACGGACTTTTGTTTTGTTTTGGTTTTCAGTCTTAAGATCCTACAATAAGGGCCTGGGGAGATGGCTTGGCCCCTGAGAAAACTCATTGTTCTTGCAGAGGACCTGAGTTCAGTTTCCAGAAACCACTTGGGATGGCTTACACCCACCTATTTCTCCATCTCTCTGGGGGTTTAGATGTCCTCTTTTGGCCTCCATGAGTCCTGAACATGCACGCATGTACACACACACACACACACACACACACACACAGAGAGAGAGAGAGAGAGAGAGAGAGAGAGAGAGAGAGAGAGAGAGAGAGATTTTCTTTTGAGCCAGCTCTTCCACTCCCAGATAGCACCTCAAGAGAACTTTAAAGTTCCTCTGTACAAAAACTTGGCATGGATGTTTGTAGCTGCGTTGTTCACATGAGCTGGGGTAAAGACAACTTGAGCAGCTATAAGCTAACCAAGTATGACTGAAACACGTGGTGGAAGATAACTCAGCAATGAAAAAGAATGAAATCCTGAAACAGTCTACAAAATGGGTGAGACATGGACAGAAGGCTGAGCCAAAAAAAAAAAAAGCCAGGAATGAAAGTTCACATATTATACAGCTCTGCTTATATGAAAAGTCCACGATGGGCAAACCTGTAGACAGAGGAAAAAGGTTCATGGTTGCCAGGGTCTGGTCAGAAGAAAGAACAAGCAACGATGAGTGTGTTTGGAGTCAGCAGACACAAGCAGAGGAGTGAGCCAAAAGCCACGGTTGAGCACGAGCACATGGTAAGTCTTGTGTGTGGCTTCTATCTTGCACTTTAAAAATGTTCCATCAGTCTTCAATGTCTACAAGTACTATGACTGGTCACCTAATAGCCCTGGTGGCCCTTTTGGCCTGTTACACAGAGGACATGCCAAACACCAGGTAAACTTTTGCCCTCTAGAATCTACTCCAGGGATCCGCCCAGCAGCTCTGGTTCCCACTGCTGCTTCAGTCTCTTAGCATGGTCCCAGCTGACTCCAGCCCTCCCAGTCCCATCCACACTGGGTCCAGCTCCTTAGAGAACACCTATTCTTGCCTACCAGGCGCTAATGAAGTCAAACTCTTGACAGTCAGGGTCTCTCATGCACCATGTCCTCTCTTCCCAGAACACTTCACTCTCCAAACACAGCATCCTGGGAGCTCCTTGAGTTTTCCTCAGTCCTGACCCATACCTCACCTCTGTACCCTCTCTCTGCAGCCACTGAGTTGTTCATCTTATCCTCCCGTTTAGACAGAACACTGTCCTCTGTGCAGTGTGGGATATGGAGCATCTGGACTGTGCACATTAAAAAATAAGTCATGCCCCTTCCCATTTACATATGACTTCCTGGTGGCTGTGAAGCCTTTTGACTCCAGCTGTCAGACAGAAAGGGAAACCCAACAGAAAGCCACAGAATCCAACAGTTGTTCAGGCCCCAAGGCTGGGTGTCTCGACTGGCCTTCAGTATATGTCAGAAACCCAAAGAAGTAGGCTCTAATGCCAGTGAAGGAATGGACTTGCCAGCGAGAGCAGGCAGGCAGAGAGAGGTTTCTTTCTTCCTTATCTTTTATGAAGGCTGACACAAGAAGGTGTGGTCCAAATGTAGGGAGGCTCTTTCCACTTCAAATGATCCAGATTCAAGGTGGGTCTTCCTACCTCAAGTGACCCGGTTGACTAAACATCCCTCACAGGCATGCCCAGTGACTTCGGTTTATAGTTAATTCTAGATGTAGACAAGTTAACAACCAAGAATAGCCATCACAATGACTTATAGAAAATTCTTTCAGCTCACTTCTTTGTACCATAGATTAATTTTGAAAGAAATGCTTATATTAAACATACAACATCATTTTCCAGAAGTAACAAATTCATTAACAAAGATGTCATCAAATTTTCAAAACTGAAAGCTATCTAACTGTAAGTTCAAGGCCTTCTGTTACAGAAAGATGAGCAAGCATAGGAGAAAAGGTTAAACTCAGCCCAGCAGTGGGCAGGTTTCTTCACCCTGATGTTATCAGAAGGACTGAAGGGCTAAAGATGGTTGGGAAGAGGTGGTC
Source organism: Uromys caudimaculatus (assembly GCA_028551405.1). Classification (NCBI taxonomy): domain Eukaryota; kingdom Metazoa; phylum Chordata; class Mammalia; order Rodentia; family Muridae; genus Uromys; species Uromys caudimaculatus. The sequence goes on along the minus strand of CM052708.1, from coordinate 54,245,939 downwards.
TCCTCCCTGTGCTTTAGTGATATTTGATGCCTCACCCTCGCCACATTGTGGCTCTCACACTCAGGGAGAGGCTGGTCCATGGTAAAAACAGGCAACAAATCCAACATTAACTGAAATTTGCCTTGCACCATGCACCATGCTCTACTCCAGAGTCCTCCTTCAGCACTTCCATCTTTCTGATAACACTTCCAACTCAAAATAGATATATCATTTGTATGCTGGATGTGTGTCTGTTTGTGTGCATGTTGCTGGGTGTGTGTGTGTGTCTGTGTGTCTGTGTGTGTATGTCCTAGGTATGTGTGTGTGTATACTAGGGGTCTGTGTGTGTGTGTGTGTGTGCTGGATATTTGTGCACATGCCTATGTTTGCATGGTTTTGTGGGGAAATTCTGTTGTGGGAGTACATGTATACATGCACATGGAAGTCTGAGGGACAGCCTTAGGTGTCATTCTATAATAGGACCCTAGACCCTAGCACAACTGACTCCATAATATAAGTGCCATTCAGGCCGTAAAACTCAGCACATAGATAGCACCACCTGCCAAAACAAAAATCCATCAAAGTCCATAGTTCTGGAAAAGTTTCTAAATGTACAACCTTGATTTTTGGCTTATAAAGTTCTGCTTCTGGCTGTTTCTGCTAACTGAAGTATGTCAACCCAGGATGTAGTTTTTGTGCTTAAAAGCTCACCCTGAGAAAGGCACAGGGCTACACTGGGATCCCAAACACCAGGCTAACAAAGACTTTCCATTGGCTTAAACCCATGTTCGAGAGGTCTTCTCTGGTTAGATACTATACAACATTTCCTAGGGCACCTTTATTTGAGATGGGCTCTCTCATTGGCCTGGAGCTTCCCCAAGTGAGTTAGGCTAGCTGGCCAGTGAGCTCCTCCTATTTCTACCTCCCATCTCAACATCTCCAGAATTCCTATTGACACACCTAACTTTTCCTTTAAGTTCTAGGGAACCTGAAATCTGGTCCTCACACTTGTGAGGCAAGTACTTTTTCACATGAGCTGTCATCCAGGTCTCATAAAGATACTTCTAACCTCATTTTTCAAGCCTGCCCAACCTGCCCAAGGTTGTATAACTCACCAGACCAGCAGGGTTGACAAGTGGCCCTGATCGCAGGCAGTCCACCTGCAGGCTGCATACTCTGTCTCAGGTGGGATGTTGTCTTGGGAAGTGTCTGCTGTGACTTGTTTCCTGAACTAAAGGAAGGGTGGGACAAGGGAATGAGCTCAGCAAGGTACCAGACTGTGGCTGGGCCTGGACTGCTTGTTGCCATGTGCTGTGGGCAGCAGAGGTTGTGGGGCAAGAGCAAGCTCCCAGTTCAGGCTTCTGGCCAGCGAGCTGTAACCTTAAGAACAAGAACAGGCCAGTCACGGGAAGCCTCCTCTAAGGCAGAGAGCTGGAAACCAGCCTTAAAATTCTAGAAGGCAGAAAAGGAACTGGGGCACTCAGGAGCAGCACCTCAAAACAGCAAGGTTCTTCTAGTTCCCGGGGGCGCCGGAGATACCTGAGGGCTTCCTGCCTTTCAGGGGTACAGAATCTGACTGTACTTTGTCCCAAGTCCCCTTTTTTTAATTTCTGAACTCTGGGGCAGGACCAGCATCTAATTCTCAGAAAATGTATTTTAAATTTTAAATTAGGCAATACACTTGCACTGCTATGTCCAAGCTTCTGACAGTATGAAACATCTTCAATACAGACATTGTTAATCCACAGACATCAAAACCATTTTATTGCCTCAAATTGTCTGAAATCATTGGGATTCAGTTTGGAGGGAGTATAACAGAGAAAACCATCAGAATAAAAGGGGGAAAAGCCTCAAAGAAAATACCCTTTGCATGGTTAAAAAGAACTATTCAAAAATAAATAAATAACCGGTCTGGAACAGCTCGATTTGATATTTAACTCGGGCTTTGTTAAATAAGCAGAAAAGTACATGTTGTAGATTTGTGATTCCTTCTTGAAGAAATGTGATTTCTTATTTCCCCAGAGAGAAGCTTCAGGAATGCCAGCAGGCTTCTCTGGTATCAAATGTTTCCCAGTTATTGTGAGTAAATTATATTTGGATCAAAATCAGATGGATTAAACTTAAAATACCCATGAGATTTTCAAAACGACAAGGAAATATGTCATGTGTCCCAAAACAGCACTGCCATGTAAGAGCCCTTTGGCAGTGTCTCTGTGATGGAACCTCAGCAGGGAATCAAATCTCACCTGAGTTTTCCAGTTTCCTACATCCAAAGTAACTCGGTAAGACTCAACTGTTGCTTGTAGCTACTAAGATAAAAGTCTGTCATCTTTGGTGTCTTTAAAAATCTCCGAAATAATTTTGCTATTCAGATAGAGAATGGGGGTTGGTGGGGCTGATCACTTTCAAAGTTTCAGGGAGAAACTCTGATTTTTGTTTTTATCTGCAAAGCCTCCTGGGAATTGAAATAACAGCCAGGGAGACAAACTGTAATGAAAAGCACACTGTAACTCACACTGGGTCAAAGTCACTATGAGGCTGTGGCTTGGCTGTCTCCCTGCCTACACTGCATCTTTCTCAAGGGGCCAGGGGTGGGGGAATGAGAAGCAGACACAGCTGCCTTTGCAGAACCAGGCAGCAGTGAGCTGTGCTCTGACAGTCTCTAGGTGCACCTGCATACCTGCCAGGAGCCAGGCCCCGAGCTGAGCTCTCTCCTTCCTCATTACCCAAAACATCCACAGGAAGCTGTTGCCACTATCTCCAGTTCAGAAAGGAGAAGTTGAGGCAGATTCATCCAAGGTCATGCTATGGGGCTATGAAGAATGGTCACCAAGTACCTGTTCATCCCCTCCCCGCAACTGGAGCACCCACTTATGGGGCTGGGAAGAGAGTCCAGTCAGTAAGTGCCCACCTTGAAAATGTGAAGACTTGAGTTCAATCCCTAGAACCCATATTTTTTTTTTAAAAAAAGGCCAAGCATGGTGACCATAATCTCAGTGCTAGAGGGATAGAGGCTAGAATGGCTGGATCCTGAGCTCACCAGCCTGCTTGGCCATCTCCAGACCAGTAAGAGACCCTGTCTCAAACAAAAAGAAAAAGGTAAATGCACCTGAGAAATGACATCCATATACATGTGCACACATATGTGCGCACACACACATACACACCTGCACACACATACCCATACCCACACATAACACAAGGGGAATTTAAGGGAATCCACTCCCAAGTATCACTGCCTATATGGACTAACCACTACATGTGGTCATGACAAGTCCTGCAGAGCAGTGAGCAGGCATGGATCCCCAGCATTACAGGCTGCATCTTCAGGAAAGATGAGTATCTCCTATCTCCATACTGAGTCAGGAGAAGAAAGCAGGGCCCTGGAGAGAAGCCTGTGAGCGGCACTCAAGGAGCCAGCGATTGCAATAAATTCAGGGGCTCATATTGCCGTGTGGTCTCCATGGCAGTTCCGTGACTGCTGATAAGCTTGCAAAGGTTCTGTGTGGGACTTGTTAAATCATAAAAGTCATCTCTTGATTCTCAATCACAAAACAATGTCTATTTTATGTTAACACAACCTTGGGGAGACTGCAGACAACTGCAGACCATTTTAAAGATACTTGTTGCAGTCTTCCCAATTTCCTGCACCCACTGGTATGCTTCCATATTTGTAGAAAGACATGCCCTCGCCAAATATAAAACACAAACCATAACACAGAGGCTAAGAGCTCAGAGATTTTCTAAATACCAATTTGGAAAGCCAGCCATTGAGCATACAAGCAGCTAGAATCAAGTGTCTAAAATTGGATAGCTTGTGCTACATGGGGAGCTGAAAACAGGGCACCCTGTTTTGGTGATTTATTAGTACTAATAATTATTGACCTATGCAAACAAAAAGGATTTTACTGAACAAACAACACAGCATCTCGGAGTCCAAGCATGGTCATTCTCACTTTCGTTTAATTCGTAGGTACTTTGTAATCTGACAAAGAGGCACATGAGAGATCCAAGCAAGCGAGGCCTCTCCAGACTCAGAAAACTAAAAGTGCACATATGTGTGCAAACGAAGTCACTGTGTAACATAAGCTGCAGTGAGATAGTGACAAAGGACATCTCAAACAATAGAGCTGTGGGGAAAGGGGCAGTGTAGAACATACGATAGGAGAATCTAATGGGGATGGAGAACAAGAGATGCCATCGCTGAGGGAAGAGCCCGGAGTAAAAGAAGAGTGAGAGCTGCCGCAATGGCATGTATGTGGGGATGCCAGACTTAACGTCTCTGCCAATTAGCATCCAATAAACACGAACTGCAGCGTGTCCTAGGCCAGTGACTGAGCAGGCTCACTTGTTTCCTAACTTTGGACTCGGATCAGTTCATCTGGCTCCCAATCTTCAAGCAAAGCAAGAAACTCATCAAAGCTGAACTGACTAACATTTCCCTTAAAGGAGGAAAAAGCAATCAAGCTATAATAAATAATATTTAACAAATATTAATATTAAATTAATAACAAATATTAATATTCATGCCTATAGAACTCGGGGCCACTGGACCCCTTTCTGGTCACCAGAGGCACGTGTCTTTTCAGTCTCCAAGCACTCTGAAAGACAGCAGCACAGACAGACAGTGAGCTGGGCACAGTTAGGTACAGTGTTAAGAGTTTTTATGTGGTAACTACCCAATATGCAGTGGAAATGGTGGGAAGGTACCTTGGGAAGCAGCTGCACCTCCATCCATCTCCCTGCTTCCCTTGGAGGCTACAGCCTGCCAATGACTTGGGTTCTAGGTCTTAGCAAAGTAACATACTCATATGGAAGGAACTAGCTAACACCAAGTAAGGAAATAACTGACCGCAAAGACGGGAGAAACCAGAATGAGTTTCTGAAACTGTAAAGGTCTTCAAAAGTCCTTTTCTGCAGAAGCGTAAATGATAAATGCCTCAGCTCAGGCTTTTAGAGTCAAAAGCTACTCAATTCTGTCATTAGATTTCAGAAACAGGCATAGACAACAACAACAAAAAACAAACAAAATCAAGCATGCATGTGTTTCAGTATAGCTCCCCTAATAAAAAGATGGTAGAAGTTGCATATAGGAAAGAATCCCAGGAGGATGGCGGGAGAATGGAATGACTGCAAATCGGTACTGCAAAAATCTGGAGCCACAGCGTGCTTAACGGCACCTTAGAGATGATCTGACCTCCTGGTGCCTGAGACTGGGGAAAGAGGCAGTATTGGAAGTTTCATCATTGTAATAAGGCAAGAAAAAGAAACAAAGGGTACACAGATTAAAAAACTGTATTTCCAGATGACATGTTATCTGTGTTGAAAATGCCAAGAAGTCTGTTAAAATAATTTTTAAAAAAATCCTAGAGCTAATAAGGGAGGCCAGGGAGGCTGAAGGCCCAACGTCCTCAAACTCAGCGTCTACAATCTCGGGTATAACATATACGCTAACATGAATACATGAAGACCAAAATTAAAGACTCATCAGTATTTAAAACACTTCAAAGACTATGCAAAATTTAAGTCTGAACTTAACAAACACACTGCGTTCTATGCACTGGAAATAACAAAAACTAAAAACCAAGCCAAACCTGAATAAACACGAGACAAGCTGTGGCCCTGGACTGGAGAGCCCAACAAAGTTATCAATTCTCTCTAATTGATTTCTAGTTTTAATGAAATCCCTAGCACAGATTTTCTGTAGGCATGGGCAAGATTACTCTAAATTTTATACAGAAAGCGTAGGCCTTATATTAAACAAATTATATGAAAGTGGAAAGAGCCATTCTATCCAGCATTAAAGCCATCTATAGTTACAGTAACAGAGACAGTTGGTACTGACAGAGACACACAGATCAGTGGGGAGGAACAAAATCCACAAACCAACAAACAGATGCTCACAACTATGGCCACGTGGCTTCTGACAGTTATTTTTTTAAAAAAACAGAATCTACCTATGTAGCCCAGGCTGACCTGAATTCACTATGTAGCTAGCTTAGGCTGGCCTTGAACTTTCAATCCTCTTGCCCCTGCCTCCAGCATGCTAGAATTATTATATTATGTTATATTATATTATTATATTTATATATTTATTATATTTATATTATATTGCTATATTATATTATATATTATATATTATATATTATATATATAATTTTGAAACAAATACAATAATAAATCAACAGAGATGCATTCAACAAATACTGATATATGCTTGAATATTCACAGATCAAACAAAACTGCTGAGAAAGGGAATGTTCTGCACCCAGGCAACCCTCCCCCCCCCCCCAAATGTGTTCCCTAAGGTCAGACCTGGGGCCTGAAACTCTTCTCCCTACACAGGCTGTGTCAGGATTCTGCTACAGCTTCCCATAATGCAAGCTCAGCATGTGCTCTTTTGTTTTGCTTGAGTGAGTGTGTCCCATGACACCTGACCAACCCTACTATCTGTCACCCACTAGAAAGGGACACAACCTTTTCACTGCAGCATAAAAGTGAAGCTCATAAACAAACTGCCCTGTGGGGGAGCCAGGGAAGACAAACTGGCTATGGAGACATATCTATGCTCCTGAGATAGATCTTGCTATGTCTCTGCTCCGTAGAATAGGGTATTATCTTACCTATAGCTTAACTGTTGTATTTTACTTGGTGAACCTGATACTAACTCCTAATAGGCAGTGTTCAGATGTTTTTTGCTGGTGGTGGGCATGGTGGTGATCTTTCCTGTCTCCCAAGAAACTGGGGTCCTTACCTGAGGTTGACAACTAGTTTACAGTGTTCTGCTTAACAACATAAGCCCCAACTTCAATCCTAGCCTGAAACAAAATCAAGTCAGAATGCATCATGCCTTAAATATAAACTTAAAACTAGAAAAAGTTTAGAAGTGATGCATAGAAGACCTTTGGGGTGGAAGCAAGGCAGAGTTGTTAGGATTGACACAAAAAGCATACACTAAACTGGGACTCATCAAAACCGCACGTCCTGCTGCAAACGGCCTTAATAGAAAGAAACCAAGGTAAGTTATAGTCTCCTGGAATGCCAACCTTCTCACATGGCAGTGTGACGTCATCTACAAACATGTCAAGCTGCATTTGCAGCACCCTGGGATGCAAGTGGCTCAGGGACCACAGGTTGAACATACCTGGTAGAATAAAACACATGCAAAAGCCACCTATATGACAAAGAACTAATAATTAAAATACGTTCCCAAGCTAGAACAATTACCAAGTAAGAAATGCTCAGTACTGAACCAAAGATATGTCACTGAAGTCAATCTATAAATGACAAATCCTAATCTTCTGAAAACAATGAACAGTGACATCCTGTTCTGCCAGATGCTGAAGCAAATCCATGTAGCTTCCTAGAAGGGCCATAAAGCTAGAGGAGGAGGAAGAAGAGGAGGGAGAGAAGAATAAAAGGGAGGGGAAGAAGATGAGGAGATCTTTGTTTTCTTTTGTCTGTAATGGAGTCTACACTGCTTTTGCATTCAGCCAGCTGTCCCTGAACAAAGCTTCCCCTTGTGGAACCCGCAGTCATCTGCATGGGGTAGTCCTAGTTCTTGTACAGCCCGTGTCTGCCTGAAGTGCACCTTGCCCTACTGCCCATCTCTAGTAACCCCATAGTCCCAGGTGGGTGCAGGAGCCAGGCAGCTCTACTCAGGCTGGTGCACACATCTCAGTGTGCAGGAGTGAGTATGAACTAGCACCCACACCTTGCACAAGGCTGATTGCTAAGTCCCATGGCTCAGTATGAACCACTTCTTTGGGAGAGAGTAAGCCATGCAAGTGTTTTGGTGGTGGTGGTGGTGGTGGTTGTTGTTGTTGTTGGGTTGGTTAGTTAGTTGGTTGGTTGGTTGCTTGGTATTTTCACAGGGGAGGGAGAATAGAGGGTACACTAGCCAAGCAGGCAGCGCCATTCCCCAAACTCTAACCTGGTTTCTTCTCAGTATATTCAAGATTCTTTAATTGGGCTTAATTTCTCTGGCTGTGAATTCCCTCAAACACTTTATTTCCATGAGGCTTCCCTTTGAGTACCATCTCTCCAAACATCAGTTTTTTCCAGTGGGCTAAAGAATAACTGATGTCCTCATTTGAATGATACTTTTCTTAACTTTTAGTATTGCATTTGACCCAAGCAATCTATCAATTACCTGATAGTACACATAGATATTTTTAATCAAAAGTAAAATATGAAAAACTCACAAAGGCTAATGCAATACTGACATCATTTTACTTTGGTAACATATGTATATGTTTTATTCTTCATCTTCTAAAATGCTATGGCAATGTAATCACTAAAATGCTTCATCAGGTCATCTCCAACGTCACTACAGTCAGCCTTTGCTATTGTATAGTATGAATTTAATAAACTCATTCAAGAAAGGTAGGAGATCAGAAATAAACCCCACTGTGATTCTCCAGACACACCCCCAGAAAACCCCCAGAGAAATATAAGGAACCAAACCAGGCATGGTGGCTTGTTGGGAATTGGTTCCAATGCTTTGAATTAATCTGGCCCCCAAAATTGGGAATCTGTGTGTCCAAACACTGAAGGTCCTTGTCCCTCATAGGCTTTTGATTGATCAATAAAGAACTAAGGGCCAATGGCTGGGCAGGCAGACTGAGGTGGGACCTTTAGATTTACGTGGACTAGGAACTGGGAGAAAGGAAGACAGAGAATCGCCTTGACTTAGAGGAAAAGGACAGGATGTAAGAGTTGCAGAAGAGAAAGCCAACCAGCCATGTAGGAATTCAGGTAAGTGGCCATTTCCCCAATTGGGCTTGGGGTAGTGGGGGAAGGGTTCAGAGTCTCAGGAGTACTGGAGGGAAGTGTTAGCTAGCAGGGGAAGGTTTAGGAGTGCCCAGCCTTTGAGCAAGACATGGCATGTCAAAAATTAACTGGTGTGTGTGTGTGTGTGTGTGTGTGTGTGTGTGTGTGTGTGTGTGTGTGTGTGTGTGTTTTATTCTCAAATCCAGACTGCACCTGAGTGGGTGCACGTGTGCAACCTGCCAGGAGCCAAAGCAGTATAGCTAAATTCGCCGCTACAGTGGCTCATGCCTATAATCCCAGTACTGGGGAGGCAGAGGCAGGAGGATCACTGTGAGTTCAAGACTAGCCTGAGCTACACAGTAAGTCTGAGGTCAATCTAGGCAACAGAGTAAGATTGTCCCCACCACCAAAATTAAATAAATTTAAAAAGAGAGGAGAGAACAAAGGAGGGGCTGGAAGGCCCATGTCTTCCTCACGCTGGTAATGACTTTGTTGCCTTTCATGGCAAGCCCAGCTTACAAAGGAGATTTTCACCCGACCCCATACCAAGTATCATAGGTCAACACTGTCACACATCTAACCAAAGGGAAAATGTTTACACTGAACACCAGTGAGTAAGTAGCTGGCAGTCAAAGGTCTGTTTCTGCTAGCAGGGCACTGTCAGCAGCCTAGGGGTTCAGAAAGTGCAGGGACACAGATATCTAAGACTGGATGCAAAGCACAGGGCAGAAAGGCTATCTTCTCCACAAAGAGAAATGCCAGAAGAGCCAGTAAGAGAGGACACTAGACACACACAGCCCCTCCTGTGAAAAAGAAATGGATTCTGTTACTGAGTGTGGGGTCACAGCAGCACCCACAAAGCCTGTCCCAGCAAGACCTGCACATCCCGTGAGTGCTGGGAAATGGAAAAGCAGTGCTCACATGATGGCATGTGGACTTCTGGAGCCACACAAAGGCAAGGGTAGCTGATGCCATGAAACAGCCAGGCATCAGGGAAAAGACAAGAAAGCAGAGGACAGAAAAGGGCGATGTAGCCACACTCCCAGCCTCCTACCACCATTTAGATTGAAACATGACAAGGAGGTGAACATGCAGCAAGAAGATCTAACTGCAGTATGCTGACACCCCCGTGCTCACTGGGAATCCCACAGTGCTTGACCTCTAAATCAGCATGAAAGAGTCTGCCCTATGAAGCCAATCCTGAGCTAATTCCCTGAGCTAGGGAAGGTGATATGGAGGCCAATAAATGTCATTGTGTCACAGGGAAAGTGGCATGGTCCACTCCTCCTGGGGATATTTCCCCCTAGCAGTAGAAATTCCAGGTACCTAGCAATGTTTTCAGATGTGATGTAAAATCCAGTACCATGGAGCCCAGCAACTCAACACCCTGTCTGTCCAGACTTTTTTCAGTCCAACATTGCTTATTCTGGCCAGTGTGAGTGTACAAGCATAGCATGTATGTACAGGTGTAGCTGCAGGCGTGTGCATGTGCATGTGGGGGCCAGAGGACAACATCAGGCAGATTCCTCTATTATCTCCATCTTGTTTGTGGGAACAGAATATTCACTAAATATGGAGTTCACGGATTGGCCATCCTGCTGGCCTGCAAGCCCTCAGGATCCTCATGTATCCACTTTTCAAATGCTGGAATTATATGTGTGCAAAGCTACATCCAGCTTTTCACACTGGTGCTGGGGATCTGAACTCATGTCCGCATGCTTGTATAGCAAGCATCTTCTTCACTGAGCCATGTCCTCAGCCTCCACTGTGCCATTTCTTGACTACCTGCTAGTCACAACAAAGGATATATCTTATGCATGCGCTTATTATACCTCACACTCTTCCTGGTGGGCCCTCTCACACAGCATGCTATCTAACAAATAATTGTTGTCCTAGGCCCAAGCAGTTAGACAACCCCTGCCACTAAGCAGTTTGCTGTCAAGTGCTACAGGTCACACACAGTGGCTACAGTGAGTCTGACCCAGAAGGAACTTACCAGGGAGAAAGCTGGAAGAGCACCTTTGAGAAGATTTATAACACCCCTCCCCATCCTCACCACACACTGACTGACACCCCAGAACCACCTCCTGCAGAATCCAGTATTCCAGCCATCACCAGATGTTTTAGTTAGCTCAGGGTGGTAGGGCCAGAGAGGGGCTTTTCAAGGGGAAGGGGCCAATCACCTACTGGAAGCCCCTGGTACCTGTGGAGAGGCAAGAACAGAGAATACCTCAGCAAAGAGGCCTCCTCCACACTGTGCTTGCTAAGCTTGGTACCTATTCACTCCCCAAAACCTGTGCCTAGCCTACTGCCTCTTCACCCATCCAGGTTCCCAGAGGTGGGTAGAGTTGTCCTCACTCTCTCTTCTCCCATGATTTCCCCTTGCCTCACCCCAAGCAAAGATGCAGGTTCAGGCCCATCTGACAGTGCTGAGCGCACGCACACACACACACACACACACACACACACACACACACACACACACACCCCTCCTGTAGGAACCTAAAAAGTCTCTGCTCAGGGTTCAGAGATAGGGGAACCTACCCTTCATCCTGGCCAAAGTAAAGCTTACCATAAGTAAGAGTAAAGAAACTGGCTCAGACCCACCACCAGTGCTGGAGCAACAACTTAGAGCACAGACAAGACAAAGAATTGGCTGCACTGGCATCTTTACAACCCAGTGCTCACGTGATGGACACATGGAAAGGCCATCTTTTCTGTATTTGTTTTCAGACATTACCCATTCTCTGCCCAGTATCTGTAAGTCTGTATTACTGAGAGTCTGGTGTGGGCATCCTCCCTTATAATGTACTACAGACCTGAGCAGGGAGCACAGGGCTCCCTCCTGGAGTGACACGCAACCTCCCTCTCTCTCTCTGGGAGCTCATTACTGCATAGAAAGATAAGGCGCACATTTGGTAACCGGGCAGCAGAACATCTAAGTAGCAATGAGAGAGTCGATGGGAAAGAGTCTGAAGTAGCACACAAGGGTCTGTCCAGTGGAGATGAAAGCTATCACTTCTGCCCTTGAGAGGAGGGGCTGGTTTAAAGGAGGAACAGAATTCAAGCCAGGCAAATTTTGAAGAAAGAGTAAAACAGGGAATAGTGGGAAATACAACACTTTACCTATGCAAGCATTTAATGAAGAAATAAATCAAAAGATCAGAGTGGAAATCCACAAGGATATGATCACGTGGGCAACCGCAGAGGCGGAACACTGAATCCTGTCAGGCAGAAGATGGTCTCCGTGGGGGCCTGGTGGGAAAAGAGGGAGGGGAGGGAGGTAAAGATCAGAAGGTGGGAGGTAGGAAATGCCTTTCCCCAGCGGGGGCGGCAGGGAAACAGAAGGTTCTGGAAGAGAGCGTAAAACAATCTAAGAGCTCTGGGCAGGATGCAAGAAGAAAAATAACAGTTCTGCGTCCTACAATTTAGAAATTAATCACACACTAGGGAATTTTTTTAAAAAGGAGAACAGCTTCCTATCGTTTTCTTTTTTAAAAATCTATGTACACCAGTCACATAAAAGAAACACATAATGCCTTCTACACTACAGTGGAAGGAATCTGTCCCCAAAGGTCCTTCCTTTGTATAAATCATGCCACTACAATCGACGCTTCAATAAAAATGAATATTTATGAAATGTAAAATGACTTGGATTAACTTATTCCAATTTCACCCTCTAAATTTAGAGGTTTTTTTTTTTTTTTTTTTTTAAATCATGCCGAAATGTAGATTTTGATTACAAAAGCAAGTTGGGGGAATATATATACTTGACAAGAAAAAGAGAGCAATTTCTTTTTAAGTTGAAGTATGACAAAGGATGACAGAAAGGTGGCTGGTTGGACTAAAAACAGCAGAGACCATTTTCAAAGTCACTGTTTAATTCAACAACAGAGCCACATTAGACAAAGCAAGTTGTTTAAAACAACACAAAGTGTAAAGCGGAAACAGCCAACCATCCGCATCCCATGGCACAGCCCAAACCCAGCCTTGCCTTTCTCAGCTGCCCTTTCCAAGCTTCCCCAGGCGTACAGACTGTTAGCTTGCTCCTTGTCCACACAGGAGTCAGCACGCTGATGCGACCTGCTCTTTGCAGCTCCTGTATCTTGGCAATCTCTCTGTTCCTAGAGATGCCCCATCTTTTCTGCCTGCATGCTGCACCCTTGAGGCTGACCCATCATTGATTTAACTAGTCCCTGTTGATGGGCACCTGTGACACTTCCAATCTCTCTGCTGCAGATGAAGCTCCAGCCAACAGCCTGGTGCAGTCCTCATTTGGCGTGTGTGTGTGTGTGTGTGTGTGTGTGTGTGTGTGTGTGTGTGTGTGTGTGAGCAAATCTGGAAGGCAAATTCCCAGAAATTGAATTCCTGAGTTCGAAGGTAAATGTGCATTTAAATTTTTGGTAGATGCAGCCAAGTTCCCTTCCATAAGAGTGGAGCCAGCTGACAACATCTAACAACACACAAGAGTGCATGCCTGCCTCTCTCTCTCTCTCTCTCTCTCTCTCTCTCTCTCTCTCTCCCCCTCACCCCCCAACCCTGACAGAATAGATCATTGTTTCTGGATTTCTGCCAATCTGAAAAAGGAAAACCAGTATTTGCATTTTCCTCACTGAGTGAACTTGAACATTTTTATGTGTTTAAAAGTCAACTATACTTTCTTTGGGGATAAAGTGTTCAAAACCTCTGCCTGATTTGTAATCACTGTGGCACTTTTCTTACAAAATTCTAGAAGCTTCTAATCTACAGGAGAAGCTAGTCCCTGCGTTTTGGTACATGCTGCTGTGCCCTAGGTGCCTAGGCTGTCTTCCGACTTTGCTTGTGTGATTTTTGTTATACAAAAGACTTTTTTTTTAAAAAAATATTGAATATGTATGGGCGTTTTATCTACAATTAAGTCTGTGCCCCCAGATGCCAGAAGAAGGTGTCAGATCCCTTGGAACTGGAGTTGTAAATGGTAGTGAGTCACCATGTAAGTGCTGGGAACTGAACACAGGTCCACTGGAAGAGCAGCAAGTGCTCTTAATTACTGAGCCATCTCTCCAGCCCCACACTGACTTTTAATGTAATCTAATTACCAGTCTCTTGATTTTCTAGCTATGGATACAAAGGCCTTCCTCACACTACAATTATAAAGAGATTCTCCTTTTCTCACACACTCATTTCTTTTTCTTTTTCTTTTTCTTTTTTTTTTTTTTTTTTTTTTTTTTCTTTTTTGCTCTTAACTGAAGAGAGCAGCGGTATTATATGCTGGTGATCCTGGCATTCAGGAGACTGCAGCAGGAAGACTACTGAGAGTTCAAAGCCAGCATGGGTTACACAGTGAGTTCAAAACCAACTTGGGATGCACATTAAAACTATATCCAAAGCAACATATGCACATGCGTTCACACATACAACATGGGAAGAGTGTTTATATCAGCAACTCTAAAACAGTACATCTGCGAGCCCCGCTGTGACCTTGGATAAGTTATCTGACCTTCTTAGCCTGTTCCACATCCATAATGGGGACAATGATGGTTAATGCATCACTGCACTGTTGGGAAAATTAAATGTATTAATGTAGCTTCCTATGGTGCCTGGTGTGTAATACACCAATAAGTGTGGGCTATTACCATCCTGTCTGCTTGGGATTTAACTTTTTTTAAGGTGAAATAGCATCAGTCTAACCCCACACGTCTCCCTAGCTGTCCCAATACCAAATTCCTCACAGACCTGAGATGCAGTCTTGACAGACATCATATTCCTGATTCTTCGTGCTTCGTTTGCACATCTCTTGTGGCCTTATTAGTCTGACATGCTACCATGTAAGCAGTAACCAGTTACCCAAGCCTGCTCGTGTTTCCATCCATTCCAGGTAGCCCAGAGAAAAGAAACATTAAAAAGCCTTGAAGGTTTGAATCTTACCTTCTTGCAAAATGTAAATCTGCCACTAGGCTGCAGCTGATAAAGAGGTACAGCCATCTTACAGAATACAAAGAAGGAAAGGCTGAAGCTGAGATGACCAGTTTAACTCCAAAAGCATTTGATGACAGTATATGCCTGGGACTAGGCAGAGCAATCCTACACCAATGGGCCTTGCCATCTAAAAGGGACTCCACTGGCCACAGAGCTCTTGAGAGAATTGGGTACAGGTAACAATAGACTTAATGGATGATACAGAGATATAAGGAGGGCAGAGGCTGCAATGGAGAAGAATGTAACTTTCAAACCAGGAATATGAAGACTTTCATATTCACCATGGTCACCAAAACTCCTAAGATACAGTGAGGCACAGTGTTGCTGGAACCAAAGGTAACCCTAAACAACTTCTCTAGCCTCCCTTGCTCTCAGTTACTTTAGATCCCTCCCTACCAGAGACGCTCCAGCCTGCCATGTGACTGGGAGACATGACACAAGATGGCTGCCTCTGCTCCCCTTATACTTGACTTTTAAAAATCATTAAGTTTGGAGGCTGTGCAGCTGCTTAACGTATCAGAAGTCTCCCTCCATCTTTGCTGCAGATAACCCCTTGGATGTGTTGTCTGTGACTGTCACTGTATATTTACGGTTCAAAGAAAACTCAGCGTTGAAACCTCCATGTTGTATTCAACCATATTTCTACTTTGCACTTAAGGAATGTTTGTTTGAACTGAGCAGCACAGGTTAATGGCTTAGCAAAATCTCCTAGCTTCACCTCTCCCCTTTCGAAGCTGAAGAGATCAAGATAAGATATTTCCACTGTCTACAGAAGTATCCAGTAGCCTTGTGATTATGGGTCAGGTCAATGGATCATCAGCCACCAGGTTTATGACGCCCCACTCCAAACTAGAGATACCTAGACGCCTACAGTGATTTGTCAGCTCCTGACCTAAACCCTTCTCCCTAACCCTCTGCCTGAAGATAAAAGGAGTCTGAAAAACCAGTTTACCCGGTCACCTTCTTCTAGTTTTGCTAACTTACCAAATAAATCGTTCTCTTTGTCCCCAGTCTTTCTAAAATATTCAGGTCCCTTTCCAAGTGGAAAGTACATGAATTTGGATTCTGTACTGGGGACAGTGAGAACCTGTCGGGGATGAATACTCCCAAGAGTGGAGGCTAAAATATTACAATGAGACTGACAAGGCTTAGCAGGTAAAAGGGCAACAAGAGTTACCATCTGAATTCAACTCCTGGGTCCTAAGTGGTGTAAGAAGAAAACCGAGTCACACATGTAATCTGCTGATCTTCCCATGTGTACCTAGGGCTGATGGGAGCACGCACAGACAACTACTGGAGGCTTCATCCATAGCACTAGGAGTTTCTGCAAAAGCCCTTGAAATAAAACTACAAACTGGGAAGGATTCTTGCAACCAGCTCTGGCCTAAAATTCCACTTCAAAACCTAAGTTCGCAACGTTAGGTCTGCCTCCAGCGCTTCCGTGAACAGACACAACTAGATGCTCCTAGAGGCCTAAGTGAGAAAGAAGACTAAGACTGGGCTCCCACCATACTCTTCTAGACCCAAATAAGGAGCTGCAGACCTGCAAACGGGCTGGGTCGAGCCCAGTGCTAGATTCTTTCAGAGCGAGACTCAAACAAAGAGAAGCACGCAGGCAGGAGACTACCCCGCTGAGCTCCCGCCCCTCCCGAGCTGGGGGGCGGGAGAAGGTGGGGGCGCTGCTTCGCGCACGCGCAGACCCCGACCTGGGACCCACCCGCGGCCCCGCTTGTCTTCTTCCGGGAGGGCGCAATGCGCAGGCTCCACGCGCATGCTCCGCATCCGTGCGGTCTTACCTGCTACGGGGATCGGCTCCGTGCGTCCCGGCAAAGCTTCCTCGGCGCGGATGACCTTCGAAGCTGAGTCGCCCATCCTCCGTACCGGAATGGAGCTGAAGAGGAGCTGGAGAGCCCTTCTGGAGGCGGAGAGCATGGGCAGCGTGTCTGTCTCGCGGGGCAGACCTCCAGGCCTGGCTGTCTCTGAGGGACAAAGTTCCCAGAGTACGTGAAGCGGCACAGGCCAAAATTTAT
Organism: Uromys caudimaculatus; assembly: GCA_028551405.1. Taxonomy (NCBI): domain Eukaryota; kingdom Metazoa; phylum Chordata; class Mammalia; order Rodentia; family Muridae; genus Uromys; species Uromys caudimaculatus. Next base: position 54,229,200 of record CM052708.1, on the reverse strand, counting down.
GCTGGCTGGGCGCCACCACGGTGTATTCAAGTTCCTGCCGTTTCCCCACCTCCACAGCCTGGGTTCCGGGTGCGGTGTACTCACTAAACCACAAAGTAGAAAAGGGAAATCAATGTGTATGCATAAAAAGGCAACGAGCTAGAAGAAAGGCAGACCTATAAGAAAATGGATAGATGGACAGCTAGGAAATTTGTCTGTTTCTAACGGAACCATCTTGATAAGTCGAATCAATCCAAACTGAAACCAAAGCACAATTCTCAACACCTCAAAGGATCAAGTACTCAACGTGGAAAAAAATAAAAATAAAAAAAAAAATATATATATATATATATATATATTGTGTGTGCGCGTGTATAAATGTTTAAATACATTCTTCAGCCCATCTCACAGCCCATAAAATAAACAATGCAGGCACAAATACGTTGTTAAACGCTGTTTATGTGAAGTTAATGGTGAAGTTGGATCAGACTTCTGAAATTATGAGAGAATATTCCTAAACCGAATCTCCAGCCTTAATCTTTAGGTGGCTAGGACCAGATGAGAGATTTGAGAGGTCCTGTATGAGATTTTGGTTTACACACTGCCAAAATGGGCGGATAGTCTCACATGAAGGAAGCAAGTGAGGATTAGCACCCACGGGGATTTGAAGCTTTAAACCTAAGCTTCTCCGTGGGTTTGGTTACCACTTTGTGTTCATGTGGGACTGTAATATAAGGAGCAGGATTAGCATACTGCATAGAATGTTGCCAGACACACGACGTTAAACAGATTAAGGTGTTTACCTTATAATGTAGAAGTCTCCTGGGCCAACTTGTCTCAACAGTTTACTTTCGGCTTGCTTTTGCTGTGAAATTTTGCCAAGCAGGCTCATTCTACAAGGCCTTGCCTGAAACCATCCCAAGATGTCCCCTCCAGGCTTGAAGGGGGCCTGGTCATTAAAGAAAAAAAAGATGTGTCCAAAAAAAAAAAAAGTGTGTACTTCTAATTTACTGCCCTTTGATGCACACTGACTTGTTTTTTCTGTTTTGTGGTTGATGGAGCATGGGAAACATGCAAGAAAAACTTCGTAACTAAATACTGTGTAACAGAAGAATTTGTAATGTTAAAGGAAACTACTTGTGTAATATTAGGTACCCCAGAACCACAATCCATAAATATTTAGAATGTAAGATACACACACACACACACACACACACACACACACACACACACACACACACACTCTTCTACTTACCTACTAAGGGAAAATGAGTTTTAAAAAAATAAATAAAAGCAGTGTTTAGAGTTTCACTGTTCAGAGTAGTGGATCTCTTACTAAAGCTTCTTTCCTGCCTTGTGGTCCTGGAAATCCAACTGAGAACATCAGGCTTGGTAGCAGGCACCTTTACCTGCTGAGCCATCTCTCTGGCCCCACTTTAAACATTTTGAAGGGTTCTGTGTACATTGTTTAAATGTTCTCAATGACCCTAATGGTTGTGCTACACTTATGAAAACAAACATTTTGAAGGAGAGGAGTATCTGTTTATTTAAAGTTTCCTTTATACAAGTTTAACCTCATTTAACAAAATAGCTGTGTTAGCTGAGTTATTTCTTAGCTTGTTTGTTCATTACAAAGTCTCTCTGTGTAACTCTGGCTAGCATGGAATTCGGAAACCCACCTGCCTCTACCTCCTAAGTCTTGGGATTAAAGCTGTGGCCACCATACCAAACCTCTGAGATTTGTTTTTTGAGGAGAGAAATAATGATGTTATTTTGAATAGTAGGCATTGCTCTCCTTCAGACTCTCCAACCACTTCCTTCTGAGCTAGCCTCCATATTTATTGTTGTATGCTATAATTACATCTTAATTACACTCGGGCTTCTGACAAATTCTAACAATTTATATCCTTTAAGATACAGTGTATACATTCTCTTTGCAACAACATAGAATCTCAGAACACAACAGGTTCAAGAAAATAGATTATCTCTCTTAAGTATGTCAACCTAGAAGAAAACAGTCTCCCACTATGCAGGACCCTGGCTCTTCTTCCACAGTGAGTAGGCTAAAAAGAGAGCTCAGTCATGTTTTTTCTTCTGAGACCTTAGTTTAGACCCAGAACCTACATAAAAATGCTGGGTGTGGTAGCACACTTGTTGTAATTGAGGGTGCAACAAACCATGGAGTGGTGATCACTCCATGAGTAGAATGAAAGGTTTATTGGCAATCAAACTAACCAAGGGTATTTTGGGGCAGGGCAGAGAGACCAACAAACTAGCAGAAAAGGTTTTATATGATAACAAAGTGGAGGTCTTTGAGCTGTTATAGGTTGTCTGGGTTGATTGGGAACTAGGTACCTTTGCCTGAAGTAGTTGACTTTGGGAAAAAGATTAAAGCTGATTCCTGGTAAACAGGACCTTCATTAGGAGATCTGATTTTCTAGTAAACAGAAACTTGCCTTTAAGCTTGTTTACCTGCTAACAACAATCCTACTGCTTACGTTGCCGAAGTCCTTTTGTAGGACAGTTGTCATCAACACTGCCATTTTGGGGTGCCACTTTGGACCTAACATTTGTAACCCAAGCACTGAGGAGGCAGAAACAGGAAGATCCCTGAGGCTTACTACCCAGTCAATTTATTTAGCCTACTTGGTGAGCTCCAGGCCAGGAGGATATACCTCAAAAATAAATAAATAAATAAATAAATAAATAAATAAATAAATAAATAAACAAACAAACACATGCATGCATGCATGCATACATACATACATGCAATAAGATGGATAGCACACCCAAGGAATGGAAAAATGATACCCAGTGTTGACTTCTGATCTCAACAAGCATACAATCAAATGAACTTGCACACACACAACAACAGGGAAAACTAGCATGATGACACAAGCCTATAATCCCAGTATTTGAGGAGTGTAGGTTTCTTAGTTAGGGTTTCTATTACTGTCAAGAGACACTTTGACTGAGGCAACCCTTATAAAGGAAAACATTTAACTGGGACTGGCTTACAGTTTCAGAGGTTTTGTCCTTGATCATCATAATGGGAAGCATGGCAGGATCCAGGCAGACATGGTGCTAGAGAGGTAGCTGAGAGCTCCACATCTTGAACCGCAGGCAGCAGAAAGAGACTGGATTCCATACTTGAGCATAGGAGACCTCAAAGCCCACCCTCACAGGATACACTTACTCTGACAAGGCCACACCTCCTAGTAGTGCTACCCCCCATGGACCAAGCATTCAAACACATGACTCTGTGGGGACCCTACCTATTCAAACTATCACAGGAGGCAAGAGGATTAAGAGTACAAGGCTGGCCTCAGCTATACAGTGAGTTCGAGGCTAGCCTGAGCTACGTGAGCTCTGTATCCAAACCAGAAAACCCTAAGAAAGAAATAACCCTATGAAATAAATCAACACACAAAAGAATTTTTATGTAGCATGGATTAGGAAGGTGATTGTTGTCTAAGGATCTGTCTGCATACTACTTCCCTAATGAAAACATACCTGTTTCCTGATTACCAGTGTCAGTGTCTGGCGGTTTTACTTTACTATGCATTTGTATTAGATTACTCACAGATTCTGCTAGGAGCTTCATCGGTTTATGAGGTCGCTAACTGTGTCCTGTCACAGGCAAAGCGTCAGTGGGATCATGCACATGGAGGACTTGGGCCTTCTGAAGAAGGAAAGGCTAACGCCTGGCATTTGGCTGTCACCTCTACTCTTTATTAAACTGCAAATACAGCAAAGGTATTCTGGCATGCTCACACAGATAAGGTTTCACTTACCTCAGCAGAGAGACACCCTTATAAATGAATAAACAAAAAGCTTAAGTGACATTTACATTTGCATACTTATAACCAAGTGGCTTTATATATGGCCTGCCTCCAGAAGATACAAAGCTGCCTGAAGAATTTAATTAATTGCATGGATTATTTTACTGAATTTTTAAGAGGAAGATGAAATAAGAATAGCCTTCATTACAAAGCAGGAGGCGCCTGTTAGCTCTGCATGCTTTATTTTTAACCTTCGAGCCAACCCCTTTTCAAAGTTTTGTAGGTGAAGAAACTCAGGCTCAGAAAGATGCCCAAACAAACAGCTACTAAGGGGGAGAACCTGGGTTCAAATCTGAGTATTCCCAAGTTCCAAGTTCAAGGTCACAGCTTTACAAAAAAAAAAACAACAACAACAAGCTGGGGTGGACCTGACTCAGATAAATGCCTCAGTTCTTCAACACTGACTTTGTTGTCTGGATCTGAGTGGAACACAAACTGGAATGATACAGGTAGAAGGCAAGAACACCCCACTTCAAGGTCCTTCTCAGGAGACAACCATGTATCTCCCACCATCCCTTCACCTCTTGTTTGCAAACTAGCAGAGCCACCAGGTTCTAAGTGGGCCTCTCCTTCCAGGGGAGAATGACTAGATGTGGCCATGTGATGAAGTGACAATCCAGAAGGGAGATAGGGGTCTGTACAGCTCCAAGGTCATGACCTTAGAGGCAAGGGACGAGCTCCCTGTCTAAGATGTCTCCTCTCCCGATGGCTGACCATGAGAACCAGAGCTCAGCAACCAATGAACTCTCAAGACTCAGCTGCAAGAAGGGCAGTGTTGAACACCCTCCTCTCCTTTGTAGAGAGGACGACTGCCCCTCAGTCTCCCTCCTTCTCCAAGCTAGACTGTGTCTCCAATGAGCTCATACACCATGAGCTTGGATTGGCAACTTCCTAAAGGTATGCTTCTTCTGCCTCCAGAACACTGGAATTAAAGGTGTGTACCACCACCATCTAGCTAGAAGATTACTATTTTTGTATGTGTGTATGTGCATGGCTGCACAAGTTTACGTGTACCATGTGAGTACAGATCCTCATGTACACCAGAGAGATCAGAAGTCCTAGAACTGGAGTGACAGGCAGTAGTAAGCCACCTGATATGAGTGCTGGAAACCAAACACAAGTCCTCTGAAAGAGCAGTCAGTGCTCTTGTCCCCTGAGCTAGCTCTCCAGCCCCTAAATCACATGTGTTAGAGCTAGGCCTGGAAGCATACTCCTGTAATCCCAGCTACCTTGGACATTGAAATGGAATGATTATAAATTCCACAAATATCTGGACTATTGGTTTCAGGTCAATCCAAACAACTTCATGAGAACCTGTCCCAAAAGGGGGTTGGGGAAGAAAGCTGAGATATAGCACAGTAGTTGAGTGCTTGCCTGGCCTTCATGAAGGCCTAAGTTCACTTTCCAGTATAGCCAGAGGGGGGAGGGGGAGAGGAACAGAGAGAGAGAGAGAGAGGGAGAACAATCACTTGGTGTTATTTGTTTGCTTGAGGGTTTTATTATTAGTTTTTAATCTGTTTTCCTTTGAGTCAGGGATTCACTACATAGCCTGGCTGACCTCAAAGTCACTATAAACACCAGGCTAGCCTTGAACCTACAAGGCTGAGCACCACTACACCTCACTGTTTTTTTGATTTTCCTTGAGGATAATTAAATAAGATAGGAAACCACCTAGAATACTTCCTCACAAGCAGCTGTTAGTTATGACTATAGATATTTAATCATATAATCGGGAGAGATGCATCTTCTTCACAGCATAGTAAGCTCTATGCAGGCAGGAATCATGTCAGTATTTGATGATTACTGCTTCCCCAAAATCCCACTGCAGGTTAGACTCTCAGTACATATTGAGCCAATATTGACAGAATGACTACATGGACCAGTCTCAGCATCTCCTGACCATCTCCATGAATCCATCTCTGTCTCCTCATCACCACAGGATGCTCAGTGGGCTGGACACTTATCGTACTCCTCCCACACTCAGAGGCAGGAGGATCATGAATCTGAGGATAGCCTGAACTACACAGAAAGGAAGGAAAGAAAGACTCCTCAGTAGCTCTTATTTTATTATCTGAATGTCCTCAGATTTGTATAAAACTTAAACACACACACAGACACACACGCAGATACACACACACACACACACACACACACACACACAAACACACACCTGATGACCTGGACTTGATTCCTAGAAACCCCAGTAGAAGGAGAGAACTGACTCCTTAAAGCTGTCCTCTGACCTCCACAAGCACAGGCACACATGCACGCATACATACACATATACACATGATGATGATGATAAATAACAAACTTATTAACATTGCCTCTTCTTCTCTTACTATTTACTAATGAAGCAAGATCCCAGTGAGCACACTCCACAGGCTGCCTAATGTACCAACTGGGACCACCGCTACTATCTTTAGTCTAGCAATAGGACAAACCCAGAGCACTGGAGGCCTCTCACAATATTTGTTGATAAAGTGAGCAGAGGGCAAGGAGAATCAGCACCCAAGTAAAGGCCTAGATGGTAACCTGGTTTTGGATTAACCAGTCCTGTGACCTTTGACAAGGTGTTTACTGTGTCATCTTTTTTCTCATCTGTGACATTGAGAGGGCAGGAAAGAGAAATCACAAGTTCTCCAAACTCATTGAATCACAAATGTTTTAAGCTGACAGGGCATTTTTTTTTCTTTTCTCTTTTTTCTTTTTTTTTTGGGGGGGGGGGATCATTGAAAAAGAGACGAGGTGGTAGGTGGTTATGGTGGTCCATTTCTGTCATCCAAACATTTGGGAGGCTGGTGTAGGAGGACTGCCTCAGGTTTAAGGCTAGCCTGTGGACTCTATAATGAGTTTTAGACCAGCCTGGACACAGTGTGAAATGCTGTCTAAAAACAAAACAATAGATGGAAACGGGGATGGAGAGGGAGAAGGAAGCATAGCAGAACACACCCACACTGAAATCTCAGTAAGCAGATGTTTACTGTCTTCGTCCTTTCCCTCAAAACTATTAATAGCAATTTTAAAAAACCTCAGAAAAAGATAAAGCAGTTTAATGGCTCATTTATTAAATAGTTTGACCTCAGGGCACAGGATCAGCAGTTAATGAACTTTGTTGACTCTCTAATTACAAACACATTGTCATTATTTGAGAAAGCTCAGATGAGAGGAGAAACAGGGGCTACAGCAGCTCGATCTGCCCTCTGCCTGGTAGTATCCAGAGGGTCCCCACCAGCTTTCTGTTGGCCCTTGACACTGGCCCTCAGGCCAGTTTGATCCACCCCGGGAGTCCTCACTCACCTCTTCTGTGACATTCATACACACCTTTCCCTCCCAGTCCAGTGCTGCTCCAGCTTCCCCCCTCCCTTTCCTGAGGTCAGGCCCTTGCAGGTTTGCACACTGAGAGGAAGGATGAAGAAACAGGTCCACTTCCTGGTGACTGGATTGCCAGCCTGTCTATCTATAGATTACACTGCTGGCTCTGCCCATGGCCCCTTGCCCATGCTAAGCTGCTACTCTGTACAACTTCCATGGCACTGAACCTAGACACAGGAGCTCAACCACCAGAGCTTCCCTGGCTGCAGGCCCTTCACCCCAGAACCCCAGCACACATGTGGCTTATATCAGGACTTTTGAAACCTTTTTCATGTGTGACATTTTTTCATCCAAAACTACTTACAAGACCCAGGTATAAGTATACAGGTATATAAAATGTTCACAGATCAAATATTTACTGATAATAAATCATCAAGAAATATATTTTAGAACAATTCACACACACACACATACACACACACATATACTATTTGTTAAAGACAAAAGGCAACCTTGCATAGAAATGAGACAAATGCACTTGTTAATTTTTACATGAAGCATTACATCTTGTCTGAATATTTGATAGTCCAGGATTTAGAGCATCTTCAACATCTTCCAAGATTGACTGACATTTTTGATTTTATAATCATCAATGCTGAGAACACTAGTTCACAGAAACATACAGTACAAAATGACAGACGTATATTTAAGAGCCTTTCAGGAATTGAAAATTCTGCCCAATCCCAAACAAAAACATATGTAACAATGTTTTATGAAATGTGAGTCAGCCAGCCACTCAAACCGTAATTGTTAAAACCATACATTCTGATAACACAATACAACAGATAAACCAATGTGACTCTTACACACCAAGAAAAGATGGCAAGAAAATACTGGAAGGCTTTTTTTCCCCAAAATTAAACCACTATTTCTACAAAAGCAGACAACTGTATACATAGTAAAACACACAAACATGACATACAAGAGTCTCTAATCGGAGCTGAGGTGTTGCAGGCAGTGTTTGTGATATGGGTGTGTTCCGTGTTCTTGGCTGCAGGGAAGCAATACTATGCACCATGAACCAGTGCTTGCAGAAACACTATCTATCCGGTTTTGCATTTACTTTCTACCCTTGGGCATTCAGAGACCTTTACCATTGCCTTTTGTTGTTGTTGTTGTGGTGGTGGTGGTGGTGGTGGTGGTGGTGGTGGTGGTGGTGGTTGCTATTGTTGTTGGAGTTTTGTTTTGCAACCTCCACATGATGGGGTTGTGACCCACAGTTTAAGAAGTTGGGCTCAAAATGAATTTATCTCATTTCTTTCCAAAGTTTCCCTAAGTCCAAGAGGAGCACATGCAGTCTCTCCTCACTATGCTATGCATACCTCTGCACCCCACCTCCTCACTCCACAGTCTCTTCCTAGATAGGAAGAACACAAAGCTGATCTCCAGGCATGCTCTGTCCGAAGACATTTCTCCTGGGAAAATCTGATTCTCTATTACAGACTTAGCAGCAGCCGTGGGCAAGTCTGGTTCCATTCTCTTTGGAGGAAAAGTCCTGGAGACCTTTCCTGAAGGCAGACCGTCTATTCCTGTACTCTGAGGACACGTCTAGCTTCTGGATAAACTGAGGGAGTAGTTGTGTCCTCCCCCAACTGTATAAACATTTCTTTTGGGAGACAAGAGATTCTAGAAATTATACATTGGACCTAGGGCCTCACATATGCTTGGTAACTGCTTTACCACTGCCCCCAAAATGTCTTTCATTTGGGGAGTCCTTGGTTGCTCTCTGCAGCAAGTTTTGAGTTATCTTGGCAACCTGCAGGGATACATTCTGTTAGAGCTATCATATAGAGACATAAAGAAATAGGACTAAAAAATAAAAACAAAACTCACATCTCCCTCCTGTGTGTGTGTGTGTGTGTGTGTGTGTGTGTGTGTGTGTGTGTGTGTGTGTGTTGTATAATTTGCTATTTTTATTTTTTAAACAGGGCATGCTGGATAGTTTTATGTCAACTTGATACAAACTAGAGCCATCGGAGAGGAGGGAGCCTCAATTGAGAAAAAGCTCCATAAGATTGGGAGGTAGGCAGGCTTGTAGAACATTTAGGGGTGGGTGTTCAAGACAGGGTTTCTTTCTGTCTTCTGGATTCACTCTGTAGACCAGGCTGGCCTCAAACTCAGAGATTTACCTGTCTCTGCTACCTGTGTACTGGAATCAAAGACCTGCGCCACCGCTTGCTAGAACGTTTTCTTGATTAGTGATTGATGTGGGAGGGCCCAGCTCATTATGGGTGGTGTCACTCCTGGGCTGTGGTCCTGGGTTCTTTAAGAAAGCAGACTGAGCAAGCCATAAGGAGAAAGCCAGTAAGCAGCACCCTTCCATGGCCTCTGCATCAGCTCCTGCCTCCAGGTTCCTGCCCTGTTTGAGTTCCTGTCCTGACTTCCTTTAATGATGAACTGTGATGCAGAAATATAAGTCAAATAAACCCTTCCCTCCCCAGCTTGCTTTGGTCATGATGTTTCAACCACTAGTAATCCTGACTAAAACAGTCTCGCATTATAATCCTGGCTGGCCTGGACCTCACTCTGTAGATTAGGCTGGCCTCACACTTATGCTACTTGCTTCTCACTTCTGAATATTGGATGGAAGACAGGCACTGGCTATTTTGCATTTTCCCATCACACTTTTCAATTTTCAATTTTCCCAGAGTAAATACATAAACACTTATTTAACAAAATAAATAAGTGCAAAGATGAGCCACGGCATCTTAGTAAAAAAGAAGAGTAAGCAACCTGTTTCAAGCAGTTCCTGGCTTTCTCTCTGCCCCACACACCATCCGGACTTGATCAGCTTCATCACATTACTTTCCTCAAAGCTGGAAGGGAAAGATAAAATTTCCACTTCAGGTTTATCAGAAATTCTTATCACTTCAGATGAAATCAATGCTTTAAGTACTTAATTGTCCAATTTTAGTTCGCATTTCAAAGGGATCTGGTGGTCTGTTTCGGGAGTTTGTTATCCTCAGTTCTTATTAGCAAACAAATAAGTCTAAGCCGATATAGCAATGATTACAGGACTGTTATGCCCTCAGCGTTATGAAAGAGCCTTTTCTGATTTCCCTTAGACCTGATTCGACTTGTTTTCCTTTGTTTCCTTCAGTTAGGATCTTTGCAGGTAGCCCAGGCTGGCCTGGAACTCTTGACCCTCTGACCCTTGTCTCTCTCTTGAGTGCGCCATCCCGCCCGGCTTGCTTCAACTTTTATTCCAGAAGTTTTTAAATGATCTGATATTGAAGAGTTGTAAAGGACTTCCTTAATATGCATAGTGGGTACTAAGGGAGCTGGGGAGTTGGTTCCGCAGTGGGGGTGTTTAAGAGCTGGGCGTGGCCTTCACTACAGCCATAACCCCAGCGCTGCAGTGGGCGGAGACAGGAGGAGCAATTCGACTTGTGCCTGCCAGTCTAGCTGCAGGCTCGGTGAGAAATCTTCTCTCAAAAGAATCTGATAGACAGTGATAAAATAGACACCCAGCCTCTGCCTCTGGTCTCCGGGCATATGCACATGAATGGGATTATTGTTACCTAGGTTGATGTGTAAATCCTTATAGCTCCAAATAATACATTTTTCTTAAATGGGCATATTTCAAACACTTTACATGGCACCAAATATTCAAGGTAAAAAAGAAAACAACCTCTTGAACGCCATCTACCAGCAGTTTGTATCTTCCCAGATGACAGTACATTTAGGCTTATTTTCAAATAACCATGGTGACTTTTTAACCAAATAACTTCCACTCTGGTTTTGGTATATGCAAGATAAAGCACAGCTTAATTGATAAATATTGTGGTTACTTACGGTTGTTCACTTTATCTTACTTATATCACCTGCAAATTATCCACAGGAATTTTCTAGGCCACAATTATCTTTCCACCAGCACTTCTCCTTCAAATGGTGACCTTTGCTCAGGAGGACAAAGAGAAAAGAAACCATCTCTGCCTTGTGTCGTCCATACATTTCTCGGTGTCTAGTAAGCTGTGTTTCGGGTGGTCTATGTTTCCACAAGCCGCTCAGAGGCTTAACTGAGGGTTAAATGCTCGACAAATATTTGTGGAATTAAATTGAGTTTCAGTGATTAATCTGTAATTCTTAAAGCATGGAGACATTAGAAGGTAAAAAAATAAAAAATAAAAAATAAATGGTCTTTTCAGTAAAAAAAAAAAAAAGGCTTTCTAAACCCATCTACGATGGGTCAGGTGATAGTGAGGCTCGCTGTTGGTTATTTGAGAGTCTTTTGATTGTTCTCCAGTCGCTGCTTTTTAAAGCCCCGATTTCTAAACTGTCTCAGTTGGAGATAAAGTCACTTCCTTCAGCCATCTGGTGGCTCCCACTTGTAACTACATCATCTATTCAGCAGGCATGCCCAGTGCTTATGAGCTCTGTCCTTACTGGGCCATCTCTTACAGGGTTTGTTTTGATGAACTGGTACCCAAGGAATGCATAGGTATTAAAATTCCAAGAGAAATCTTAATGGTTCTAACCTCAGGGATACTTTAAAATAAGAACAACGTAATAAAGACGTAATGGGATGAGTGAAAACCTTTGAGTGTATTCTATTCATGAACTGAGGCAAACCGTACTGAGTACTCTTTAATGTACCAGGAATGTGCCTACATGTTGGAGTTATAAAAACTAGCATGAGGAGACCTATGTACTTAGGAAACACAGTCCAAATGACAAAAGCAGCTCCGTTCAGTGATCATGAGACTATCTGTGCCTCGGTAGAGATGGGAAATCTGACAGCTACATCTCTTTCACCCCATACTCAATACCTATGGCTGTCTCCTCCGAGGACTAAAATAGACTTCTTTTTTAGAATCAGCTCATAAGACAACGGAACTGCAAGTGTGTTGTATACACTGACACCCCCACCTTCCTCAAAGCCAAGAATATTCACATCTCTGTGTAATGCTTAACCCTCAAGGTCACAATGATGCCCCTGAACTGAGTCATGTCTGGGAGACCAAGGACTCCTGTGTCAGTAAACAAGCTCCCAGGTGCAGGCCTAACTTAGCCAAATGTTCAGAGGACAGAAGACAAGAAAGAGGACACAGAATGGGGTGTTAACCTACAGAAGTCACCCCTACAGAATGGAGTGTTACCTCCCAGAGAGGGAAGAGTTCACTCCAGCCTTGGGAAAGCCAGGGAGGCTCTGAAAGGCTTGAAGCTTGAGGTCATTTCAGAACAGCAGATAGACCTTCACAACCTAGAACAGAAGAGGCTAATTAGTATCACACAGGCAAACATAAGGATAAAGTATAACGAGGCAAAACCCACTTGGTAGCTGCAGGAAACACATCAGATAAGAACTCAAAAAAGCTATGGCTGGCTGCAAAGTTAGATAGGAGCCAGAGGGGAGGCACATGCATGTAATCCCAGCACCTGGGGAGCAGAGGCAGGAGGATTGGCAGTTTGAGGCCAGCCTGGGCTATGTCGTGAGGTTACAAACAACAATAATAACAAATAGTCAGGGACTTTCTCCAGGGATTGTAGGTGACTGACATGCCCAAGGATGCCCCACTAGTAATGGAGCCACTAAGTGACTTTAGGACCATAGTATAATACCATCATTGTTTGTGCTTTCAGAAGCAACACAGACACTGTGTTGAAAGGATACATAGAAGACTTAGAAAGCCTGCTAGGTCACCATGCTCCAGACCAGACTTTATGAGGGATTCCAGGTGAGGAAGCAGCGACAGGACTATAGACATCACTGAGCAGAGGGGCAAGTCTTCGTAACTTGGACATAAAGGACTTGGCCTAAAACCAGGGCTGTAGCATGGTGGAAGAGTTCCTGCCTGATATGCCAAATCCTGTTTCAGAAAGAGAATCTAGAAAAATTTAAGGTGATTCCCAGATTTATGGTCTATAGACCAAAGGTGGGGATGCTTCTGAGATTCTCTAGGCATTTTGCTCTTAGAGACAACAGACTGGGTAGACAAGCATGAAGAGCCACAGAATTAATGAGTCTAGTGCTGGAAGCAGTCACATCAGTGCCCTATGGGGCAGCGCTAGTGCACCACATGTAGAAGGGTGTGCAGGTCTGAGACACTGCAGGAGGTCAGGGCAGAAGGTATAGACTTGGAACGGAGCGAAATCAAAGTTATGGGAGAGGGAAGTGTTCATCGGTAACCCAGACCCTGCAGTGTCCACGCTGAGATGTGTGTAGCACAAGTCGGAGGAAGAAATGCACACTCTCCTGTATGACCAGGGCGTTCGGATAACCCAGTGGGAAAGTGAACAGCTGAGCATCTTTTCTGGAGCTTAGAAATGACTGTGGATCAGGGTGCGTGGGAGGCTCAGGGAGGGTACAGATCTCGAGTCACAAGGATGCTATGGAGAATTCTAAAAATAAGAATTTGTACTGTGTGTGTCTGACTGCATGAGCAGCCCATGGCCAATCAGAGCGACTGTCATCCTCACCCCGAGCCAGCTGTCATTTCTCATCTTCACCCTTGACTAGAGCACTGAGCCCTGAACCCAGACAGCTAGGGATGCAGATAAGAAGGGACTGGGAGCCTGCAGATGTGGAGGTGAGAAAAAATATGCCTCTGTCTTTTTCTGGCTCTCTCAAACCACAAGGAAATCCTATTCAAAGTCTCCCTGGGGAAATAACAGCATGATTCTTCAGCTGGACCTTTAAATTAAAAGGCTACCTGATTCTTTATGGGGAGAGAGAATTGTTTCTCTTTCATCCATAAGTCAATTTGTCCCCTCTCGTCTCTCATCCTATTGCATTTTAGAAGAAATTCATTCCAGTTAATATGAAAATGAGAGACCAGAAATTATGAAGGACGCTCGTGGATGGCGTTGTAGTGAGTCCCCGGCTCTGTCTGTTACTTGAGGTTTCAGTGATACACTTATTTTTCCGTCATCTAAATGCTCTCAACATCCATCTGCTCAGGGAACCAAGCTCAGAATCTTACTTAGCATTATATAGAATGTACTAATGGCAGGAGCCTGGGCACTCTATTAATATTAAAAGCTTCATGTCACTTTCAGAGAATCAGTAGCGACTGTCCTAAAGGGTGGAGTGATGTCCATATGAGAATAATATCGGTATAAATATGGTCCCTCTAAGGAAATTAAAAATCTCAACCCACCCAGTCAGTTGTGGTTCACTTATACACAATACATAGGACACACACACACACACACACACACACACACACACACACACACACACGTTCTGAACTAACCCTAGATAGAAGGATAAATAAAAAGTGGAGACTTTCCAAATAAGATCAGATTCTCTTTTGTTTTGTTTTATGAAACACCATCTCACATAGCCCAGGCTGGCCACCAACTTGCTGCATAGTCCAAGCTGGCCTTGAACTCTGGTTCTCCTGCATCAGCCACCCAAGTGCTGTTGTGAGCCATCATGCCCAGCTCTAGATTAGACCAATTTCTTTCAATAAAACACTTGAGACTAGGGCCAGAGAGACGGTCCCATGGGTAAAAGTATTTGTCCTCCCTCAGCCTGACAGCCTGAGCTTGATTTCTGGAACCCAACATGCAGAAGAAGAGTTACTTCCTTCAAATTGTTCTCTGGCCTCTACATGTGTGCTGCGGCATGAGCCCACACACACCACATGTAAGTAAGTAAGAAGCACGTTTCTAATGCTTGACAAATCATCTTTCACTGTCATTTTGCTTGTTCTTCCCTGTTCTTGATAGATTTGAAATGAATTTCCACTTTTTTGGAGACAGAGTCTCATTATGCATCCCTGGATGGCCTGGAACTCATCAGTAGCCAGGGGGTGACCTCAAACTCACAGAGACCCAACCTGCCCTACCTCTCCTGCATGCTGGAATTAAAGGTGTGTGCCACCACACCCTGCCCTGGTTTGTCACCGTTCTTAAAAGTCCTCTGATGGTTTGGTTGGGATCATTTCCTCCCTGAAGGGGTAGGGGTCAGCATCTGCGGCTTCCCTACCTATCAATGACTCTTCTTGTTTTCTCCCCTCTGCCTGGGTGAATTTTAGCATTTCTTTATCTAACTCTACATTTGAATGTTGTTCATTCACTGTTATTTTACATCAGCTTGCTGCACTTAAAATGTGTTCAAAAGAATACGTTAGGGCACCGTGTTTATTGGGACACTTAGGAAATAGGAATGCTTCTATTATGGCATTTTTAAAATCACAGGACACAGTGGTCATCTTTTGTTAGGAAAAAATGGCTCCTTCTACAAACTGTCTTTTGGTTGCTTTATGGAAGTGCTCACAGAATCTTAATGCAGCCACACCAAAGGTAGCTTTTTTGGAAGGGCACAGCCTTTCAGACCAATCCGATTTCCTT
The DNA here is from genome assembly GCA_028551405.1 of Uromys caudimaculatus. NCBI lineage: Eukaryota > Metazoa > Chordata > Mammalia > Rodentia > Muridae > Uromys > Uromys caudimaculatus. The sequence goes on along the minus strand of CM052708.1, from coordinate 54,213,706 downwards.
CTAGAGCAAGGTAACTGACTGCTAGACAAAAGCAAAGAATTTGGTGTGAAATAGCAGGATTTCCGGAAGTCTTTATGCTGACTGATCCTAGCACACAGAAGGTAGCTGCGTTGTTTCAGAAGGCACACTGGCAAAGAGGATATCTTCTTCAATCCTGTTTTCAGTTAAATTAAAAGAAAAACGCTCTATAACAAATACCCACTTTGTGGAACTCAAATAGTAATTTTTAAACCTTGTCATTAGTGTGTGTGCACACACACGCTACAGTCTACATGTGGAGGTCAAAGGACAACTTTGTGGGGTCAGTTCTCACTTTGCACCTTTATGTGGGTTCCAGAGGTCAAAGTCAGGGTGATCAGGTTTGTGTGACAAGTGCTTTGTCACGAAACTTGCCTCTACTCAGGAACATGGGGTAACCTAGTTTCATGGTTTCTGGGCCTTGATTGCTCAAAGCTGCCTCCAGAATAAATTCCTTCTGGTTCCCTTTGAGGCAAGAGCTGTGGTTTGTGGGGTAGTTTTTTGTTTTATTTTGTTTGTTTGTTTGTTTGTTTCATCAACACTATACTATACATGTGCTCAGCAGAAGGTGCAAACATGAGGCCTCTTCAGAAATCATTAAAGATGTCAAGACAGTGACACTGAATCAGTCCTGGGCTCTATGTGGCTTCATACACTGAACGCTTATGATGAAGCTGGCCCTGCGTTTACCCAACAGAAAGGAAGACGTGTCACACCAAGATACACACACAAATGCCATGTGACCTGAAGGCCTCTGTTCCCACATCCTCATCCTTTGGAACCCTCCTCCCCTGACCCCAAAGATAATGTTTTAGAAACTGAGGCCTTAAGGAATAACTGTAGTGAACACTCTTAGAAAAGAGACATCAGAGAGCTGGCTACTCCCTTCCATGATTTCCCAGGTATTTTGAAAATGAATGAGTCTGCCTAGTCCCCCAGGCCCCTCACAGGTCAGGGCACAGGGTCCTTCACAGGCAGAGTAATGTCAAGGCCCCATGCCCTACATTCCAGTATAGCAGTCTATGGACTGTGATGGCCTTTCCTCCAGAAGTTGTGACACGATAACAGGTTTGTTTGGCTCAGTCTTGCCCTTCTGCCATGTGGCAACTCAATAATGAAACCTTGCCTGGTGCCACTGTCTTGCTCTCAGATGTTCCAGTCTCTAGCACCATGAGCCAGCAAATTTCCACATATTCTAGAATGCCACTCTGTGCATAGCAGTATGAAATAGCCCAGCTACTATGCCTCCTTGACTCTCTCTGGGCCTACCTCTCAACAGACTGGAGCCAGATGGGATTTCAGGAATTTTAGAGCATTGATTCTCCTGAATGAAGAGAAAGGACATCCTGTTTGCTTGTGGATGCTTTAAGTTCCTTTAAGAGGAGTCACAGCATTTTACTTCCAAATGTCTAAAGCAGATCGTGAATTAACCAAATTCCTTCACCTTATAGAACATCAACAATTCTAATTCCTCCTATTTCTGGCTGGAGGAAGAAATTAGAAAAGAGCGATAAAACATGCCTTTGTGGAACATGCCAAGTCCCAGCTCAGCCGTGAGAACAGAGTCACCAAACTCTCAGAATATGAGCAGGACAGGGAGCCCCAGGGATCTCACGTCAGTGAGGCTGGATCCCAGGTCTTTCTATCTCCATGTTCCAACCATGGCACCATGGGACTTAGAGAATTTCTCGGGCCCCCCCCCCCCGAAAGCCAGGGAAATTCCCACTCATGCCCCCTATAGTTTCCTCCCTGGCTTCCCAGAGTGTAGATGTGCATTTGTTGAGGTCACAGGAAGCTACTGGTTGGCTCTCCAAACCCCTGGGGAAAGGGGATTCATAGAGACCTCAAAGGAGGCTACTTCTTCCCTCTCTTCTTCTACCTACCACGCTTCCTGTTGCTCCCAAGACTGACTGCCATACTCCACCTGTTGGAAAGATGGAAGTGTATATAGCTGCTGGTTTGGATATGGTTTGTGCCCATGAACACTCATGTGCTGCAAGTTTGTTCCCCAGTACAGCGATAACAGGAGGTGATCTGACTTTAAGGTGGCACTTAGGACAAAGTAGTTAGGTTCTTGTCAGTGTGCTCACAGGGACCCATGAGAAGGCTGCTTATGAAAGAACCCCTCCCTAACTTCCCATATTACCCTGTTATCCCTCTCTCTTGTGTGCAGCCATCATGATTCCTTTCACCAGGAAGCCACCGCCAGGGGCTAGACAAATATAGTCACCCAATCAGGACCTTTTAGTCTCCAAACTATGGGCTAAATAAACCCTTTTTCTTTATAGCACTATCCATACTCTGGTATTTTGTTACAGCAACAGAAAATAGAATCACAGAGAACTAAGGTGAGTTGAGCACCTACTATATGCCAAAGAGGACTGTACCTAAAAATGCCCTCCTTTCTTCCTCTTCACAATACTGTAATCTAAACATTATTGTCTTTTTTCACCAGCCAAATGGCTTCTTCCAAATACAGGATGTAAATACTGTGGCAGAGTACTTTGCAAATGTAGGCCATTAGAAACAAAAGCCCCCAGATGCCAAAATACCTATCATGGCTTGACTTTTGTTTCCTAAAACAATATGTGGAAACCCTAACCTCAAGCACAAGCTTTGGAAGCAGAGATGTTACGGATCGCACTGGTTAAGATGAGGTCACACTGGAGCTGTGTGGGCCTTGTGACCAGCAGAGATGTTACAGATCGCACTGGTTAAGATGAGGTCACATTGGAGCTGTGTGGGCCTTGTGACCAGTGTGATTGGAGGTGTCCTGGGTTAATGATGTGGAAAAGTGGCCATAGAAAGAAGGAGTTATACTGGAATGACAGAACCGTAAGCCTATGAGTGTTAAGGCAGCCACTACTACTCAAATGTGACAAGGACCAAAAGACTCTTAACAGAGTCTCAAAGGAAGAATCTGTGGATGCCTTAGAGGCCCTGTGGAGACCTTAACTTGGCTTCTCTACGGTTGTACTGTGGTTGACCCCTTCCCTGTCAGACCCTCTTCTGTGTTGGAATTGACCCTCCATGCTCCCACAGTGTCTTGAGCAACCTGCAACAGTCAGTTTATGTTGTCTACTGTCTACTGAGAACAAAGACCCAGGCATGAATTGTGGGTGGTTTTGTTTTGTTTTGTTTTGTTTTTAGTCATTGTACCTTATGGATTGTAGAATGCCTAATACCCAGGGTCTGTCAAACTACAAGATTCCTACGTGAAGACCAAACAGAGCAGCCCCAGCTGTCTTAAAGTTTAATGGCAAGTTCAAGAACACCCCCTGAGTAACCCTCTCCATGTTCTTATCAGTCAGAATAACACTGGTACATTCTGAGTTTTACAGCGCCTGCCTAATAGAGGCTGCAATGCTCGCCCTGCTCAGTTCTTCACAGTTTATTATGCGGAAAAACCCGAGCCTTCTGTTTTCCTGCATTGTTAACTTGGCACCTTGTTTCTCATATGGGACTTGCATTAAAAGACACTGCCCTCTGGGAGTTAATCAGCCATTTAAGGAGTAAAAGTACTTTACAATCTGAAGACTCAGAGCTCGCCTGCTGTAAAGAATAACGCTACAGGCTAGGTGCACAGAAAGACCTCTGAGCTGGGTGCCTGATCCTTCACCCCTCTCTCAAACAAGACAATGATGGTGGCAGAGATCCATTTCAAAGATGTGGAGATACTGAAGATCCAGTGACACTCAAGGTCATAGGGATGGGGAAGGACAGAAGGACAGACTCCCAACTCTGACTCAAACCAGAGTACTTCCCACTTAAGTCATTCATACATTCTTTGATTTTAATTGACAGAATCATTATATGCATTATGTATGGCACGATGTTTTTAGTATGTAAACATTATGGGATGGCTAAATTGAGCTAATTAGCACATGTATTATCTCACATTTTAATTTTTTGCAATAATATATGAAAAAGTCAAGGGTTTTCAAGGGACTCCTTTTCAGACTTTCTAAGCAACAGAATTTTTTTAAAAAAAATTAACGTTTTCCCCACAAAATATTTGGAATTATTATTTGTTGTTCTTGTTTTAATTCTTTGAAAAGCTCACACATGTACACGCTCTCAGCTCTGGGTGATGCTCTCCATGGGCAGCCTATATGGAGAGCTACACAGTGACTGACATTTATTTTTGGGTGCCTCTTTGAAGATGTAGGACTTCAGAGAAGGACTAAGGACCAGTCAGTCTCTGAAGCACTACCTCTAGTGGCAACTCCTCACCTTTCAAACAGGTGACTGAACCAAGCGTAAGACACCACTAAAGGCACCATTCTATTGCTATGAAGAGACACCATGACCAAGGCAAGTCTTATAAAACAAAGCATTTAGTAGGGTGTTTGCTTACTGTTTCAGAGGTCGGTCCATTCTCACCATGCTGGGGAGCATGGCAGCATTCTTGGCACTGGAGCAGTAGCTGAGAATTCCATTTCCTGATCACAGACCAGGAGAGAGAGAGAGAGATACTAGGCCAGGTGTGGGTGTTTGAACACCTTCAAGCCCACCCCCAGTAACACACCTCCTCCAACAAGGCCACACCTCCTGATCCTTCTAACCCTATGAAAGAGTTCCACACCCTAGTGACTGTCTCAGTTAGGGTTTCTATTGTTGTGATGAAACAGCATGATCAGAAAGCAAGTTAGAGAGAAAGGGGTTTATCTGGCTTACACTTCCACATCACTGTTCACCATCAAAGAAAGTCAGGAAAGGAACTCAAACGGAGCAGAATCCTGGAGGAAGGGGCTGATGCAGAGGCCATGGAGCAGCTTTGTTTACTGGCTCTCTCCCCAGGGCTTGCTCAGCCTGCTTTCTTATACAACCCAGGACCACTTTCCCAGGGGTGGCTCCATCCACAACGGGCTGTGCCCTCCTCCATCAATTACTAATTAAGAAAATGCCCTCCAGGCTTGCCTACAGCCTGATCTTATGGGGGCATTGTCTCAATTGAGGTTCCCTTCTCTCTAATTATTTTAGCTTGTGTCAAATTGACATAAAAATATTCAGCACAGTAAATATTCAAATATATGAGCCTATGGGGACCATTCTTATTCAAAGCACCACATAGTTCAATAAACAAGGATAGCTATAAAGATATAGCTCTTCTGGATAAGTTGTCAGCCATATTTGGAACCATACACAAAGGATCTTATGGTGGTTTAAATATGATTGGCTCCCATGGACTCATGTGCTTCAATGTTTGGCCATAGGGAGGGGCACTATTAAGAAGTGTGGTCTTGCCGGGCAGTGGTGGCGCACACCTTTAATCCCAGCACTTGGGAGGCAGAGGCAGGTGGATTTCTGAGTTCGAGGCCAGCCTGGTCTACAGAGTGAGTTCCAGTACAGCCAGGGCTACACAAAGAAACTGTCTCGAAAAACCAAAAAAAAAAAAAAAAAAAGAAGTGTGGCCTGGTTAGAGGAAATGTGTCACTGGGGATGGGCTTTGGGGTTTTATATGCTCAAGCTCCACCCAGTGTAGCACACAGTCTCCTTCTTCTGTCTTCAGATCAAGATGTAGAACTCCCAGCTCCTTTTCCAGTACGATGTCTGCCTGCATGCTGTCATGTTTCCCTCCATAATGATAATGGACTAAACCTCTGAACTCTAAGCCAGCCCCAATTAAATGTTTTCCTTTACAAAAGTTGTGTGGTCATGGTGACTCTTCACAGCAATGAAACCCTAACTAGGACAGAGCTGCAACCTCTTTCTACCCTTGTCAGTTGACCTTGGGTGACCTCCCTGAGCCTGTCTTCTACTTTATACAATTACACATCATCTCCCTCAGGGTGCTGTTGTAATTTTAAAATGTCATGTTTCCCTACAAATTCAAGTGTGTGAACACTGGGCGCTCAGCTGGTGGCAGTGTTTTGAGAAATTTTGGAGTCTTTGGAAGCGGAACCTGAGGAAGTGGGTCACTGGAGGTGTGTCCCATCTTACTTTTTTCTGCTTTCAGATGTCACCACAGCCAAGAGACACTTCTGGTGCAATGCTTTCCCTCACCATGATGAACTGCACCTTTAAATTGTGGGCTAGGATAAATCCTTACTTCCTTAAAGTTGCTTCTTGCCAGGTATTTGGTCATAGCTACAAGAAAAATAAGTGATACAAGTATTTATAAGAACTAAGCTAGCCGGGCAGTGGTGGCACACGCCTTTAATCCCAGCACTCGGGAGGCAGAGGCAGGCAGATTTCTGAGTTCAAAGCCAGCCTGGTCTACAGAGTGAGTTCCAGGACAGCCAGGGCTACACAGAGAAACCCTGTCTAGAAAAACCAAAGGGGGGGAAAAAAAAAAGAAGAATTAAGCTGATACGTACATACATACATACATACATACATACATACATGTATATGGCATTTACATAGGGTCAGTGCAAAAACAAACCATGACCATCATTTTCAATCAAACCAGTCTTCTCCCAAAAGAGTTATAAATATTACACTAGTATGATTGGTCATACAACTTCAAGAGCTCTCATTCCCTGGACACCCCCCCTCCCCCAACTGTGGCTCAGTTGGTACAGTACTGGCCTAGCGTGCATAAAGCCTTACCAGGTTTCATCCCTGGTACCATATAAACTAGGTATAGAGGTGCACACGAAACGTGCCATGCACTCCAGAGGCAAGAGGATCAGAAGGTCAAGGACATCCTCAGTTACCTATCAAGTTTGAGGCCAGCCAGCCCAGGCTCACAAAAGAACGCTCATCCGGATGTTACACACTGGTACCTGTTAGATTAGCTCATGGCCCAAGTCAGGCTTCAGCGTCTCTCACATCCCCCCTGGCTAAATGCATTACAAATGTGTCCCAGTGGCACACAGCGAGGTCAGTCCTTACAATAGTTAAAGGAATGAAATAATGCTATACTGAAGACTTGATCACCACTAACCTATTAATTACTGTATAAATCTCCAGAAAGCAGAGAGAGGAGCCTTGTGTTTAAAAAATGTAAGCATATCTTGAAGGCCCAACCAGTAACCAAGAAGAGCCTCTTCCCCTCAGCAGAGCTGACAGTGCCAGAGAGGAATTGGTTGGATATTTATTGCAGTTTTATGCAGTCAACTGGCTGACTAGAATTCATATCCTAAGAGAATTTTTTTCTCATGATGTATATTTCTTTTTCATTATTTTCATTATGCTAGCAATATCTGTCCCTTGTAGAAAAACTAGAAATTGCTGACAAGCAAAAAAGAATAATACTCAAATCACACATAATCCAACTACCCAGAGATAAACACTGCTAATATTTTTGGTGAGCATTCCTTTAAATGTCATTGTATATTTATGTATTTTTGTACAAACAGAATCACATTATACATGCAACGCTACAACATGGTTTACTGACTGAGCAATACCAGGGCATCGCTCTGTGCCGACAAATGTTCTTCCATGGGGCTGTTGTCCTCCAATGATGCATGGCAGGTCTTTTTTTTTTTAATCACCCATATTTAAACAATCCTGAACTGTTGAACAGTCAGGTTGCTTCAGAATCATGTTTTGGGTACTGTAATGGTACCTGGGGAAAGTATGGTTAGGAAGACAAGCAAGGACATGGTGACACAGCGGACTCGGGATGGAAGAGGCCTCCAAAGACCAGAAAAGAGCAATCCAAAAGCATGCAAGAAAAGGTTGGTGGCCAGGCTGGGGACAGGGAGAAGGGAGAATAAAAAATGGAAGGGTTATAGAAGAATGTATGCCCTGGTGCTTATTCTTCATGATACTGTACTCTACTCTTGGAATGTTAAGAGGGTCTAAAGCTGGGGAGATGCTTCAGTCAGTAGAGTGCTTGATTCAGAAGCACGAGGGCCTGAATTCAGATCCCCAGTGCAGCATAAAAGTGGTATATCTACAGTGGCAGTGCTGGGAAGAAGCAGTAATAAACAGAGACAGGCAGAGACAGGATTCTCTGGCCAACAAGATCAGCCAAAAAGGTACGCTCCAGATTCAGTGAGAGCCTCTCTCAGAAAATGATGTGGGGAGAGATTGAAGAAAACACATGGCTTCAACCTGTCACCGTGTGTGTCTGTGTGTGTGTGTGTGTGTGTGTGTGTGTGTGTGTGTGTGTGTGTGTGTGTGTGTGTGCCTGTGTCTGTGTCTGTGTCTGTGTGTGTCTGTGTTTGTGTGTGTCTGTGTGTGTCTGGGAGGGGAGGCAGGCATCATGGTGGTGCACACATCAGTCTCAGCACTTGGCAGGCAGAGGCAGGCAGATCTCTAAATTCAAGGCTAGCCTAGTCTACAACCTGAGTTCCAGACCAGCAGGGTTACACAGTGAGATCCTGTCTCAAAAATAAAAGCAACAAAAAGAATTAACAGAAGATGTTGGAGCTGAGCTTTTCACAAAGGAAGGAGGGACTTCTGATCACCAAAGTAGATACCACTTGCTACTGGCTGTCCTTCAGACTCTGCAAGTGCAACCTTACAAAACTCTCAAAAAGCTCTGACAGTGATTCCTGCTGACATCCATATGAGATACAACCGCCACTGAGACACTTTAACCAGCCCATAAACACTGGCCTGTGTACACTTTTACAGAAACTATACGGCCACTCTTCAACACCCTCCTCAGCCACCCACAGTTTAGCCTGAAGCTGCCTTCTGGATACCTGAACCATAGCAGCCACATACACTGATCACAGAGCCCATTTGAAGGAGGAAGAAGGTTGCAGGAGTCATTTTCTCCAGGTCTAACTTAGGCAGCTGGGTGGACAGGAGTGGTTCCACTGCCTTTATTCCCTTCATGTCCTAATTGGTCTTTTGCTTTTGGGTTTCAAGTCCTTTCAGCCACCTTCTGTAACAGCTCAGGATTCATTCTCCCTGCCTTGAGCCTCAAACACATTAACAGCATGCTGTTGTTGCTGTTGTTGTTGCTGTTGTTGTTGTTGTTGTTGTTGATGATGATGTCATCATTGTTGTTGTTCTCTTGATTTCTCCTCATTTTTCTTTCACAACCTTCCCAAAATGTGGGCAGTGCTGTGGAGTTAATTGCCTTCCAATGTGGAAGGGCTATTGCCAGCCCATTTTCTGTACACCCGTGTCCTCCGGTGATGTGATGCCCTCTGGCTCCAAGTGCAGCCTACAACTCTCATCCCGAAAAAAGGCTTAATGGTTGCACCCTGTCTTACATCCCTCACCCTCCACCTTAAAGCAGCCACCGTCTTATGGGACCACTTGCTCGAGAGCCTTCTTGCAGGTGTGGGTTTCTCAAGCAGTCAGTGGAAGGATGTTTGCTCGGTTTTTAGGTCATCTACTTGCCCCTGGTAACATGAATACAAATGCTTGACTCACTGGATATTGAAAACCCTGGCTTATCTCAGGTCAAACTGCTCCTCAGTGTGATGAAACCTGCAGGATTAACAGAAAGGAGTCACACGTTGATGGATGCCTTATGAGGAACGTCTTATGGAAATTAAATCACAAGCAAGCTTTCCACATGGCTTCCCAGCCGTGGCCTTGAATGAGTCGATCAGACTGTCAGGCAGGAGATCACTCACCATAGTCTCCCTTACAGCCTGTGCAGCGTATTCTGGAATGCCCCCCCCTTTGTATATATGTGTGTGCATACATGTATATAATGTACGTGTTTGTGTGCAGGCGTGCAGGCATATTGTGCCCATGCATGTTGAGGCTAGAGGTTTACTGGTGTCGTCCTCAGTCATTTCTCAGCTTTGTTTGTTTGTTCGTGACAGGGTCTCTCACTGAACCAATTCAGCTGGGCTGGCTGAACAGCAAGCACTAGACAAGTTCTACACAGTCTCTTCCCTGGGTTCCCAACACTTGGATTACAGGGACATACCACCACACCCAGTTTTTTTTAACTTATTTATTTATTTTATGTATATGAGTACAATGTAGCTGTCTTCAGACACACTAGAATAGGGCATCGGATCCCAATACAGATGGTTGTGAGCCACCATGTGGTTGCTGGGAATTGAACTCAGGACCTCTGGAAGAGCAGTCTTAACTGCTGAGCCATCTCTCCAGCCCCACACCCAGGTTTTTATGTGGGTGTTCTGGATCCAGACTCAGGTCCATATGTTTGCATGGAAAGCTCTGACTGACTGAACCATCTCCCCAGCACACACCCACACCCTCTATTTTTTGAGACAGGATCTGGTTGTGTAGCCCATGCTGGCCTTAAACTCATGATCCTCCTGCCTCTGCCTCCTGGGTAATAGATTTACTGATCTATCCATTCTCAGTGTCTGCTAACAGGCCTAATAAAGTCAGAGGCTACACACCATGCCCTATAATCTAAAGCAGATCTTACAGTGAAAAATCTAAACATAAAAGACCCTGGGAAACTGTTTGGAATAACCCTTAATGGGCAACAACTGGTAAAATTTTATATAAAAAATATCAGCCGAGGGTCACCACACGACAGCCTTTCATGCTCATCAAAGATCTCTCCTAATGACTCCAAGTGCCGGCGTCCCAGCTCAGAGCTCTGAAGGGAAGAGCAAGCTTTATAATCAAAGTCCTTAAGTTGCATCTGTGTAGTGCCACTAAACCCACTATAAAGCGACCCAACACTGCCATTCTCCTGTGCGCACAGGCTCGAGAGACTGTAGTTTCTTATAAATATTTTACCAGGAAAAAAAAAGCAAAACAAATGAGATGCGGAATGTCGTGGTGTGCTTCCAGATGAAACCAGAGATTGACATGCAATTCTGTCAGCCAAAGTACAATTCACACAAGAGCGAGGCTGGGGAAAGCAAATGAAGTGTTCGTATCTTTAACAGGAGAAACGAGGGGCTGGAAACATGGCTCAGTGGTAACATATTGCCTAGCATACTGGAAACCAGAGGGGAGAGCTACAGAGGCACTTAGCTGGGGGAGCTTGAACTCTAACGTGAAATTAAGTTAAGGCACGGCCTTAATGATGCCACTGAAGCCAACACACCTGTCATGAGACAAAGATCTAAATGACTGAGCAGGGTAATGTGTGTTGAATGTGCTCTAAAATGTCCGTTTCAGGGTCAGAAGGACGGCTCAGCAGATAAAGGTGCTTACCACCAAGCCTGAGGACCTGGATTCAAGCCCTGTGACATACACAGTGGGAGAGAATAAATTCTCACAAATTATCTTCCGACCTTCATATCTCTCTCTCTCTCTCTCTCTCTCTCTCTCTCTCTCTCTCTCTCTCTCTTACACACACACACACACACACACACACACACACACACACAATTTTAAATGGCCACTTCAGATTTCAGAATGGCCACTTCTAATCTCTAAGGATTTGTATTAACTTTCACATTTTAAATAACTTCTATTTGGTATTTATTTGATACTAATAGTTCATTCTTCCATTATTTTTACTATCGAATATTTACATTAATATTAAGCAATTAAAATTGATTAATAACAATAATTAATATTAATAAACCAGGTAATTAATACATGGCATGGATTATTTTCTATGCAAAAACCCTTTAATTATTTGAATCAGCCCACCACGTGCCCATTTCCTATTTTATACTCACTCATTGTGACTTTAAAGTAATAAGCATGTGGATTACTATAAAGCCAGAAAAGGTCATGACTTGAGATATTTCTAAGGATTCCCAGAGACCTCAATTTCTCCTTCTTAATTCTTGGATATTCCTGTCTACCTAGAGTTTGGAAGCACTGGTTTCCTGCTTGCATCAGAAAGCTAACACCGGAGTCTACCTCAATAGTCAGGTAGGCCTCATCACATGTGGTGAATGAGCAGGCCCTGGTCTTCCCAATTTACTCACCGTTGTGTATCTGAAGGCTCCCCAGGAACTGGCAATTCCTTGTTGGAAATTGAAATTCGTAGAACATTCTTTCAAGAAAAGCATGGCAGGGATGACGAAGGTGGGGGAAGAAAAATAAGGTAACGGTCTAGAAGTAACACGAAATCAGAGGGGACTGCCTGGGGGAGGTGGCGGTCCAGCAAAAGGGAAGAGAAGGCAGAGAGAAGAGGGAGTGAAAACACCACAGAGACCCATGACTTTGTAGGCTGACTCTAAAAATTAATTTTAAAAATAGCATTTGCCTCTTTCTGTTACATAAATATATCGCCACTTCTCTAATGACGCCAAAACTTTCACAATGAGTAAGATACCCTCTTAATCTCGACTCCCTAGAAAGCAGAGCCTAAGGAAGGGTCAAGTCCTAATGCTCCACCAGGCAGGTGGAGTCCCCAAGCCCTATCATCAGTTCTAACCTGTAGGTCGAGACCCCTTTGGGGGGTCACAGATACGAAGTTCTGCATATCAGATATTTACATTACGATTCATAACAGTAGCAAAATTACAGCCTGAAGTAGCGGTGAAAATAATGTTATGGTTGGGGGGTCAGTGCACCATGAGGAACTATAGTAAAGGGTCGCGGTGTTAGGAGGGCTGAGAATCACTGGGCACAGGAAAGGGGAATGAAGCCAGGAGGAATGGACGATACAGAAAGCACGCTAGAAACCGCGCTATAGGGCTGGCCAGCTTCACAGCAAGCCGTGGAGACAGAGGAGCGGGGCGGGCACACCCACCTTTCTTATTTATTTTTACCTCTTCTGTTTTACTTTCTGCTTGGAAACACTATCACCTGAACCTGTAGCCTTTCTGTTCTAACTTTAATCTCTCCTTAAACATGGAGATCAGCAAACAACCTGGCACTGTCTTAACCCACCACCTTGAGGAACACCTAAAGGCTTAAATTTTTTCTTTTGTTTTAAAGTCTTTCTATTTTAAAAGCAAATGTAATCAGACAGTGGTGGTGCAACACTCGGGAGGCCAACGCAGGCGGATCTCCAGGCCAGCCTGGTCTACAAAGCCAGCTCCAGGACAGCCAGGGCTATACAGAGAAAGCCCATCTTGAAAAACTAAAAATAAACAAATAAATAAAATGTGTGAGTGTACATTCATCATGCAAAGATTCCACGGTTTTGTTCATGTACATCATGTACTATAACCACATTTGGTTTTTTTTCCCCTTTCTTTTCTTTTTATATATGTTACTGCTCTTTTTTTTTTTTTTTTTTTAACCTTTGGGGAATTTTTCTTTTCTTCTTCTTTTTTTTTTCATTAGATACTTTCCTTATTTACATTTCAAATGTTTTCCCCTTTCCAGGTCTCCCCTTCAGAAACCCTCTATCCCTTCCTCCCTCCCCCTGCTTCTATGAGGGTGCTCCCTCACCCACCCACCCACTCCCATCTTCCTGCCCTGGCATTCCCCTACACTGGGGCATCTAACACCCCCAGGCCCAAGGGCTGCTCCACCCACTGATATCCAACAAGGCCCTCCTCTGCCACATATGTGGCCAGAACCATGGGTGCCTCCATGTGTACTCTTTGGTTGGTGGTCCAGTCCCCGGGAGCTCCGGGCGGTCCAGCTGGTTGACACTGTTGCTCCCCCCATGGGGCTGCAAACCCCCTCAGCTCCTTCAGTCCCTTCTCCAACTCCTTCATCGGGGACCCCTGAGCTCAGTCCAATGGTTGGCTGTGAGCTTCCGCCTCTGTATTTGTCAGGCTCTGGCAGAGCCTCTCAGGAGACAGCCATATCATGCTCCCATCAGCAAGAACTTCCAGGCATCCACAATAGTGTCCGGGTTTGGTGTCTGTATATGGGATGGATCCCCAGGTGGGGCAGTCTCTGGATGGCCTTTCCTTCAGTCTCTGCTCCACACTGTCTCCATATTTCCTCCTGTGAGTATTTTGTTCCCCCTTCTAAGAAACACTGAAGCACCCACACTTTGGTCTTCCTTCTTCTTGGGCTTCATATCGTCTGTGAATTGAATCTTGGGTATTCTGAACTTTTGGAATATCCACTTATCAGTGAGTGCATACCATATGTGTTCTTTTGTGACTGAGTTTCCTCACTCAGGATGATATTTTCAAGTTCCATCCATTTGCATGTGAATTTCATGAAGTCATTGTTTTTAATAGCTGAGTAGTATTCCATTGTGTAAATGTACCACATTTTCTGTATCCATTCCTCTGTTGAGGGACATCTGGGTTGTTTCCAGCTTCTGGCTATTATAAATATGGCTGCTATGAACATAGTAGGGCATGTGTCCTTATGACATGTTGGAGCATCTTCTGGGTATATGCCCAGGAGAGGTATAGCTGGGTCCTCAGGTAGTACTATGTCCAGTACTATGTCCAGGGGATCGCCAGACTGATTTCCAGAGTGGTTGTACTGCTTATTTTTTTAATTTAAATATATTTTGATGGTATTTTCCTCTCCCCCAAATCCTTCCAGATTCCTCTCCCCCTTCCCACCCAACTTTAAGTTCTTTCTCAAAAAAAAAAAAACAAACAAAGCCCCAATATAACAACAAAATCCTCCAAACCAAGAAAATAAATTAAAACAACACCCCCCAAAAATACACCAAAGTGTAACCAAATAAACACACACACACACACACACACACACATACACACACACAATTGTGGAATTCATTATACATTGGTGAATTCCTCATGAACATGAGACCTGCCCTGGAGTGGCTAATATACTCAGTGTCCCTGCATTGGAGAAATCTGACTTTTCCGCCTCCAGCACATAAAATGACAGTTCAGTTGTTAACCTTTACCCTAGTGGCTAGGTTTTCATTCATTCATTTTTTAAATATTACAAAATAAAGTATAATAAGGTAAAACAAAAACTATCACATTGAGGTTGGACAAGACAAACCAACGGAAGGAAAAGAACCCAAAAGAAGGCACAGGAATCAGAGACTCACATGCTCACACACTCAGAGATCCCATAAAAGCACTAGCCGGGAAGCCATAAGATTAGCACAGAGGCCCTGGTGCAGACCCAGGCAGGCCCTGTGCCAGCTGCCTCAGTCTCTGTGAGCTCACATGAGCTTTCATCACGCTGAATTAGAGGGACTTGTTTTCATGGTGTCTTCCATCTTTTCTGGCTTTTACACTCTTTCTGCCTCCTATTCCACACGTTTTCTCTGAGCTCTGAGGGGAGGAATCTGATAGAGACATCCCATTTAGGACTGAGTGTTCCAAGGTCTCTCACTCTCTATGTAATGTCTGGCTATGGGTCTCTGTATTTCTTCCCACCTGCTGTAGGAGAAAACTCAGATCATGGCTGAACAAGGCACTGATGTATGAATATAGCAGAATATCATTCATAGTCATTTTATCACTACACTTTTTTTCTTTTTTTTTTTAAGACCAGTATTGTTTGGTTTTTTCCCCTAGGTCCCTCCCTGGGCTATCTAATCTGTCTTGGTGGCTACAATCTCTGTTCTATAAACAGGCTTGTGACCAGCCACAGGAGAAAAGGGGGTAGACTTTACCTCCACCTCCCTCCTTTTGTTTAATCTATAGCTATCCTTTAATGTGGTGATCTAAATTCTAAAGAGGAGCAATTGTGATGTTCTCCCTTTCTTAAAATTACTCCATAGACAGAGACCGGGGGGGGGGGGGGGGGGATGAGCATAATTTCCATTCTCAACAGTTAGCTAGGGGTTGGAATTTCACAAGTGTTTGGAGGGCAGGTGAGCTTTCTCACTGATGCGACAAATACCTTTCCCACCATTTAGGATTTGGATGGGACGCCATGTGGTGTGTTACATATCTAAACTGGCCCCATCCAGTAAGCCTTGAGGAGGTCACTTTGCTGAGGCCCATCAAGGCTATTTCTGCCAGGTAAGAATGGCCACTCTTGTGGACTTATTTTTGTTCTCTCTCTCTCTCTCTCTCTCTCTCTCTCTCTCTCTCTCTCTCTCTCCTCTTTCTCTCTCTTTTCTCCCTCCCCCTCCCTCCTCCCTCCCTCTCTTGCCCTTTTTTAATCTGCTCCAGTCTGAGTTGTATCTTTGACTTGGGTGGAAACATGACTTCTGAACTGAACTGCCCGGGAGATTGTAAGATCACTATCTAGCAGGACGATTTCTCCAAAGAAGGAAGATAGCACTGTCTTGCTTCATTCAAATGGGCCTGTCAATCATCTGAGCAGGAAAACACCCTTCAGGAAAGTCATTTGTTCAAGAGAATTTAGAAATACTTATAGAGTCCACCCATAGGGTGGCCCAATGGTCTCTCTGGCCATTTGTCCACTGTCAACCCGTGAGAATGTTTTCTGCCGCAGTGGTCCCTTTGGTCTTGGCCCACCCTCACCCTTAAGAGTATCTCTTATTAGTTTGTAATAGCTCCAGCTCTCTTCACACTGTGCCCTGTCTGAATCAATTTGATGGAGAACACAAGGACTGGGGAGAGAGCTGAGGGGAAGCCATGTCGAGATCCCAGTAATACTGCTGCCTCAAATATGACTTTATCTGGATACAAAGCCTTTAAAGAAATAACTAAGGGTGTCTGACAAGATAGCTCAGTAGATAAAGATGTTTACTGTCAAGCCTGACGACCTAAGTCTGATTTCAAGATCCCACATGGTTTTAGGAGAGAACCAACCCAAAAGTTATCCTCTGACCTCCACAAGTATGCTGTGACATGGGCAAGTATACTAGCACACACACACACACACACACACACACACACACACAAATACACACACACAGGCACATGCAAACATACAAGCATGCACAATTAATTAGTGTAAACATTTATACAATTAAAAAACAAGGATTAATTAAGGCAAAATGAGAATAAATGAATAGGTAAGAACATTAGTTATATTCTCATAGATTTGACACAGATTTGAAACAATCGTGTAAGGAACAGAAACAAGATGGCCACCAACAAGCCAAAATGAAATTAGCTCAGCTGAGCCCTTGGTCTTGGATTCCTACTCTCCAGAACTGTGAGAAAGTAAATTCCTATTGTTTCAGCCTTGCAAGCTTCGGCACAGAGGTGGGGCAGAGATCTACCAAGCCAAATCCCACCCTGACTTATTTTAAAATCTGTCAATCATTTACATTCCCTTTGAGTTTAATCCCTAAAGCAGCCAAATTATTACCTCTCTGCGTCTGCCAGAACGTATGGCCCTTCTTCATTTCTTTAATCAAAATGAGAGTCCCCAGTAAAGCATGTTTTTGCTGGTAGGCTGTAACATAATCAAATAGGCACTATATGTTTTAATGAATAATTTATATATTGTGCCGGTATTAGCTCTGCAATTATCTTCCTACCGCTTGCTGGGACCTAGCCACAATTATTAATATGTTAGTGTGCTGATTATTGAGATTTCAGAGCAGCTTCAATCAAGTCAATAAAAGAAATGAAAAAATAAATTATAATACATTCTACAAAAGGTACTAGACTATATAGGAGTCACAGATCCTGATTTAAAAAAAATAATTAAACAGCAAAGTAGAAAAGCGAAATTGGCTGAAATATCAAACATTCACATAGCAGTGATGAGCATTGATTTTGCATAATGATTGGTTTATTCAATTCAGTTGCTGTTTCAGGGATTGGGGAAAAAAATTCATGTGAACCGAACAAAATACACTTAAAATGATCAAAGAGGAGATGCCAACGGAATACCAAGAGAACCAGCAACCAGCAAATGGAGCCTGGTCTGCTTTAGCAGAGGATTAGTGCCTTCCTGTGAAGGTGGCTTAATCGGACTCATGGACACAGACAGCCCAGTCAATGTTGTGTGCAGTCCGACCTACTGCTCTCTGTCCTACCTCCCTTTCCCTGTCCCTAAGTCTCTCTGCTTCATCTGGAAGGTCTGGATCTCTTTTCACCAGGCCTTGTGTTTTACATGCTGTTAATTGTTTTCATTGTTTCTCCACTCATATGTGTTGTTTTGAGCCACATCCACATTCACCTGAGGGCCTTTGTTGGCAGACCCACATCTTCAAACTGTTGCCCATGCAGAATAGCTAAGCACTTCGAAGGTAGGGCCTGTCCTTATCTGCATTTCTCGATGATAGTAGACAGAGTTAGGACTTACACGTAAAACCATTTTACTCCATAGTCCTAGGGCCTTCTGCCCACGTCCTCTTCACATAAGGCAACCTTTCAGTTAAGGAAATGGATAAATTGTAGTATGTTCACATAACATATAACTAAATGAATGTATGATATAGGTGGGTCTAGTTTCTTTTACTCACTTACGTTGGGTAAAAGAAACTAGACATGAGCAGGTAAAATACTGGATATGTATCATAAAAATGATATAGCAAGGCAGATAGAATTAAGCTGCATGGCAGAAGTCATGTTGGTCAGAGGGAACAAAGGCAGAGAGGCACAGCTCCATGCTGCAGCCTGTAGTGGCCTGTAATCTCCTCAGAGACCTCCATTCAGGTGAAGTAGAAACTCTTGACTGTCAAAAAGCAAGCAAGGCAATATACAGCAAGCCAATAGCCTACAGCAAATTAAATGGAGAGAAACTTAGAGCAATTCCACTAAAATCAGGGACAAGACAAGGCTGTTCACTCTCTCAGTATCTATCCAACAAGGTACTTGAAGTTCTAGCTAGAGCAATAAGACAACTAAAGGAGATCAAGGGGGATACAAATTGGAAAGGAAGCAGTCAACGTATCACTATTCACAGATGATATGATAGTATACGTAAGTAACCACAAAAATTCTACCAGAGAACTCCTACAGCTGATAAACACCTTCAGCAAAGTGGCTGGATACAAAATTATCTCAAAGAAATCAATAGCCCTCCTTTATACAAACAGGCTGAGAAAGAACTTAGAGTAGCAACACTCTTTACAATAGCCACAAATAATATAAAATATCTTGGTGTAACTCTGACCAAGCAAGTGAAAGACCTGTATGACGAGAACTTCAAGTCTCTGAAGAAAGAAATTGAGGAAGATACCAGAAAATGAAAATATCTCCCAAGCTCATGGATTGGTAAGATTAACATAGTAAAAATGGCTGTGTTACCAAAAGCAATCTACAGATTTATTGCAATTTCCATCAAAAATTCAATTCTTTACTGACCTTTAAGTGCAATTCTCAACTTTATATGGAAAAAACAAAAAACCCAAAATATCTAAAACAATCTTGTACAATAAAAGAACTGCTGGTGGTATCACCATCACTGATTTCAAGCTGTACCACAAAGCAATAGTAATAAACTCTGTGGTATTGGCATAAAAACAGACAACTTGATCAGTGGAATAAAATTGAAGACCCAGAAATAAACTCATATACCTGTAGACATTAGACTTTTGACGAAGAAGCCAAAACCATATAAAAGAAAAAAAGAAAGAATCTTCAACTATGGTGCTGCTCTATGTGGCTATCTGCATGTAGAAGAATGCAAACAGATCCACATTTATCATCCTGCATAAAATTCAAGTCCAAGTGGATCAAAGACCTCCACATAAAACTGGACACACTAAATCTAATAGAAGAGAAAGTGGGAACTTCCTGGAACACATTGGTACAACTTCCTGAATAGAACACCCGTAGCTCAGGCACTAAGGTCAACAACTAATAAATGGGACCTCATGAAACTGAAAAGATTCTATAAGGCAAAGGACACCATCAATAGGAGAAAATGGCAGCTTACAGAATGGAAAAAAGTCTTTACCAACCCTACAAACAACAGAAGGTTAATATCCTAAATATATAAAGAACTCAAGAAATTAGACACCAACAAATCAAATAAACCAACTAAAAATGAGGCACAGAGCTAAACAGAATTCTCAACAGAGGACTCTGTAATGGCTAAGAAGCATTTAAAGAAATGTTCAATGCCCTAGTCATCAGGGAATGCAAATCAAAACTACTCAGATTCCGTCTGACACCATTCAGAATGACTAAGATCAAAAACTTAAGTGACAGCACATACTGGCAAGGATGTGGAGCCAGGGGAACACTCCTACATTGCTGGTGGGAGTGCAATCTTCTACAAGCACTTTGGAAACCAACATAGAGGTTTCTCAGAAAATTGGAAATAGTTCCACCTCAAGACTCAGCTATATCACTCCTGGGCATATACCCAAAGGATGCCCCACCGTAACACAAGGATATTTGTTCAGCTATGTTCATAGGAACTTTATTCATAATAACCAGGAACTGGAAACAACCTAGATGAACCTCAACCAAAGGATGGAATACTATTGAGATATTAAAAGCAAAAACATCATGAAATTTGCAAGCAAATGGATGGAACTAGAAAATGTCATCCTGAGTGAGTTAACCCAGACCCAGAAAGATATGCATGGTATGCACTCATTTATAAGTGGATATTAGCCATAAGGTACAGGATAACCATCCTACAATCCACAGACCCAAAGAAAGTAACAAGGGTGGTCCAGGGGAGGTTGCTTGAATCTCACTCAGAAAGGGAAATAAAATAGACATTGGAGGTGGATAGAGGGAGGGAACTGGCTGGGAGAGGGGGTGAGGAGGAGCAGTAGAGAACTGGGAGAGAGAATAATAAGGGGGCAGCAGCATCTCTAGGATGAATTGGAGACCTGGAACAGGGGAGGCTCCAAGGATCTATGGGGGTGACCCTAGCTGAGACTTCTAACAGCTAGGGAATACGGGAACTGAAGTGGCCAACTCCTGTAGCCAAGTGGGACTTACAGTGTGTGTATGTGGGGTTTGGGGGGACACCAATCCACCCACAAAACCTTCTACCCATAACTTGTTCTATTTACAAGATACACAGAAATAAAGATGGAGCAGAGACTGAGGGAATGGCCAACCAATGACTGGCCTAACTTGAGACCTATCCTATGTGAAAGAGCCAACCCCTGACACTCTTAATGATACTCTGCTATGCTTGCAGACAAGAGCCTAGCACGACGGTCTCCTGAGAGGCTTCATCCAGCAGCAGGTGGAAACAGCTGCAGAGACCCACAGCCAAACATCAAGCAGAGCTCGGAAAATTGTGTGGAAGAGTGGGGGATAGGATCGAGAGAGCTGGAGAGGTCAAGGATGCCACAAAAGACCTACAGCGTCAACTAACCTGGGCCCATGAGGGCTCACAGAGACTGAACCACCAACCATGCAGGGGCTGGACCTAGACCCCCTACACATTTGTAGCAGATGTGCAGTTTGGTTTTTATTTGGGTCCTCTAACAGTTGTGAGGGCTGTCTCTGACTCTGTTGCTTGCCTTTGGATCCCCTTCCCCTAGCTGGACTGCCTTGTCTGACCTCAGTGGGAGAGTGTGCTTAGTCCTGCTGTAACTTGATGTACCAGGGTGGGGTTGGTACCCAAGAGGAACTTCTCTTCTCTGAAGAGAAGGCAGAGGGTAATGAGGAGAGGGATTTGTAAGGGTGGGACTAGGAAGGGGGACTGCAATTAGGACATAAAGTAAATTAATTAATTAATTAATGAAGAAATAAAAGCACTCTAGGGCAAGTGAGCATGAAGCAAAACAATTCACTAAGGAAATGTTTTAGGAGGTTTCAGGTGTTAAGAGCAGTTAAGTTGTTTTGCAGAGGACCCAGATCAGTTTCTCACACCCACCCGATGGTTCACAACCATTCGTAACTCCAGTTCCAAAGCATCTGATGCCCTCATCTGACTCCCACAGACACCAGGTGCACATGTAGTGCACATACATACATCCAGGCAAAACATTCACACGCATAAAATAAAATAAATAAATCTACAATAATAAAAGAATTTGTTTTAGAATTCGTTGTGGTGGCACACACCTTTAATTCCAGCACTCAAGAGCACAAAACATGCAGATCTCTGAGCATTCAAGACCAGCTTAGTCTATATAGAGAGGTCCAGGCTACCAGGGATATAGAGTAAGACCCAGTGTCCAAAAAAGAAGGAGGAGAAGGAGGGAGAGGAGTAGGAAAGGAAAGAAGGAGAAGAGACAGAGACAAAGAAGAAAGAGGTTTAATATAATTTAATCACAGGCATGAAGGGAGGGAGGGAGAGAGGGAGAGAAGGAGGGAGAGAGGGAGAGAAGGAAGGAGGGAGGGTAAAAGAGAGAAGAAGTTTCAGGCTCTCAGCAAGGACAGGAAGCACGTGGCATGAGTGAAGGCTTCTTGAGGGGGAACCACTATTTAGTATCTCCTTTTTTAATAGATTTATTTATGTATGTGAGTACACTGTCGCTGTCTTCAGACATCCCAGAAGAGGGCATCAGATCCCATTACAGATGGTTAAGAGCCACCATGTGGTTGCTGGGGATTGAACTCAGGACCTCTGGAAGAGGTCAGTGCTCTTAACCACGGAGCCATCTCTCTAACCCACCTTTTGGTATTTTAACAGCCACATATATGACTTTTGGTAACTATTAAAGTCATATTGTTTAAAGAATTTCTAAGGAACTTTTTTTTTTAGTAAATGAGTGTGTGTGTGTGTGTGTGTGTGTGTGTGTGTGTGTGTGTGTGTGGTCTGTGTTTGTGTGTCTGTGTATGTATGTGTGTGTGCCTCTGTGAGTCTGTGTCTATATGTCTGTCTGTATGTGTCTGTGTATGTCTCTGTGTGTCTCCATGTGTATGTGTGTATGCCTGTGTGTCTGTGTCTGTGTGTCTCTGTGTCTCTATGTGTATGTGTGTGTCTTTGTGTGTGTCTGTGAATTTCTCTCTCTCTCTCTCTCTCTCTCTCTCACTCACTCTGTGTGTGTGTGTGTGTGTGTGTGTGTGTGTGTGTGTGTGTGTGTAGAGCTCACATGCCACAGGCTTATAGAGACACTATCATAGGTCTCAAGGGTTGAAGGAATCCTTTCTAAACCAGATCACAAGGGAGTTAGGATATGGTTCGGAGTGGGCGTTATTCTTGCAGAGAACCCCAAATCATTTCCCATCACCCACGTCAGCAGCTCACTTGTGACTCCAGTCACAGGAGAGCCACACTCTTTACTGTTCTCCATGGACACTGCATTCACATGCACAGACCTACACAAGTACATATAATTAAAAATAGAAATAAAATATGTTTTGATTTGCCCTCATTTGTACCCACAAGCTCATAAAGTCTGGAGAAATTCACATTGCACTAGAGTAAAAGTGAGTGATTATTTCTATAAAAAGACCTATCTTCTGCCTGGGAACAGTTTCTAGTCTTAGAAGATTCTCAGGAAATTGTAGGTTTACAGCTGGAGAAGGAGTAAGGCCGAACATTTAGGCCTCCAGAGTGGCTCATTGCTATTTTAACATTCTTATTTGAAATATCTCTATAAAAAGGTAGGCTGGGTATGATGACTCACACTTGTATTCCAGCACTTAGAAGGTGAGACAAGAGGATCAGAAGTTCAAAGCTAGCCTCAGCTACATAGTGAATTCCAGACTACCCCCGGGTACTTGAGATCCCATTTCCAAAGAAATAGAGAAAGGAAGGTAGGGAAGGAAAGAGGGAGGGAATTGTCTCTGTAAGAAACCTTTTTTTTTTTTTTAATGGTTTTTCAAGACAAGGTTTCTCTGTGTTTCTCTTGCAGTCATTGAACTCACTCTGTAGACCAGGTTGGCCTCCAACTCAGAGAGATTCACCTGCCTCTGACTCCCAAGTACTGGGATTAAGGGCACCACTGACAGGTTGGAAACCTGTTTTAAGATTTATTTATCTTTATTTTCCATGAGAAAGTGTTTTGCCTGAATGTATATAGGTGTGCTGTGTGTATGTCTGATGCCCTTGAAAGCAGAAGAGGTTATTGGATCCGATAGAACTGGAGTTACATGTGGTTGTGAGCTGTCATGAGGGTGCTGGAATCTGAAGCCAGGTCCTCTGGAAGAGCAGCCAGTGTTCTTAACCATAGAACCATCTATCCAGCTCCATGTGCAGAATTCCTGACTCTCCACTGACAAGTCACTTTAACCAGACTTCAGTCTGAGTAAAGAGTGAGGAGCCTTAGCCGGGCAGGGTGGTGCACGCCTTTAATCCCAGCACTTGGGAGGCAGAGGCAGGCGGATTTCTGAGTTCGAGGCCAGCCTGGTCTACAGAGTGAGTTCTAGGACAGCCAGGGCTACACAGAGAAACCCTGTCTCGAAAAAAAAAAAAAAAAAAAAAAAAAGAGTGAAGAGCCTCTTCTTCTAGCCATGCTCCCCTTATTCTCTCTGTCTCTTTATCCAGGTTCATGGTGACTGGAGAGTAGGCAGGAGGACAGGAGGGAGTGGGGGACCCATGGTGCTGACCACATTCTCTTCCTTTGGTCACTGGCACTTGTAGTGCATGCATTCTTTTGTAGACTTCACTAAGCTGAGCTCCTTCGAAGGCTGAGCTCCCGTGTAGATCAGATTTCAACAGTCTTGCTCAAATGGCATCAAAGTGTGCCCACCTGTTCATAGGTTTTCTAACATTGATGATAACTGAGTACCAGTGTTTCTGAGTTCCACAAAAAGAGGCAGAAATAATAGCTCTCTGTACAAGTACCAGTACTCAGTGCAAGAACCCAGATTCGGTTCCCAGCACCCATGTTGGGAGGCTCACAATCTTCTGTAACTCCAGCTCCAAGGGATCCAACATCTCTGTGCCCTGAGGGCACCTGCACTTACAGACACATACCCATATACAGGTATATATGAATTTAAACTGGAGAGACGGCTAGGTGATTGAGAACATGGCTGCTTGTCTAAGTGACCTGGCTTCACTTCCCAGCACCCACACAGTGGCTTCCAAACATCTATAACTGCAGTTCCAGGGGATCCAACACACTCTTCTGGCTTCTGAGGCATTACACAGACATGCATTCCAGCAAAACATCCATAAACATAAAATGAAAAAAAATAAAGAAAAAAATCAACCATTCAGTCTATTCTAGTACCCACAAAGCCAGAGAGACCAAATGAATGCAGAGGAATAACAACTTTCAAATACAGAAAAGCAACACCTTGTTTAACCATCTACACCAAAGAAGCATATACAAGTCAACTGTACCAGATGAGAAAAAAAAATTAAATAAAAAATTTAGTATCCCCACAAGGAACAACACAATCAAAGAGGAAATCAATTAAATTCACAGAATACAGCTCATTCAATAATTTAAGATCCATAATTAATTGGTAGAATTGAAAGTCTTTGCATTTTCGCATCAATCTACAGTACATTGTATTTAAAAATACTTCCACAGGTCCAAGGCACAAAGGCACAATTAACCACGATGATGATGGTGACCACGTTACATTCTATCGACCAAAACCAGGCCTCTCCTAACCTGATTAGAGCCACACTCAATCACGGCATGACAGACAAGAAATGAATCTATAGTCTACCCTTGATTTCAAACAACGGCTTAGGAAAATGGTTCCGAATATAAAATTATGGAAAACATGACAGTACATCAAAGCAAAGCAAGTTTAATTAGGCTTAGCTTGATAATTGCCGAAAACAAAGAGCCCGCCTCACAGCATGGCTGGGATAAAATCCAGCAGTAAGGCCGGTTGATCCAAATTAAAACCGCCCTATCTACCATCCCACGTGAATCCTTTTATCTGAAAGCTACAGAGAACAAAGAATTTCAATTCCACGCAGAATTACACAGGGCTGGTCTCTTTTCATCGGGGTTCAGTTTGGCTAAAACCTGCTGATGTATGTTTCGAGTTGCTATTTTTAAAAGAGAGCACGTAAAGACTTTAAGATAAAAGCCAACAGACTAACAGATACCAGCAAAAGTTAGTGTTCCTGAGGCATCGGCAGATTCACGGAATCGGCTTCCGCTTTTCCCCCTCAGGAGTCATGCAGGAACAAATGTCACAGTCTTGCAGCCAAATTCTCTGAATTATTGATTCTGTAGAAGGGGAATATAGAAACCGGCCTGCTAGGAGAATTACAAAATAGCCCCAAATTTTTAGATAAGTTAGGAACATTGTAAATTAATTGGGGCGAAGTGTTCTTGCTACGTTAACTTTCAAGGAGAAGAATGGTAGAAGGAATGTTAGCGGTGGGAACAGGAAGTGCTGCTGCTCCTGCTGCCTGCCTCGGCCCAGTTCACAGCCTCACTTCCATCACCGACGTCTCCTCTCCTGAACCTCCATCACATCCTCCAGCCATGGTCTCCACTGAATTAGCATTTAAACACACATATGCACACACATATCAAATGTTAGCTCGTTTACATAATTCTACCGAATTGTTAAAGAAAAAAAAATCAGTGCTTCCGTGGAAAGCACTCAATCCCACTAATAATAAAAATACTAATTAAGACATCCATTAAATGTCATTTTTGTTTGCCAAACAGGCACAGCGTGCAATGGGAAATAATAGCTAGTAGTGTCAGGAAAGTTTGGGGAGAAACCCTTCTAGACTGATGTTCAGTAGAAGCACCATGTAAAATTACTCTTTCAGAAACCAGTTCGACCATATAAAATTATGTGTCGTTTGGTATTACTTCTCTTTTTAAATGTGTGTTTATTCTTTGTGTGCCTTTATGTATGTTGTATCTGAGTGCGGGTGTGCCATAGTGTACATATGGAGGTCAGAGGACAGCTTTCAGGAATCCGTTCTTTCCTTCCACTGAGAGATCCAGGGGTTGGATGCAGGTCATCAAGCACTTCTGCCCACTGAACTATCTTACCATCCCCACATCAATATTATAAAGGTAATAATAATCAAAGCTATGAACAGAGATGCATGTAGCAGAGCTATAGCATGTTAGGCTAAAATTGCCACTCTGAGCAGAAGCATCGTAAAGGTCTGGCGTTAAAATGCAGCAGCTGTGCATGGTGGCACATACTTTTAATCCCAGCACTCTAGAGGCAGAGGCAGGCATACCTCTGTGAGTTCGGGGCCACGCTGGTCTATACAGGGACTTCCAGGACAGCCTGGGCTACATAGTGTGATCCTGACTTGAAAGAGAGAGACAGAGGCAGAGGCAGAGAGAGATGCTGCAGAGCAGTACCCAGCACTAGGATTATAGCTCAGTGGTAGAGCACTTGCAGAGCATCCAGGAGGCTCTAGGTTCCATCCCCAGCACCAACAGGAGGAAAAGTTTGACAGGTAACTCAGACTTTGCATTGATACTGATTGACAGGTCTCTAGAGGAAGAGCAGACTTTACTAAATGAGACGGATAACTAAACCCAAGGCTACAGATACAGCAAATGAGAAACAAGGAGCAAGTTGCCCTGTTCACAATGCCCTACAAAGTTGCTGATGCTGCACTTAGAAAATATATTGACTGTTTAATAATATATATGTAATAAAGAATTCAAGTAATATAGAAAATGTAAAATAAAGTTAAAATCTCGCCTGAACTGCAATACATGAAATAAGTCATTATTAATATTAAAGTACACACACTTCCTAAATTTCCTTCTGCAGACATAGACTAGACAGGGAAATACTTTCATAACAATAGGCTTATAATATAACTTCTACTTTTATTAAAAAGCATTATGTTTAATTTTATTTTAATTTAACAGGAGGAATAGAAAATAAAGAGAAACCAAAGGGAGAGCTGATGACTAGATAAATGCTTTTCACCACTAGAGACGGCTTTCCATAAAGTAGCCTCCAAGGCGAAGCAAAAAGGAGGCTGGTGTCATTCAGTTTAAAATCTGTATATGTTTCAACTTTAGGCACTATTAATGGTATCTATAATAAAAGATAAGGAAATAAAAGCTTTTAAACTTTTTATTATGCATGGCAGGGATGTGTGTGGAATAAGTTCTCTGCTACCTTCACGTGTGTTCAGGTCACCAAGCTCGTGAGGCAGGCATATTTACCTGCTGAGCTGTCTCATAACCCTGAACACACACATTTGTTTTCTTTCCTTCTCTCCTCCCTTTCTTCTTTTTATGTTTTTGAGACAGGGTCTCACTATGTAGCCTTGACTGGCCTGGACTTGTTATGTAGATCAAGCAGGGCTCAAACCCACAGAGACCCACCTGCCTCCCAAGGACCGAGATTAAAGGCATGAGTTATCATGCACGGCCTTTATATTTATTTTTGCTAAAGGCATGAGTTATCATGCACGGCCTTTATATTTCTTTTTGCTTTCTTCTTTTTGTAAGCAAGATTAGTCTCAGTGGATAGGAAATATATCTGATGATATTTATATTCAGTTCTCTCGTCCTAATTCTCTGATCAGTTTGACAAAACTTTGCAAAGAAGACAAGAGTCAAGAGTCTGTGTCTTCTGTTGAGAGTATAAGAAGCGCTGACCTATAACTCCAGTTCCTATAGATTCACAACCGCCAGTGGGTTTTTATACACACATTCACACAACTGAAGTCAAGTCATATTTAAAAGTGGACACAAAGACATCTTCAAGATGCAGAATGACTGTCAACTTCAAACTATACACCTAGCAAAATACTTTTCTAGGGCTGGAACTATCGTTTTCAAACAAATGATAGTGAGATACATTATGGCAACAGCTCTTTTCTAAAGAGACTGTGTGTGTGTCTGTGTGTGTGTGTGTGTGTGTGTGTGTGTGTGTGTGTGTGTGTGTGATGTGATGTACATACATGCACCCATGTGCATATCTGTGTACATGCATGTGGAGGTCAGAGGTTGGCACTGGGTGTCTGTCCTGATGACTCTCTTACACTTTAATTTTTAAGGCAGATTCTTTCTGAAGCTTATTGATTCAGCAAGGCGGGCTGGCCAATGGACCTCCAAGGGTCCACCCCCACATCTCAGCAACTGTGGTTATCAAACCATACCTCACTTTTATGTGGGTGTTCAGGATCCAAATTTAGGTTCTTATCCTTGCGTGGCAGGCACTTCATTGACTGAGCCATCTCTCCCCAGCTCTCCCCTACAAAAACTTCTAAAATGAGAATTTTAAGAAGAAGGACATGCCCTAGAAGCATGGTCTGCAATGTAAGAAAAACAACAGAGAGAGAGAGAGAGAGAGAGAGAGAGAGAGAGAGAGAGAGAGAGAGAGAGAAAAGCAAAGAAAATGTTAGCATAGAGGTCAGCGTAAGCTGATACTTTCTGCTAAAAGTGAGAGACTTCCCAACTGTCTTAGTTTTCTCATTGCTGTGACAAAGTCCTCACTGGAACAACTTCAAGGGGAATGGTTTAATTTGGCTCACGTTCCAGAAAGCACAGCCCAGTGTGAAGTGGAGGCATGGCAGCTAGGTCGGCTCCATCAGTGGTGGCAGAAGCTTGCAGTGACGCTTGTTCACATCTTGGTGGATCCGGAAGTAAAGAGCTAGACCAGAGGTGGGGCAGGGCTAAAGCCATCAAAGGCCTGTCCCTGATAGTCCACACCTCCCAGTCAGGCCCCATGTCCCAAAGTTTCCACGACCTTTCAAAGAAGCAGCAGCAGCTGGATATCAAGCGTCCACACACACAAGGCTTTGGGAGTGTTTCACACACAAAACTCAACACCAAATTATTATACAAAGATTAGCATGGCTTTGATCCTTACATTAGGTAAGGGAAGTGCAAGGAAGGGAGGGGGATCCTCCTGGAGTCTTATGAAACCTCCTTCATAATCAATAGCAGTCCACATCCTGAAGTTACCTAGTGACTGTAAGCTCCCCGTCAACTTGTCAGCATACAAAAAGACACTCATCATTTTGAAGATTCAAGTATCAAATTGTCAAAAATATTTTAAATAGGATAGCATCCAATGATAGAGATATTGATATATTATAGCAATGAAAATGGAATCAAGCAGGCTACCTAACCCTGGTTCTGTGTACACCCTTCAGAAGGAAGAAATGTGCCCCCAAACTGGAGACAAGCTATTTGAAGGACTGCCTTTATGCATTCTATTTCTAGGATTAAGGAGATAAAGACAGAAAGAAAAGAAACATTTTGGGCCTGCTCTGGAAGTCTTTGTGACCGTTTTACACTGTTAAACATGGGTTGCTCATTTAAAAAAAAAAAAAAAGTAATAGCAAACAACGAAAACACCAGCACAATGCTAACATGCCTTTCTATGGTTAGTAATTGGTCCAGTCCATCAGCAAATTGTGTGGCTCTGTCTTCCGCTGGGGTGAGACTACATCAGTTTTCAGGCTTCCATTGGACCTCACTAGCTTCTAAAGCAAGAACAGTCTCAATAAGCTTTACCCTCACAGATGTCTATGTGGTATAATGGTGCTAAGAGACAATGCCAGTTATTGCTCTGCCATCTTCCGAGATGTTTTATACCATCGCCTTTCCCTCACTCCTTATATAACATACTTGCTCCTTCCTTTGACACTTCTCTCACTGCTGTGAGGAAACATCTGACAGATGCAACTTAAGTAGTGGGGGAGGGGTACTTGGCTCACAGTTTGAAGGTGCAGTGAGTAGTGGTGGAGAAATCATTAAGGCATCAGGAAGTGGGGTGGCTGCTCATGTTGCATCTACAGTCAAGAACCAGAGACAGATGGGTGCTGGCCCTCAACTTGATTTCTCCTTTTTATTAGGTCTGAGACCCCAGTGCATGAGACTGTGTCATGGCTGGGTTGGGGTGGGTCTTCCCATCCCTGTTAACCTAATCTAAAAACTCCCTCACATGCATACCCAGAGGGTTGCCTCCTAGGTAACTCTAGATTCTGTCAGGTTGACAGATATTAACCACCACACCCTTCTCTTCATTTGTACACAAACTTTTCTATGTTTGGGAGGGACACTAGGTTGGGCTACTGTAATCATTCTGGCTGCAGGCAGCAACATGAGTCTAGCAAGTGCCTCCCCTTAGACCAGTTGCACTGAGACCTGGTACCAGGACAGAAGAAATAATAATCTGTATTTAGCCCTCAGGCAAAAACTACATTCACTGGTGACCCCAATTTTGCTAGTCAGGTTAAGGCATGCTCCACTACCTCCAGGTCCTTAGGACTGTTGAGACAAGATTTAAAAACACCCAGCCCTTTGCTTAGGAATCATCTTGCTTCCAACACTTGTAATTATAACCCTGGTCCTGAGACTGCTGCATCAAGTAGTGGGGAAAGAGGTGATAAGGAAAAAAAATCAGTCATTATTCTAGTGTGCCCTTCCTTGGCAAGAATTGCAGGGTCATATCAGCATCCTTCCCTATCCCACTTTCCCTGGAGAGCAGGCAAGGACTGTGGCAAAGCGTGAGCCAACTCCTCCTGCCTCTCTCTCTCTTCACCTTAGATGAGCAGTGTTTCAGAGAGAGAGAGAGAGAGAGAGAGAGAGAGAGAGAGAGAGAGAGAGAGAGAGGGAGGGAGAGAGGTGAAAGTCACTTTGGTAATAACAGCACTAATTCATTCATGAAGAGGAGCCACATTTATCTATGGGTGTATGTATTTAGAATACATTAGAAATAGCATTTGTTTAGGGAAATGGCAGTATTGGGTTCTCCTCCAGAGACTATGACCTCTCCAGTCGTGGGTAGTTGGCTATGTTTAAGCGTCGGGCATGAAGCCCTTCCTATTAAGTAGGTCTCCAATGCAATTAGACGATTTTAATTAACCTCGCTATTCAGATAATTTTTAATGTTAGTGTACATTCTTATCTGGGAAGGGCAGTTCTACTATCCAGCCTCACTCGGCCCTGTTACTTTTTCTCTCCCAATAATAGACCTTGGAGGCTGGGTCACACATCTCTAGCAGTTTAGAATCTCTAACCCAAGAAGCTTCATCAGGGACATGAAGGCACAGTTCTCTGTGACACATTATCAGAAGCGAGACCAGAATAGAATGAGAGTTAAGAAAGGAGATTCATTCAGTCACTTAAGTCCATCCTGAAGAGCAGCAACAAAATGGGCATCCCGGGCTAGAAATCAACAAACATCACCTGCGGAGGTTCCCCGAGGAGTCTACACAATCCATCTCACAATGGCACTTAAGGATTATTATTTTGAGTCCTCTGTGGATCTGACCTCCCTTTAAGTGCCCCTCTAAATACAAGTGTCTGGGGTTATAAGATCTTGATCAGCTAGTGTTTATTGAGTACCTACTATGTGCCTTCTGCTGTGCCCAGAGCTGTGGGAGACTAATGTGAAGTACTTAACATCTTTGACCTTTCAGAGCCTACCAGTTGGGGATAAAAGGTGTGCTCCCATACTGCAGTAGACTGACTCAAGCCAGGAGATAAGTGCTCTTCTCCGAGCTCACACTGGGTCTGAAGGTTGGATCAGCCTGATTAAGCCTGCTGGGCAGCCCCTGAGAGGTCATTTGGAGCAACTCTTCACACCAAAGCCCTCCTCGTAAACTCCTGTTTGTGGAGCAGCCACGGCCAGCAGTTAACCGCTAACTGCAACTGACACTATAAAAATGGGGAATTATCGAGCTTTTTGTTGTAAAAGGTTTGTGAACCACCTATTAGCCTAGCCAATTTCCCTGATGAAGCTTGTAAAATTGTCATTTTGAGTCACACTGAATCAGTCCCAGGCTCATGGAAGCTTCCTTAGTGCAAGAGGGCAAAAATGAGTTTAAATCCACCAAGAGGTGGGAACACCCAGTCCCATGACCATCCTGGGCCCCCTAAAACCTAGTGTGTACCTATCACTCATGAATCAGAGTCAGTATCTGTAAGCACAAAGTTTAGGTTGGACAGACATCCAGTGAGAAGAATTATGGAAACATCTTTGGGCTCAAAACCCATCACTGTTAGTTCTGTGACCTTGTTCCACGGACTCCCCATCTGCAAGATGGATAGGAGAGAGCCTGCTAGAAGGTTGTTTGAGGGTCAGTATAACAAAATAAAGAGAGTCAGGCGCTGAGCAGTGGTCAGTAGTTGTGCATGTCCCCAGCTCACTTCTGTATTTCAGAAGTTTTGTTCTCTGGCCCTACCCCAACCCACAAACTTTAATATTCTGGGATGCTATTCATTTGGCATTTACAGAAGCTTTAATGAGTACACAGTGGTGCTGAAACGTAGAAGGTAGAGAGAATATTGGGATCAGAGAGGGATTAATGAAACATACACAAACACTAGAGCCACAGGGCTCATCGTGGGAGAGGGGACAGAAAAACTAAGAACCAGAGAGAGTGGATGCCTACCGTGAAACAGAATCTACTGAACATGACAGCACCATTGTACACATGAACTCACAGTGACTATGGCTGCATACATGCGATCTGTATAAGATCAAGCCAGATAAAAACCCCAGCATGGACACAGAGGAGCACAGAGAATTCCCAACCCCAGCTAAGAAGCTCTTGGCAACTAATGGCTGCTAGAAAAGAGAGAATCAGTTTCCTCAGGGATGCAGCTCCTGAGAGGCTACCCTCAGCATGCTCCAGCAAATGACCCTGTGCCCAAGCACCTCTAGGCAGCACTTGGTAGACTCAGTGGGTTGACAGAGAGCAGATAGGAGTGAGGGACATGAAGGTGGGTGAGATAGGAGAGGTAGGGGAGAAGGGAGTGGTTTTTATCAAGATGTGTTAATATGCATGGATAAAATTGTCAAGCAACTAAAGACAAAAAAGATAGAGCCAAACCTCAGCAGGTGTTCAAGCTTTGAGTAGCCTGTGATAAAGCGAAGGAGAGAATATAGGGGGGCCTGCCCCAGCAACGCTGAGAGATGAAAGAGCAACATTACATGGCTGAAGACTACAACCAGACTTGGGTAGGAAAGGAGCAAGGGTACTGGTTATGAGAACGTATGCACTGTTCACCTGTGTGCATAAAAGTACGCCGAACATGGCATTCGGTCCTCTCAGAAAGCCTATTAAGTGGGCATACTTATACTATCCCATAATTATTTATTGACCACCATGTCCCTTGCAAGGACTTAGAAGATGGCAACATGGTAAAGACTGTGCAACCAACTAGAATATGCAACCACAGGCTCTGCGAGGCTTCTATGTTCCTAGCTGTACATTGCTACCCCACCGAGGAAATAAGAAACAGGTAGCACGAGAGTATTCAGTATTTGGGGAACCAGTGGGTTAGTTATAGAACA
Source organism: Uromys caudimaculatus (assembly GCA_028551405.1). Taxonomy (NCBI): domain Eukaryota; kingdom Metazoa; phylum Chordata; class Mammalia; order Rodentia; family Muridae; genus Uromys; species Uromys caudimaculatus. The sequence continues at coordinate 54,180,113 of CM052708.1, read as the reverse complement.
ATCAGACAGAGTTTTAAGGTTTGGGCTAATAATTATGACAGCTGAGAAGTCCCTACAACCTACAGTCTGCAAGTTATAGTCCCGGCAAGTCAGGAGTACAGTCCAAACACCTGACAAGCCAGGAGTCCACAGGCCTGAGTCCTTGAATACTAAGAGCAGGAAAGGATGCTTGTTCCAGCTCAAAAGTCAAGCAGGATGAATTTAAAATCCACCCACGTGGCCTTTTGTTCTAGTCAGGCCTCCCACAGAAAGGAAGAGATCACTCATAGAGGAGAAAGCAGACTGCTTTACTCAGACCACCAACCCCAGTTTTGACATTTCCTGGAAACACTTTACAGACACAGAAATAATGGTTAGCCAGAGACTAGGCATCTCATTGCCTAGCAGGTTGACAGAGAAAAATAAAACATTATAGGGTAAATTGGAAAGAACTAGAGGAACAGACAGATGTGTGGGTAGATTGGAGAGGACTAGAGAGCCAGACAGATGTGTTTCTAATCATTGTTGTGAAGAGGAAGAAGCCATCAGAGTGTCTAGGTGAAGAGTAGTTGGTGACTCTAATGTCCTTTATATTAAATTCTAAATGCACGGCTAGCCATGTAAAAAGACATCATTTATCAATGATTTTAAGTGACAATAAAGTACAATTCCTGATAACCCAGACTAAAGGGGATGTGTCAACCAGATATAACATCCAATCTTTCACTGGGTCCCGTTCATGCAAAAAAAAAAAAGAGAAATGTTTAATTAAGAACATTACGCTTTGATTGATAAAGTTGAGGAAATGATGCTAAGACAGTAGATTAGCTAAAAATAGTCTATCCGTGTGCTAATAACTAAATGTGATAAGTATACCATGCTAAAGGGAAAGAATAATCCTTGCTCCTAGGAAACACAAGCTGGAATATGAAAGGATAAAGAATGAGCTGTTTGTCATCATGAACAGACAGACACAAATATATACATACGTATACGGAAGATAGATGATAGGTAAGTATAAACATATAGAGATATGCCTATGTAATATACTTGCAAGATACATACAGAGAATAAGTAAGTAGATAGGTAAGTAGATACATAGAGAGAGAGTTGACTGATATATAGATAATATAGACAGATAAGTAGAGAGACTTAAAAATATAGATGAGATCGATAGATAGATGATAGATAGAGAGATAGATGATAGATAGATAGATAGATAAATAGATAGACAAACTACATGCATTACAGATAAGTAGATTCATGCATGCATATGTAGATTACATACAGATGAATACATACATATGTGCATACATATATAGATGATAGATATATAGGTAGATAATAGGAAAATGAGATGAAGATGGGTAAATAGATAAATGATAAATCAAAGAGAGAGATGATAATTAGATAATGAGGTAACATATTAATCACAGGCTAAAATAGATTAAACCTTGTCAGGTTTTCTTCATACTGTTCCTCAAGCTCTATAAATTTACTGTTGTGTCTCAATAAAATTTCAAAAAGAAATGACATAATATTTGTAGTCACTTTCATTTTTAATAATTGAGAATTCATGCCTTGGTGAAATATTTGAGGCCTAAAGATCAATTGTTTAGTCTTTTGGGTTTTTTGTTTTTTGTTTTGTTAGTTGGTTGGTTGGTTGGTTGGTTGGTTGGTTGGTTGGTTGGTTGGTTGGTTTGCTTTGCTTTGCTTTGGGTTTGTTTTGGTTGGTTTGGTTTTTGGAGACAGGGTTTCTCTGTGTAGCCCTGACTGTGCTGGAACTCCCACTGTAGATCAGGCTGTCCTCGAACTCATAGAGATCTGCCTGCCTCTGCCTCCCTAGTGTTGGAAGTAAAGGCGTGTGCCACCACCTCCCAGGTGATCAATTGGTTTTTTAAATAAAAATCTAGCCTAACATTTTTTCCTTAAAAAAAAATTATCTGAAGTCAAGGAAAGAAGTAAAAAACTTAACTAGTATCTTATGCTGTCTACACCCTTTACAGATTTTAACATTTACTCTTTAAAACAAGTCTTCAAGGTAGACTTAACCCTCAGTTTCCACATCCTGAAAATGGGCTCAAATCACCTTTTAAAAGGAGCTCAAAGCTCCTAAGGTAAGAAATACAAACTGGACTTGAATCCAGAGCTAATCAATATTCAGAGTGCCATGCTGAATGTTCATTCACTAACTGTTCATTCGGTATGCAAATATCACAATCATCTCATAATTTATATATAAAATTTATGTACCCAGTATATTATTGTTGCTACTAAAACTCTCTTCCTAGCTCATTCTAAAATCATCTCTGTCATAGAATGCTTTACATATGTCCACTCAGAAGCTTTGATGGATGAGGGGAATTGTGAAGCCAAGCAGCAGTGCCAGCTGCACGCACCATGTGTAAATACATATGTACACCCAGTGCACACATACATACATACACACTTACACCGATGGTCCACGGGTAGCTGCGCTCGGACTCCTGGTTACTCAAACTTTCTGATACCAACAAAACTAAGAGAACATACACAGATACATAGAGAAAGATTTCCTATAAGGGATTGGCTCACAGAATTACAGAAGCCCCAAAAGTCCTGTGATCTGTTGTGTAGATGCTGGCCCAGCAGAGCCAGAGGTGTAAGTCCAGTCCAGCATTAGGTGCAGTGGTACAGACCAACATGGCTTCTCCACAGCACTGAGGGAATGAAGGCAGGAGGATCAGTAGTTCAAGGCCAGCCTGGGTACATGAAAGCCTGTCTCAAAAAGCCAATTTGATGATGATGATGAGAATGGTGGTGGTGGAGGTGGTGATGGTGATGGTGGTGGTGGTGATGATGATGATGAAGAAAATAATTCAGAGATCTAAGGAGTGGTGCTGTAAGTTACAGTCAAAATCTGAAGACCAAGACTGGCAAGATGGCTCAGTGGATAAAAGCACTTGCTGCCAAGCCTGGTGACGTGAGTTTGACCCTGGAACGCACATTGTAGAAGGAGAGAACCAACTCCTGCAAGTTTTCCTTTGACTTCAAACGCACACCATGACACACACATACCCACATAATACAGAGAATAATACGTAAATATTTTTTATAAATTTAAACCACAGACCATAGAATCAAGTGCCAGTGTTTGGGGACCAGAGAAAATGGACATCCAGGCTCTAGAAGAGAAAGCAAAGCCATCCTTTCCCTGTGTCTTTGTTCCATCAGGACCTCAGCATGCTGGAGGGTCCCCCACATCGGTGGGTATGAAGCCTTTCTCCTCAGTAAGCCAATCTCTTCCAGAAACAAAGCCTTGCCGGCTGATCCTGGCCAGTAAAGCTGACCCAGTATTAACCACCAGATTCCTTACTAGCCCAGATCCTGATACTCTCGACACTCCTTCAGGCATTATCAGCTACTCCGGGCCCACAGCAAATCAGGACCTCCCAAAGCCCCAAGTCCTCCGGTAATCACCAGACAGTGCACTCCACTGGATTAATTTCCGTTGTCATGTTCTCTATTGTGGTGCCAAACAGATCTGAAAGATGCAGAACCAGACCGAGAGTTTAGAGACCACATAGAATGGAACTGAATGTGAGAAGTGTCACTTATCACAGGCTGACTTCATCTTTTCCCCACTACAGTGGCATTTGAAATCTCTCTATTACTCATTTAGATTCCAGTCTCTGAGCTCCCCTCTCCTTCCTTCCAGCTCCTAAAGTCAAACAGATTTTTCTCAGCAAAATAACCCTCAGTTACTACCAGGGACAGACTGGTATGTGGGCTACAGCAGATGTACAAGACACGTTCTACAGGCATTTTAAAGGGTTCGGTGTCAAGATAAAATTTGTCTAATGTAGCATTTCCTCTCAAGTGCAATTTATCATCCCTTAGATGTCGAACTCCTTATAAATATTAGATATCCTTTTTTATCACAAGCCTGGTTTGTTATTTTACCCTTGTTGAGGACAAGCTCCGGAATTAAATTGACTCTTTCCCTTCCGCTTGTCAATTCAGTTTCACTTTCAATTCTATTTTCTCCCTCCCTCTTTGCATTGAAATTCAGCGCATAGCTGACATTTTGAAAAACAATGTCAATTAGAATTCACCACTTCTGTGGAAGCCATTTTTTGTCCCCAAATGCCTTTTCACACACCTCTTGGTGGACTTACATCCTAGGAAAACCAATACTGGCTACAAAGTCTGTCTGTTTGTGGCCCAGCCCTAACTCTATAGAGTCAGGAGCCTTTTGCTGGGACACAGCAAAGAATTCCCCAGTTGCTTCTAACGTTCGCAAGTCCAATAATGTACGGTATTGACACTCAAAGATGTCACCTGTACCAGCCAGTTTGATGTGGCAACCCAGGAGGAGTGGCTACAGGACTACAAACAACTCACGTGACAGTGTGGGATCCAACAAGGCTGACAAAGCCAGGGCCTCCTGGTAAGAGTTAGGAAGACCAGCGTATAAACAATGACATCAGAAATTGGAAGCCTCGCTGGCTCTGCAGATCAGAAAAGCATGCGGATGGTAGTTAGGGCAGAGGCTGTGACTTAAACAGACAGTGTCCTCTTTGGGTTCAGATCTTTTTATAAGGCTTTAAGAGGGGGCAGAGTCCAAACCTTCGAGCCTATTTGAGCCAAACAGGCCCCACCAACAGGCAGCTCCTTGTGAGGCATACCCCGGCTTCCCAACTGAAATGAATCACCCCCTCCCAATAGTCTGTCTACCACACTAGTGTGCCTTATTTACAACCCTTGAAATATCGGATGTGGAAATGTTTTGTAAACTGAAAAGCATTACACAAATGTCAGGTGTTGGGGACTTGGCAGGGGAGCAATAGATAATGCATCTCTTCCATTCCCGAGTCAGGAACCAATTGAGAGACTCGGGAGCCAGACGGAGAGTGACAGTCAGACTTATTGCCGATAACAGCTGGCTTGGATTCAGGGCACCATGAACTCACTACGCTTCTCTCCTGAGTTAGAATCATCCACCAAATGAAGGAGATTGCTTTCGCAGTGGAGACAGGCTGACTAAAAAAGCCTACTGTCGCTAAAGGTGTCTGCCATTCTCCAGAAAAGGCTGAGTAGGGAGCAGAGCCAGGCCCGATGTGGTACCTTCAGAGCCTCCGCGTAGAAACAGAGAGAAAACAGAAGGTCTGCTCAGACAGAGGCCTATGCTGTTGTCCTTTTCGTGTGTGTGGTAGACTGGGCTACATACCGAGGACATACAACAAGACCTCAGGAGACTTGCGCTCTAGGAGAAACTCTTACCAATCCAAACGTGATGGCCCTACAAGCATTGGGAAGGGTGGCGTTGACTCCGCCTTGAGTTGGCTCTCCGAGTATGCATAGAAGCTCAGCAGATGGAAGAGAGAAGAAAGGGAATTATTCCCACTGAAGGAGGCAGCAGAGCAAAACTAGAAAAGCTCAAACCCTTTATGGGATGAAATGAGACACAAGTAAGCAAACACCAACAGCTACCGGAAAGATAGGACACCGGATACTATCACCCTGCTTCACACCAGGGCTGAAGGTCTAGCTTGATATCCCAGTCTTTTATAAATAAAAACGAATAGTTTTCCTTTCTAATTCTCTCCTACAGTAATGAAAGGTTTTCTGGGTTTGGGTTTTTGGTTGTTGTCTTGTTTTGTTGGTGTGGGGGGTGTCGAACTCACAAAGATCCGTCTACCTCTTCCTCCTGAATGCTGGGATTAAAGGCATGCTCCACTATGCCCAGCCTTGTTTGGTGTGGTTTGTTTTGTCTTGTTGTTGTTATTGTTTGAGACATAGAACCACGATATAGCCCAAGATGTCCCCAAACTCACGGTGTTCTCAAGTGTGAGATTCAAGCATGAACCACCATATCTTGCTCTCGCTTCTCTTTCTTTTTTATTTAAACTTTTAATATTTTATGTGTGTGTGTTTCCAGCATGTATGTATGTGCACAACATGTGTGTGTGTGTGTGTGTGTGTGTGTGTGTGTGTGTGGTGTGGTGTGTGGAGCTCAGAAGAGGTGCTGGATTCCCTGAGACTGGAGTTACACATGGTTGTGAGCCACTGTATGGATGCTGGGAATCCAGCCTAGGTCCTCTGCGCAAGCAACTAGTGCTCTTGACTGTGGAACCAACTCTCCAGCCCCATGTTTTTCTTTCATGCAAATAAATAAATAAATGTTGAAAACTGTCTTGAAAAGGGCACCTGTGTGAACTCAGACACATCGTGGAATTCTTTAACAAAATGCACAGTTCTGGAGCTGGAGAGATGACTCAGCAGTTAAGAGCACTTAGTGCTCTTACAGAGGACCCAGTTCTAAGCACCCACATGGGGAAGCTCACAACTACCTGCGCCTCCAGTTTCAGGGGATCTGATGCCCTCTTCTGGTCTCCATAAACACCTGCAATACATGTGACATACACATGCATACACATGTATGAAAATTTGAAAATGTTTTTTAAAGTACAGTTTCATAGACACTAGAAAACAAGAGCTGATACCATTCTTTACTCATAGTCCATCACACATTAAAAGGAACTTGTGTCCCATACATCCTTAATCAATATGTGACGAATCTGCTGGTTGTTCCAGAGTAAAACCCATATCCAGGTATACCTTCCCATATGTTCTGTTCCCCGTACACTGAAAAGCAGGGAGATTGACTACTCCCTCCCAACTTACATCTTCAGGATCCCTGTACAGTTGCCATCAGTGGAATGCTTCAAAGAAGCTACCTTCATTTTACTGAACAGAATTAAATCCGTCTGTTGTCTGTTTTTCAAAAGATGCTTTCCTAAAATCCTCGATTATGAACTCTAAGCCGTCAGAGTCACTAACAATCGCTAACAATTTCCAGTGCCTCCCCTAACCAGCCGCTTCAGAGCATTCTCCTCTTTGTCTTCTCACTAGCTCTCCCTGGCCTTGAACATGAGCTCAAGAGTTACCTGTGAAAGCTCATGACTAGCTGGATTTCACACCAGCAGCATCCTCACTAAACAAACATCAACTGGGACTCTTGACCAGAATATTTCTAAATGTCAGTCTGTCCTCACCCTCCACATGGCTGCTGCTTCTGTTCCCAGGAGCCCATTGTTCGAGTGTAGTTATGACTCAGAGTGCTGAACTGCTCAGAAAGAAATACCACACATGCACATGCACACGTGCACACACACATGCACACACCTGTAACAAAATGACAAGAGTTTAATACAGCAAAAGATTATACAAAAAAATTAAGATACTCAATTGGTAAGTGGATAAACAAACTGTCTGCTGAAATTAAATATAAATGATTAAGAATCAGGTGAAAATTTTATCCTCTCAAGTAATCAAAGCAATAGAAAGTGAAACAATGATAAAATAAAACTTGTTAAGAAAGGTGTCTGAAAGACAACATCCAAGGATGTCAAGATCTAGAAAGACAGATACTGTTACACACTTCAGATAAATTGGCATAATTTTTGGTGAGAGCAATTTCAGAGCGAATGCTTCCAGCTTTTAGATTCTAATGAGAATCAGAGTAACGTTAGTAACGTTGTTACTTATGTTACTAAAATACAGAACGGTTGCAGTAGTCATGTTGTCTCTTGGTTTTACCTGTTTGTTGACACAGGATCTTTGCTACATAGCCCAGGCTAGCCTCAAATTCTCCAACCTCTGATTCCCTCTTGATGTCTATTTCTCTTATGTGTTGTCTTTTCTTTTCCTTTTCTGTCTTGGCAATTTAACCAGGACCTCATGCATGCTAGGCAAGCTCCTACCACTAAATGATATCCCCAACCTTCTTTTGTCTTTTTCACTTTGAGGTAGGGTCTTAATAAGTTACACAGTTTGGCTTTGAACTCACTCTGTATAGATGAGACCTCCCTGAAGCTTCTGATCCTCCTGCCTCAGCCTCCCTAGTAGCTAGGATTATAGACCCGTGGCACTGGGCCCAGCTTAATGTTATCACTGTTGCTATTTGTTTGTTTTTCATGAAATGATTAAATGAATTAGTATTTACTATGCTGATAAAAAATTTAATGCATGACAAAATATACCTGTATGTATATGTAGCCTACTTGTGTGACTATAAAGTTATGCCTAGAGAAAGGACAGGAGAGGATACGCTAGAAAACCACACACAGTTGAGTGCTGCTACCTTCATTTTCCCATTATTCAAATTGTCTTTAATAAAAATGTGTCATATCTGTGACAGGGAGAAAAGTTTTAAAAGACACTGGAATCTGGAATCAAGAATCCTGGCTTCTTGCCTAAGTTCTGCCACTAAAAGAATGATCAAGCTTCCAATAAAGTACATCGTCTCTCTTAGTGTAATGTTTTTTTTCTGGAAGTCTCTGTAATGTGCCAGCATGGCCAGTCTGAGCTGGTGGTTATAATTCCTTTGCCTGTAAGCTCGCAGATGGAGCATGCACCCAGATGGAGAGGGTGGAGTCTTATGTTTTCAAGTTGCTGCAGGGAACCAGTACGGTTCTCCATCCTCATCATTTACCTACTGGTCCAGGTGGTATCGTGGGACAGCAGTCAGTCTGAGGCTGTCCTACCCTCCCTCAGATCTTCATTCGGCTTCTCTAAATCCTGGACAAGATACAAGCTTAACTCTGTAACAAGCACACTTGTTTCTCCTGAAGTAAAGGCACAAGAGCTGGCATAGATATGACCCATCCCTGTAGATACCAGCTCGGACCTCTGGGTTCTCTCCTAAACTTCACATCTATGTACCTGCCCCAAGATCAAATACAAAGGCAACACCTTCCACAATTATGTCAGGTCAAATGTCCACAATAATCAAATACACAGATACCTGGGGCTTTCCTTCTCCAGCTGAACTATGACTGATACAAGTATAAAGTGGGGTTTATTTGTAAAAGCCCACATTTCCATCTAGAAGATTTATGGATTTATTTGCTAGGGTTTAAGATTCCTTCCGGCCCTTGAGTGGAAGAATGGCAAGCAAACACAGTCTCTGAATCCATAATCAGTTGGAAATCCATAGAATCATCTTTTCTACACAAAGCTCACACCGATGTTGGTTGGACAATTAAGGATGTGACCAGCAACCGTGGCTGTCTCCTCCGCTTTCAGAATCCCATGAGAGAGTAAAAGGAATATGAAAGGTATCAACTCAAAGGCCAAGAGAATGAGACATATGCCAAGAGCAGCTGGAAGACATACTGCAAATGAAATAATGGCGTCATAGTTTGACCATCAAGTGTCCTGGCAGGCTTGTGTGTTCAGTTCTAGGTCCCCAGTTGATGGTGCTTTTGGAGAAGGTTCTGGAAAATTAAGAAAGGGTGAGGCCGAATTAGCAGGAATCCAATATCTGCCAGTGACAGTGGGGCATAGCTGAAGGAATTGAGCCACTGGACTCCCTAAGTGCTGTATCTGATGCCAGTTCCTTTCTCACTTGTAACTTCCTATTTTGGTTCTCTCTGCTTCCTGTTTGCCAGAAGAGCAACCTCCTCCTTCACATATTCCTCCCAACGAGATGCTTTGTGTCACCAGAAAATTAATGGAGACAGGACTGCAGGTTGACATATCTGAAACCGTGAGCCAAAGGAACTCTTCCTTCCTTTTAGTTGGTCTGTTAGTATTTAGTCATGGTTAGGCAAAAATGACCAACACAAGCAGGGACAAATGAAGGGAAACAAAGGAAGGGCTACCTGGGACACAGGTGAGGGGGTCTGCAGGACCTGAAAGATTTCAGTCTGGACTTCGAGAATGCAGAAAACTGCACAGATGTGGGGAGTGGCATCTAGCACACCAGGGATAGTTGAATGACTGTACAATAAATCCACAGACAGACAATCTGCAGACAGACAATACACAGACAGACAATACACAGACAGACAATCTGCAGACAGACAATACACAGACAGACAATACAGACAGACAATACACAGACAATATACACACAGACAATACACACACAGACAATATACACACAGACAATACACACACAGACAATACACACACAATACACAGACAATACACACACAGACAATCCACAGACAATCCACAGACAGACAGACAATCCACAGATAGACAATCCGCAGACAGACAGACAATCCACAGACAGACAATCCACAGACAGACAATACACAGACAGGCAATACACAGACAGACAATCCACAAACAGACAATCCACAGACAGACAATCCACAGACCATCAAGCTTCTCCCTTCTACAGTGAGCGGACCAACTGCAACCAGGGCTGCTCCCCAGTTAAAAACGTAGAGAAAATTCTCCTTTTCCAATTTTTAAAACTTTGAGTAAAATGTACTTAGCATAAAATGTTCCTATCCTTGGCTGGTAAGATAATTCAGTGGGCAAAGGAGATCGCTACCAAACCTGATGAACTGAATTCAATTCCTGGCAACCTTATGGTGGAAGGAATTGACTCAAGCTGTCCTCTGCCCTTTACATATTCATACATGCATGTGTGTTCACGTGCGCGGACACACACACACACACACACACACACACACACACACACACACACACACCAAAATGTAAAAGATACATCATCTTGGGTCTGGCAAAATGGCTCAGTGATTAAGAGGACCCAGATCAATCCCAGCACCCACATGGTGGCTCACACCATTTATAACTCCAGTTTTAGGGTCTCTAACACCCTCTTCTGTCTTCCAAGAACACCAGGTATGTACGTGATGCACGTATATACATGTTGGGAAACACACATAAATTAGATAAATCAATCTAAACATTCTTAAGTGTACCATCTTAACCATTTTTAAGCACACAGTTCAAAGTCATACCATTGTCACCATCTTTGGCATGCCTCTCCAAACCTCTTTTTGTCTGGTAAAGCCAAAACTCAGCCCATTGAACAAAAACATCCCACTCTCTCCTCTTTCTACCCTTGGAAAACACTTTCACCCTGTCTGACTCTGTAATTTCTGTCTACTTTAAATGTTTTGTGTAAGTGGGGCAGTATAGTATACCTCTCTTGTGATTGGCTAGTTCACATAGCACAATGCCTTCAAACTCCACCCACTTGCAGCAGGTGACAGTTCTGCCTTCTTTCTGAGACATCATCATATTCCATTGTACGTACAAATGGCCCCTGGCTTACGATTTCAGCTTTATAATGTTAGAAACAGTATTGTGGAATTTGGAGTTAATTTTTGTTTCCTTTTATCCAGGCTAGTGATTTGTGATCCAATACTTCCTTTGCCACACTGGGCAGTAGCCCTGAGCTATAATTCCTGATCAGCAAGGTTATGGTAAAGGCAAACAAACAATACTACAGTATACTGCGTTGCTGAGCTTGGTGTTCATAGGCTAGGTGTGCTGAATTCACTTTCAGTGGTGATGGACTCAAATCTCAGTGGATGTGTGGGGACATGGCTCCATCCTTACTTGAGAAACATCACAATATCCCACATTTGGTTTAATCATTCATCTGTTGGCCAAAAATTGGATTGCTTGCATGTTTTAGCTATTGTGATTAATGCTGTGAGCATATGAGCACAGACATCTCCTGACTTCAACTGGCTATGTACCTATGCTTAGATTGGAATTCTGTGTTCCCATTTTTTGAGGAATTGACACACTGGTTTCCAGAGCAGCTACTCATTTCACATTCTCACCAATGCACTAGGCTCATAATTTCTCTACAGCCTTAACTACACTCACTGTTTTCTGGGTAGGTGTTTATTATTGATTGGTTGATTGGTTGATTGATTGATTGATTGATTGACTGATTGTTACTTGAGACAGGGTCTCACTGTGTAACTCACAGTGAGTGACCTGAAACTCACTATGTAGGACAGGCTAGCCTCAAACTCAATAGAGATCCTCCTGCCTCTTCCTCCCAAAGGCTAGGACTATAGGTATGTCACCACACTAGCTCTGTTTTTTAAGTAACAGCATTCTACTGAGTAAAGAATGTGTTTTTGTTACGTCTCTGTTGTTGTGGAAAAATACCATGACCACAAGTAACTTAAGGGAAAAGGGTTGATTCTGACTTACAGTCCGGAGGGACGTAGTCCACAATGGCAGAAAAGGCAAGACAGTAGGAGCAGGAAGCAGAGACATCACATTTCCTGTGCACATGTGAAGAACAAGAACAGGAAATGGGGCAAGTTTATGAACCTTCAAAACCCACCCTCGGAACCCGCGAGACACAGGGACCGATGTAGGCGGGCTTAGAAACCCCCCTGGATCCCAACAGTGGGCGGCTGAGGCAGGAAACTTTTGCCTGGGACACTAGGATACCATAGTCAAGCAGCTCCGGGAGAAAATTTCTCTCCCAGGAACGCAGAAAAGCCCCGAGCGGGGGCAAAACGAGCCCCAGCGCTCACTGATTCCGCCCAGTTTCTGCAGGCCACAGAGATCGAGGGACAGCAACTTCCTGCAGCAGCCGGGAACCTCAGCTTAGGCCACAGGGCTCCATAGCAAATTAGCGCCAGGACAAAGATCCCTCTCAGGAGCTCGGAAAAGCCAGGAGAGGGCCAAAGACACACCCCACAGCTCACCAGGAACTGCCCCGAACCCGCGAGACACAGGGACCGAGATCAGACCCGGTGCC
>CM052708.1:54111141-54167096 GCA_028551405.1 Uromys caudimaculatus | reverse complement strand
AGGAAAGGAAAGGAAAGGAAAGGAAAGGAAAGGAAAGGAAAGGAAAGGAAAGGAAAGGAAAGGAAAGGAAAGGAAAGGAAAGGAAAGGAAAGGAAAGGAAAGGAAAGGAAAGGAAAGGAAAGGAAAGGGAGAAAAAGAAATTCATCAGCCAACAATAGGCAGGGCACCGATCTTAATAGTGTCAGAAGAAGCCTCCGCAGCAGGCCTGGAACCCAGTGAGAGGCCTAGCATTTGCTGTTATGCAATCAAGGCCTAATTTTGGTATCTGTTTTCACTTGCAAATCCTGGTGACAGCAAGCAGTAAGTCCATAAGTATTCATCTGCCATTTACCTTGAGTCTAAGGCTTCAAGGGATTCACAACAGGGCAGCCCTTTGCCCCTAGAGCTTCTACCAGTGCCTTGGAAAAGCTGAGGCGAACTTACAGTAAATAGACAGTGAGTTCACCTGAGAAGGCAGATTGTACTGCCATTTTGGCCTTCTGTCTGTCCCCTTAGACTAAGGGGGAAAGTTGACTTCTTACAGTTCTAGAGGCAGAAAAACCTGAGGGTCTGGTGAAAGAGGAAGGAGAGGGGGAAGTAAGGACAAGGGGACCCAGCCTGCTTATCATGAATATACGGTTAGCACGCAGCAATAGTGTTTAGCTAAGAAACCAAGGGGTACAGAAGGACTAGTCTGTGTCTATGTGTGTATATTCTCATTTGTGTGTGTGTGTGTGTGTCTGTGTGTGTGTGTCTGTGTGTGTGTGTGCAGGCACATGTGACTATGTATCCATATATTTGCAGAAACCAAAGGTAGGTGTTGTATTTTTCTCAATTGTTACTATGTTTTAGACTTATTTATTTGTATTTTATGTGTATGGGTGTTTTGTCTGCATGTATATCTGTGTACCACAGGTGTACAGAGCCTGCAGAGGCCAAAAGAGGGAGGGATCAGATCCTCTGTAACTGGAGACACAGACTGTTAACTGCAGTGTGGGTATTGGGAACTGAACCTGGGTCCTGTGCGAGAACAACAGGTGCTTTCAACTGCTGAGCCATCTCTCCAGCCCCTCCTCAATTTTATATTCAACTAAAAAAACAAAAAGTTCTGGGTTGGAGTGATGGCTCAGAGGTTAAGAGCACTGGCTGCTCTTCCAGAGGTCCTGAGTTCAATTCCCAGCAACCACATGGTGGCTCAGAACCATCTGTAATGAAATCCGGTGCTCTCTTCTGGCTGTGCAGGCAGAACATTGTGTACATGATAGATAGATAGATAGGTAAAGTTCTTTATCTTATTTTTAAGACAGGATCTCTGAGTGAACCTGAAATTCACCAATTTGTCTAGACTGACAAGCCAGAGGACCCTGGAAATCTTCCTATATCCATTTTCCCAGAGCTGAGATTATAGACACAACTGCCACGCTAGCTTATTATGTGGGTTCTTGAGATCTGAACTCAGGTTCTCATGCCTGGGTGGCAAGCACTTTGCCAACTGAACCATCTCCCAAGCTCCCAAAATCTCAGTATCTTCTTGGTCCAGTCATCTTCTCCCTTGGTCCTATTCACGGAGTATCAGTCCTTGAAGATAGACAGCTGCCAAGACCTGCAGGAGCCTTTTCTCTACAGATACACCCTCTGTAGTAACAGGAACAGATCCCAGCCTGTGAGTGACAGGAATCAAGCTCTCCTCCAGACTATTTATCTGAATGGCTTCCAGCAAGGCACTTAGAGTGTCCTAAGGGATGCCACCAGCCCTAACTCCATGCTGGCCAAGACTCAGATCCACCGTGACTGAGGGCTGGGGAATGTAGACTCCCCTCCCCTCTCGCCAGTCATCACCCTTACAGGCCTACTTTGGGGGTTGGGGGAGAGGTCAGACAGTAGCTATCTCACCAGGAAAAACAGGATCACTCTCTGTATTTCAAATTCAAACACCCCCAATTTCCAGCTGGAGTGATTCAAAGTCAGTTCTAGAGGGAACTCCCACAAGGCTTTGCACAATAAGAATAAGTGTGCCCAATTCAAGCCCAATCATTTCCTAATCCTTTCCCAATCAAGGATGTTTCTGGCCCAGCGGAAACCCTAATAAGTCCTTGCAAGACTCCCTCAGCACTCAGAAGCCCTCTCCTCTGCAAGGCCTATTTCATGGCCTCTTGCCTACTTCTGCCAAGCCCAGAAACTGGTTTCTGCATTTCCTATTTAGTAACAGAGCCTGAACTTAAGGGCCCTTCTTCAGTGATCAAGGAGAGGCCTCTTGATCTATCCATGGTAAGGATATACCAGCTGTCTGTGATTGAAGACAGCTCCAAATCCACTGACATCTTCAAGTCTGAGGACGCAGTAAAAGAAGATGGAGGAGCTTTGCTGCCTCCTCTGGGCCTACCAGGAAAAGGAAGTGGATATGGGTACAGATTACATTGGGCACTTTTCTTGCTGCTATGACAAATGCCTGACAAAATCATCTTAAGGAGGAAGAGGTTAATCAGATTGTCTCACAATCTGAGGGCACAGTTCATCGTGGCAGGGGAGGTGTGGCAGCAGGAGCATATGGCAGCTGGTCATGCTGTGTCCACAGTCAGGAAGCAGAGAGAGATCAACACTGATGCTCAGTCTTCTTTCTCTTTATTCAGTCTGGGAGCCCAGCCTGTGAGATGGTGCCACCCATTTTCCTGGTGAGATTTCCCTCCTAAATTAAACCTTTGCAGACATGCCCAGGCATAGTGTGCCTCCTCGATGATTCTAAACCCAGCCACACTGACAATGGAGATTAATCATCACAAAGATACTGACCCTAACAACAGAAGACTGAACATCAACTAATATCAATGTTCAAATCATGGATTTAATCTCAGCATAGTAGTTCATGCCTATAATTCCAGCTTTTAGGACACTGAGGCAGTAGGATCGCCATGAGCTCAAGGCTATCTGGGCTGCAGAATTTTTCTGAAGGCAGTCTCAACTGTAGAATGAGCCCTTCTGTCCAAACAGAAACACATGAGAGAGAGAATGAGAGGGGGAGGAGAAGAAGGAAGAGGAGGAGGAGGAAGAGGAAGAGTAGGGAGAGGAAGAAGAGGAGGAGGAAGAAGAGAAGGAGGGAAGAGAGGTTGTTTTAGTTACCTCCCTATTCTATGACAAACGCCATGACCAAGACAAGTTATAGAAGAGTTTACTTGGACTCTCAGTTCCAGAGGGTTAGAGTCCATGGTGGCAGAGCAAAGGTATGGTGACAAGATCAGGAAGCAGAGGACTCACATATTGAACTACAAACATGAAGTAGAAAGAGCTAACTAGAGATGGTGTGAGTATTGAAATTCTCAAAGCCCCACCTCCAGTGACACACCTCCTCCAACAAGGCCATAACTCCTAAGCCCTCCCAAACAGCATTACCAACTTGGGACCAAGTTTTCAAATGCTCAAGACTGTGGGGACTATCCCATTCAAACCACCACAGAGGGAGAGGAAGAAATGGAAGGGGAGAAAGAGGGACAAGGAAAAAGAAAGCAAGCAGTGATGTAGATTCCAAGAACCTAGAGGATGCTGTCTGTCCCTCTCCTGTAAGACACTTCTATCTAGTGAGGGAGACAGTTACATGAGACAGAACTGATGATTTGTATAAAGCTACCCTTAAAAACAGAAAAAGCCTAATGGAGTACACCAAGACAGTTCCAAAGAAGAAGCCATTGATTATGTCTGAGAGGAAAAGCAAGATAAACATTAAAAGGGTATTTGAAGACATTTGAGATGTTCAGTTGTACTAAAGTCGTGGCGATGTTTGACATCTTCATCACACACTGTGGTCTGCAGTCTCCTGTATCCCACGTGGTGCTCCGAATTCATATCTTCTCATTAACACTGCACTGAAATGTCAACTGAGTCATTGCACAAGGCACAGCTATGGCTTCAAAACTGGAAAGACTAGAACTGGGCATTCAAGAGTTCACCCTCTGGTAGGAGGGGAAAGTAGACACATGGTAACATAGTAAAGGTAAGTCAGAGCACCAAGTGCCCGTGATACAAAGGAAGTGTGCAACTTTACCCAGGGTTGAGGAAGGAGAGAAAAATTGGAGACAGAATTAAGAGTAGTGTTCTAGGCCTGGAAAGATGAGATGGCTCAGGGGCTAAGAACACTAACTGATCTTCCATAGGATCTGGGGTCAATTCCCAGACCCTGCAGAGCAGCTCACAACTGGCTGTAACTCCAATTCTAGGGTATTCAACACCCTTACATAGACATACATTCAGACAAAACACCTATGCACATAAAATAAAATAAATATATAAATCCTAAGAGAGAGAGTGTGTGTACAATGTTCTAATCAGTGCTAGATATGAGCAGGAGAAGCTGGGGTTTGACAAGAAAGCAAAGTGTAAAGAATATTCTGGAACAACACAGAAAAGGCAGAATATGACCATAGTTGAAAAGAATTCAAAGATGTTGTGAGGGGGGAAGCAGACCCAGGAGTCTTTGCACTGGCCCAGCAGGGTGGGCATCAGCATTACTTGTAGCCTTTCTCCAAATCTCACACAGTCCTACCTCTCCAGCCCCACGTCTCCATATTCTCATACCCACAGAGTTGGGGCTAAAGTCAGGGTCTACGTAATTCTGATCACTTACCTTAGCCCTGTCTCTCCCAGGTTAGCTTGAACCCCCTGTGCTAAGCTGATTGGAGTTTTTAGTGTCCCTCTATCACCCCTAATCAAGGATATGGTTCTATTTTAATTTGAGGCTTCTATCTGAGCCCATCCTGAGCCAACAAAAGAGATAGGTGAAGGCCACACACTGATGAGGCCTCTCAGGCTATCTCTGTGGCAAAGAAGACGGGGTTACTTGGGTTCTCCTTAACTAGTCAGGACCCACCACTTGGGTAATGGGTAGAGTGCATTTTGCCTCAACCTCAAAATAATATCCCCAAGTGAAAGTCTGGTGGTGTTGCAAGCTACAGGAGTAGGGGAGAATAGATACTAGGCAAGCAGCTAACCCTGGTCCCTAACAGAGCGTGGGGAAGCAGGTCAGCAGGAAAGCATCCAGCTCTGATGATGGCACAGAGGTTGACACCCAAGCAGAGGCTGGGACTCAAGGGAAGAAGCATGGTTTTGGAGAAGGGCGGAGAGAGAAGGTGAGCAGAGTGACTCACTGCTGGGCTTGAAGTCACTAGACTTAGGTATTGATGGCTGATGATAAGTTCAGGATCTTTCCGGTAACCCCCATACAAGTGAAACCACAACTAATTGCCCCGCTGGTTTTTCATAACCCTGCACCATATCTCTTTACAGCTCTGAAACACTGCATGGTTATTGATTAGCCATTAGTGATTCCCTCTGTCCCTGCATGTGTGTTTCCTCTTCCTGTTTAGGGTACCAGCCTCCAAATGACTGGAAATGGGGCTGAGCAGCTGCAGACCGGAAGACAAAACATTCTTAATGTGAGAAATTAATTTGTGACTCTAATTGCCTCAGACTCCAAATTGAAAAAAAATTCATTCTCTCAGCATTCAAAATAATATAACACTGGCTTTAACTGAATAAATAATAGTAGTAGTAGTAATAATAATAATAATAATTAATAATAATAATTTATCAGGGGAGAAAAAAAGAACTTAGGATGCTAAAGTGTCGATCCTACCATGTTGTTAAGGAAAAGCAAGTTTAATTATATCCAAATCTGCATAAAATCATTTCTGAGTGTTATGCACAGGAGCCTAAAAGTCTAAGATTGCAGGGTTGACAAGATACATTAAACAAAGGCAAAGCGAAAGAGAGAGGGGTATAATGGGAGTAGGGAGTAGGGAGACAGGCCTCTGGCCTGCAGTTCCATCACATGTAACAGACACTGCCAGAGTGAAAATGTTCTCAAATTGCCTTTTGAATCTATGAAAATGTCACAGAAAATTGAGTCTAGACTCTTTTCCCCAAAGTACTTGCTCTCTAGAATACAGATTCACTAGCTGTGTGCATGCCCACTTGCCATAGCTGTGGCAAAAAGAGGGAAGATTTGGTGTAGTCCGTTGTTGCAGAGGCTGTCGGTCTGTGGCCAGTGGACTTCCCTGATTTGAGGCAGTGTCATGGCAAGGGCATGTGGAAGAGCAATGCTGCCCCCCTCATGGTGGCCAGGAAGTAGAATAGGGAAAGAGGCCAGGGTCCCAATGTCCTCTCCAAGAGCACAACCCCAGCTTCCTCCCACTGGGCCCCACCTTCCTTAAGGTTCCACTGGATCCTAGTGGCACTGCAGGCTGGAGAGCCAACCAACCATCAGCATCCGTGCCTGTGGAGGGCATTCCAAACCTTAACACCCCATGAAGAGTCACAGGGAAATGACCTGGAATTTTCCAATTCATTGGTGCCAAACTAGAGCGAAGGGGAAGGTCTCATCTGAAGTGATCCCAAGAGCCAGTAGTGACCGCAGAATTTTATAGTAATGCTGTTTTCACAAAGTCAAACCCCTTAGCGATTAACTAAAAATGGAAGCTAGCTCAGACTCCATGGGAATTTGTTTAGAATTTGCCTGTCTTCTCATTCCTCAATCCTGAAGAGATGGCTCCTTGGTTAAATTTCTGCCAAGCAAGTATGAGGACTAGAGACCAGGGCCCTATAAACCTATATCTATGCCATATAAACGTGGTGATCCACCTTTAATTACAGCCCCAAAAGTTTCTACCAGAGATCCCCAAAGCAAATTAACAGACTAGCCATATCAGTAATGCATAGGCTTAATTGAGAGGCTCTATATGAATGATTAAGACTGAAGAATAGTCATTGAGGTATTAGCGTTCCTCTGTCTCCACATGCTTGTGAACTCACGTTCACACACATACTTATGGATATGCTCAGACACATACAAAAACACGTATTAAACACTTTACACACATATACCCATACGCAGGTGCACACATTATTGAAAACATGCATTCTAGCACACATGCACACCATGCCAAAAAAAAAAGTAAAACTAAGAAAGAAAAGAAAAAAATCAAGTCTCTGAACACATGGCAGCCTGGCAGGCATACCAGTTTCCAGGAGATGTTGCAAGGGAGCATGTCAGACACAAAGTGTCCCTGACAAGGGCACATGTTAGCAGTGCAACTGCTCTGCCCGAGGGCCTATAAACAGATGTTGTGAAGAAAGACAAGTCAGAAGACGAATGGATCTATAAGCACAAAGGGGTGCATCTCCTAGAGGACCCTGCTAGCCCACAGCTGGCGGCAGAAGCTCTCAGACCCTGCTCCAGGCTGCTCTGAGCCTCACAAATGATTCCTACCTTGTTCCAAATAGTCTCCAAGTAATAGCCTGCCTAATTCCCTTTGCAGACATGTGTCTGTCTACCTCTTCTCCTCACGCTCCCCTTTCTTCTGCTTTCCCTTCTATGCAGAGCAGAGCCAAGCCGCTTGAGGGACTCAGTTCTCGCACTGTATGGCTTCCCATTCTTATGTTGAATGTTCTGAAATCTTCAGATTTGTCAAGAAAGAGCTGGGGTGGGGGAGGGGTGGTAACTCTGGCTGTCGAGTGCCTGCCTGCCTGCGAGCATAAGAACCTGAGCTTGACCAACAGAATCCACATTAAAAAAAATCAGGGCAGACACAGCACCACATGGGAGGAGATGGGAGGATCCCTGAAGATTGCTGGCCAGCCAGTCTGACCAAATTGGTGAGATACGGGCTCAATATTTAGACCCTGTCTCAAAAAGTAAGATAGAAAATAATTAAGGAAGATGCCACACACACGTACACACACACACACACACACACACACACACACACACACACACTGATTTGTGCTGTACATATACATACACACCAATGAGCTGGGGGATAGATGATAGAATACAAGCAGTAATCTGAAACTAAAGTATCAGCTCCATGAAGAATCAGAGTGATGATCTAACACAGAGACACATAAATACTCCAGGCTAAGTCCATTTTCCGTGAGGCCAATGCTCAGGGATTCAACGTTGCCTGCAGAGGTCAGAAAAGTTCAGCTGACTCTTGGATCAGTCTGCAAGAACCTTTGAAGTGACTAAGTCAGGCACCATGAAGACAGCACAAAGACAGCTAGTGAATCAATGATTGCGCACTATGGAATGAGAGCTACATATGCTGGGGACAGCAAGATGGCTTGCTTGGAAGGTAAAGGCATTGGTTGCCAAGCCTGATAACCTGAGGTCTGTCCCCAGAGCCACATAATGGGGGGAAAGAACTGCTCTGTAACTCATCCTCTGACCTCCACACATATGCCATGGCATACACGCAAACACACACACACACACACACACACACACACACACACACACACACACACACGACAGAGAGAGAGAGAAAGAGAGAGAGAGAATAAATGTAAAGAACTATACATGGTATAGTATGGTTTCAGCTACCCATGTTCAATCTTGGTTCAAAATACTAGTTGAAAAAAAAAATAGATGATTCCAGAAGCAAAAATAATCTCAAGGGTTTGGGGCATTGAGGGGATAGGTTGTTGCTTATTTATTGAAACAAGGCCTTATATAATCCAGATTGGCCTCAAACTTGCTTGGAGGCAGAGGATGGCCTTGAACTCCTGGTCCTCTTGTCTCCACTTCCCAAATGCTGGGATTACAGGCGTGGGCCATTGCACCAGTTCATGTAGTGCAGGGAACAGAACCCAGGGCTTTGTGCATGTTAGGCAAGCACTCTACCAACTAAGGCCACACACACAGACAACCCCCCACCCCACCCCACCCCGTCCAACTGTAAAATTTAAATTGTGCACCATGCTGAGTATTGTAATAAAGTTCTACACCCTCCCACTCATGCCTGGAACAGTCCCTTTGTCTAAGGGACTTATTATTATTATTATTATTATTATTATTATTATTATTATTATTTAGTACTATCTTGGTTATCAGATCAGTTGTCTAGTTTCTCAGTACCTGTGTTTGGAGTCATACTGCTGGCATTTGCTATAGTGTATTGTTACAATTAGTTTATTTAAAATTCGATCCTATGTCTGCTAAGGAAAAAAGTAATCTCTGTAGCCTATGGCACTAGCTATAGTCTCATGCACCCATGGTGGATCTTGGGATACATCGTACACAGAGCAGAAGGAAAATACTGTGTAGGGCTAACTTAAACAGCAACAGGAAATCCACAGCAGGGCTCTCAGAGTAACTTCTAATCTTTCCCCATTGAGGCATGAGTAGAAACCCTTAATCAGATGTGACAAAGCACAGCCTTTGTCTGGTCCTGGACAGTTCATTTTCTTCTCTCTGCCAGTCTCGCCGCAGTCCCAGGCTGTGTTCTTGTTCTGGGCCATTCTGTGCTGGAATGGTTGCTTCCTGGTGTCAGCGTGATTAGTATTAATTTCAGAAAATATCTGCCTCTTTTTGTTAGCTTTTTAAAAAAACATCTTCACCTGGCAGACTTAAAGAAGAGCAAGTGCCTGCCTTTCTGCTGGTGGCTCGTTGGGAATCGCCCCGGACTGGTCATTCCCCCTCCACTGTATTCACACTGACATCCCCCTCTTCCTTCGTCCCCACCCCCCTCCACTCTGTAATACTGCCTTCCCCAGAGAACTAAAAGCCGACCGGGAACTTACAATTCTGCTGCTTTTGCCAGGAAGTGATTTTCAAATCCAAAGAGAAATGGCTTCCCTCCCCATGCTGCAGACACACTGCCATTCTGAAATCTTTGACATGCCCCATTTGCCTACAGCAGCCCTGAGACTGAAGACTTGACCAGTTCACATCACCCATTGTGTAAGAATACACTTGTCAGATCTCCTCTAGCTCTCCTCGAACCCTGACCCTGGTAAAACCATGTAATTACATCAAAAACTAAATCAAGACCAGGAACACCTCAAGGACACATGATCTTAGATCATGATTCTTTTCTTTCTGCCTCAAATGATCCTTTGACATTCTACGGGTGGGTGGAGAATCTATGCCAACAGAACATTCTTCCCTAACTCTGTTTACATATCTACATGTGACACCTAGAGATGAACAACCTGACAGGTGTCCTGTATGGCACATCTGGACTCTGGATCATAAGAACAGGACAGTCCCACGTACGAATATAAAACAGTTGTCTGTGTGAGTGAACAAGCAGAATTTGTTCTTGGCTAAAACAGAGGCTTCTGGGTATTTTTTTTCCTTGGTGCTGTAATGCTAATTCTTTCTCCTACTCATTTCCCATAATTCTTCTCTGTCTCCTCACATAGAATAGCTGATATGTGAACAGTGAGGATTAAGGAGAGAATTGAACTGCAGGCAATGTTCTAGTGAATTTTTTTTAACAGCAGAATTAAGTTTTTTTTAATGCACATCGAGTTTTTTTTTAAAGATGTATTTATTTGTTTTATGTATGTGAGCACACTGTCACTGTCTTCAGACACACCAGAAGACGGCATTGGATTCTATTACAGATGGTTGTGAGCCACCATGTGGTTACTGGGACTTGAACTCAGGACCTCTGGAAGAACAGTCAGTGCTTTTAACTGATGAGCCATCTCTCCAGCCGCCCCCCCCCCCAACATTTTTTAAACATGGGAGATCACTTGTCACATTAAGAGGAATCCGACTAGAGTGATACCCATTGTCTATCAACACCTTCATCCCTCACACACAGAGGATGCTAACAAAACAGACCCCTTGATCAATTTGCCTTCCTGCCTTGCCATGACCTTTCTCAGATGTTCTTGTTCTAACGTTCCCACTGAGGACCAATGACAAGTGACTTCATTTCCTCAACTACAGGTGATCGGACCAAGGATGGCCACTTGACCCAAGCGAGGCCAATCAATGCTGTCTTCTAAGATGTGAACATCAAACCCAAAACTATTGCTAGCATCCTTCAGTACTTAAACTGGAACATGGTCAAGATTCTGTACATTGTGATAGGTCCAAATGGAAGTAGGACCAAGAAACATTGGCTAGAGAGAAAAGCCATAGCAGGTATGGGAGGGATATGAGATAATGTGACCATGCACACCTATAATCTCAAAACTCAGGAGGCAGAGGCAGGAGGACATCTGGTTCTTCCCGTGACTTTCTCTTCTCTATTTAAGCCAACATGAATGATGTTGCTTCTGATTGTGCCCTCCCAGGTTTACAAATTGGAAACTCAATTCCCAGGGTTGGGTCATGAGACTCCTAACAAGTGATTAGGGAGTGGGGGCCCTGCCTTCATTTATGGGTGACTGCTGCTGTCACCGGAGATATTAAGGAGTGGGCCCCTTCCATCTCCTTTACATGCACCCTCTGCTTTCCACCTTGGGATGGCGTAGCAACCATAAGTGGTTAAGATACTTAACTAGATGCAGGCCCTTTGATCTTGGACTTAGTCTTTAGAGCCATGATAAATAAATCTGTGCTCTTTATGAATTGCTTAGTCTCAGATGGTCGCTGTTATAACAGCACAAAGCAGACTAAAACAAATGGGTTCCGTTCCTTCAAAACACGGGTCTTTGAGATAATGCTTCTCACCTTAGCCGCTCGCTCATGGTTATGGCTTGAATTTGAGATGTTACTAGTAGACTTCTGCTTTGAATACTTTGGTCCCCAGCCGGTAGTACTATTTTGAAGGCAATGGAGTCTTTAAGAGGTAGAAGCAGGCTGGCAGAAGTAGGTCACAAAGGGAAGGTTTTCAAAGATTGTAATCATCCCTGGTTCCGCCCTGTGTTCTCTGCTTCCTGGTCCATACCATGTGAACAAACAATAACTAACAGCCCCCACTGCTACGCCCTCCCCACCTTAAAGGGTTGAAATCAGGAGCCGGAATAAACCTCTCCTCCCTTCAGCCACTCCTGCTACTTTTACGTCACATTACAAGACTAACATACCCATAGCTGGTGCTGTCATCCCTGTATCCGAAGTTACAATGGAAGCAGTCCATGGAAAGCAGGGAACCCAGAGTCACGACCCTACAGAGAGTAGATCCAGATTCCAGTGGAATTTGGTAGCAGTGTGTGCTGGAAAATGTCTTTTAATCGGCTGGAGAACCCACCCACCCCTCAAGCATTTATCAGTTTCTGTGGCATAAATCGTTTCCTTGTTGCTGCTTTCAACACAAGAGTGCAGAACTGAGTTGGGGAAAGAGGCTCATAGCTGGCTTGTTAGAGTTAGGACAGCAGCCATGCAGCCTGGCTGTGTCTTTTAGACTTGTAGCGACCTCCCCACTCCTTCACATGGATCCATTCTCATTATCTCATTATTGGATTAAAATTTTGGAATGTGTATTAGTTACTTCCTGTTGCTGTGATAAAACATCATGACCAAAATCTACTTAGAGAAGAGAGTGTTTATTTTAGCTTATGGTTACAAAGGGCTAAGCCATAATGACAGAGAAGGCATGGCAGATAAGCAGAAGCTAGCTGATCACATTTCAACCCCACACAGGAAACAAAGAGAGGAGGGAGGAGGACAAGACCACAATGCTTCCTCCCTTGAGGCTGCAACTCCTAAAGGGTCCCAAACACCACCATCAACTGGGGACCAAAGGTTTAAATGCGTGAACCTATGGGAGGCATTTCTCTTCCAAACAACTGCGCAGTGTTAATACTGTTGTCCTTTATTCTGAACCAGTTTAAATTTCTTTGAGAAAAGGCCTTTAAGCAGAGCCTTGGGCTGGCGAGATGGCTCAGTGGTAAAGGTACCTGCCACCAAGCCTGAAAACCAGAGTTCCAA
Source organism: Uromys caudimaculatus (assembly GCA_028551405.1). Taxonomy (NCBI): domain Eukaryota; kingdom Metazoa; phylum Chordata; class Mammalia; order Rodentia; family Muridae; genus Uromys; species Uromys caudimaculatus. The sequence goes on along the minus strand of CM052708.1, from coordinate 54,154,462 downwards.
CCTCAGGATCACGTGGTAGAAGGAGAGGAATGACGCCACAAAGTTCTCCTCTAGTCTCCGCATGTACATTATGGCGCATGCACACATACAAGTAAGAAAATAAATGTAATGACAAAAATATTAAAACACAACATCAAACCTCTCTGAGACCTGGATTTGTGAGCTCTCAATCAGCAAATTAATAATAATATCTCATACTTATCTAACAATTTATGGCATCTAAATATCATGCCACAGTGGCAAAAACATGGGATTTGCCATTAGGTTGAGTTGTGGTAGGCCCCTGAAGACAGAATGTGTATAGTACACCTTGAGTTACCTTCTACATGCACTGGGTCATTTGTTCCCAGTAACCAGGCTCAGTGCTTTCACATCATGAAAACCAAAATTAGTAAACCCTCCCAAACAGATACCACAACTTGACTTCCCTTTCCTGAAGAGCAGAGGTGCCGCCTCCGCCTCAGCTGGAGGCAGCACACATCTAACCCGGGTTTGATGGGACCCTTCATCCCAGGGAGCAGGCAGTGGGACCACAAATCCTTTCATTTCTGGGTCTACTTAGAACCGAGCTTTTGTCGCGTTGCATTTTGCTTGTAAAGCACAAACGGGATGAGACTTCTCTAGAAATTGCTTACCGTTGTGAACTTCTATGAAGCATATTCTCATGTCAACAGCAGGATATGTGTAGTGGGGTGTCCAGAGGACCCCCGATGAAGCTTAGCTTCAGCACAGGCCCTTCCAAGATCTATCTTTCTGGTGTCTTGTTAACAAGCCTCCAAGGAACAGCGTGAGCCTTGCCAATCTTGTCCATCACTCCCTTCAGTCCCACTGTTCCTTACCCTTGGTTTGAAAGAAGCCCAGTGTCCTAGGCCATACTAGCCCTTGAGAACCAACAGACTCACATTCGTGAGACTAAATGCCCCACTCCCAGCCTGCTAGGTGAGCCTTCAAGACCAGACAAAGGCTGAGCCTCACTGCTCACAGCCTGTTCAGTAGTGTCTTTTATTTGGGACCATACTCCTTTTCAAACCTCTTAACAGCAGATTTCTGCTGTACACACTTTCAGTAACTTTTGCTGTGATAAAATACCTGAGCAAAGAAAGTCATGGAGCAGAGCCATGTTAGAGCCTATAGCCCAGAGACTGCAGTCTACTTGGGCAAAGAATCCTAGGAGCAAGAACACGGGTTGAGGACCTAACCCTGCTCATTGCAGACAAGCAGCAGAAAAGGAATTTGCATAACAGGGGACAGGAAATAGTGGAGAAACCCAGGAAGGTCCAAGGCAAGACACAGCTCCTAGCGTAAGCCACATCTCCTCAAGTTTCTACCACCTCCCAAAATAGCATCTGTCACAGGAAGTGTTCAGGATGCACTCAGAACACAAGCCTGTGGGGAGATTTTATAACCGCAACATGTTTTTTTATTATTATTATTATTGTACATCTTTGTATAGTGCAATGTGATACTTCAGTATACAAATACAATGTGTAGCAAAATTCAGATCAAGGTTATCCACATGTCCCTTCCCCTCGGACACTTACCACTTCTTTGTGTTGAACCCACTCAAAATCCTCTCCACTGGCTACTTTGAAACATCCACTGTATTGTTAACAGTTACCCTGCTGTGCTATAGAACACCAGGACTTAGCCCTCCTGCCCAATTGTATCTTCCGCCTCCCTACTAGCTGTTCTCTTTCCCAGCACCTCACAGCCCCTATTATATCCATCCTTCTGTGAAATCACCTTCTTAAAGAGTCTATATCTAAGTGAGAACATGTGGGGGTTTGTCCTTCCGAACCTGGCTCATTCACTTAACACAATGCCCTCCAGAAAATCGGAGCCACAGATTTCTTTAAGTGAAATCTCACCCAAAAGTCTGAAAACAGATTTTAAAAACAGAGCCTTTTTCAGTTTTTCAGACCTCTAAAAATATTTTAAATGAGAACTTAGAACTGGTTGGATAGCAATGAGTGCCCAAGAGTCTCATCCAGACTCCCGTTTGATCCTTCACTGGAGGGTAAGTCTTAACACTGGTCTGGGAAAGCCTAAGGCTTGGTGAGCACAGTTTAAAAACTACTACTCATTAAACACATTGGAGAGCTAGGGGCAAGAAAAGCAATGAGGGGCTTCTGTAGCTGCTCAGATCAGATAAGAGACAGGAAGACCTGAGTCAGCCTTACACGTGCTTTGAGACGCAAATTCACTGGGACAGATTGGGTGTGGGAGTCACAAGAGAGGACAAAGATACCTCTGATTTTCCAAGCTTGTATGATGAAGAAAGCTAAGTTGCCACCCCTAGAAAGGGCTCTCAGGAAGAGAAGAAACTCATCTACCCAGTTCAGGACATGCTGTGTATTTTGTTTGCCCTAGTTTAGCTAATCTCTCTTTAAAGCATCCTAAGTGCATATCTATCCTGGAGAGAGGACGTTACTTAGCAGAAGGAAACCAGGACCAAACAATGGTTCTATCATTCCTCATGAGTGAACCGCCAGGAGACATAAAATACAAAAATACATCCCAAGTTGCAAGGGAGTAAGACTCTAGGCCACAAGGTCTACCTACCCCATAGTCATAGGCAAATGGTCAAGTTCATTCTTCCAAATGAAAAGGATTTCTCTCTGCAGGCTAAGCAGTTCCCTAGACATGGACTGGCAGCTTCACCATCAGGCTGAGTGCTGTCAGATCAGATAGTTAGCAGATATTGATTGAGGGCCTACTACATCGGGATAAGCCTAGGGAAGTGAAATCACTGGCTTCCCTTAGCATTCAGCCATCTGAAGCACATAGATGGGGTGATACAGACACTATGTGTTCTCCTGAGTGAGTCCATTTGTTTATCTCTGAGTGGCCCACAGACAGTGACTTCAGGCAGCTATGACCAGGGACTCTGTGCTCCATGACCCAAGCTGGATACACTTGGCTGCCACAGTTCCAAAGCTGCTCCAGGAAGTTCTTCTAGTGCCAATCTTCTTTCTCCCTCTGTTTGTCACTGGATCACCAGGGAAGGCAGATGGTGCCCTGCAAACACATCTATAAACCAGGCAAATGTGACTCGTGTTGATAATGGAAAGCCAGCATCGGGTACAGCATCACCAGGGACCACTCAGTAGACGGGAGTGGAAAGGAAAACAAACTTCTGCTCAACCCAAAAGAAACACCCTCAGTGATTGAATGCAGTAAGCTCGGGCTCCTAGGTCTGAAGCCCCCATCTGCCACCATCAGCTGTACCTCAGTTTCCATGTCTTTCAAGGAGGGAATATGATGAGTCCCTCCTAAGCTGAATACAAGCATAAAGAAAGAGGTGCATGGGAGTGCATCCCCAACAAGTATTGGCTGACTTTAGATCCCATTCCATCAAGGAGTAGGCTGCCCAGGATAAAGAGGTGCCCTACCTATCACATGACTCTTCACCTAGAATTTCAGCTTCCTAGTCAGTTATAATGGGGCTCAGTATAGGTTGGGGGATTTCTGTTGAGACAGGGTCTCACTCTCTAGCCCTGGCTGACCTATAACTCACTATGTAGAACAGGCTGGCCTCCAGCTCCAGAGATCCACCTGCCTCCGCTCTGAGTGCTGGGAATAAAGGTGCATGTCCCCCCACAGTCCTGGAGCAGGCTATTGTGCTTACTCTAAAGCCACTTTCATGGCCCAGTTGGAAGTAGGAACCCTTGCATCTCTGTCATCCCTCCCTACAGTGTTCCCAGGGCACCTTTACTTCATTCTCCATGGTGAGGAATTCTAGCCCACATCCGCTGTGGCCAGGCTTCCAGAGACTCCAGGAGGAATACACTGCACAGGCCTTATACACTCGTGGACCCAGAATTTCTTTTTCTCTGCCTCTGGGATTATCTAAGTGATTGGAAGATTTTTAAACCACTCCAAGCCGCTTGACCATGCATGACACCAGACTTGCTCCAGAAAACAGACCCTGCCAAGCAGGGCGCTGCTTACCAAAACAAGATCTTTTTCATCTTTTCTTTCCATTTCCACTTTATTTCCTAACCAAGAAAAGCACAATCCCAAGAGAAAAATCCGCTCTCCCTTCTCTCTCCATCTCTCTCTGCTTGCTTCCACCCCTCCCCTGCGCATCTCCCTCAGCCTCCTTCTTGCCCTCCCTTCTCTCTCCCCTTTCCCCACCCCCTCCAGCTTTTATCATTTTAAGCTGCACGCATGCCATTCTTCAGGGAATTAAAGTCAAATTTAGTCTTCTGCAATTGTTATTACCTACCCCTTGGCTTATGAGATGCATTTGCCTGCATTTGTAATGCATCAATAACTTTCACTCTCCTCCCCTGGAAAACAATGCATTCTATTAAATAGCCTGTGTCTAGCCTTGTATTGAAACAGACGATAAATTAGGACTTCCAGCTCTTGGTTTTTTACTGATTCCTAAACCTGCCAGTTACATGCCTGTCTGCCCTGCTGAACATTCTCTCTGAAGCTGAGGATGCACAAAGCCCTTGTTCACCGGGCCTCCTGTCTCCATCACTCCTGCCGGCTGTCTGTTTCACACCACCAAGCAGATTGTAATTGGCAGGATGGGGTGCAGAAATAGGCAATGGTTTGAATATGAGGTTTTCAACACACACAGTCTCTCTCTCTCTCTCTCTCTCTCCCCCCCCCCTCTTTTTAAAACAGAGAGAGAGAGAGAGAGAGAGAGAGAGAGAGAGAGAGAGAGTTTGTCTTACAATATTTTACAGACCTAGGAACTTGGCATGTGAAGATGATTCTGATGAGAATCGAAGGGCTCGCCTGCGTACTCCAGCCCACGGGTTAGAAGCTGAGAAAGGAAACACAGTCCAGTCAACTGCCAGTGCCAGCCTGGTCCACAGCAGGGCCTTCTGGGTCCTGGATAGGTGGTGTGGCTTTGGAAATACGCCCTGATGAGAATGGGCACTGGGACTTGAGATCTGCAAAGTGTCCCGAAGGGTCAACACTGTCCTGTCAGGATGTGTGTGCAGTCAGCTCACGGAATCTTGTCAGGGAAATGGAAACTCCACCATCAATCTGGCTGCTCAGTCCTTTTATTTACTGTTTTAGAGACAAAGTCACATGTGTTCCAGGCTGTTCTCAAACTCAATATGTTGCTGACAATGACCTTAAACTTCTGATCCTCCTGCTTTTATCCCCTTAGTGCTGGGATTACAAGCCTGCCTTATGCAGTGCTGGGGAATCAAACCCAAGCCTCTGAGCATGCTGTGCTATGCAAGCATTCTGAGCCACTCCCCCCACCCCTCATCCATCACTGCTCAGTTGCTGGATCACCCAGCAGGGCTTCGCACCCTTGGTCTCCTTGGCATTTTAACCAGGTATCTCTTGGCTGTGAAGGCATTCTGCACATTTGTAGAATACTCCCCAGCAGCCCTGGCCTCTACCCAGCAGATGCCAGTAGCATCTCCCTCAAGTCGTGAGAATCAAAACTATGTCCAGGAGGCTGGAGAGATGGCTCAGCAATTAAGAGCACTTTCTGTTCTTCCAGAAGACCCAGGTTCGTTCCCAGTGCCCACATCAGGTGCCTCACAACCATCTGTGACTCCAGACTAGGGGATCTGATGCTTCTGACCTCCATGGGCACCTGTACTCATCTGCAAGTATCCACATGCAGTCACATACATAGCTTTATATAATCAAAAAATAGTAAAAAAAAATTTTTAATTAAAAAAAAAAAAAACCAAACTATCTTCAGACACTGTGGAATAGTCCTTGCAGGGTACACCTGCCCTACAATAGTAGAGACATATTTAGTCTCAGTCAGCACATGGTCACAGCACTTTAGAATCAATGAGGACAGAGGGTTCACCTAGTCCAGAGGCATGCTGGAAGGTCTGGCTTCTTCTGAGGCCTGTCCTGGTTCGCAGATGGCTACACTCTTGTGGCCATTCCCTCACTCAGACACACCATTGTGTCCCACCCTATCCTTGAAAGGACACCAATCTCCCTGGGTTAATATTATTCCCCGATGGAATCATTTAACTTAACCTCTGAACAAGCTTGTTTGCAAACGCAATCACATTTGAACATGGCGGGGGTTGGGAGTTCAACAGACAAATGTGGGTACACGACTTAACCCATCCCAGGGAAGGAAGCTGAAAAGACGGAAGGAGGGATTCTGTTGTGGAGAGGCCCACTCCTCTCTGGCCCACACCACTGTACTACTAACCTGTTAGAGATTCTGGCAGTTTGTCCCTTACTTTGGGGACTGGCGGCAGGCACAGATCTTGTATAGGCATATTCCAGGCAAGCTAAAAGTGACAAGTTACTTCTTTCAGAAAGAATGACTATAAAAATTCATCTCTTGGGGCTTACTGGAAAATACACTTGTTAAACTGGGGTCACTTAACTGTTTTGGACAAGCAGCCTACAGTTGTTAGAATTAAAAACAGTAATTTTCACATCAAGCAGACAGGGCCTCTGACCCCTAGTCTTGTATGAACATTAATAGTTTAAAAATAAATAGTAAAATGAGTGGGTTTTCTCACAGTGAAGGAGCTTGAGGTGCTGTCTGACTTAAATCCTCACCTTAGTCAAGTGTGGATACACTTGGGGCCACCACAGAAATCCATGTGGAAGTCAGAATGGGTTAGACACAAGGGATCTTTGAAATGAAATCCCAAGTACTGATTTTGACCCCCATTGCTCTGTTCACCCAGCTCTTACCTAGTTTGAATGGCAACACAGAGACTTCTCTGACCAATGCCTGGGATGGTGGGGAGGCCACTCTTTGGCTGTGGGTTCTGGTAGCAACTCTGAAAACTCTAGGATGCACAGTCAAAAGAGAAGGTCACCTGGTCATCCTTCCTTGTACAAAACAGGTCAAACCTGAAGCTACGCAGGGGACTGGATTCTTTTAAACAGGCTTTGTCAATGTCTAAAGACACAGAGCAATGGCAAGTTAAAACACATAGTATTCATGGGACTCCTCACATCTCTCTTTGAACTCACTTTTGTCCATAGTCTGCTGCCTGGAGGACTTACAATGTTTCCAAAAGCTCACAACACAAATGCAAGCTCAGAATTTTGGGGGCTGGGAAGACGACAACTCTATCAGTAAAGCATTAGCCACACAAGCAAGAGGCCCTGAGCCCAAGCCCCAGAATTCACATTTATAAAGCTAACAGCAGGGACTGACGTAATAGCTCAATGGTGAGCACTGGCTGCTCTTCTAGAGGTCCTGAGTTCAATTCCCAGCAACCACATAGTGGCTCACAACCATCTATAATGGGATACGATGCCTTTTTCTGTCATGCAGCCATACATGCAGATAGAGCACCCATATACATAAACAAATAAATCTTAAAAAGCTAACAACAACACCAAGAAGCTATGGTAGAGTCCACTGCAATCCAGCTCTGTGGAGATGAAGACATTGAATCCCTGGAGCTTACTGTTCAGCCAGTCTAGGCTGCTTAGAGAACTAGCTGAGCTATAGGTGCGGAGGAGATTCTAGCTCAAAGAAAGGGGAGAACCAGCTGAGGAACAACACCCACAGCCACCATCTTGTCTCCAGATGCATGTGTTCTCTCTCTCTCTTCCTCTCTCTCTCTCTCTCTCTCTCTCTCTCTCTCTCTCTCTCTCACACACACACACACACACACCATACTCACATTCAAATATACACATAAATACACACAAACAATACTTTTAAAACCCTTAGTTTGTTCTCTTTTGGATTTCTGCGTCTGAAAATTCAGGATGTGAATTTCTCCTATAGATGCTTGTTTTTACAGGGAAGATTCCTTAACACAAGGAAAAAGAATATTTTTAAAAGCAGACAGAAAACTGTGGTCCCTGTCAATCACTAGCTCTTGCAAAGACTGGTTGTTTATTTTTAAATCCTTTCTATTTCTAGAAAATGCAAAACACTAAGAAGAGAAACAGGTACCTTAGTACTGCCCAGCTAAAGGCTGCAAACCCTTCTTCCTGAGGAAGAAATGGGCCTCCAGCGGAACGCAGACTCCACATAAATCTGGAACCGAGGAGCTACGGTGTGTCTCTGAGCTGGTGGCAGTCAGAAGCTGTTCACTCCCAGTTTGTGACAAGCAAGCACAGAAACTGAGTCACTTGGGCTAGAAAGATGGCTCAGTGGTTAAGAACACACTACAGCCGGCCTCCGTGTGTTGGCACATGTCTTTAATCCCAGCACTTGGGAGGCAGAGACAGGCAGTTCTCTGAGTCCAAGGCCAGCCTGGTCTACAGAGTGAGTTTCAGGACAGCCAGGTCTATACAGAGAAAATCTGCCACGTTCTCCAAATCTGTGCATGCAGCATGCTCTAACCTAGTGAGCAATAGAAGTAGGTGTGCAATCTGCTATTTGGATGTATTACAAAAATTTACTCTTTTTTAATAAAATTATTTTATTATTTGATATGTATAGGTGTTTTACCTGTATGTACTTCTGTGTGCTGTATGTGTGCCCAGTACCCACAGAGGTCAGAAGAGGGTGTCACATGCCCTGAGATTGTAGTTACAGATGGTTGTGAACCACATAGGTGCTAGGAATCAAATCCAGGTCCTCTGGAAGAGCAGCTAGTACCATCTTTCCAGGCCCACAATTTAAATATATATATACATATATGTGTGTACATTGAAGATGTAGCTCAAGCCATCAAATCCAGGGTCCTTGGGAGGTTGAGCACCCCCTAGTGGAGTATACAGAGACAGCCATCCTTCCTCTAGAACATGACAGGGGGAGATATAAATATGGCCAAGTTTCTTCCTGCTGTCCAGAGTCTAAGGTTCTACCTTAAGTCACCTTCTAGAATTCTCATTAAGGAAGAAGGCCACATAATCTGAGAGTTTGAACCAATGTCTCTAATATAGCAATGCAAAAGCAGCATTTAATTCACAATGATTGAGGAAATTAAGGTATTCTGTGACTTGTCCTGAGAATTTTCACTGAGTGTGGTTTATGTCTTAATCCAGTGTGGTAACACAGGACCTACTCAAGGAACTAAACGGGTGAACTAAAATGTAGAACTAGGAGGGACATGAAGTAGTTTTTAACTACCAATTGACTAGAAATTGACCAGCCTGTGTCCTGTCCCCACAACTAGCCCTTTCCCATGTATTTGATATCAGGGAATACAATAACCTTGAGGAATACTCAACTGTGCTGTGGACCACTGTGTGTGACTCTTTCACATTTCCTTATGGGAAGGTGGCTTCAGGATCTTGTGCATCACTCTCAGCCCAGTAAGGAAGGCACTGGGAAGCTGCTCAGTCTGGTGGGCTGCCAGGCAGATGGACCCAACAGTCCATCCTAACAAGGGGAAGCATGCCCCTCCCACTTGGAAGCAGGCCCCTCCTACTTGGAAGCAGGCTCCTCCCATTCTTCTGGGCTACCCCTCCTACTTGAAAGCAAGCTCCTCCCATTGTTCTGGGCCCTGTGGAGTAAGGTTTTGTAAGCATTGTCATCAGTTCTCTTGGGCCAAGGGAGAAATATTAACAGCTTTATTGCAAGATATTTGTGAACCTAGAAGTCATGTCCAGGACTCCTGAGGTTATGCAATGTTTCAAGGTGATGACTCCAGCAAGACTAACCTAGTTGTCCCCTAAAAAGTTGTCCCCAAGCACTCATCTGAAATCTCCCCATATGACTGTGTCTACAACAGTATTAAATGGCAATACTCTGGGATTGATGGAAAGCAACCCAGAGATGAGTTCTGGGTTCTGACTGAAACTGGTTCAGGGTCTATGTGCACAGGCTGGAGAGATGGCTAGTAGTTAAGAGCACTGGCTACTCTTCCAGAGGACTGGGGTTCAATTCCCAACACAGACCTCTTGCAAAATAACAGAAACATAGCTGCAAATGGGAGCTAGTGAATGTGATTTACAGTAATTGAAGGGCAAAGGAGTGCCACAAAATGGCACCATGCAACAGACTTCATACTAGAGATCCACTGGGAGAGGGAGAAGCAAAGGGCTGCCTCTGAGCAGGATGCAAGCTGTGATGGCACAAGCTTTATAAGGGGTACAGAGAATGTGCATAGGGAAAATACACAACCATGACGCCAGGGAAGCCTGTTACATTGGCTGCTAGCATGATGGGGCTGCTGGTGCTGAGTCACTGAAGGTGGGGTTGGGGAGCAGGCAAGAACTTTATCAAGAGTCACGTTACTAACGTCAAGAAGAAATCTGGATCAAGGGTTTTCATGGAGGAGCAACAGCTAGGTAATCCACCATCACATTCGTGGTCATTGGTTATTAGGATAGCCCTATGATTGCTGTTATGACACTTAACTTGGTACAGTGACTCCCAGTGGATCTCTGAGAAGTCCCTAAAGATGCTGATGCCAGACCATACCCAAGACCAAGTACATGAGAACACCCGTGTCAGTGTTTTTAAAAAGATCTCCAAGTGGTTCTTAAGGGTGGCTTGTGTTGGAAACCACTGCCCCAGCTAACAGAACTTAGTTACTAAAGAGCTAGAAACTGCTTTTAAAGAAATTTGATTTTTTCCCTCAAGCACCCAAGAGCCCTGTTGATTTGGTAACATTCTCCAAACAACAGCAACTGATGGACTGCTGCTAATGTTTGGGACATGGTATTAGACACAACTCCTGTATGTCAGGCTCATCTCCCCAGACAAAAGCTTAAATGTAGATTTCCAAGAACAAGGTCTGGGCAAACAACAGTCAGAGATAGGTTGACCTCAGTTGAGTAAGCAATGCTGCAGGGAGAAGAAAGACAAATGTACAGGTTCATTTCCACATCCATGCAAATGTTTACTGAGTGTGCAGTAGGTGCTGGCGACTCTGAGATAAAGAAAAGGTCACGGGGCAGTGGTAGTGCATGCCTTTAATCCCAGCACTTGGGCGGCAGAGGCAGATGGATTTCTGAGTTCGAGGCCAGCCTGGTCTACAGAGTGAGTCCAGGGCAGCCAGGGCTGCACAGAGAAACCCTGTCTCAAAAAACCAAAAAAGAAGAAGAAGAAGAAGAAGAAGAAGAAGAAGAAGAAGAAGAAGAAGAAGAAGAAGAAGAAGAAGAAGAAGAAGAAGAAGAAGAAGAAGAAGAAAAGGTCTTCAGTGTCACGGTAGGCACTGATAGTTTGGTGCAGTGAAGAAAAAGGAAACAAAACTTTCCAGCCATGTAGTGTGATCAAGGATGACAGGTAGGATATGGAAGGCCCAAGGAAGAAGCACGGGATGACAGGCAGCTACTCCTGGAGTCAACCTTTCCAGGATAGTGGACAAGGATGAGGGAGAGTATATCCAGCCTTGTGAACACCAAGTGACAGGTAACACTGAAAGAGTAGGCAAGCGGCTGATTATAAAGACCCTTGGATATCAGCTAAGGACATTGGACCTAACCTTGGAGGTGATGGGAGTAACTGACGGATTGCAAGTGGGGAACTGGCATGATCAGACTTGCATTTAGAATCTTGCACTAGTGATGCATCTGGCTGTTGAAAGCGTGGTCCACAGCACTACCAGCCTTGCCCTGGAGCTTGTTCAAAATACAAATCTTAGGCTTCATCCCAAGCACACTAAATCCAAATCCATGTGTTTTGTGTAGGCCAGAGTGGACATCAGGTGTCTTCCTCAAACTTTTTCTTTTTTTTTTGAAACAAAGTCTCTCAGTGAACTTAGAGCTCACCAGTGATTAGCTAGGCAGGCTGGCCAATGAGCTCCAGGGGTCCACCTTCTCTACCCTTTCACCCCCATTAGCATGGGGACTGCAGAGATTCACCCCCATGCCAAGCCTTTACACAGACCCAGAATCTATACTCTAGACAAGGTGTCCAGATTCAGTCATACAATGAAATTAGAGACACATCAGTAAAGAAGTGAGATTCTCATTTGACACTTTTGGAAGACTACTTACAAGTCAATAGTAAACTTTAAAATTCAAATAGCATCTTAACAGCTGCCTATGAGCCAGTGTCGCTACACATCGAATATATATATATGATATGATATCCAGATAATGAGAGGAATATCAAAACCATTCTTGTTGCAGACATGACTACAGTGTGTGAACCACAGGTCATTTCACTGATGAAATGCAACATGTAACATGGTCTCTGTTTTGAGTGTGTTCTGAGTGTCTCTCCAAAGGGCTCTTGTGTTGGAAGCTTGGTCCCCAGGGTGCTGATGTGAAAGGTAACAGGACCTTTTATGGTTAAGTCACTGGGGACACTGTTCTAGGAAGAAATTAAGGTGGTTCTCTTGGGATTGTGATTAGTTCCCAGGAAAAGGGTTGTTATAAAAGAACCACCCTGGCATGTCCCTGGTCTCTTTCTGGCTTCCTGTCTCACCCAGTAATCTTCCCTCACCTACATATTCAAGCCATGACATATTTGCCATAATGTGCTACATACACCCCAAGGGCCTTCACCAGAACCAATAAAATGCCATATGGACCTTCTCCTCCCAAACTGAGCTCTTTTTATGAAGTTCCCAGTCTTGTGTATTTTTTATAGCAATCATAAGCAGACTAATAAAATATCTATTGAGGAATTGGAGGAAAGGTCCCTTGATCTAGCTTTGGAGATGTAGACTTTTCCTTAGTTATCTGAAAACCCTTAAATAGGACAGTCACAACTCCAGTGGCACTCAGAAAAACAGTTCCAATCAAGAGTGGACTTTACAGTTGCTGGTTGTGTGCATTAAGAGATCTGAAGAGAAGCAGAGGTAGCTGTGTGGTCGAGTGGTCTCTGGTGGCAAAAATCCCCTTAGCACAGGCAGTACTGACACAGGATTCAACAGGACAACACAGACTGAGAACAGAAAATACATGGCCTTCTCCCCAGGACAGAATCTGAAAGAGGGGTGTGGTCTACTAGGTAAGAAGTGGGGGGCTAAAGGGACAAACAAGCAATTAGTCTATAAATAAGCACAAGTGTACCTCATCTTTAACAATCAGTGTGTTATTGAACAGGGCATACAAATTGGGCTTGGGTTAAATGAAAGCTATTTTAAGCTTATTTTGGGAATTTTCTATTTAAAGGAATCCTTTGTGGAGTGGATAATCACCCACTAATGAATCTTTTGTTAAATCTAGAGTTCTGCAAAGCTGATGTTCCCAAACTGACTGTGCCAGGGACATCAGCACCAAGATGTCTGACCGAGTACAGTTTGTCTGTGTCCTGGAAACAGAGTCCAGGGGTGGAGGAACCCACTCTAAAAAAGCAATAGAGCCCACCCTTGGGGAAAATAGGTAAGTAGGCAGGAAAAGAAACTTATGACTCAAGAGTTTGTGAGCCCCAGGTAGCAAGTAGCAGCAGGGAGGCTGGTAGAAAAGAACCAGTGTTCTGATGGACATCACAGGAGGCAGGATGAAGAGAAGGCAAGGAACTAGAGACAGCAAGATGCTCAGATGGGGCAGGTGCTTGCTGCCAAGCCTGCAGATCTTAGTTTGATTTCCAGAATCCACGTGGTAGGAAAGAACTGACTTCCATAAGCTGTCTTCTTACTTCTGTTAGTATGCCGTGGCGTGCATGCATATACATAAACACACATTCAGGCACATATATGTGTATACATGTAAAAAAATGAACTCAAAGGGGTAAGTGGCCAAGAGAATGAGGAGATATTGCTTGAATCATGGCTACATCTTTCTCTCCTCTACCTTCAAGATACTGAGATGCATCATGGATGGAAAGGGGACTCTTAAGGCCTCATCTCTCCCTGGGAGCTTTTGGTAGTTAATGGCTGCTGATGCAATACAGTAGGGGGGATGGGAGAGAGGGAGAGGAATTTTCTGCAATGGTGTAGCCACCGATAAGCTGAGAGTATTCCAGTAAATAATCCTCTACCCTTACCCATGCAAACAACCCAAATTAAACTCAGCGGCTTCCAAAGGGGGAGGAGAGCATGAGAGGAGGAGGAGGAGTTGTTGGAAGAACAGTTTTGGCAGGAGAAGGAAGGGGTAAAACAGGTTAACAAGGGACAAAGACCAAAATCTGGGGCTGGCAACTCAATCCCTGGGACTCCCATAAAAAACCCCAGTGTGGAAGCAGGCATCTGTAACCCCAGCAATCCTACTTCAAGATGGAAAGCAGAAACAGGAGAACCACCCAGAAGCTCATGGTCCACCTAGCCTCCGAGTATGCAGCACACAGAAACAAGACAGACCCAGCCTCAACAAGGCAGGAGGCAAGAACTGAATCCTGAAAGCTGTTCTCTGATCCCCCACATGCTTACATTCGCAAGGGTAGTAATAAATAAAAAAGGACAAAATTCATTATATGAATGTATAAAATTGTCAAAGGATTTTTTAAAAAACACTTCGAGTGCTGATAGCAACAATGTTTTTTGAAATGCTAGTGATTCAATTACCTGAGGGGCATAGGGGGTCCTTAACTAGCTAGCAAGGCGTTCTAGTGGGAAGCAATGGAAGACACGAGTAATTTAGTGTTAACTGAATAATCCTGCATATCTTGACTCTCACTGCCAAAAGCAGTCAGTCTCTGTGCTGTATTGCCTGGAACGCATTCCCAGAAAAGATGGAGCCCAGATGGGAAATTGAAAAATGGTGAAAGCTAGGTAATTTGGAAAGGGAGGTAGAAAAAGGCAATCAGAGCTGAATCCAGAGGCATAACTACTTAGACTGTCTTTAAGTAATCAAGTGTAAGTCATGGACTCCAAAAAAGAGCTATCAAGGGATAGCTGGTATGGAAGCTCTATGAAAGCAGAAGGGATGAGGAGCTGGAGAAAGAGCAGGCTCTAGTTCCCAACAGACATTTAGGATTACCACACTTGGCCACAAAATAGAGCACACCTCTTTATAGCGCAAGTCTAAATACCAAAAAATGTGTCCATTCCTTCAACTAAGACTGAGTCTCCAATACTATTGGATTGTGGGTGGAGGGCAGGTGTTAAGACTTTCTCCTTTGCTTTTATTAGTTTACATGGGAGCTAGGTAGATGTCTTAGTCAATGGATTATTGTAAGGACCTGAGCTCAATCCATACAACCCATGTAAAAAGGCATGACATGGAGTTGTAGAGATGATTCAGTAGTTAAGAGAACTTGCTTCCAGGGACCCTTCCAGGGACCAGGGTTCAGTTTCCAGCACCCACATGGCAGCTCACAACCATCTGTAACTCTAGTTCCAGGGATCTGACACTTTTTTTGACCACTGCAGGAATGTCTTCTGACCTCTGTGAGCACCAAGCCTGCATGAGATGCCCAGACATACATGCAACTAAAATACTCACACACAATTTTTTTTTAATTCCAGGTGTACATGTACTTCTAACCCAAGAGCTACAGAGACAGAGTCACTGGCCAGCTATTCTAACAAAATTGGTGAACTTCAAGACAATGAGAGGCCCTGTCTCACAGGAAATGGCTGGCTTCCCTAAAGATGAGACCTAAAGTTGTCTCTGGCCTCTTCATGTGCATACAAACATCTACATGTGCCCAAGTGTACATGTACACAATCATAAAGAGGAAAGGGTTTGCACAGTACAGAAAGATGGAACAAAAGTCAGAGTGCTGGTACATGCCCGAGAGCCTATCATTCAAAAGGCAGTTAGAATAGTGACTGAGTTCATCCTGGGCCATAGAGCAACACTCTGTCTCAAATTTTAAAAAATTAAATAGATGGAGAGAAATGCTATGATATAGTTTGGTAAGTCAAAGAAATTCTAAATATGCAAAGTAATTCTCTATTTAAATAAATTGGGAATTTAAGAGGAAATATGATTAGATCTCAAGGCTATCTATTAAATACTGTCATGACTCCCATAAGGTCATGGGGACATTACAGAAGCACTTTCAAAAGGAACTTCCTGGGTGGTATGGGATTTGGAGACTAGGTAAACAGAAGTTCCCACACAGATAAAGATGAACCCGGCCTCGGTCTGTTCCTCCAGCTTCACCCAGATCTTTCCCCTATCAGGTCTCACCAAAGGGCCACTGAAGATAGAAATGCGCCACACCAGTGAATCAGCAAAGAGATCCTAGGGGGAACGTGAGGCCAGCAGATGAGCTTACGGAAGGGTCAGAAAGGGGTTAAGTGGAATCAGGAGAAGTTCTGTTTAGATTGCAACCAAGATCAGCATCAGTTATTTCTCAAAAGCTTTTAAGAGACCATGTAACTTAGCAACTGACCTGTGTTTGGGTTTTGTTTTCCTTTTTTCCCATGTCAGTTTCTCAGAAGTAACTACCAGGGATAAAAAATGCTTGGGGTTGTCTGTTTACTGAGTGATGAGAAGCAAAGAACTTTTTTATTTATTTATTTATTTATTTATTTATTTATTTATTTATTTATTTATTTTGTATATTTACTTTATTTACATTTCAAATATCTTCCCCTTTCCAGGTCTTCCCTTCGGAGGCCCCCATCCCATCCCCCATCCCCCTGCCTCTATGAGGGTGCTCCCCCACCCATTCGACCACTCCCATTTTCCCTCCCTAACATTCCCCTACACTGGGGCATCTAACACCCTCAGGCCCAAGGGCCTCTCCTCTCACTGATGGACAACAAGGCCCTCCTCTGCCACATATGTGGTCAGAACCATGGGTCCCTCCTTGTGTATTCTTTGGTTGGTGGTCCATTCTCTAGGAGCTCCAGGGGGTCTGACCAGTTGACACTGTTACTCCCTCCATGGGGCTGCAAACCCCCTCAGAGAAGCAAAGAATTTAAATATGCCCTGTCCCAAATGTCACATTGGTGACAAGAAGGAACAGGAAATCTAATAAGAGAAAAAAAGATTCAACTCTCAGAATCCTCAGGAAAACAAAATAAGGTTCTACACTGTCAAAATGGGTGTTATGAGTGTGCCTCAGACCAAGGTCCCTGGTGGAACCTTCCTTGAGAAGTTTCCGGAGTCTGAAAGTCAGCACCAAAGGAGGTAGCCTAATCTCCACAGCTCACTCCCCTTTTTGTATTCCACATCCCTGAGTCAGTGCTTCCTGGAAACCGAAGGGGATGAGAAGGAATTTATGCTCTTTTACCTGAACCCAGACCCCATAAGAACCCCGGCCTTCCCCCCCCCTCCCCCCGACCCTGAGCATATTCCATTCTCTCTCCTCAGTGCAGGGTTTGGAACGGTTCTACCAGTTAAAGATGAGCCCCTGGAATGGCAGTCACAGCATATTCTGAGAAACACACCCATCCTGAGAAACACATGCATCCTTGACCACCCTTGGCGGATGCCCCAAGCTAGACAGCATGCATTCAATTCACTTTGGCAGTTGCAGGGACAGCTCCCAGGTTCCTCAGTCGGCACTGGAAAGAACGTTCAGATCAGCACCACGCTGGTGGACAGCTCATAGCGGGCCCATCTTCTCCCGGCCTTTTTTTTTTTTTTTTTTTTTTTGGTTTGTTTTTTTTTTTTTTTTTTTTTTTCGAGACAGGGTTTCTCTGTGTAGCCCTGGCTGTCCTGGAACTCCCTCTGTAGACCAGGCTGGCCTCGAACTCAGAAATCCGCCTGCCTCTGCCGCCCAAGTGCTGGGATTAAAGGCGTGCACCACCACTGCCCGGCTTCCCACACTTTCTAGCAGCTTTGGGACCAGGCCGGAAGAGGGCTCTCACACTTTGCCCACCCCCTGCTAGGACGCCCCACATAACTTCATTTTAGAGAGGTAGATGCCTGGGCGTGAGTGGCTATTTGTGCTTCTTTAGACGCCCATGAGTCCAGTAGAAAGTCCAAGTCTTCCTACCTTCGCTTTCTGCCATCTTTAGCCTGTTGGGTTGTTACACAATGGTCTCGGAATGGCTGCTTCTACTCCAGACATCGCATCCATACGCAAGACTTCTCCTTGAGTAACTTCATAACGTGGTCGGCTCTGTTAGGAAAGCAAAGGCCTTCCTTGGAAATCCCAATTTGATTTCACCGGCTCGGGCTGTCAGGTGAGTACTTTTGATTATAAAGGAGGTTGAAAGCATATCTAAATTTCCTAACCTTTTTCATAAGATAAACATAAGAAGGGTTGGAGAGAGTAGCTCAGTGTTTAAAAGCACTTGTTGCTCTTTCAGAGGTCCTGGGTTCGATTCTCAGCACTGCATGGTGATTCACAACCATCTGTAACTCCAGTTCCTGGGGATCTGATGACCACTCCTGATCTCCTTGGGCACCAAGTACACGTGCAGTGCATGTATAGACATTCAGGCAAAGCATTCATGCATAAGATAAGATAAATAAATCTAATTTTTAAATTTTGCATATATTTTTTTTAAAGCACAGAAGAGAAACATAATCACATAATGTGTCCTTTATAGGCAAAACTTCAGGCATGGGCACACACACACATGCAAAACTAACTAACTAATTAAATAAATAGTAACAAAACAAAATATGCACACTACACACAAAAAAAGATAGAAAAGAAAAAAGAAGCCAGGCATGGTAGCCCACACCTTTAGTACCAGCACTCTGCCTTGGAAGGAAGAGGCAGGCAGATCTCTGTGAGTTTGAGGCCACCCTGGTCTACAAAGCAAGTCCAAGACAGCCAGGGCTATTGCATAGAGAAGCCCTGTCTCCAAAGGCCAAGAGAGAGAGAGAGAGAGAATATCAGTGACTTGCTTCTTCCACCTAGGCCCCACCTCCTAATATTTCTGCCTCTACCCCATAACGCCATTAGATCATCAGTGAATTAACCATTGATGAAATCAGAGTCCGTGTGATCCAGGCACTTCCCAAAGGCCCCACGTCCGAACCCTGCTACCTGGGAAACAAGCCTTCCATATACAAGCCTGCGGTCAGAGGAGTTCATACCAAACTACTGAGAGTTGCCAACACTCGCTGTGAGGTCCAAGATGGCTGATTAGAGCAACAGCCTAATGCTGCCCTTCCAGGTGCTGACCCAAGCAACCATGGTACCCTTCCTGCTACATCTGTGGGGGGGGGGGGGGGGGAAACAAGTCCTTATTCCATTCACAGATTGAATCCACATTGACTTTGGGTTAGGCACTGGGAGTGACACAGAGAAATCCAGGATGTACAGGGATAATTTTTAAATTTTTGCAGCATGGGACGTGAACCTTGGGCCTCACCGGTGCTAGGCAAATGTCTACCACTGAGCTATATCTTATGCCCTCCCAGGAGAGCTGTGCAGGAGAAAACCTCAGTGGAGCACTAACGTTGAGTCAACATTAATGTCAGGAGACTTTGCATTGGTGACCTCATTAGATTTCAGAGGTCATTGTCGCAAGGTGAAAAGCAGTAACAAGCCACAAGAAACTTAGATGGTAAGTATGATGATTAAAATCACAGCAGCTAACACATCTTGAGTGTTGCTGTATATCTAAGCACAGGTAATGTTCCTTAGATAGTGTGGGTGGAGAGGTCTCTTCACACACACACACACACACACACACACACACACACACACACACACACACACACTTCTCACTCTTCCCTTCATCGGTCCATCTTGTTTCCTGAACTTCCTTCTTGCTGCCTGGGGCCTCTGGGCCTGTCTTGTGTTTCAGCCTGTGAAGGGATTCTGGGAAAGGGAAGTAAATGGTGGAGTCCTGCTAGCCTGAGAGCCCCCAGGGTGGTGTGGATCCAGTGTCTTGGCCCAGATGGAGCCATCCAGGGAAAAGCAAGAGGAAGAGCAGTCCCCCGAGGCTAGAAAACGGATGCATTAAGGAAGGGGTATCCTTCAGGAAGTGATCCATCACCCTGACATTAAAATGGAGCTGGGAAGAGCTGGAGGACAAGAACATGCAGAAGGAGCTCCCTGGACGGTGCCCAGAAAAAAATGTAACCGGATGAGCCCCTTCTTTCCTATCTGGCTCCTCCAGCTTCTACCCACAGCCTCAGAAATCCCTCTCAAGACAGGTTTACCTACATCTGGAGACCCAAGCCTAATTATAGTATCTCTTTGCTGCCTAACCCTTGACCTCACAAGGAGCATTCATAAAACCGACACTGCCTTATCTGGGTTCCAAATCTTTGGATCCATTTATAAGGGTGTTTTTTAATTAGATTGATTAAAATGATCAAATGTTTCTACCTCCATTTTGGCTTGGGCTCCAGTCTATTGTGGGAACAAACCCGGCACAATGGAAAGAAGCCCCACGTGTCCATCCTGGGTGCTGCGGCTCTGGGTGGAACAGGAGCCGCGCAGGGAGTGGCTGCGAGCTCTTCTACAGTCCGACAGGCTGGCCAGGCTGTGTGAGAGGCCTCTGTGGAAACACAGCCTGTGCGTAGTAGAGGGAGCCATCTCAGGAAAGGAGTTCCCATGGTTGGACATCTCGGACGCCGTCAGACAGGGCCTCAGAGCGCAGCTGGCATCCCGCCCGCGGGACCCGGTTTGTAGCGGCTTGGGGTGCTGGGCTAGCTGCTTAGGCTTGGGTGAATGGGTACCTTCTGGGAGTGCTGGGAAGCCCTCGGCGAGAGATTAGATGCGGCTCCTTAATCGATGGCTGGATCCCCTGCTTCTCACAGTGGGTCCAGATGAAGAGACAGTCCATAATTCTAAGACGTTTATTTTCATTGTGGAGAGTGGCATGGATGGAATTGAACTCCCCCCTCCCCGCCCCTCTGGGAGAAGTGAGGCAGATATAGTAACAGGGAAGGGGCGTGGCTGTCTCTAAGTGTCTCATTAACCTGGGGATGGCTTGGGGCTGCGTGACCACATCTCTACCTGTGGCAGGGCTTGGGGGCGTGACTACGCCTCTACCTGAGGAGGGGCTGGGGGCATGACCCTTTTTTACATGACCAAATGTCACAGACCTATGGAGAGATGTAGCCACGTGTTAGAAGCTGTATTCTAGGAACTTAGGCAAACAGTTGCCATCCCTTGTAGGCTGAGGACAGCCCATTGGGCCTGCAACGTTCAAACCTTAGCTCGACCAGAAACACAGACTTCCAATCACGGCCCGACAGTCTATGTCACCAGACCCTTAGGGTAGACATAAATGGGAAGCAAATATGAATGTTTTAAACCCAGAGCTCTGGGGCTAGAGAGATGGCTCAGTGGTTAAGAGTGCTTGCTGCTCCTCTGGAGGACTTAAGTTTATTTCCTAGCACCCATGTGAGGGAGCTCACAACTACCAATAACTCCAGTTCCAGATCTGATGCCCTCTACTAGCCTCTGAGGGTACCCACACACGTGTACACATATGCGCACACAAATACACATACTTAATAAAAAATAAAAAATAAAACATAAAACATAAAACATAAATAAATAAATAAATAAATAAATAAATAAATAAATAAATAAAACCAGAGTTCTGCCCCCTCCACATGGCTCTATTGAGCCCACCGGTTTCCCTGAATTGTTCATGGAAAAGGACTCCTCCATTGACAACCCTTCGTTAGTCAACCACAAGTCACAAAAGTACTTTATAGTTTGTAAAGCAAGTCCACGTTGATTACTTCATTGAAACTCAATGCAAAACCCACAATGGGGAATGGGGAGTCAATTTTCCCTTCCTCTTGAGATTGGTCCTCTCTAACTCCACCTACGTGAAACTCGTTCACTGAGCTGGGGGTGTAACTCAGTGATAGGATGCCCAGTGACAGGATGCCTGCTTGTCTCATGTGAGATCCTGGGATCTGTCCTCAGCACCAACCAACAACACTCAGCATTCTAGTGTCTTCCAAAAGTCTCATCCCTTGGGATCTGAAGTTTTTAGGTAGTTTGTGCCCACAGGGAAATAAATCCATCTCCAAAAAGACCTGGAAGCAATTCATATCCAGGGAGTCATGGCCAGTGAAGACGTGTGGCCTTCTCTGCTCTGACACAACAATGGCAGATAACATGATAAGCAAATTTCTAATTTAAAAAACATATAAGCACATATAGCTTAACTTGAAAAGCTTATGAACATATTCACTTGCTGTGTAGTATAAGAAACAGAAAAGAGTAAGCAACGTCAAGGTGGTGACTGCTAGGTCTTAAGTCTTCCAGCAGCTGGGCATGGTGAACCTGTAGATGGTTGGCACAATGGTCCTCTTGAAGCTGGTGAGCTCACCTGAGTTCTCTGTCCTGGTTTGGTTTGAGAACAAAGACTCACTCAGTGCAGACAGGCCTCAGACTCAAAGCTGCTCGTGAGATACAGCTCTCCCTGCCTTAACCTCCTAAACTCTGAGATTTAGACTACCCCAGTACACCCTCCTCCTGAAGCAAGACAACAGTGTTGGCCACACCCTCAGCCCCCTCCCCTTCCCTATTTAAAAAAAAGAAAGTCCCCTCTTTGTCTCAGTCGCTGGTGTTTGAGTGCAACTGCATGCCATCCAGTGACATTTCCCGCCCTGTAATATTCCTGCAGCTTGATGTTTCTCATATTTATGCTTCTATGGCCTTGGTCCCCAGGTTGTGGTCTCATATTAATAAGTTCTGAGAGGGGATGGACTCTTCCTACTGCATCTCACATCTGTATACAGCCCAGGGCACTTGCTAGCTCACGGCAGGCCTCGTGTGGGCCCCCCTCTGTCTCCTAGGTCAAAAGCAGGACTGTGCAGTCTTGAAAGCTGCATGCTCATTTCTCAGCCTGGAGTCTTCCTGTCAGATGCTCCAAGGTGACCTACACTAGAGACTTCCAAATCCACACATCTCTGCATCGAAATGGGTTAATCCCTAATCCCAACATTAAACAAATATCCCATCTCTGCCCCAGTAAAAACAGGTCTCAAGCCGGGCACGGTGGCATACACCTTTAAATCCAGCACTCAGGAGGCAGAGGCAGGCTGATCTCTGAGTTCCAGGCCAGCCTGGTCTACAAAGTGAGTTTCAGGACAGCCAACTCTTTCTGTCTCAAAAAAACAAAAAAAACCAAAAAAAACAAAAAAAACAAAAAAACAAAAACAAGAAAGAAAGAAAAGAAAATGTCCTATATGACTGATTAAAACAAAGTACCAAAGTACTCAAAATTATTTTGCTTTGACCCAACACTCCGATACAAAATATCATTTAAATGTACCTCAAAACTCTCAGGGAATGTTTTATCCAGGGTTCCTGAGGAACAGAGCCTAAAGCAACTCTTACTCCTTCAGTGATGCTGGGGATGATATCCCAGGTCGTGCAGAGAGGAGGAGTCAGGACAGAGAAGGACAGAAACAAACAGAAGATGGTAGGCCACCCAGCTGGGTGTAGGGGCACCCCAAAGACCAGCCAGTCTCCAGAAACACCATGCTGTTTCTAAAAGCAAGCCCCAAAATGATGGTGTGGAGATCTCAGAGAGGGGATTGGGTCCCACCTCCTTGATCCCACCTCCTTGAATGAGGGTGGTGGCCTTGTAAAAGAGGTCCTAAGAAGCTTGTTCATCTCTGCCATCATGTAAGAGAAAAGCCTTCAGAAGCAGCAGGAGGCCCTCCTCCAACACACACTGCTAGGGCTGTGATCTGGGACTCCCAGGTCTCCAGCACTATAAAGAAGGGGGGAAGGTGAGGAGAGAGCTCAGTTGATGAGGACCTGAGCTTGATCCCTGAGGACCCAAGTAAGAGAGTTGGGTGTGGTGATGCCCACCTGTGATCCTAGCACTGGAAAGACAGAGAGAGGAGGATCCCTGGAGCTCACTGGACAGCCATCTCTCCAGCCTCTAATTGTTTTTAATAAAATAAAAAGATGGATGGGACCTGAAGAACAACCCAAGGTTGCCCTTTGGCCTCTACCTACAATACATATGCGTATACCCCAACACACGGGATTGTGTACTTGTGCACACACACATACAACACACAAACGCATATGTACACACACATGCACACACAAACATGCACACACATGGTGTCTGTTGTTTCTAAGTCATTTGATCTGTGTTTTGTTAACTACCAGAACTGACTATAAGAGACCACACATTGCCTCTGAATTTCATAGACACCCCAGAGTGACAGAGACGGGACAAACAGAGTCAAGTATTTGCTGGCTCCTTCATGTCCTCCTTCATGCACCACAGATCACCCCGTGAGACACTATAGCCTTCTACACATCCAGAGTGTGCTGTCCAGCTCCTCCAGGCAGCCCTGGGGAAACCAAGACCTGTGTCTGCGGATATGCAGGTCACCCACAGACCCTGGAGCTGTTGTGACTGCCACCAAAGCAGACATCCTGGTGGCCTTGCCAAAGCCTAGCCCTCAGTCAGGGGAGATTAGACAGATGGCGTATTAGGGGACGGGTGGCAGAGGAGCAGCTGGGGTCCTTGGATGATCAGATGGCCAAGAACCAGAGGGTGGGTGAGGCTGGGCAACTGTGGAGGAGCCCCAGCTAGATCTGGAACCCCAACCTACTCACCCCAGAGCAGTTTTTGTATTTGAATCACAAACGTATGCATCCAGTGGTACAAACATTGACTTGCCTCCTAAGTCCAGGACTGAGCCATCTTGGACAGGAGACTTGGGAAAGTAGATTTGTCTCATGGAGGCACTCATGGCTCAGGGGAGTTCTATCTCCCTGGAAATTTAATGTAGTCATTGCCTGGGTTTGTGCTATGACGTCACCAAAAATACAATAAGGTGGGAGCAGGTTCAGGATGCAGAGCAACTGAGACTGAAACCAGGCTTCCGGGACTGGCATAGCCCATCATGGGAAGCCGTGCCACAGGAGAGAAGAAAGGGGTCGGATTATAGATGAAACATGTCACTATTGCCGAGAACAAATCCCAGCCAGAGATGGTGCTAAGCTATCCACAACCAATTGTCCCGGTGAAAGGCGGCTATGGGTAGGATTCCTCAGTGTCTACCTCAGAGGGCCACTGTTAGGTTTCAGACCTGGAACAAATGGTGGAGGTACCTATTTAACACAGCACATCAGACCTGGCCACCAGGGTCTCCCTGCATCCTTCAGTCCCTACTAGTTACTGGGCCCTCCTGGCTGGTATATCCACACCTCTCCCTAGAACTCTCCAGCACACTGGGGCTGGGCTGCTCATTCCTATAAAATCTAACCACTGTGGTTACCTGCCCTTTTTGTACCTTTGGGCCTCCTGGCTGCTGCACTGGGTTCCCCTCTCTTCCCTCTTCCTGCCCCTCACCCTCTCCCCACATGGCTCAGGGTCATGTCTACTCTGGACTCTCCCAGACGCCCCTGCCTCTGGCTATGCTCTCCCCTTTATCTACAATAAACTTTCTCCTCCACCATACCAAGAACAGCCATCTCCTTTACTTTTTAGCTCTTTTTGCATTCAGACACCATCTTAAATAAGCTTCTCGGGTTAAGAATTGTGACGGCACGTACAAGACTTGGGGAACCTCAAGCCAGACAAAACCCCAGCATGGATCAAGAAGATGGACACAGAGTTCCACCCTAGCTGGGGAGCTATTGATAGTTAACTTTGCTTTCTAACTTAAAATGTATATTAAAAAGAGAAAAAAGTGAACACATCACTACACATGTGACTTAAAAATTATTTTTAAAGGGGCCTGGAGAGCCAGCTCAATGGTTAAGAAGCACTGCTTTTACAAAAGACCCAGGTTCAGTTCCCAGCAGGCAAATCTGGCAGCTCACAACTGACTGTATTACCTGTTCCAGGGAATATAATACTCTCTGACCTCTGCAGATACCTGAATGACATAGTACACACACTCATACAGGCACACACATACACATGAATAAAATTAAACTGCCAGGCATGGTGGCATTCACCTTTAATCCTAAAACTTGGGAGGCTGAGGCCTAATTTATATAATGGTCTCAGATCAGTCATGGCTACATAGTGAGACTCTGTTTCACATAGATAGATAGATAGATAGATAGATAGATAGATAGATAGATAGATAGATAGATAGATAGATAGATAGGTGGGTGGATGGATAGATAGATAGAATTTGAAAATAAACAAATAAACATATTTTAACTTTTAACATTTTAAAAGACTTAAAAGTTTGGGGGTATAGCTCACATGGTACAATGCTTGTTTAGCACACATGAGATTGCTGATTCAGGGTTTGCTTTCCAACACCACATGAAATGGGATGTGGTGGCTTACCACTTGGGAAGAGAAGGCAGGAGAATCACAATTTTATGGTCATCCTTGGTCACATAGCAACTTTGAGGCCAGGCTGAGCTGCATGAGATCCCATCTCAGAAAACTAAATAACAAGTAAATAAATACTTTAATAAAACAAAACTAAACTGAAAAGGGGGGAGAAAGAAGTTGCATTCCTCCCCACTTTAGAGACTCAAGAAGCCATGTCTGTAGCCTCTCTCACCCCCTTCCCAGCCCCTAGGACAGCTACAACACAGAACTTCATTAAACTCCCCCAAGAGACAGCAATGCAGTGCTGGATGCCTGAGTTCAGATCTTAACTCTGCTTGCTTTGTTAACCACTTCAGCCATTTTTAAAAAATATTTATTTATTTATTGTATCTGAGTACACTGTAGCTGTCTTTAAACACATCAGAAGGGAGCATCAGACCCCATTACAGATGGTTGTGAGCCATGTTATGGTTGCTGGGAATTGAACTCAGGACCACTGGAAGAGCAGTCAGTTCTCTTAACCACTGAGCCATCTCTCCAGCCCCCACTTCAGCCATTTTTAATTGTAGCATCAAGTACCTTCCAGTTATTACGTAACTGTCTCCACGTTCAGCTCCACACCTGACTCTGCTTCTTACTGTCTCTGAGCCCTTATGCTGATTTACTCAGCACTCTCTATCCTTCCAACCTCTCAACCACAGAACTAGACAGCCATTCCTATGCAGAGGGTCAGCCCTGCCACCTAACCCACAGGAGGCATCTGAGAAGTGTCCCCAGCTATGTTCTGTCTCTCAGTTGTTACCTTATCAAGTGCCTCTGTTATCCCCATGAGAGGCAGAGAGCTGCCCTGGAGATGTTGCAGTCTAACAGAGGGGAAGCAAAATGAGCAAAGATACAGTCCAGACTGCAAAGACGAGTCAGCCATTAAGAATGCATACTGCTCTGGGCCTGAGGTACATTCCCAGCGTTCATGTCAGGCGGCTCACAACCACCCGTAACCCCAGATGCAGGGGTTCTAATGGCCTCTTCTGGCTTCCATGGGCATACCTGCACCCATGGGCACATGCCTGCACACAGAGATATGAATATATACAATTTTGAATAAAGCCCTAAAAGAAAGATAACTAAGTCAGAGGAAGACATCTAGGGTCACCATAGGCTGCACAAAGCAGTTGTCATGCAGAGATCAACCATAGAAGTTCATGATGCAGGCATTCCAGCTGACAAACCACAAAGGTGCAGAGAGATTCCTAAGCTCTCCTGAGCTCACATACAGTGAGAAGCACAGCCCAGGCTCTGACCACCATCTTGTCCTGTGGTATAGTCTGCACCCTTCTCATTCATGCACAGACTATGTTGTCTGACACGAGCTACACTGCTAGCCAGCCTGTGACAGAACTTCCAATGACCTCCACCAAAATACCAGCATTCCTCAGTGCTGACTTCACCAAGTCCAATACATCTCCACTGTGTGTGCTAAGCAGTCACTAATTTAATTACTTAATTAGACAGCAGATTTGTAATGCACTAACAAGCCATTTATACTCAATTATTCCTATTAATAGCAGCATAAGAATAGCACGAGGCAGGAAATAATCCCAGTCTGAAGTCTTCTCCCTGGCTCCTAGAACACAGCCTAACCCGGAGCATGCATTTAGTAAGTACACCCTCAACAAGCTTACTTCTGGTTTACACTCATGTTGTTCAAATATCCTTTATGCTAGTTGTTGTTGTTGTTGTTGTTGTTGTTGTTGTTTTGTTTTGTTTTGTTTTGTATTTGTTTGCTTGAGACGGGGTTTCTTTGTGTAATCATGGCTCTGTAGACCAGGCTGGCCTCAAACACAGAGATCCATTTACCTCTGCCTCCCAAGTGCTGGGATTAAAGGCGTGCACCACCATGCTCAGCTGTCCTTGATGTTATTATTTGTGTTGTATATCTTCAGGTGCCTGACTTCACAATGAGCTGCCGGTCTCTAACAGTGATGGCATATCAGCTCCTCCCTAACCCTGCCATCTATGAAAGAAAACCAAGGATCACCAAAAAAGTGTATATATTGTGCAACTTAACCAAAAACCTTAGAAAACACCCATCCTAGGCAAGGAATGTGGGTAACAGGGGTAGGGTGGGGTATAACATGATGAGCTCAAGGCTGGTTGATATCCATGGGAGGCCTCCCCTTTTTCTGAAGACAAAGGGAGGAGTGGATGAGGGACCAGCAGGGAGGACTGGGTAGAGAGGAGGGGAGACTGCAGTCAGGATATAAAGTTAATTAATTTATTTATTTATTCGTTCATTCATTAAAAGATGATGGGCCCAGCATCCTAATTAATAAAAGTAGACCAGGAGTTGGAGATGAAATGACCTGCTAAAGGAGACGTTAGAACAAGTCTGAAACCAGTGACCCACTTTGCCAGGCTAGGATCGCTCACTAGTCGGTGCAGCTATAAATGCAGCCTTGTTCTTTTAAGCTGGAACACGCTAGAAGAAACTGTGCTAGCAAATCTTTCCCTGAAATACAGCCTGGCTTCCTCTGTCTTGCAAGGAAGGACCTAGTCTCTTTGTAACCATCAGTCCTGGTAAGAAACTGATTGTAATACAAGCCAGGTCACCAAGGACAGACACAAAGAGGCAATTCATAAAGCCATCGGAAAGATTAGAAAAAAATTAGCGAGGGATGATGTGGTACCCGGGGCTGCCATCATCAGGGACTCATTACCACTTCTGTATCCAAAGGGACATGGGAAGCTACCGGCTGCTAGAACCTGAAGAAATCACTATTCGAAGGTAATGGGGTGTTTCCTAGCAAGAAGAGCTGTAGCCTTTGGTCCTTTGGTCCAGACTGCAGCAGCCAGCAAGGAGGGAGTTGGGGAAATAAAGACCCTGTCACTCCCCCTGGTGGCACCTCCTGGTGGCCAAATCTAAGCCCAAGGGTAAGGAAGCCCTGAAGTACAAGAGGACAGAGGATGGAAGACAGAAGTGCAGATGAAGAGAGCTAACGAGCCCACACATTGGCCTCTCCACAGCCTGCTGTCTACTTCTCCGGACCGCATGGGGGCTTCCCGCTATATCTAGCTACGTAATAACTGGGGTTAACCAGGGGCAAAGACAAGAATGGGGTTGAGGCATTTGGGGGGTTGTCTCTAGCTGCTTGTGCCCCCTAACGCAGGCAGGCTAACTACTTGACTACGTGTGATCTCTTAGTGGCTGTTTGCCCCAGTCCCCTCCTGTTATCACACGATGGTGTCTATAAGAGGACATGTTTCATCTGTGATGAATTTTCCCAAGCTGACATAGTCTCCATTTTTAACGGAGATTACTGTGAAACAAGAGCTTCGTATGTTTGTTTATTCTGTGGCAGTGGGACTTGAACCTAGAACCCTGCACTTGCTGACCACACGGCTAGATCCCCAGACATTCTTTCATTTTTTATTTTGAGATAGAGTTCTTACAAGTTGCCCAGGCTGGTCTTGAACCTGAGATCTTCCTGCCTCGGCCTCTCCCAAGTAGCTAGTATTACAGGCCTGTGCCACCAGACTTGACTCAAAACTAGAGTTCACTCATAAAATCCATGGTTTTTGCATTTTGCAAAGGTTGTTGGAATGCAGACATTCTTGTGTAAGTGACGCTGTGCATATTATATTAATGGAGAAAAAAATGTGAGTCAGGGAGACTTCTATTCTCCAAGACTCTGGGACTCTACCTCTCATCCACTCCCAGGGCCAAGCTTAAGGGAATGTTTCCTGAGGCAAAGTTGAAAGCAAACTGCTCCTTCAGTAAGTAGGGTTGGAGAGAACGTTAGTGTGAACACAGCTCATTCTGTAAGAACTGAAGGGACGTCAGTGTGAACGCTCCTCATCCAATATGAACTGTCATTCAGTATGAACTGAAAGGATGGCAACATGAAGGGCTGGAAATTTTATCATGTTCTCTGCACCTTAAAAAAAGAATTATCACCAACCATGGTGGCACATGCCTTTAACCCCAGCACTCGGGAGACAGAGGCAGCAGACAGATCTCTGTGAGATGGAGACCAGCCTGGTCTACAGAGACAGTTCCAGAACAGCCAAGGGTACATAGAGAAACCCTGTCTTGAAAAACCAATCAATCAATCAATAAGATTGTCATGGCTCCTCACACCTAAATTCCAGGTTCTCTGAGGTACATCTCCAATCAGCTCTATCTTCCCTCACTTCCCTCCAAATGAACACTCTGGACTCCATTGTCCCTTGTCCGTGTCCTGGCCCTTCCTCCTCTGTGGCCCTGTACATCTAAAACATGCTTCTATTTCTGTTTGAATTCTACTTGATGGTCAAAGACTTCACAGCAGGTTAATTTCTAATATCCACAAACTGCAGGCAACCCAAATGCCCGTCACTGGGGGAAATGACTAACCAAAGGGTGACACAGCCATACTCAGCGACAAAGAGCATGTGCCATGGAATCAAGGGACAACGTAGATAAAACCCAAAGCTTATGCTGAGTTTAGAAGTCAAATTAAAAGAAAGAAGAAGAAGAGCACATATTATACAGCTGTGCCTAGGGAAATCCAGAAAACAGAAGTGAATTATGGTAGTGGAAAGGAGATCCCAGATTGTTTTGCTGAGGGTAGAATTAACAGGGGATGACCAAGAAATTCAAGGGATGTGATGTGGTAGTGACTATGATATTCTCATTGGTGCATACATACTTAACTCATAAAATTGAATATCTCAACTATGGGTAGTTTATTGTGTATCAACTATACTTCAAAAATATAAATATATATATGTGTGTATGTATATCAAATCAGACATGAATTGTAAAAATTATTGCAGCAATCCAATAAAGATTATGATGTATGAGACTATAAGAAACCAAGAAAAAGCACAAATAAGCCAGTAGAAAATAGGCACGGAGCACAGAGAGGTAGCACACGATACAAATGATAGACAAGCTTGACTAAAGTTTTCCCACCTCAACAAAATGTAAACACGCATCTGGTCACTGCAAAGCTACAGCATCCGTAGATCACCCACTGGGAGTCATCCTTCAGAGCAGGGATGCTCTCCCGAACATAAGAACCAAACCCCAGCGTCCGAGTCACACCTCAGCATCCTAACCACACTCAGCACTTAAGCTCTCGTCCCTCTGACTTCAGCATCCCAGGTGCTACCTGGTACGTCAGGGCGTCAGAGGCGAGGTGTACAACCGAAGCCCATTCCACACATATGCATGTCCTTGAACTGTATCCTCTCTCCTCAGTCATTTACTGGAATATTTGCATATCTCATCCATTCCATTTAAATTACTCTAGTCCAGGCAAAGAGAGTGTTATTCTAATGTTGTTCTTGGACCATAGCAGAGCTCAGTGATGGGACTGATCGCTCCACACTCCTCAAGTCAGCAGCATACCTGACTTTCTCCCTCAGTGCCCTTCTCTGAAGGCCTGCAGGCTGCTGTTTGTGCCTGCCTTCTCAGTCAAACCACAGACTTCTCATTCTGCACCAAAAATCATATTCCACTGCAGTTCAATAATGCATTCTTATTCCCTTCTAACAAGCACCCTAGGCTGTAATGAGACCCTGTCTCAAAATCATAAAATGGTGTCAATATCTGTACACTAATGACCCAAATTGCAAATGTACAGAAACTGACTCTTGAAGTAGGGTCCCTGGTTTAGAGTCTGAGTTCATCAAAGAGGCAACAGAGCCTCTTGCCTCTGCCATCCCCCCCACACCCCGTGCAAACACACAACCCACCTGCTCTGGCACTGAGAGCTGCAGACCCACTGAACTCCCTCAGGGATTTCCTTTCCTAGACCTCTGCCTGACTGGTGTTTGCCTATAGCAGACCAAAACGCTCACTCTCCAGCTCAAGGGGAGAACCAGAGCAAGACAGGACCTAGAGATAAGGAGGGCAAGTTGAGGGAGGGCCAGGCCTGTGGAAAAAACCATGGGGGGGGGGAGGAAGAGAATCAGAAGCAACCACAAGAAAAACAGGACAAAGAGAATAGAGCTGGGAAGCCCCAAGACACACAAAATGTATCTTCATACACTGACGTGAACAAGTACCCATTGGGTGGGAAATAATGCTTTCTCCAGAAAGCAAATAATGCTCCACATGAATTCCTATTCGTTGACTTTCCTGTCAATCTATCATTGCCTACTGCCTGTGCATCCCTCTATCCCACCAGCCTCTTCTTCACCGAGAGCTTGCAAAAGAACCCTGAATAGAGGAGCAATGAGTCACCTCCCCAAGCCCTGAAAGGTCCCAGGGAAGAAGTTCCATGTCCTTGTCCCTGCAGCTCTGAAACCATACTTAACTGAGGCTTCAGAATATCTTGCTTTATACATGTAGCCTTTAGGGACCTTTGAGACATGGTAACCTGTTATAAATTAAATATAGAAGGTCCCCACGGGTTCATGTTTTAAACGTTTAGTCTTCCAGTTGGGAGCACTATTTAGGAAGACTATGGGTACTTTAAGAGGTAAGACTCAGTGGAGGAAGTAGAGCTGGACATGGAGGATGGGGGAGGGGGATAACACTTCCTGGCTTGCTCTCTACTTCCCAGATGTCCATGAAGTAACTGACTCTCTTACACTATAGGTCCCCATCAGTATAATGTTCCTCCCGAGCATATGGGAGCCAAGTGATGAGCAGCTGAACCTTCTGAAACTATGAGTCAAAATAAAGCCCCCGCTTTATGTCATTGGTATTGGGTATTTTAGACACAGTAATAGAAACAGACAGAGGTCTTTCTGAAGTATATGGAGAGTTCTTGAACACCTCTTTCACGCTGTCTCTAACACATAGAGACTCTAGAGATGGGCTGGTGGTCCAGCCCAGAAAAGCACCTGGAGGTAGAACCTGTACTGGGGCCTAAGTTTCTGTGTTCCCCTCACCCCTCCCTTCTCTTTGGGCTCTTTCTTCTCCAGCCTTAGAGCGAGAACTCCCCAGCCCCCGTCCCTAGTAAGAGGTGCAGTGTCTGCCCTGGACCCAGAGAGTGAAGCTCTCCTTGGAACATGTTGACCAAGGAGGCACTGTCCACAGGATTTCCATTCTTGGAGAGCTGCATGGAAAGACATTTTCCAGGCGAAGATAACTTTATCCAGACTCTGAAAGGCATTTTATTTTGTTTTCTGTTTTCAGAGAGTCACCTGCCTTTTAAACTCAAAGGACAAAGTGGAAGTCTGAAGTCAGAGAGGAAGGCAATGGATGACTCAGGGTGTATCTGTGCCCCAGGGATGCAGAGACCTACTTTTCTGGCCCCAGGCTACCTGTTGAAAATGTTTTCTTCCCTCTGTAGTATGACATTATTTTTTTTCATTATTTCTTTTTGCAGTAGAGATTGAACTCATGGCTTCATGCATGCTAGGTAAGTGTTCTACCACTGAGCTAGATGCCTGGTCCTTCGTATTATTGCATCTTAAGAAGAAATGTATACAACGGAGAAACTTTTAGGCTGGTTTTCTCAAAATCTTCCCAACCTAAGAAAACTTAAGATGCAGGAGTTTGTTCTGGCACACACTCTTACAGACCAGTGAACTCACAAGCAGAAGCTGTTAGGGGACAACCTAGAGTGCTTGCTAAAATGGACCACAAGCGTAGAGAGCATTCTCAAGTTCACCCTATGGTATAAGTCACATACCTACAATATGGACTCAGTGAGGTTAAGTGACTTGCCAAGTATCACTCAGCTAGTAATTATGGGAGCCATTCTTCACGCCAGGTACCACATGGCCCCGGAGCCTATGGTTTGGTCCCTTAAATCCTGGCTGCTATGAGAGAGGTAGAGTTGGAGGAAGAGCTGGGATGGGGGTGGGGGGTGACTGCCCCTGCCACAAAAGCTGCCAACTCCAGCCCACATTTCAGTGTTAAGTTTTCCACAGCTCCCGTTGCCATGGTAATAGGAGCTCTTGTCACCATCTGAAAACCCAGAAGAGGAAAATAAGAGGATTCAGCTCTTTGACTCAAGAGCTGACCAGTTCTGCAAGATAAACTCAGTCTGGCCCTTGAATCAGGATTAGAAATTGGAGACAGATAATGGCCCTCGTAGGCCACAGGATCATTAGCTTCTTGCTCCAAGAAGTTCAGCTCACTCTGCAGACATGATCTCATTCTCCTCCATGGGCTCTGTGTAAGAAGTCAGAGAAGGGATGGGGATCATCCCTGTAGAGTCAGCTCAGGAGCTGGAGAACACACACACACACACACACACACACACACACACACACACACACACATCTGAACACCCCTCCAACTCCTGCTTGGCCTCGGAAGTAAATAGGAATTTAACAGAGAGTCTTGATCTGATTCATCAAGTTTACATGGAGAAACAATGATACAAGTAGAGACCGTTAGAGGTGAGGGGGACAACTCTGCTCCAAGACCCATTCCCAGCAGAGCACAGGACATCTATGTGGTCAGACAAGCCCAAAAAATTAAGTAAATGGAAGAAAGAGAGATGTTAATACTCTCACCTATAGGTATCAGGGCTACCCTCCCTGCTATCAGTGAGGGACAGTTTTCACACATACCTATACAATGCTCAAAGTGCCTTTTCTTTAGTGCTTTAATGTGAAGTCTCTGGAAAGTGATTCAGTCATGGGGGTGGGGCCTCATCAATGGAATTAGCACCCTCCTTTAAAAGGCCCCTAGACCAGCTGAGATGAGGTATGCTTATAATCTGAGCACTTGGGAGCCTAAGACAGGACAGTCACAAGTTCTAAGCAACCTGGGCTACATAGTAAGGCTCAATATAACAACAAAAACAATAATAATAATAATAATAATAATAATAATAATAATAATAATAATAATAAAGCCTTGTATGGTAATACATGCCTAATAATCCCAGCACTTGGAAGGAGGATAGGATCAAGGCTATCTTTGGCTAATTCAAGGTTACTTGAGACCCTATCTCACAAGTGAATAAATAAAAGTTGAAGAGTTGATCAGTGGTTAAGAGCACGTGTTGCTCTTGCAGAGGACCCAGGTTCGATTCCCAGCACTCACATGACAGCTCACAACCATCCATAACTCCAGTCCCAGGGAATCTGATATCTTCCTCTGACCTTGGCTGGAAATCAGGCATGCACATGGTGCACAGACATATGTGCAGGCAAAAACACTCATACACACAAAATAATAAATCTTTAACATTTTTAATAAAATAGATAAATATACAAACAAGAGGCTCCAGAAAGCTCATCTGCTCCCTTTGCATGTGAGGACCCAGAAAGAAACCATTATATGAGCCAGGAAACCTTCACCAGATATGGAATCTGCCAGCATTTCTCATCCTCCCCATCCATGATAAATAAAAGTCTAATGCTATAAGCTACCTGCTTTACAGTGCTTCATTACACCAGCCCAAATGGACAGATGCTCAATGATTCCATCACCCTTAAAGCACAGGCATACTAGAAAGAAAATGGCCATTTGAATCAAGGACTCCCCTGAATAGCTGTGTGCTTTCAGGCAAGTTAATTAATATTCTCCCCACCTTGGGGTTCTTACACAATATAGGGTAATACCCTTTACTAGTACTTGTATTTTGAACATTGTTCCGGTTTTTTGTTTGTTTGGTTGGTTGGTTTTTTGTTTGTTTGTTTTGGGTGGGTTTTTTGTTTGGTTGGTTTGTTTGTTTTGGTTTCGGTTTGGGGTTTGGGGTTTGTTTGTTTGTTTTAGTTTTTTTTGAGACAGGGTTTCACTGTGTAGCCCTGGCTGTCCTAGAACTCACTCTGTAGACCAGGCTGGCCTCGAACTCACAGAGATCTGCCTCCTGAGTACTGAGATTAAAGGTATGTGCCCCAACTGCCAGGCTGCATCCTTAACATGTGGCTCTGGACTCCACAGCTATGGCTACCTGGTTCTTAGACTTAGGGACATAGCTTAAACCTTATTGGCAGGGAGGCCTGAAGAGTATTCCCTAACAGGATCACATATCTTCTTGCAGTGTGACTGGCCCATACGGCCATGAAAGGAAACCACAGAGCCCTCATTTTGCCAGTGTACTGTATATTCGCCAGCATCCCAGTCTAGAGATGGGGCCAAGGAGGACAGGGTTGTTTGACCATCTGTGAATCAGCACTCTCGGCCCAAACTGTATAGGAAATTTAATTTGAAATTTCCAATAATCCCAGCCTTAGGCAGCCTAGAAACAGTCTGGGAATGCAATTCTGGAGCTTCTTAGCCTAATCAGTATACTAAAAAAATAAAGCACAAATGGGTTGGAGAGATGGTTCCATGGGTGAATTGATTCTCACACAAGCCCGAAGAACTAAATCCAGACCCCAAGGATCCATGGAAAACCAGACATGTTTGCCTGTGTCTATAAAACCCAGTTCTCCTAAGGCAATCTTGGGTGGGGGTGGAGACAGGGGAATCTCCAGGAATTTGCAGGCCATCCATAGCTAGCTCATACAATAAGCAGCAAATGCTTTTTGTCTCAACAAAATGAAGACAAATCAATACTAGAGGTTATCTTCTGACCTCCGTATGTGTACCACAGCACACACAAACTTGCACATACACACAGATGCAACACACAGAAACAAAACAATTAAGCATAACTGTGGTGGTTTGAACATGCTTGGCCCATAGGAACTGGCACTGTTAAGAGGTGTGGCCTTATTAGAGGAAGTACGTCACTGTGAAGGCGGGGCTTTGAGGTCTCCTGTGCTTAGATTCTTCCCAGTGTAAATAGAGCCTCCTGCTGGCTGCCTGCAGAAGACAGTCTCCTTCTGGAGATGTACAACTCTGCTCCTCCTTTATGTCTGCCCCCACACTGCCATGTTTCCCACCTTGATGATAATGAACTAAACCTCTGAAACTGTAAGCCAGCCCCAAGTCAATGTTTTTCTTTATACTAGTTGCCTTGGTCATGGTGTCTCTTTACAGCAATGAAACCCTAACTAAAACAACAATAGACATCAACTAATAAGGAATCACACACATAAATAATAAACTATCTGTCTCATCAGAATTCATCTGAAAGCTAGGAGCACTCAAGGTCCTGAATGACAGTCGAATTTCTGAAGCTATGGCTTTTCACACTTAACAAGTCCTCTAGTGCCCAACAGTGGGGGTACTAGGGATTTGGAGAAGAAATGCGACTAATGGATTTAGGATGGGGAAGGTGTCCAGAGAATATCTACCCTGCCACCCTAAGGTCCCTGTAATGAAACAAAGTATGATTCTACCAAAGTTCCCCTGGGAGAACCCATGAGTTTTATTGGAGTGACTTACAAAGTAGAGGTGATCCCAAAATAGTACACCAAAAAGTCTTCACCCTGCATGAATGGACAACTTCCCCACAAGGTATAGAGGAGCTTTGCCTCAGCCTTCTTCTGCCTACATACTCTAGTGCCTCCCCAATGCCCAGTGTCGGTTATGGCAGATTTGCATACAAAGGGTTCAGAGGAAAGGCTAGAATGTCAAGTGAGGATCCAGTGACCCTCCACACCCCTCCTTCTGTGAGGCAATGTTAATGTCCGACCTGGCTACTGGGAGTCTTTTACAGGCAGGCACAGCTGATGTGATGAAGATAGCACTCCTCCCCTTGGAGGATCTCATTCGACAGCAGGAGAGGTCCTGGAAATGTTCTGCGGTTGACTGTGCTGCAGGTTTTGTCCAACTCAGTGACTAAACAAGAACCCTTGGAAAGAAAGGGTGAATTGTACAGGGTGTGATGTACACTCTCGTTAAGGCTGTTACAGTGCTCCTAGGCAATCTAGATCTGTCTTATTGTTCCAAATGGGCTAGCACCTTGCATTGCTGCTGTCTTCACAAAATGGCAATGGCTGTGGGAGACGAGCATCTAATAGAACTATTACTGAGCCAGAGAGATAGCTCAACGGCTAGAGAGCTTAGGGCACAAGCCTGGTGGCCTGAATTCTATTTCTCAGACCCTACATAATGGTAGGAGAGATCTACTCCATGAAGTTGTCTCTGACTTCCACATACACACATGCGCGTACACACACACACACACACACACCCCAGATGCATAATAATGACAAATAATTTTTCAATAATCTGTACTACTAGGTAACTCTTACAATACTGCCAATGACAGAGACAGATCTAAACCCTCTCCATCCATTGTTGCCCCCAAATTTCCTTTCTTTTTTAGGTTGACTTTATGGTTAATTTATGATCCTGAAAAACCAATATCCTAATGTGACAGATTTTCCAAAAAATTATTAACACCTCCCATGAGCTGGTTTCATAGTTAAAAGTGACTTTTTGCTTTTCTGTGACCTTCCCCCAACCCAAGGACAGGCAAAGTGTCTCAATACTTGTATTTGGGATGTGCTCAATATGATGTGTGTGTGTGTGTGTGTGTGTGTGTGTGTGTGTGTGTGTGTGTGTGTGTGTGTGTTTCAGCATGGGTTCATGAACAGAGGACCACTGTAAGAGCCACTCCTCAGGCAAAATACACCTATTGCTGCTGCTCCTGCTCCTCCTCCTCTTCCTTCTCTTCTTCTTCTTCTCCTCCTCCTCCTCCTCTTCCTCCTCCTCCTCCTCCTCCTCCTCCTCCTCCTCCTCCTCCTCCTCCTCCTCCTTCTTCTTCTTCTTGAGACAGGACCTCTCACTAGCTTGAGATTCACCAACTAGAGTAAGCTGGCTGGCCAGTGAGCCCCATAGATCTCTTTGTCTCTGCCTTCCAGAGCTGAGTGACAAGCATGTAACTACCACAACACTTAGCTTTTTTTTCCACATGATTTCTGGGGTTTGCAGGTTCTTGTGCTTGTAAAGCACATGACAAGCTGAACCATGCTCTTTCATTTTATTTTTTAAGCAAAATTTTAGTGTGTGTGTGTGTGTGTGTGTGTGTGTGTGTGTGTGTGTGTGTAAGCAGGTGCATTTGACATTTCATGTGTGTGGAGGTCAGAAGACAACATGAGAGAATCAGTTCTCTATACCATATGGGTCCCCAAGGATCAAACCGCAGGCCTTCTGGCTTGTCAGAGGCACATTTACCCACTGAATCATCTCACCAGCTTTGGTATGATTTACTGGATTTTATCACTAGATCTATTCGGAGTATGAAGGTGTCTTCCTGCAGCTTCTCTTGACTTCAGCTTCTGTATCTGTCCTTTCTACCTAGCAGTGTATCAGCTGCCTAAGAGTATGAAGAATCAAGAAGCTTCTAAACATGGCTTCCTTTACTTTCTACCATGCCTGGGAGGCACTCAATGCTCCAGAGACAAAAAGAGGAAGACATCATTACAGCTAACTGAGCATCCATCAGAAAACCTTGCAGAGAAGGCTGGACATCCCACCCCTCTGTGTGTCCCAAGGGGACAATTAATAACTGTAGTCCCAATGAAACCTTGTATATGTAAAATCTCAGTCCCCAAAGATGAATTCCAAGCAGTGAAAAGGTGACCCTCCTTGACAAAGGCCTCCTCTTGTAGGAGCCTGGTTCTAGGAAACTAAAGAGTGTCTTTCCTCCCAATCTGAGCTAGACACAGTGATTTGGGACTGGGACCTAGCATTTGAGAGATGGAGGCAGGAGGAACAAGGAGTGCAAGGCCATCCTTAACTAATAATGAATTCAAGGCTAACCTGGGAGACATGGGACCCTGTCTCAAAAATGAATGAGGCTGGGAGCTGCTGAGATGACTTAGTGGTTAAGAACACATCTTGGTCTTGCAGAGGACCCCAGTTCAGTTCCTAGCACCCACTCCTGGCAGCTTACAATCATCTGGAACTCTAGCTCCAGGGGACCAATGTCATTTCCTGGCCTTCTCAAGAACTTCTGCTCACATACAGAAAAATAATATCGATTTTTAGATGATGATTCTTTGTATCTAATCATAAAGTCTCAAGCGAGCAGGTTTTACCTTCTAACCATCACTCCTCAATGTGACCTCACACATATGTCGGAGAATGCCAGGAATGAGTAGACGCACTACCGTGCTCAGAGGATGAGTAGATTATTTGGGGCACATATGGGGTTACATAACAATTCAAGCTTTCACTGTATCTTTGACAAATGATGCAATCCAATCTCCTGAGAGGTATGTTGGTGATGGAATGCTTTTTCCTCTCTCGGGGGCTGGAAAGATGGCTGACTCAGTGTTTGAAAGCATTTGCTGCTCTAGCAAAGATTGGGATTCAGACTCCAACACCTACCAGGTAGCTTAATCCGTAACTCCAGTTCCAGGGACTCTGATGCTTTCTTCTGGTTTCCTCCAGTATCAAGCGCACAGATACACATGCAGGCAAAATACTCATACACATAAAAAATAAAAGTGAGAAACCTCCGTTCCATCAGTCAAGAACTCTATTAT
Source organism: Uromys caudimaculatus (assembly GCA_028551405.1). Taxonomy (NCBI): domain Eukaryota; kingdom Metazoa; phylum Chordata; class Mammalia; order Rodentia; family Muridae; genus Uromys; species Uromys caudimaculatus. Next base: position 54,114,359 of record CM052708.1, on the reverse strand, counting down.
CTCACAGAGCAGGAAACCCATAAGAAATCCACATTCCAAAACATGTCCATACTGTAGCTTAGCAGGGCCACAGGGGACCCAGGCTCCTTTCAGCAACCTGCCCTATATCTTCAGTGTTGGCTCATCTTAGACTAGCACCAGGAGTTCTTGGCCTCTCATTCAGACCCATCCCTATCTCTCAGCACCAACACCAGCAAAAGGGAAAGGCTGAGCCATTCTGGAAATGAAGGTCAGGTTCTAGAGACATGCGGCTGTTTGGTAGTAGAAGACTCATGAACAAAACCGAGGTCCCTTCAGGAAAGAAGGGGCAATAAAGTGACTAGTACAGAGCTGGGTAGGACACAGTAGGATGCCTGGCACAGGGTGATCTGCCCATGTGGACATTGTCTGCTGTCAAGCTGTGCTAAGACTTCCACTCCCTTGAGGACTAAGCAATGCCATCTTCCCTGAGAGCTCCGAAGGAGAGATCCCCTCATCTGAAAGATGTGGTGAAAACTCGTGGAAGGAGCGGGAAGGTAGCTGGAGGTGGGTGGAGATTCTTCACATGGCTCCATGGGCTTCGGCAACTTTCTGAGCTGTCCGGCTGGTGCAGAAGGGTGTGGAGTCACCAGCTATTTTCTACAGCACTGTGGCCATCTGAAAAACCAAGGATGTCACTGTGAATATCCCTAACTTATTAAATTGGTGGAAGAAAAAAATAAAAGTCATAATTTTAAAAAGAAAAAAAAAAGAAAATAGCACAAAAAATAGTGGAAGAAGAAGAAAAAAGAGGCTTTCCATATGCAAAAAGAAGCGAAGCCACATTTGCTGGCAACCATTGGCCCGGCACCCCGATCTGCTTCATCCCATGGCAGACAGAGCTTGACACTCCACAGTGTCAGGGAAACAGAAATGCTGGCTCCTTTCCATCCGAGACTTAGTAGGGGCTGATTTTAATTATCTTGTCCTACTTCAGTTAGGTAATTTCCTGTAAGGGTGTCCATTTGTATGTAACATATGCTCCCCTGAGACTTGAAAAAGTTACATGACCTGCACAAGATGACACAGTTGGTGAAGAACTAGAACTACACCCACCATGGCCTTCTGTGGGTGTTTGCTCAGTTTTTCTTTACTGTTGTATTAGTTAGGGTTTTACTGCTGTGAACAGACACCATGAGCAAGGCAGCCCTTATAAAGGAAAACATTTCATTGGGGCTGGCTTACAGGTTCAGAGGCTTAGTTCATTTCTTTGGGACTACAGTTATTAATTGTCCCCTTGGGACACACAGAGAGGTGGGATGTCCAGCCCTCTGTGCTAAGTTTTCTGACTGATGCCCTGTTATCTAGGACAATGTCTTCCTCTTCTTGACTCTGGAGTATTGTCAGCTTTGTGTGGAAATCAGAGATCCTGGGTTCCACAAGGAGAAAGAGCATGCTTAGACCTAAAGAAATAGATTAGGAGGCCAGACAATGGCAATGTGCCTTTTTAATTTCACTTGGGTGGCAGAGGCAGGCAGATCTCTGTGAGTTCAAAGCCAACCTGGTCTACACAGCGAGTTCCAGGACAGCTAGTCCTACACACAGAGAAACGCTGTCTATAAAAGCCAAAAGGGGGCGGGAGAGAGAGAGAGAGAGAGAGAGGCTATTGGTGTAGGATGTGGAAGGGGCAGAAAGCCTGCACGATTCTTCTCTCTGTCTTAGGGCAGAATAGGATGGAGAAAGCAAATACTTATTCCAAGCCTGTGGGAAAACCCAAAGGAGTGTGGGTGAGATGCCTGGGTGCTGAACCTCTTTAACACTTGTGTTCCCATCTTCCTGCATGATTTGCCAAGGACGCAGCCTCAAAGATTCAGGACTCCCCAGTGTAAACAGCGACAGGCAGCCTCCAGGGTGCTGTCTTCGGTGCTGAAATGGCGCAGCTTGGCGCCCGCCCGGAACAGGCAGACGCAGCAAGGACACTCCCAAGTTACTCCGTGCCCCACTTCCAATTTAGCTTTGGAGTCAGAGCCATGCTCCGCGTTGGAACTTGGCTGCTATTTTTCAGAACTGGGGCAAATTCCGTTACATCCCCTCTTATTCCTCTACTCCCTCCACGTAACTCGGCTCTCAAAGACACAGGAAGGAGATTTTTGAAGCTTCAAGGACTATATGAGGGACAGGGCAGTGACTCAGTAGCTAATGGTACCTGCTGCCAAGCCTGACACTCTGGGCTTGATTTCTAGAAACCACATTGTGGAGGAGAGAACAAACCTTCCCAAATTGTGTTCTGACTTCTACACAGGCACTGTGGCCCACACAAGTACACACACACACACACACACACACACACACACACACACACCACAAACTTTAAGGTCTACAAAAAAAAATTTAAGAACCATATCAACCAAGCTGCCATGCCAGATGACTGGCCATTCACATCCCAAAAATCCACTCTCTATGTCTTCCTTTCCCTCCTGGTGATTCCTCGAACTCCTTGCCTCCAGTGCAACTCTCCCACACCAAGTCTCTTAAACAGCTCACTTTCTAGGCCCACTCTTAGTAGAAAGTCTAGGAGAAGACCTTTACAAAGGCCAGCCTTCATGGAATTGAAGGGGATGCTGCCGCTTGAGACAATAAAGGGGAGAAGGTCTCTCAAGGTCGGTAGCATCACACCCGTGGCCAGCTTCCTACTGTCTTCACATGATAGGGCCGGTCACCATCACCATCATCATGCAGTGTTATAGGAATTGTTAAAAGGAAAATACACTTAATTTATCACAAACCAAGATTAAATGAGCTTAATGAGAACGAATCACAAGGATTATCAAGACATAGGTCCTAGTCTGAAAATATCCCCAATCTGGTTGGAGACAGGCAAACTAACCGTCTGCATACCAAGAGTCCAGCTAGGTTTCCTGGGAGCCCGGAGACTGTCTCAAGGACTAGGAGTGGATCTTAGAAAGAAGTTTGTTGAGCTAACAAAGGGGAAATTAAAAGCTCGAGTTATTCCCATGTGTCTGTTGCTTTTGTTTTGAGGTTCTGAGGCTTAACCCACCAAGCGTGTCCACCCGAACAAGTGCCCATGAGCTACAGTCCCAGACAAAAGCAGGGGTTTTGAGACTAGAAGGCCATGTTCTGAGTCCTGCTCGGACTCTGCCTTGTGTCACATCATTTGCATGTGAAATGGGCCCCACAGATTCATACGTCTGAATACTTGACCCACCATGGGTGGCACTTTGTGGGGGTAGGATGTCTAG
>CM052708.1:53966141-54106141 GCA_028551405.1 Uromys caudimaculatus | reverse complement strand
TGGGAAGAACTAGCCATTGGAAGAATGGAAACCTATTTCACTCTGCAGCGATCTGGTCTGCCTCCCCCCCCCCCCCCCCCAGCTCAGAAATGTGCTGTGCTCAGCGTTTCTGTGCGGCTGCTGCATCCCTGGTAGAAAAAGCAGGGGCGGCTGCAGCAGCAGCAACAGTAGCAGCCACAGCACAGACTCCAGGGGTTGGGAATCAGAGTGCACCGTTTCTACCTCTTTGGCGACAGAAGCACCAAGTCACAAGGAAGGTGAGGATATAGTCCAGAGGCGGCTGCTGGGCTATGTCACTCTGAAAGTGGTGAGTAACATCCTATTCACTGGGGACATCAACCAAGTAAAGATTCTAGGTCCTAACAGAGGGGTGTGTGTGTGTGTGTGTGTGTGTGTGTGTGTGTGTGTGTGTGTGTGTGTGTGTGTAAGAGAGGGAGGAGGTATGGGGGAGCACATGGTGGGCACTTGCATTTTCATGCGCAGAAATACATATGTATCTGTGAATGCAGTAAATAAATAGAGCATAGTGTTTTTGAGCAAGAGAGTCAGAGCAGCCTTGTGTTCTGAGGTTCAGAGAGACACAACCCTAAAATTACAGAGCTACTAAGGGACAGGTCTTGAACCTAGGGTCCAGATCCCCAGCGCAAGATTCTTTTATTCTACATGGGGATATGATAGGTGCCCTTGGGCCAAGTGACTCAGTACCCCTGGGCATGAAGCCAAAGACTGCAGCTACAATGTGAATGTCACTGGGACACATCTCCTTGTTTGCAGTGAAAATAGGGAGCTATTTTGGACTAACTGCAACTTGGGGCACAACAGCAAACAACAGTCCGAGTTGGCCATAAATCGCCCAGCCCTCATGGCTATCTTTCCCTTGAGATTTTTCTCTGGGTCACAATATCAAGTACTTCCATCACCTGGAGATGCTTGCCATAGCAACATCGCCTCACACGATCCGTGGACTGCATGTTTGCTGATGTTATCCATATACCAGGTGTGATGCAAGTGACCCCTGGGTTTGTGGTTTATTTTATGGACATGCCAGAGATCTCACATGCTGACTGAGATGCACTCACCAAACCCAATCCTCACATTCGATATCTCAATGCTCACCCCAGCACAGCATCCTGAGGCCTTATTGCCCCGTTATCCATGCCTGACAACAAGCCAGGAAGACTGGGGTTGGGTAAGGTTAAAAAGTGTGAGCTTCTCACGCCTTTTTAAAAGTCTTATTTTCCTTAAAAATCATAGTTCTTAAAAAGTTAATTTCTATGATTCCCACAACCAGTGTGATCTTTGCCTCTAAAATGGAAGAGAATACACTCTCCTCAATAAAAAAGCAATTATTTATAGCACTGTGGTTCAAACGTGCAAACAGAGCAGAACACTGGAAATGTGGACTCTCAAGTAGACATTACATGCACCATGGGGGCATTCTCTGGTCTGCCTCATCTTTTTCTGGGTTGTTTTAAGTTAATAGGATGAGATATATTTCAGAAACTTGACTGCGTCTATCAGCCAGGTCTATGGCCATGGGAGCTAGATATGCTATTTTCCTTCCTGGTGCCTCTGTCTTTTCTCGTTGATAAACTGGTGGCTAGGACTGTATGATTTCCGTCTGCCCTCCGAGCACTGAAATGTCCCAGTGTACATTCTCTCCTTCCTTATTCAAGCACGTCTCGAGTTTCTGTGGCATGCCAGATGTGCTGCTGATACTGGCAGGGAGTTTCTCCAAACCTGGAGATGTTATTTGCCGGCAGCAATGGTTCCTGTCAAGCCCTCTCCATGCAGAGCATCTTCAGTCGCTGCTTCCTGTCATGTACACCTACAAGACTCCCCACTCGAAGAGGTCTGTGTGTCCTTCTCTCGTGCTCTTTTCTAGAATAGCACTGAGCGTGTACTCAATAAGCCACAGTTCCAGGCGCAGTGCTAAGCAGCTTTCGTGCATGACGTCATTTAGCCCTGACAACCATCCTATTCAGTAGATAATATGATTAGCCCAACTTACAGATGAAGAAACTGGCAGCTTATCCAAAATGGCGTGGGTGAGAATAGTGAGGACAGAATCCCTGTTTGGGATGATGGAGACTTCTGGAAATGGATAGAGGTGATGGTTAGATGACATTGGGGATGTAGTTAATGCTACTCTTTTGAATGGTGCTGGGTTTGGTGGCTCATGTGGGGAGGCTGAGTAAGGAGAGTAGCCAAAAATTCAAAGCCAGCCTAGGCTAGAGAGTGAGTTCCGGGCCAGCCTAGACTGCAGAGTGAGACCCTGTCTCAAAGTAAAACAAAGTAAAAGGCTAAAATGTTAAACTCATGTTGCATATATTTTACCACAATAAAAGAAAAAAGGTAGGATCAGGGGTATAGTTGAGAGGGTAGAATATTTGTCTAGCTCTCAGGAATCCCTGAGTTCAAGTCCCAGCACCACACAAAACTAGGAATGGAGGCACATGCCAGAAATCTCAGAGTTCAAGAGGTAGAGGCAGAAGAACCAGAAGTCCAAGGTCATTCCTGGCTGTATATTGAAGCCAGCCTGGGCTACATGAGATTTGTCTTAAAGAAAGGAGAGGGGGAGGAGAAGAAAGGAAAGGGAGACGGGAGGTAGAGAAAAGGGGAGGGAGGAAAGAGGGAGAAGAGGAGGGAGGAAGGAAGGAGGGAGGAAGGGAGGCAGGACAAAAGTGAGCACCACGAGTCATCTACTGCCACCATCAAATAGGACTCAGAAACGGAGCTGACGGGTAGAACGTGAGCAAGGTGTTACAGGAAATGTGTATGGGGGGGGAGATCCCATGCAGCCCTCTTCAGCTTTAAACTGGCATGTAGCCAAGGATGAAATTAAATTGATCTTGCCTCTACTCTCCCAGTGATGGAATTATAGGTGTGCCTCACCACACCCAGTTTGTGGGGTGCCCGATATTGACCCTGGGGTCTCATGCATGTTAGACAAGCAATATAAAACTGACCTATGTCCCCAGCTCTCAAAATGAGTCTTGTTCCAAGAGTGCATAGCCTTTCTATGTTGTTGGCTTTTTAAATCGATGACCAAGAGAAGGAAATTCAAAATTTCTGGATTGTCTTCCCAGTTCTCTTCCTATAAGAACTTCTCTTTATTCGTATTGTTTCTTTGGCTTTTGTGGGTTTGGGGGCTTGGGGGTGGCTATTTTCTTTTATATGTTGAAGCTCAGTTTCTAAGAGCACACAAGTTTAGAATTGTCATTCTACTCAGTTAGTCTCCCTTCAGTGGTTGCCGAGGATAGCCCACCTTTATCAATACATTCAGTCTCCCAGGCTGCTTTAGTCTGATATCTACAAACATGGCCCATTTTTCTTTGGTTAAAATGTGCTGCTTGCCAGGCATGATAGTGCACACCTTTAATTCCAACACTCAGGAGGCAGAGGCAGGGGGATCTCTGTGAATTTGAGGCCAGCCTGGTCTACAAAGCAACTTCCAGGATAGCCAGGGCTACACAGAGAAACCCTGTCTCAAAACAAAACAAACAAACAAACAAAAACCCAACAACAAAAAAAGATTTATCTGCCATTCTTTCTCCACCTTTTGTATCTTATATTTTTTACATGCTCCTCACAAACACACATAGGTAGGTTTTATTCTGATTCCAGATAGATAGATAGATAGATAGATAGATAGATAGATAGATAGATAGATAGATAGATATAGATAAATCTATATACACTTATATATCATATATAAATATATATAGTATATAGATATATGATACAATGATGAGAACACTCATTTCCAGATTTTGTTTTGCTCATTGAAGGGTCTCCACGAGCATGTTCTTCACATATCCCTTATAGCATGCTTAAAAAAAAGAAAAGAAAAGAAAAAGAGGCCTTCCCTTCAGCCTGTGTCACTCCATCACACTTGATAAGCCTTGAATGGCACCTTGGCTCTCCCAGACATCCCCCAAAAATTCACAACCACAGCAGCTTCTTCAGTGTCTGCTCTCATGCTGGCCATGCTAACCTCTTGGGCCAGAAGTGCATTGTGCAGAATGTGATTTCCCTGAAAACAGACCTAGATTTTAAACCCAAGTCTCCAAGAAGGAGACTGCCTTAGATCCTTGAAGATGTTGCTACAGTTACCCTCCTTTGCTACCTGTTTCCCACAAAATATTGGGAAACTACTCCGGCCTTCACGCAAGACAAAGCCAAGGATGTCCCGGTGGTGGTTGCCATCAGCTTCCTTTCTTCCTTTGGCAGACATACTTGTGATGTTGAACTGGAGTCGGCAGGCATACTAGTCAGGCATTCTGCTCCTGAACTGTATCCCCACTCTTTGGGGGTCCTTCCTTCCTTTTCCTTCTTTCTTTTCTCTTCCTCTTCCCCCTCCTCCTTCCTAGACATAAATGTCTTCCTTCAGCTAGCACGTATTGAGTGCTTGCTAAAACATATTTTGTACGTTATCATTTTATCCTGACAACTCTATCATAAGTGGATAAATATTATTTCCCTAAAAAAAGGATCTCTGAAAACTTGAGGTTCTAACAAAGCTAGGCTGTGGACTGATGAGAAAGTAAGCAAACAAGAACCTCCAAGATATAATGAAATAAATTTTAAAATGGGGTGCTGGAGAGGCAGCTCAGTGGTTGAAGGAATTGGTTCCTCTTGCAGATGGCCCAGATTTGATTCCCAGCACCCACATGGTGGCTCACAATTATCTATAACTCCAGTTTCAGAGGATTCAATAATCTATTCTGGTGTGGAGGGCACTTCTTGCACATGGTGCCCTTACATACATGTAGGCAAAATATGCACACAAAATGATAATATAAAAATTATAAAAAGAACAACATTGGATTCCACCTCTCCTCAGCTAACCCTTCTCTGGCCTCCCACACCAGCAGGCCACCTAGCAAACAACTGTGCTGAGCAAGGCACACCACTCATAAGAGCCCCGGTCTCATCTCGAGTCTCGATCTTATCTGGAAGCTGCAGAACTCTCCCTAGTCCATGCACACAACAGTTCCAAGATCATGCTCATGGGAGAAGCACCCTCTCCCTGCTCTCCAAACTCCAGGTGTACAAGGTTTCTGAAAGCCTCAGTATTCAGCTCCTGTTCTCCAAGATTCCAGGCATTGACTGCTGTGAGGCTCCGTCTCCCTGTGTACTCTGTCTGTGGTGCTTGTTCATTCTCTGAGACTCCTAAGAGTAACCATGAAGTGTTCTTTCTCCAGACTTCCCTTCTGCTGGGAAGACCAGAGACAGGGGCTACATGGTGAGGCCTGGGGACAATGTTCACTTGCTGGCTTTCTTGGAAGAGTGAGTTGTGAGAAGCTATGGACCTCAGGGAACATCTTTGTTCATCTTTTTTATATATTTATTTCTTCTTACTTTGTTTATTTGTACCTGTGTGTACTTGCACATATGTACCACAGCACACATGTGGAGGTCATGTGGGTCCTAAGAGCTGAGTTCAGGTTGTCCTGCTCAGCAACAGAGCCTCTATCCACTGAGCCATCTCTCTGGCCCCTGGGTTATCCTTTAAAGAGAATACAAGGAGGTAGCAAAGCATTCACTGGTTATTAACCAGTAAACTCCTTGGTCTGACCACCATCACCAATGGTTCACACAGAAAAACAGATGGAACTGGAATGTCTTGTCTCCAAGGTCCGTGGCTGTTCTATAGGGCCATCAGTTGTGGGGGAAGAAGACAAGAGCCCAGATCAAGCCAGCGCCTTTCCATCAGGGTGCTCTTCTCCCACCATCCATCACTCACCCGCTGAGGAGGTCCCAAGATGTTCACTGAGATTGAGGCCTTTAAAAGCTTCCTTTAGGAGAACAAACAGAACGTTCCAGTTGATCAGATGAGATCCTGAACAGCAAAGTAGTTCTGACGAGGAATCAAGAGAAATCCTCATAAGGGGAAACAGAAGAAAACAAAAGGTCAGGATGGCAGACAAGTGGAAGGCAGCCACTGGCTTCTATTTACCTGTGAGGGAGGGCCTAAGCATCTGAAAGGGGGAAGGAAGGACCCAAGATCACAGCCAAACCTAAAACTTGAACCCAGGCTCCTACCTACCTCCTCCCCGTCCAGAAACGCCACATTGGGTACACAGGCTTCTTTATTAGACAGGGAAGATATCTTGGTAAGATTCTGATTGCTGCTTTATCAGTAAAGAATTGGACTAACTGCCACAGTTCTTGTCCCAGGCAACGAATAATTTAAATCTTAATGCTGGGACTGAGGTGGAGCTCAGTGATGGAGGATGTGCTTAGCATGAGGACCCAAGTTCAGTCCCCAGCACGAAACCAAAAAGTAAACAGAGAAAGGAATCCCATAAAGACAAACATCTCTAGTTTCTATTTATCAGTTGTGTCTGTGTGCATGAAGGGTGGGGTGCAGGGTGCCACAGCACATGTGTGGAGGTCAGAGGACAACTTTGAGGAGTCTGATCTCTACCATGGTGGAATGGAACTCAAGTTATAAGGCTTGTGCAGCCTTCCTCATCCTTCCCCCCCACCCCACTTTTGTTTTTTTAAATTCCCACATCTATCTTTCTTTCTTTCTTTTTTTTGATCAGTCCTTCCTTTCATTTTGCATTGTTTGGGACCAGCTCCGCTGTCTGACCAGGCACCAAAAGAGTGTCGGCCAAGCAAGGACCTTGCATTACCAGGCCTGTCTTGGGGTAGCCTGAAGCAGGAGTTCACCCAGAAGGAAGTATGCACCTTGATTGACAGCCTGCCACCCCCAGAATTTCCCCAGGGGAATTCTCTGATACCCCTCCCCTTCCCCACCCCAGGTGGTGAAACACTGCCCTTAAAAGACTGTTTAAATGCACTTCGTTATTGTCACTATAGATCATTGCCTTCGGCTTCCTGGGTCATAGGGAGGATGGCAGAATGATGCACACCAGCAGTTCTATTATTTAGGATACAGTATGTGCGGTTTGTGTTGATCGCCCCGAGTATCATCTCTGAAACACAACTAGCATCAAAGGGTTAGTAACAACCTACCCTTTGCAATCCCATTTGCATAGTGTACGACACTGCTTAGCAGTGGAAAAAAACAGTCTTAAGTGACATTTCTCCTCTGCTGATCTGCTGTCACCTCACCCTGCTTGCATGCCGCAGGACAAATGCTGTTTGGGTTGGTTTGGTTTGATTGGTTTGTTTTTTTTAAATATCAGCTTTGCATTATATAATGGCAACCATGTTTTAGAAGGCTGTGGAATGGCTGTGTTATGATGGAGAGAGAGGAATCTTCGGGGCTGGCCGACTTGTACCCCAGTCCCAGTTTACCATACTTCACCAAGTCATTTAAAGCACTCTGCAATCGCTTTCCGGCCTTTTGGCTAAGATCAAGCGTAAAGCAGTGTCTCCTCTTTGTAAAATGGGGTTCTCCTAGCTGTGAGACTGTCGATCAAATCAATGATCATGTAAGAAAGAAGCCCCCAAATCGCAGTGTGCCTGACTCGGAGTGGGTATGCATGGCCCCCTTTGTTTTATGCAGTGTTTGGAACTGCCCATTTACTGTGCTTTGCCATTCAAGATCGTGAGCAAGCCCTCCACCTTCCCAACCCTGTATTTTGCTCAACAGTCCCTTGGCCTCCCCAGCAATGTTATATATGCAGATGATCTGTTTGAAGCTGCCAAACACAGAAGGGACAGTGATTTTATTTTATGAACAATGGTTAAGTGTCTCCTGAGTGCTGGCTACTGGGAAATAAATATTCTAGATTTCATCTATTCATTCATTCATTATAAAAAAAGCAATCCTCCAACGACCCCCCCTTCGCCCTTCTTTCCTGTTCTCTCTCTCTCTCTCTCTCTCTCTCTCTCTCTCTCTCTCTCTCTCTCTCTCTCCAATCCCAGAGGCCTAGCAGTTTTTTTGCCCAATTGGGCGTTATTTTTCATTTTCTTCTTGTCACTACCTAATGTCCAAATTTATTTAAATCATCCTCAGACACAGTCCTACAAGATATGAATCACATCTAAAGCAGGCTTTTTTCCCCCTTCGAACTTGTCAGCCGTTTCACCTATGATTGACAAGATTTCCATTCCCGTCGTTTCTACTAATTCTGCTTCAAATCTGTATATTTAATGAACACACCAAGTGGTCCCTTGTTATCAGTCAGAGCCTTTTTTTTTTCAGGGCTAATGCACTGATTTTATAATTTATTGTGCATGGTGGCTGCCTCTAAATGAAATTCGGTGAAGGCCTTGTCCGGTTCATATTAAAACAATATCTGGCACATGAATACGATCATGAGATCACCCACCCCTCTGTCCCCTCTGTGCAGATAAACAGTTTTCGTGTTCCTGATAGACTCTTAAACACAAGCAAGGCTTTTCTCGCCCTAAAGTATGTTGAATGTTATAACTCTGCACAAAGACGAAAAACAAGGGATTACTTACAAAAAAAAAAAAAAAAAAAAAAAAAAAAAAAAAAAATCCCCCAGTGCAAACACAATCTGACACATGCTAAAAATTGCCCGAAGCACTGGTGAATTATGGTTCCTCTCCCGAGGCAGATAATTCATTAGGAAATAATCTCATGCCCTGTGTAGCAATTGAACAAAAATATTTATTTGTGGTACTTTCAGATGATAAGGAGAACAGGGTTTCTTTGGGAGCGAGGGGGAGGGGAAGCCTGCAGTAGCTGCCCACCATAAGCATTGCAAATGAATCATGAGCCTTCATCCTGCAATCTAGGTCAGGATGGAGCGATGGGACGACGGGATGGCTTTTAAATCTGCTATAGGCTCCAGTCAATCTGCTTAGAAGGCACAGGAGGCCCAGTTGCCCTGGACTGGAACCTTCCAAGGGGGATAGAGATACTCTCACCTGCTGTAGGGACCATTACCTGACCCACAAAGTCATCAAAAATAAAGAAGGCTGGCCATCAAATGAATTTAAACATACATAGACTTTAAGCTGTCCTTGTTCTGCTTTTTTAAGACCTGAGCAAGATTTACCAGACAGATCTTTAAAAGAAAGATGCTATCTTCCAGCCTACTGGCTAGAAAAGGCTCCTACACCCCGGGTGTGGACAAGGACTTTGCAAATCACCTTCCCACACTGCAAAAGAAGATAGGGAAAAAAAAAGTGTCCTCCAGAGAACCATGGTTTGTTTTTCTTTTGTCTTTCTTTAAAGATTAGGGGGGTTGTACACTATGAATAATTCGTCAAATAAAACAGAAACAAAATAAATTAACCAGAGACTGCCATCTGATAAACTAAACTTATACCAAAGACCCTTGTCAAGGGCCTTATTCTTCCCTCAAAATGAGTTTGGAAGGGTGCTAATTCCAGGAGCTCAGGCTTTGTGGGTCCTACCTCAAACAGGCTTGTGCCAGCTTTAATGTGATTACTTCCTGAACACGGTATAGACTTAGTGCACTAGGACAAAGTCCCTGAACTGTCCTCCCAGGCTCTCTTCCCTCAACACACACAAGGTGGCTCTGTGTATTTTTCTAAACATGTCCCATTATACAGCTAAAACTAGAGAAATGTACGTAGGAACATCTGAATCTCAAAATTCACTCTAAGCAAAATAAACCAAACGAAACAGACAGAACAGGCTACTTCTTTTAGCTTTCCGTGAATGTTTGTATCTGCTTATTTTAATTGTCACACCACAATTGTGTCTATTTATGGGATGGCCTGTGGTAATTCAACATGCATTCACAATGGGCAACTATCAATTCAGAGTAATTAATAATTCCAGGTCCTCAGAATTGTATCATATGTTGGAAAACCTTCATGTTCTTCTTTGCCAGTTACTTTGAAAAATAGCATACATTGCTTTAGATTGATGCTACCCTAAGCTACTTACTTCCTTTATTTGACAAAAATCAAAAGAAAAATTTTCAAGTACAAATATGATATAGGAGAAAATATACAACAATAACAACAACAAAAATGACACAGATTTTGTCCTAAACCTCTAGGCTTACTAGGAATCAACCTCATGGTTCTAGAAGGGATTTTTCCAGCTCTTTGGGCCTTGCTTTTTTCTTTTATGTGCATTAGAAAGAGTCAAATCAAGCAGCTCCCAGGTTCTATCATTAGCAGTCCAAATGTCACCTCCAAATTTGTTTTCTGCTGTGTTTTGTTTTTGGAAAGACAAGGTAACTGCAGAAGTATCTGCAGTTATTTCCAAAGATGTGAACCGACGTTCACAGAAAACAAGCGCTCTGAATCTGCTGAAGCTGATATAAAACTTACAAAGGAGGGAGGCTCACTGTAAAAATGATTTCCCAAAATAGAGTTGAATGACTTTAGATGAAGATTTTTATAAACCTCGAAGCAGTATTTTGTTCGGATTAGATCTCTCTCTCTCTCTCTCTCTCTCTCTCTCTCTCTCTCTCTCTCTCTCTCTCTCTCTCTCTCTCTCTCTGTGTGTGTGTGTGTGTGTGCGCGCGCACACGTGCACAGCTTCCGTCTTTTTCTCACCGTGGAAACCTCACCCGACGCAGTTCTTCGTGGTTAACACTGGAACATCAGCTGAGGAAGGTCAGAACCCTGCTTCTCTGAACAGGGAACCGAAAAATGTCACGGACACATACCACGGCCTGGCAAATAATCTATTTCTTTCCAATCTCCTGCTCCTTTCGTTTACCCACCCTCATGCATGTGCTCAGCTGAAGGGCACCTCTCAGTCTTCCTTCCTTCCTACGGTGGGACCAGCAGGAGGCACGCCATTCACAATGAATTCAAAAGTACTCCCCTTTTGATTTCTGTTGTCTTTATTTTAACCTCAAGAAGGGGGAGAGATTTAACTCAGTCTTCACCCCAGGCTACGCTAATACTTAGGTCATGTCTGAGCTCTCTGGGGAAGCCCTGCTTTATCCCATCCGAGGGGCAATGGTGTCTTTTCAGTGGAGCTGTCCAGCTGTCCAGCCATATGGGCCCCAAACAGCCCAGTCAATCCGATTTGGGGAGGTTTTACAATGTAATTTCTTAACGTGTTAGTATTTGGGGTGAGTTTGATCAGGCGCATAGACAGCCCTTAAGCCCAAGGGTTTAGGTTTTAAGAAGCCATTACAAATGGCCCAGCATCCATCCTCCCAGACTGGTTAAAAACAGATATGAAATCTGTGGCTGGGGGAAGGGCAAGGACTCCTGACCCCCTGGTTGGAGAAAGTCCCAGGGGTATTCTCTAACTATTAATTCAGTATCAGCTGCCATATCTACCCCCCACCCCCTTTCTCCTTTTCTTTTTTAACCCTGGGTTCATCATTTAAGGTGTTCCCACTAGGGCCTGCGGAGCCTGTTACAAAACCAAGTCTCCGCTTCCCCACTCCACCCCCACTCCCGCGCGCGCGCCCCACGCAGCAAGATGAGAGAGCCAGCGTCCCGCAGTGCCGCAACGGCGCAGTAAAATTGCATTGAAAACGTCCTCAAGCTAAACAAAACCAGGCCTATCTGACAATCTAGCAAAGGACAGTAGCCTCCATGTCCCATTGCTCTTCAGTCAAAACCTACTGGACCTCAAGTCACAGCCCCACCCTTCCCTGGTGCAGAGGTTCGAAACTGTCTGCCAAGGAATGCTTTATAGACTGAACACAAAACGGTCCTAAATCTAAAAATCTTGATCAAAATGGTGGAAAGTAAGACCAAGTTACCGCTTACAGAGAACTGCGATTTGGTGGGGACTATTATTAAAATGGTCAGTGTTCCCAGAAAGATAACCTAGTGGGGTCCTTTGCCAACTAGCTACATTTCTTTTTATTAAAATCTGTTACAAGTCTGTTTTCTAGTTCTTACCCACCTCTCCCAAGATTCTCAATTCTAGAAATTTACAAAAAAAAAAAAAAATCTGCTTATTTCCTAAGCTTCTAGCCACACGTTGTTGAAGCAAAAAAAAAAGAAAAAAGAAAAAAGAAAAGAAAGAAACCAGCAAATGAGGGAGGTTTTGTTACATCCATTCTTCTGTTAGGGCCCTTACCTAACAATTGACAGAAACAGAAATGGCCTTGCATGGGGGGGGGGGGGGGTCATCCCTGGAGATCCATCCGGGCTAGGTAGGTTCCTCGGCCACCACCCCCTGCACTGGCCATTGACAGCCACCACACTTAAGGCTGCTTTTAGCTTTCCGAGTTTGTTCTCCCCATGTCTAGATGTCTTGAATTCAACACAGCCCAAAAAACAGTTGAGTTTTTTGTTTGTTTGTTTCTTTCTTTTTTCTTTTAAGTCATCAAAGAAAAGCAGGCGTAGGGAAAGCAGATGGGCCTGCGTGTGCAGGTCCGGGCTGCCTCGCGGCTGCCGCAGTAACCCTTTGGGAAGACAGATTTCTCATCGCAGGCGCGGGGGCTCGAGTGGGGGAAGGTCTTTTTGGTTCGCTCTTATGGGGACATTCATTCTGGATCCTTCTTTAAGCCACAGCTAACTCTGCTGTTGGAAAAAAAAAACTGTTACACAGCCACACAACTACAACAAAAGGCGCCTCCCCGAAGTGGCTCTCCACGACCGCAGGACGGGTGGCTGGACGTGTAGTCGCACTTTTGTGCCTCTGTAATCTCGGACGTCCATCTGGCCCCGCCGGGCGAGGGCAGGCGGGAGGGCGCGGGCAGGGGAGGAGCGCGCGCACGCAACTAGAGGAACGAGCACGCGCGCCCGCTCTCCTTCACTTTCACCTTGACTGCGGGGGGGGGGGGTTGTGGGGGGGGACGACAAGAGACTATGGTCCTCCATCCCCCCACCTTCCGCCATTCGTCTTCCCACCCCCAGCACTGTCCTGCTCAGACGCCAGCCTAGGGAGGGGTGAGGAGGAGGCTGCACTGGCGCTCGGGTCGCCGCACCGCCCCGCAGCCGCGCGCTCTCCGCAGTGACAGCAACCGCAACCGGAGCAGCACCCCGCTCCATCCTCACCAGCCTGGGCGACAAGCAGAAGGTGTGCAGGTGCCCCGAGCTCCCCACTCCATTGACCGAAGAGCAAGAAACCCGGAGTGGGCTAGCCGCGGTATTGCACCGAGGGGACTAAAAAAAAAAAAAAAAAAAAAAAAAGAGGACTGGAGAACATGAAGCGATTCGGGCAGGGGTAGGATGGAGCCCCCGAGTCCGCCCAGAGGACTTTGGCAGGGCCCGGGTTGGCCAGGGTGACTTCAAGGGATCGGAGGGGTCTGACCACTACAGATGCGGCGCGTGTGGGTGCGGCGAAAGCACCCCGTTCTCCCAGGATCTAAACGGATAAACGGAAGCGAGTGTAAGTGTGGGGGTGCGAATCGCCACCTCCGGCCTTGGCTTTCCCGTTCGTGAGAGCACCCCCACTTCTCACTTTCCCCAAATCCGCATTTTTCTTGGCACAACCCTCCCGAACACCGAGCGAGGAGAGGGAGGTGCCCGGGGGCAGTGAGAGTGACGTGTGCTGGTGCAGAGGGGGGTGGGGGCTGCGGGCCGGGCTCTGTGGACCGACTCCTAATCCTCTTGTTTTCGGAACCGTCAGCAGATGTGGCTTCTCTTAGCTGAATAATCCGTTAAAGGAATAATAATTTTTAAAAAGGACCTCGGCCTCACCCATCGAGGACAGTGAAGGAGATCAGCGCTTGGTAAGACTAAAAGAAAAGGCACTAAATTCTCTGCGTCCCTCTGTCTTCCTCTCAAACCCCTCACCCCCTCCCCCTCCCTCCCCCCCTTCTCCCCCATCCCCTGCAATCCGCACTCGACGCGAGTTCACGCGCAGGGCTGGATTTCCAAGCTGCACTGCAACTTCTCAGCGCGTTATTATTATTCATCTGAGGGTGCAGCCTCTGCAACCTTCGCCTCCTGCGCTAGTATCCTTCCCCCTCGGCCGCGGCCACCAGCAGTGCAGTTTCTTCTGCACGCATGCTCTGGTTCACCAGAGGAGGATTCTGGTTTTTTGATTTTTTGTTTTGGTTTGGTTTGGGGTTTTGGTTTGGTTTGGTTTTTGGTTTTGTGTCTTAGTTCTTTTCAGGGTCATCGCCAGGATGCCGGGTTTAACCGTTAGCTTTTCCTCCGGCCAGGTGGAGCAACCACCAGTGCCTACTAGCAGCAATTCCCTTCAATAGCCAAGGAAGCGCCTGGGGCTTGGCCAGGGAGGCCGCTCCCTGCTTGCGGGGCTGCCTTTAGCCTCCACTACTCTCCGGCATCCTTCTGCGTGTATATTATCCCCATCCCTTTTTATTCCAATAGATCTGCCTTGGGTTTAGACTGGCTGAAACGCTGCGGACTGCAACCAGTGTCTTTTAAAGGAGAACAAAAAGATAAGGATCTTGTGCAGGGCTCCGGGACAAAGCATCTTGGGCCCCGTGACAAGGAACGCGTGGAACTCTGACTCCCGGATTGGAGAGATCAACGCTGCCCAACGGTACCCGGCAGAACCTGCGGACCTCTGAGGGTATTCGGATTCAATTTTATTGATTTTCGTGGCATGCTTTAAGAGGGTCAGTGTTAGGTAAAGACTGTGTCCCCCAAACCTGTGGGATGGGTGGGAAACTGAACGGAACCGATCCGGTTGGATTTAACTTGTCCTATATGCCCTCTACCTGGCCTTTTTGAGCCGTACAGAAGGAGAATGGGGAAGGCTTAGAAAAGAGAAGCAGTGGGGGGCTGCCTGAAAGGCTAAGGCACTAGTGGGGAGTGGGATGGGCCAGATGAGAGAGGGCTGTAGGTTAGGAAGCATCTTCTTCACTCTGGTGCACTGGGTGGATTTGTTCAGGGAATGGAACGTGGGTGTCTGTTGAAAGCAGTCTTGAGAAATTAACATGTACACGCATAAGGTGACTGGACTTGTGTGTAAACAGAGTGGCGGAGAGCAGAGAGGGAGGGGTCTTAAAATAATGTTTTATTGTCCCCATGGGTTTGGGGATCTCTCTCCCACCCCATCCAGCTACATTCTATAGGGGTGACCTTTAAATTTACGCCCACCCTTTACCGCTGTAAAACCGGTTGACGGGTGGGGTGGGGAACGTGTAGGGGTGCTCTCTCTCTCTCTCTTCCCCCTCCCCCTTCCCAGTCTCCCTCCTCCCTCTGTCTCCCCCTCCCTCTCCCTTCACTCCTCCCTCCCTCGCTCTCCCTTCGCTCCCCCTCCTTCTCCGTCCCTCCCTGCTGCATTTTGCATGAGCTATCTAGGTCATTAGCATTTTAGCGTATGCAAGACTTGACAAGGCTGATGAGGGGCCAGATGGGCCTCGCTCTTATTTATTTATTATTTTTTTTTCTTTTCCTTTTTCCCATCCACCACTTGGGACCTAAGCGAGAGGACCGCAGCAGGAGAGTTCCGGAAGGCTGATTCCCACAGATCCTGGTAAGGGACCGCTGCAGCTCTGCCTTGCGGCACGCCCGGCCAGGCTGCACCAGGACTCTACTCTCGAGGTAAAGGCGGCGGCCACACGCCCTGCCCAGGCAGCCGTAGCTGGGCCCCTGCTTCCCATCCCTTTTCTCGCAGTCTTCTCCCTCCTCGCCCCCCCCACCCCCCCCAGTTTCCTAGGCAAAGCTGAGAGCGAACTGGGTGGGTAGGATTCACTGCGGTGGGGCGAGGTGGGGTTGATGTTTTTTCATTGTCTGGAACTGCAGGGGAGGCAAAGCGCGAGGAGAGGAGTGAGGGAGTCGGGGTAATTAACACGGGGGAGGCACCCCTCCGTCTCCCACTTCCACCCACACCCCGAACCCTCCACCCCCCTCCCCTTTGCAGGAAAAAGCTTGGAAACGAAAGGATGCGGGAGAACAAAGAGCCTACGGAGGACGTGGCTGTTATCTCATTGTCTGTGACTGGGGGAGCTGCGGTAGGAAGGATGCGGTGGTCCTTAGCTCATCGCGTTCCCAGCCCCACACCCTCCCTGCTGTCAGTGCGCACGCACACGCACACGTCGCCAGCTTTTTCTTTCTCATCCCTCGTTTTTTCATTTCATTTCCCCATCCCCTCCCTTTCTTTCCACCTTTCCTTCCTTTCTCCCTCCCTCCTTTTCTCCCCCTCCCTCCTCCCTTTCTCCCCCCTCCCTCCCTTCCATCCTTCTTTCTTTCTTTCCTTCCTTCCTTCCTTCCTTCTTCCTTCCTCAGGAGAAAGGCCTCTCTCTCCGTGTTCACAGCGGACCTTGATTTAAATGTCCATACAATTAAGGCACGCGGTGAATGCCAAGAATGGGGCTGTCTGAGCACCTTGGGTCCACGAGGGCCTGCCACGGAAGGATCGACCCAGCACAACCGCCTGGGCAGATCTCAGCGCTGCATCTGCAGGCGCCCACAGTAGGGGTAGCAGTCTTCTAAGTGCCTCTCAATGTAGCCCTTAGGGTGGGGAGGTGTGCGGCTACCGACAGAGAGGGGTTTGTGCAGATGCAAATAGAATCTAGGAAGCAAACAACTCATTCTGTGACAGAAACACGGATCTATGCAAGCGGGGTGGTGGTGGCGGCGGCAGCGGAAAATAGCCTGGGGGCAGCTGGAGAGTAAAACCTACACCTTAGCATCTGGGACCCTGCCCATTGTAGAAGGCCGACACCTTCATCCCTATCTTCTTAGCTCCAGATTTCAATTTTCCCTTAAACAAATAATAATCGAGAACCCATGCGACTGGCAAACTACCCCAAAGCCTGGACTGCAGCTACCTTGTGTTCTGCTTGGGGTTGCTGGGGTAGTCTTCAGGGGAACCTGTTTGTCACCCTTTGGTGGAGAGCTGTGAGCATTTGACAAGCTTAAGCAGATCTCTGGGGTGAAGGTAATCAGCAAATTTGTTCGTGGACAGCGCACAGACTCCATCAAAACTGACAGCTAGCCCGCTGTCAAAGCGGGGCCTCCCAGCCTCCTTGGGGCTGTGACTGAAGTTTCAGGCAGAGATCCAGAAGCTACAGGAAAAAGAGGCGCAGAACTCTGCATACACCACCACCACCACCACCCCCCCAGAGTGAGGGCTGCTCCCTGTTGCTCTTAAAACCCCCGGACAGAAGGAAGAACGGCATGTGTAAGGTGGGGGCCTGAGGAAAGTCTGTTTTCAAGCAGGCTGTCCAGGAACAGAAAGGGTTAAGCCTCCCTCATCCTGAAGCACCTGCTTCCCAAATCAGCCCCCAGCAGCAGCTGGTCCTGGAGGCCCCCCCGACACAGTTTCATCCCGTCTCCATCTCAGTGTTCCGCCAACCTGCAGTGGATGGATGGTGGCCTGGTGGCCGACCTAAACTCATTAATTTCCAGGTGGAGAAAATGGAGGAGGGGCAGGACCCAGCAGCAGAGGGAGGGAAAGGAGGCCAAGAGCTGGCCTCCCCCCACACCCCCCAGGAAGCAGGCTGTAGCCCTCCCCCCCTGCTGTCATGCCAGAGGCCTGCCTTTGCAAGGCCAAGCCCATAAAGGATATTTAGGAGTTTAATCTGATTCCTAACACAGTAATCAGGGTCTAAAAGAGCATCCATTGAAGTTAATGGAGGACTCTTGTCTCAAAAAGCCTCAGTCTCATCTAGTCTAGTAAATTAATATTTGAGGGTATCATAGATCAGTACCCCTCTGGCCTAGTTTCCTCAAGAGTATTCATTATTTCTTGAGTATCTACTATGCGTCCTTCTTTACAATTATTTCAACTTCTAAATTTCCTCACAGAAGAGAGTGTTAAAGCTAGCCAGGCTGAGGTTAAATTCACCACATTCCACCTAGGCATTCCCAGAACCTTCTCTGCTTTGCAGAAATGAGCCACCGCCTGCTCACTCTTGCAGGCAGAAAGCTGCAGTGCACACATCCTGAGGGCTTCTCGGCTGAATCCTACAGGGCAAGCCGGGACCGCTTCAAGGCAGAGAGGAAAAGACTCAGCAATGGCTGCCCTAAGAGATACCATAGCCATTGCCTTCAAAATCTACCTCCCTGTTCTGGGACGCTCCCTCACTTTACGAATAGGTTAGAAGAGAACAGCTAGTGTGCTGGGCCATTTTGGGAATCACCCATTTGCCCCCCTCCCCACCTCCATGCTCATTGAGATGTTCTTTTGCCTTCAAGCAATGGCCTAAGCTGCTGATGGCCCAACCCCCCTGGACCACAAATGTCCCCATTAGCAATCCTCTGCTCAGTAATTGCTTCCCCATGATTCCTTCAAATGTCCCCTCGTCCTTCACCGAAATTTCATCTTACATAACCTCCAGATGCTTCCCCAAGTAAGGTCCTTTTAGATAGAAACCCAATATGCTTTTTCTCTGAGAGCTCCAACCGCAGGCACCATCCATAAGGCCTGCCTGGGATCTGCTACAGAGGGTCCGTGTTGGGAGGGGTGCATTGTTATGTTATTGCTTACGTAAACTCTTGTTCCAGAAAGCATTGTTGGTGTGTGAGAGTGTTCTGGGCTGGCCAGTCTGTGTGAACCAGTGTTAGTATGTGTCTGGCAGAGCCCCTCACAAAAGAGGTTTGTGTGTAGGACTCTAAGGACCTGCTCAGTTCCAGGTATAATTGCAAGCCCCCTTTTGTTTCCACCAAATGAAGAATCAGAGCCAAGGTCAGCCAGAGCCCCCTCCTTCCTCTAGGTTTGCTGCCCTTTTCTGCCCATGAGTAATTATGCGGAGAACCTGAAGCTTTCTGCTCTCTCAAGGCACCTCTTGTATTCTCAACATCATCTACCCTGCCTGTTTGAACCTTCTAATTACATCTTATGGCTAAAATGAAGGGAGAAATTCGGGATCTAACAGTAGGATGAGGCTGCCATAATTTGATGACTGAATATGTTTTCTTTTCCCCTTGGATTTGTTCACACCCACTACCGCCTTAGTCCCCGTGGGTTACAATCTCTTGTGTTTCTTAAGAAACCTGGTACCTGGACTAGATTTAGCAATGTATCAAAAGACTAATTACAATTGCTATGTTTCTCTCCCCTGCCAGAGACAGCCCAGATCTGTCTCAGTGGGAAGCTAATATGTGGCGAGAGGAGTGTCCCCAGCTAGTATATCTCCGTGCACACGTATCAAGCCATAGATTTTCTCACACAACCGTATCCATTGCTAATGTGGAAGGCACTCGGCCACAAAAGAAAGTGCACCCGTCCACACCAGCTCTACAAGAAAATTTTCTCTCCCACTATTGAACTTACATAATACCCACCCCCATTCGGACCTTAGAGTGCCATCTGGGGGCAGCTGCAGAATTCCTGCCTGGGACAGATGGAGCCTCCCCTTCCTCAGCTACTCTGTGGGTGGTTTTTGAGCCCATGAGTCAACATGGGCAGACTGTGGTGTGTGCTGGTGGTGTGTGTGTGTGTCTGAGGCTCGGTGGACTGATTCACTTTGAGGATACCAATAGCAATGTTGAGAATTATGGTACCTAATAAAGATCTTTTTTTCTTTCAAGACCCATCTATAGTTCTTTCATTGGGTATTTTTGCCAAGTCCTAACCAAATCAATTCAGATTTTTAATATTTAATTGCACCACACAAGCAAACATGGTGCAGGGGGAGGCAGGAGGGAAGACTTTTAAGCTGAATTTGTTGGAAGCAGTCTTTGTGCCTAGAGATTTTGAAGTACCAAATTTAGGTGGGGGCAGGGCAGCAGACCTTCTGGAGAGCAAGGAAAGTTCCAGGTCAGAGAGGTTCATCTTTTCATTTTTTCTCCTTTGTCTTAAAATGGAAACATGACCTAGCAACAAGGCCTGCCTGGGGTTATAGTCACAGAAGCCCCCAAATAAATCCCAGGGTCATTAGGAGATTTTACTGGGGTTAGGGTCACTTTAAATTCAAATCAAATCTCTTTGCTGCTTCAACATATGACAAAATTGCCAGACCTGGGACCTGGGAGGCAAGACGACTGCATTTTTAAGCTTCGTGCTGCGTTTTCAAGGCGGCCTACTTTGCCATATGCTGGTTCTATGATAGCCTAGAGCAGGCTGGATGCTGCTGTGACCCAAACCGTGCTGCTTCTAAGAGCAGACTTGCTTTCTTCTCTTCTGCTCCAGGTGCATTGCGACATGTGCTCGAACCAGTACCAATTTGTCCTTTTGTGCTCCCAAATTTTCTGTGACCCTCTTCCCAATCATGCAGATTTGGGATCCTGGAGATTTGAGTTGTCACTGATTTTTTGTTTATTTGTTTGTGTGTTCGTTTGTTTATAACACTGGCCCATCTGAGGTTCACAAAATTAGTGGGTTTATTTCAATCTGGTTCCGACATGCACTCAAAGCCAAAATCCTAATTTCCCCTAGAGGTCAACCAACTGCAGAGGCAGTCCCTGTGCCCGCACATTGCTCCTACTTCAATTCCCACCCATCCCACCCCCTCAGTTTCTCTCTCGAACCAGCCCACACTGACAGCACACCCTCAGGGTGATTACAAAATTCAGGACAGACGCAGGACAAGTGGGTACACCTTCAGAGAACAAGCTACAGCCGGGTGGTGGTGGCGCATGCCTTTAATCCCAGCACTTGGGAGGCAGAAGCAGGTGGATTTCTGAGTTCCCGGCCAGTCTGGTCTATAGAGTGAGTTCCAGGACAGCCAGGGCTACACAGAGAAACCCTGTCTCGAAAAACCAAAAAAAAAAAAAACAAAGAACAGGCTACACCAAGCCCATGACCTCAGCTAAGTGTATTGTCTCCTTAGTCACTCCCAGACAACAGCAGCCATCACCACCCCACCCTACCCTGCTTCTGAGCTGCAGACCTTGCCCCAGGCCAGCCTGTCCTTTATAATCTGCCCGTCTCTCAGTCTCAGTAGAGACCTGTGGTCTGGATAGCACTATCCGGTAAGCCAAAAAAGGCTCACAGAGTGCAAGAAGGGTTGGCTGTGCGGCCTAGAGGCGACTATAACTAAGGGGAGGAAGGGGAGGACCCTACCAGGGAAAGCCACTTTGTATTCAGTTGCTTGCACCAGCAGGGCCCTCCAGTAAAACTATTTTCCAGGAGGGGTGAGCGGCCTTTTCATAACCCCACCCCCAACCTACTCCACCCTTGGTACACGGGATGATGGGGCCAAGGCTGAGGCATCTCCCCCCACACCCCTGAAGCCCCTTACACAGCCCTTCCACACCCAACACTAAATAAGGTAAAACAACAAAACCCTACACCTGAAGAGCACGCTCCCTAGGCGCGCTAGTCCCAGATCACAGCCGTTGAACTGAATCAGCCAGAGAGGAGAGAAGTCCAATCTTCTCAAACTGCCCTGCAGAGACAGAACAAGGTTTCTGTTCATACTAAGAATTAAATTCCTCACCGGGCAGTGGTGGCGCACGCCTTTAATCCCAGCACTTGGGAGGCAGAGGCAGGCGGATTTCTGAGTTCGAGGCCAGCCTGGTCTACAGAGTGAGTTCCAGGACAGCCAGGGCTACACAGAGAAACCCTGTCTTGAAAAACAAAAAAAAAAAAAAGAAAGAAAGAAAGAAAGAAAGAAAGAAAGAAAGAAAGAAAGAAAGAAAGAAAGAAAGAAATTTCTAATGTTCCTCATTTGTTGGGCCTACCTGGGCTCCATAAATGAGGTAAGCAGCCCTCCTAAGGGTCAATAAGCCAGATAACTGAAATAACCTTGAGACACTGGTTTCAAGGTCGTACATTAGCTACTTGGCCTGTCAAGGTCATATGCCAGGCCTAGAAGTCAACTGACTCAGGCTGGGCCTGCAAAAGCTTACCCATAGGCAGGAAAGTGGCCCTGAGATTCACAAGGGTCTCCTCTTCAGTCCCCTCCCACACCAACACAGATTCATGTGGCAGTATTTATTCCCATTTAATTGAGACACTAGTTTAATTTCAGATTGCTTGGGTTTGAGGCCCAGTGGGCTTTTCTGCAGCTCTTTTCCCCAGTGCTTCTATGGAAACTAATTGCTGTTAATATCCAATTTTGGCATTATTATTTGTTAGCCAATTATGGATCCCATAGCCTAGGCTTTGCTGCTCCTGCCTCTGCTGACTCCTGTGGCTCTGCCCAACTGTGCCTTCCATTGCTGCTCTCTCCTGCCCACGTGAGGCAGTGTACACAGTCATTCTCTATAAGTTCCAGCCTAGCTATCTGCGTGGGGTTTGGGGAGTTATTCATGGCTTTTACCCCACTGAGGGAAATTTTTGCTCTTGAAGTATATGATTTTCTCCCTTCCTTCCTTGCTTGCTTGCTTGCTTATTTGTTTGTTTGCTTTTTGAGACAGGGTTTCTCTGTGTAACCCTGACTGTCTTGGAACTCTGTAAACCAGACTAGCCTCAAACTCAGAAGTCTGCCTGCCTCTGCCTCTGCCCCTGCCCCTGCCCCTGCCCCTGCCCCTGCCCCTGCCCCTGCCTCTGCCTCTGCCTCCTGAATGCTGGATTAAAGGCATATGTCACCACCACCTGATTTTTCTTTATTTTTTAAGAAATTAGAAACTTATGGCAGATGGGATGGTGCACACCTTAATCTCAGCACTCGGGAAGCAGAGGTAGGCTAATCTTTGTGAGTTCAGGGCTAGTCTGATCTACATAGCAAGTTCCAGGACAGCCAGAACTACATAGTGAGATTCTATCTAAAATTTTAAATAATAATAATTATTTAAAATTTAAATAATAATGTTTATTTAATTAAATAATTATATATGTGTGTGCATGTATACATATATGAGAGAGTGAGTCTCTGGCTGTCTGGCTGTTCTGGAACTTAGTATGTAGACCATGCTGGCCTTGAACTCACAGAGACAACTGCTTCCCCTACCTCCTGAGCACTGTGATTAAAGGTGTGCACCACAATGCTTGACTAAAACTTTTAAAAAGGAAACTTAGAGCCAGGTGTGGTAATGCACACCTATAATCCCGGAACATAGAAAATGAGAGAGGAAGAGAACAGACCAGCCTGGGCTACAAGAGACCTTATTTCAAAGAAAAAGAATGAGTGAATGAAAGAAATTAAATGTTTAAGTTTTCCCCACTGTCTTTCACTTTGTAACCCGAGCTGTACTCAAACTCTAGATTGCCCCTCCCTACACACACACACACACACACACACACACACACACACACACGCACGCACACACACTCCTCAACTTCCCAAATGCTGGGATTATAGGCATGGGCTGCCACCCTTGGTTCTGAAGCCATTTTGAAGTATCATATTCTACAGCAAATGAAGGGAAGATGTAGCCTGATCGGAGGGCACATGCTTGTGGTACTACTCAAGAGGCTCGAGGCAGGAGGATTTTGAGTTTGAGGCCAGCTTCCTGAGCTCCATAGTTAGACCCTGTCTCAGACAGAGGGGGAGGGGGCGGGAGGAGAGGCGAGAGTTGGCCTGGCTTCCTCCCCCACCACCCACCCACTTCCCTTCTTACTTTCCCAGTATCCCTGCCTGACCCAAAGCCACTGCAGACATTACATCCTACACATTCAGAACGCTCTAAGGACATCATTGGACAGGGAGGGAATGTGGGAAAAGAGAAGGTTCAAGATGAGGAGGACAGCCACCCTCCCTACCCCACCCAGGTTCCCACTAATACCCTGGGAATATGCCGACTTTCATCACAGGATTCTGCTTTTGGGGACCTGATGTAGGAGAGGGGCCCAAGCTTTGGAAAACCAAGTGTCCTTCTGCCTTGTCATCTCCGAGAGCTGCAAGCTCATAGGCCCACGGGAGGAAGCAGGCATTTCCCATCAACCTCTGGAAACAGGAAAGGGAATGCAGGATCCCTGAGATCAGCGAATTTCTTCTTTGTCTGCCTTCCTTCTTCCCCAATTTGGAAAGAACACTTCCTGCCAGCTTGTACCCTTCCATGGCTCCCTAGGAGTTGAAGCCTCCTCCCAGGCCACCTGGAGGATTGGGCTTTTCTGAGGCAGCTGGCTGGAAGCTTCCACTGCCTGGGACTCCTATGATTAGAGTTTTCATAGTGGGGGGAGTGGGTGATGAGTGCTGGGGGGGGTGCGACATTGTGAAGAAGTCCCTTACACATAAGGCTCAATAAATACCACCCAAATTGGATGTCATTAAATCAGCAGCAGCTGTTCGCCTTTTCCTACAGAAAGGCTACAATTATGCACAGGGCCTCTTAGGCTGAGTCTACACAGAATGGTCTCTTAGGGCAGGAAGGACTTCAAAACATTTTCTGGGGCTGGGCACATAGCTCAGCAGGTAAAGGAAAGGTTTTCCCCCTGCTGAGTGCACCTCCCCCCCTTTCCCAATCCTGAATGGAGTTCAATCTTTAGGACCCCCATGGTGGAGGGAAAAAAGAAAGACACACACACACACACACACACACACACACACACACACACACGAGCGCACAAGCACACACACATTTTTATAAATAAATTTTGATTTTTTTTTTTTTTTAAATGTCTGGTTCTTTTATGTCCTCAGCCTGCCTCAGTTTGGCCATGTGTTGAGCTGTGATGTCAAACACTCCGTGCATGATAAATAGACTACATGCTATGTTCTGTCTGTCTCAGAAGGAATTGCTAAGAGGGAAAATCATCTTTCCCATCCTTTCATCTTCCCTACAGAGAACAATGTTCCTTCTGTTCAAATCTCACTGGTCCAAAAAAAAAAAAAAAATCAGCAATAATAAACTTCTGAGCCCCATTCCCCTCCCCCAGCCCCTTCAAAATGTGCATGTTCTCTTCATTCAAAAAGTATGAAGAGGTACTTGAAAGATGGCTCAGTGGTTAAGAGCACTAGCCATTCTTTTAGAGGACCCTAGCTTGATTCCCAGCATCCACATGACATTCACAACCATGTATTCTACAGCTCCAGAGGATCCAACAATAACTTCTGGCTTCTGTGAGCACAGGCATCCATACAGGACACAGTCATGCATGCCAGCAAAACACTCATACGGATCAAAATAACACAAGCGTTAGGAAGAAGGAAGTCTCCAGGGCAGACTACTCACACGACCCTGTGAATTGCTAGAAATCTCTTCATTTTGTCAATGATATTTTTCAGCCTAGAAGAAGTTCTTGCTTGCCAAGGGAACTCTAACTGCAGCGGTTTCTTCTTTCCACTTTAATATGAATTGTTAAAACCGTTAGAGGCCCAGGAGTTAAGAGCACTGACTGCTTTTGTAGAGGACCTGTGTTCAATTCCCATCATGGTGATTAACAATCACCAGTAATCCCCGTTCCTGAGATCCAACACTGTAGCCTCCATGGGCCCTTCACATATGTGTTACATGTGCATGCATGTAGGCATAACACTCATACACATAAAATTAAAATAAATAATCTTTTAACAAGTTACCACACAAAGTGATGGCTTTCCTCAGGGCATCCATCCAAACATGTGATTGTACTTTGTTTTTATCCATCTGCCTCTTCCAATGCCCCTCCCCTTTGCCAAGTATTCAGTCCCCTCAAAGTCACTGATAGGCAGTGAGGAGCCCCCAGGCCTTTAACACAAACTCCCATGATTTAGATTCCATGGTGGGTGGACTCTCCTCTAGATTAAGGCTGCTGTGACCTTGAAGGTGCAAAGCCAACCCTTTCCTGTTATTTTTGCATAACTGTGAATTCTGTTTGTATTACCTCCATGAAGCATGTATAATTAATTGATAAATAGGAGACCATGTGACCTTGAAAACCTACTTCACCCTACAAGCCCAAAGTAAGCCAGGAGTAGTTGAGGAGGAGAATTCGACTCTGGTACTTTGCACTCTTGCTTGGTTTCCCCCTCCTCTCCTCTGCTAACACCTCCTTGGCTGAACCTGAGCCCCTTTATCTCTCTGACTGTCCAAGCAGAATAAGTCCACCCTGTGTTCCAGGCACACAATGCATTAGAATTTCAAGCCCCAACAAGGCCAGACCCAGGAGCAAGTCTTTAGAGCAAGAAGCAGAGGATACCGGGATTTTGTAGTAATTAACTGGCATCCCAGTCATAGAAAAGTTTGCCCTACAAAGAATCACCTCTTCCCCTCCCCCCTTCCCATCTTCCCCTCTACCTGGGGCTCCTGCTGGAGTGAAATATCCACCAATGGCAATAGCCCAGCATGGGAGGTGACAGAGGCAGCTCTCCCACCAGCCCATCTCAGCCAGCCCATCCTGAGCCCCGCCTGTCAGGCCTGTCAGATCCAATTTCTGAATCACCCTTCACACTGTTGACTAAGATCCATCCAAGGCAGCATTTGGGCACAGCTAGGAAAATTACTTAATGTGATCCCAGGGCCTCTCAGAAACCTATTAGGGTTGGCCTTCTTTCTTTCCTTCCTTCCTTCCTTCCTTCCTTCCTTCCTTCCTTCCTTCCTTCCTTCCTTCCTTCCTTTTTTCTCCCAACTTATTAAGAAGCAAAGACCTTGCAAGGCAGGACAAAAACCTGTGCTACACTATATCTCCTGGAAGTTCTGTCTAAGCGACTAGACTATGTGGAGAGCACCTTCCACACACGTTACTTAAATTATTTTATGTAGACTGTGGGAGGCACCTTCCAAATGCATTATTTAAATGATTTTATGTAAACTAGGCTGGTCTTAAACTCACAGAGATCTATCTGTCTCTGCCTCCTGGGTGCTGGGATTAAAGGCTTGTGCCACCAGGTCAGGCCAAAGAGATACCAGTGCTGTTTCCACCTGGTTCAATAAGGAGCGCTTTTCATTTGTGAGACAAACATGATAACAAATACACTACAGAAACTCTGTCCTTTTTCCACTATTTATTTATTTATTTTTGAGACAGGATCTCACTACATTCCTCAGGCTGGCCTTAAAACTCTCTTTATAGCCAAGGCTGACTTTGAACTTGTGATCCTCCTGCTCCTCAGCCTTCTGACTAACTAGGATTATAGGCCTATACCTCTAGGCCCTGATGAGTCCTGTTGTTCAAAATGCTGTCTATGTCTTCTTCCGGTCCTGAATCCAAGTTCCTGTATGCTTCAGCATCCAAAATTAGCTTATGACAAAAGCTGGAGTGAAGTGTGTATGTGTGTGCATGTATGCATGTTTATCTGTGTGTGCCTGTGTGTGCCTCTGTGCATTTGTGTATGTGTGTTCTACTAACAACATAGCATGGGTTTCTTTGCATACTGCCCCGTTCCATCTCATGGTATGGCTTTGATCCCTAGCCAGCCACCCCTCAGAATTTCCTCTCCCTTCATAAAAGAAGAAGCAAAATTAAAATGAGCAGCAGGTATCACTAGACTCTACTCTCCCAGGGACTCCTTGCCAATGAGCAACTGGGGACCTGAAGAAAATTCCCATGGGGAGTCCTTGTTCCCATGTGTCACAAATTCTGGCTTGAATCCCTCCTCTATGCCAGGTATCAAACTAATGACCCTCCCATACCTTCTGTTTGCTATTGTCTTGGCTAATAAAGGTTCCAGATCTGAATATCTCTGAGACCCTAACCCTAATCCAATTAAACCCTGCTAAAGCAACTAGACTGGAGAAAGACAAAGAGGTGGAGAGGTTAATTGCAGACAGAGGCTCCTCTGACAAGCTAAATTAGCCTTGCCCACCTCAGGAGAAATGTTAAAACTAGATTACTGACGTTACTGCTGGTGATTGACATTTGTTCAAAATTCTAAGTAGCGGCCCCTGCTCCCCCCATGTTAAATGTTAACCTGTAGAAGAACAGTAGCTACAGGGAGGGGTGTGAAGGAATGGGAATGTGAGAAGTGACTCTCCATCTGCCTTTGCTCCTTTCTCACATAGGGAAGGGTGGGGCTGTCCAACGGAGGAGCTAGTGCCAGGGTGAGACAGAAGAGGAAAAGAGAATTCCACACCTGACCTTGGCGGACCAACACAGGGAGCAGCCTAGACAGGGGGACAAAAATGGGAGCTACCTAGAGACCATCTAGGTTTATATTTCTTGTGACTAGATCAGAGGATGAGTGTGCTCCAATGCCACAGTAACTGACACTAGGTATATTGGTTAGGGTTCTATTGTGGTGAAGAAACACCATGACCACAGCAACTCTTATAAACACATTTAGTTAGGGTTTACAGTTTCAGAGGTTTAGTCCATTGTCATGGCAGGAAGCATGGCAGCCCGCAGGTGGACATCGATCTAGAGAGGGACCTGAGAGTTCTACATCTTGATCCACAGGCAACAGGCAGAGAACTGAGACACACTTCCTTCAACAAGGCCACACCTACTCCAACAAGGCCACACCTCCTAATAATGCCACTCCCATGTGGGCTTATGGAGCCATTTTTATTTTATTTATGAGTACACTGTAGCTGTTTTCAGACACACCAGAAGAGGGAATCAGATCCCATTACAGATGGTTGTGAGCCACCATGTAGCTGCTGGGAATTGAACTCAGGACCTCTGGAAGAGCAGTGAGTGCTCTTAACCCCTGAGCCATCTCTCCAGCCTATGGAGCCATTTTTATCCAAACCACCACACTGAGAAAGCACCATTTCCAGACAACGTCTTGAAATGCTTTAACATAATGGGACATTCTTCTTCTTCTTCTTCTTCTTCTTCTTCTTCTTCTTCTTCTTCTTCTTCTTCTTCTTCTTTTTGTTTTGTTTTGGTTTTTTGTTTTGTTTTGTTTTTTTGAGACAGAGTTTCTCTGTATAGTCCTAGCTGTCCTGGAACTCACTCTGTAGACCAGGCTGGCCTCGAACTCAGAAATCTGCCTGCCTCTGCCTCCCAAGTGCTGGGATTAAAGGCGTGCGCCACCACTGCCCGGCTGGGACAATCTTCTTGATGCAAGTAAACATTCGGATCTTCCTCAGCAGCCTTTGGTGGAGGATTCATTTACCATGAGCAAAAGTAGAAGGCTTCTGACACCAGGCTGGGGATACAGGATACTTATCCTTTATGCTTTGTATGCACAAGGAAGGCCTAGATTTCATACCCCAGCACCAAATAAAACTAGGAATGGTGGCATGTGCAATAATATCAGTACTTGGGAGGTAGAGGCAGGGGGATCATAAATTCAAAGACATCTGTAGTGGTTTGAATGAAAATGGCCCCGAAGGCCCATAGGGAGTGGCACAATTAAGCGGTGTGAGCTTATTAAAGGAAGTGTGTCACTAGGGGTGGGCTTTGAGGTCTCAGATGATCAAGCCAGTCCCAGTGTCTCTCTTTCTTTCTGCTGCCTGCCAACCCAGACATAGAACTCTCAGCTACCTCTCCAGCACCATGTCTGCCTGGATGCCATCAGGATGACAATGGAAAAAAACTCTGAACTGTAAGCCAGCCCCAGTTAAATTTTTTTCGTTAGAAGAGTTGCTGTGGTCATGGTGTCTCTTCACTGCAATAGAAACCATAACTAAGACGTCATCCTTGGGTTCATAGTGAGTCTGAGACCAACAAAAGCAAAACAAAAAAGTTTGCAATGAGAATGTGTGCATGTGAGCGTGTGTGTATATGTGCATGTGTGTGTGCATGTGTGTATGTGTGTGCATGTATATGTGTGCATGTGTGTATGTGTGTGCATACGTTCATGTGTGGTGTGTGTGTGTGTGTGTGTGTGTGTGTGTGTGTGTGTGTGTGTGTGTGTGTGTATTAGCTCGTTGGTAGATGTCAGTGTGGAATTCGGTCTGTGAGGCACATCAGCAAGGGGCCAAATATCAGTAACACAGTCTTAAGCCACTAATCTGGAGATGGGGACAGAATAGTGGCGTGGATTTTACCTTTAAGGAATCTACAATACAGCAAAGGCAAAACTTGAATAAAACAGCTAAGCACATGCTGGGAAGTGATAACTAACACAGGCTGTCTTTTAAAGGTCATGTGAGGGGCTGGAGAGATGGCTCAGTGGTTAAGAGCACTGACTGCTCTTCCAAAGGTCCTGAGTTCAATTCCCAGCAACCACATGGTGGCTCACAACCATCTGTAATGGGATCCAATGCCTTCTTCTGGTATGTCTGAAGACAGCTACAGTGTACTCATAAATAAATAAATATTTTTAAAAAAAGACAACCAATATATAGATTTAAAAATAAAATAAAAGCTGGGCAGTGGTGGTGCACACCTATAATCCCAGCACTTGGGAGGCAGAGGCAGGCAGATTTCTGAGTTCAAGGCCAGCCTGGTCTACAGAGTGAGTTCCAGGACAGCCAGGGCTACCCAGAGAAACACTGTCTTGAAAAACAAAAAAAAGGTCATATGGTTTTGGAACTATTAAATGACACAGCCTCTGCGGGGACCAGTATGTAGAGGCTTCTCAGAAAGTTAAACACAGAGTTATCACAAGGGAAGCAGGGCTGCCAGCAGATGATACTACGCCTATGTTTGCCACAGCAGTATTCTCGAACCATCAGCGTGCAGAAGCAGCCCGAGCATCCATCACTAGAGGAAGGACTGGACAGATGGCCCGGTGGTTAAGAGCACTGGCTCTTCAGAGGACCTGGGTTCAGTTCCCATGTCAGGCTGCTCACAACAGACTGTTACCCCAGCTTCCAGGGATCTATGCTCTCTTCTGGTCTCCAGGAGTACCTGTACATTTGTGCAGCAACACACACAAACACAGAGAGAGAGAGAGAGAGAGAGAGAGAGAGAGAGAGAGAGAGAGAGAGAGAAAGAGAGAGAGAGAGAGAGAGGTAAAATGAAACAAATCTTAGGTAAATATGTGAACAAATGTGATAAATACGTATATTATCCAGCTTTCAGTAAGAACAAAATTCTTTTTTAAGAGATTTTTTGTATTAGTTCTAATTATGTGTATGTCTGTCTGTCTGTGTGTGGGAATGGGCACATGAGTGGGTGCCCATGGAGGAGAGTGGGGAGATACAGTTAGATTCCCTGGAACTGGGGTTACAGGAAGTTGTGAACCACCCATTGTGGGCCATGGAGACTGAACTTCCTTTTTCTGAAAAAAAAAAAAAACAGTAATCACTCTTTTTTAAAACATAATTTTGTATTGAATCATTGTGGATTTCACACCCTGCATCCCAACCCCACTCTTTTTCCCATTCCTCCCATATCCACTCTCCACTTTTAAAACTTTCCCCACAAAAGAAAATTTTTAAAAAATTAAATTAAAAACCAAAACAAATAAGCAAACAAATCTTGCCTAGAAGCTTCAATCTGTCACTGTGTGTCCCACGGTGTAACCCATCACTCAAACAACTTTATTTGCAAGTGTTCGTTGCAGTGAGTTGTTAGTCTAGTTCAAGGCCTCTGCTTCCGCTACCCCACCAACACTGAACCCTTACTGAGAATCCTCTAGGATAGCCTGCCGTTACCCTGAGTCACGGAGATTCTACAGCTTTGGATCTGCAGGACCGGCCCCTTCATGGACTCCAGTGGCTCATAAATGGGGTAGTTATTGGGATGACTAACTCGGAGCCCTGGAACTGGGCCTGGACGGTAGCTGAGTTGGTCAGTCGGCCAGGTTTCCTGCACCCATGCCACCAAGCTCAGCTCGTCTGAGCTGCCCATGCAAGGGGCGGGGCCAACTCTCCCACACCCACATCACTGCTGGCACCACCATGCAGTGGCCAGTGAGGCTCGGAGCCAGCTCAGAGAGGCCCTTAGACATCAACATGGATTCAGGTGGTAGCCCAGACCACAGACGCCCAAATGGTCTTTGGTGGTAACATGGGCCACGGACAACCACACAGACCCCTGCTTCGGTAGGACCATAGGCCTCTGGGTCCATGCAGCAGCACTGCCTGGACATCACCATGGCCTCAGGTAGCATGCAGGCATCTCACATCAGGCTGTTCCTCTCCAGCACACCTCCACTTCTGCCTCTCTTCATAGCACACAAACCTCTCTGCTTCTCTTTCTTGCTCATCTCTCACCCTATACTTGCTGGTCACAGTGGTACCTGCCTGCCCTGGCCTCCAGGTGTGGCCTCTGGCTCCAGTGGTCACTTTTTTTAAAAAAATATTTATTTATTTTATGTATGTGAGTACACAGTCATTCTCTTCAGACACACCAGAAGAGGGCATCAGATCCCATTACAGATGGTTGTGAGCCTCCGTATGGTTGCTGAGAATTGAACTCAGTACCCCTGGAAGGGCAATCAGTGCTGTTAACTGCTGAGCCATCTCTCCAGCCCTCAGTAGTCACTCTTAATTTCTGAGACATCTTTCCATCCCAGACAAGGAAATCCTAATTCTGATATGTGCTAAAACATGAATGGATTTCAAGAAGATTATGCTGGGTGAAATAAGCCAAAAAAGCTGGGCAGTGGTGGCACAACTTTCAGTCCCAGCGCTTGGGAGGCAGAGGCAGGCAGATCTCTATGAGTGTGGTCTACAGAGCAAATTCCAGGACAGCCAGGGTAACACAGAAAAACCCTGCCTCAAAAAGAAAGAACGAAAGAGAGAGAGAGAGAGAGAAAGAGAGAGAGAGAGAGGCCTAGAGAGACAAAGACTGCATGATTCTAGTAATGTGAGAAACAGGGTATCTTAGTCAATATTCTCTTGCTGTGAACAGACACCATTATCATGGCAACTCTTATAAAAGAAAGCATTTAATTGGGTCTGGCTTACAGTTTCAGAGATTCAGTCGTCATGACAGGAAATGTAGTGGCGCACAGGCAGGCATGGGGCTGGAGAAGTAGCTACAACCTGCAGGCAACAGGAAGGGAGGGCTACTGGGACCGGCTTGGGCTTTTGAAACCCCAAGGCCCACCTCCACTGACACACTTCCTCCCACAAGTCCACATCTCCTACTCCTTTCAAATAATGACATTCCCGGAGCATTTACACGTATGAACCTGCCGGGGTCATTCTCACTCAAACCACCATACAGGGGTTGTCTGGGTTTTCTGGTAAAGCAATGTGCAAAGTTGGCGCTTAATGAGATGAGAAGACTCTGGAAGTGATAGAACTGTCGCTGGAAACGTGAATGTACTAAGTGCCTCAGAACTACACAGTTAAAAGTAGTCAAGATGACAACTTTCCTGTTAAAGGTAGCTTATCACAAGTTTTTAAACTCTTGTTGAAGAGGAACGATGAGCTGGGCCTCAAAGGATCAATGAGTCTCAATGTGTCAAGAAGAAGAGGGCAGACGGTAGAGCTGGAGGAAGCCAGGAGGAAGGGAGCCAAAAGCAGAGCAGCCTCCATAACCTGGCCCACTGAGTGCTTTGAGTTTTGTCCAATGTAAGGTTCAGGAAGACGGTCGGTATGGTGGCACACACCCTTAATACCAGTGTTTGGGAAACAGAGGCAGGTAGATCTCTGAGTTTGAGGCTAGCCTGATCTAAATAGAGAGTTATGGGCAAGCCAGGGCTACATAGTGAGACCCTGTCTCAAGGGTTTTCAGGAGCATTAAGGCCAGGCTGCTGTTGAACATAGGCAATGAGGACCTTGAAGGAGATACTAAGGAGTTTGGCTCTCGTTCACCCAGCATTTCCAGTGTCCCTTGGAGCACTAGTTCTAAGAGTTGCTCTGCAAAGACAAAGTGAGAACCATACAGAATAAGTTTGACAAAGGCACACTAGCCCTCACCGTGGGATATTTGCCGTGAACTTTTGCTTATCACAGATAAGCCCAGGCATGACGAAACCTGCCCTGTTTTGCTTAAAATAATGTTACCCTAATTTTTAAAATTCCTATTAGCACCAGCCATTGTGGCAAACACCTCTCTAGGGAAAGGGAGCTGCTGAATAGATTTTGTTTTGTTGCTAAAGATTTATGTGCATGAGTGTTTGCATCTATGTATACCATGTGCATGCAGTGTCTGTTGAGACCAGAAGAGGGCGCTTGATCGCCCGGAACTAAAGGTATAGACTGTTGTGAGCAGCCGCCTATGTTCTAGGAAAGGAACCCTGGTCCTCCGGAAGAGCAGCCAGTGCTCCTAACTGCTGACCCATCTTTTCTGCCCCTAGATAAGATTTTTTGTTTGTTTTCAAGACAGGGTTTCTCTGTGTAGCCCTGGCTGTCCTGGAACTCATTCTGTAGACCAGGCTGGCCTCGAACTCAGAAATCCACCTGCCTCTGCCTCCCAAGTGCTGGGATTAAAGGCGTGTGCCACCACTGCCTGGCTCCTAGATATGATTTTTAATAAGACATTTTTACTGCACAGTGATAAGTTTTATAAAGATGTATACCTTAATTTGTGTCTATGAGTGAAACACTTGAGGACACATTTGTTTGAGCATGCCCACACCTCTGAACGCATATGGAAGTCGAAAGATAACTTGAGCATACATGAAGTCCTGGGTCCAAGGACACAGAAAAGAGACACATTCTGACGCATTTTATATCACCATCACAGAGAAGGGGTCGGCTTAGCTCAGCATTCTGGAAGCTGGAGAACATGAAACTGACATCTGGCCAGCTTTAGTGATGGCCTCAGTGCATATGGCACCATAAAGCCAGTCAAGAAGAACCGTTTGAGAGAGAAGGCAGACTTGCCCATTACAACCCATTTTTGTCAGAACTGATCCATTCCCAGGAGACCTGGCTGACAGCACAAATCCATTCACGAGCAGGGAGCACCATGGCCTAATTACAGTCTTTGTAAAGTTTTTCTCTTGGTTTGGCTTCATATTTTTGAGACAAGCTATCAATATGTAACCCTGTCTGTCCTGGAACTTGTAGCAATCCACCTGCCTTTACTTCCCAAGTGCTGGAATTACAAGCTTGAGCCACCATGCCCCGCCTAAACTTTATATCTTGAAGGTCCTATGATCACTACACTGATGACCCCTAGCATAGGAACCTTCGAGGAACATAACACATGCAAACCATGGCACCATCCTACAGAGGTCAAACATTGACGGTCAACTTCACTCCCTCCAATTTTGACTCATCCATCCTGAAGCACACAGCACAGTCACTCACAGGTTCACCCGTTTGCGTGGGTCCCCATTCTCACACGCTCCCAAAGGCAGGTGAAGTTGTATATTGAAATGGCTTATGCCAGAGCCTAGGAGCTGTTTGGGAATTTTGGGAGAATCATGAGTCCTATGATGAGACCCTGCCAGGGAAACAAATGCATTTGGCTTTGGAAGCTCAGTTTTCCTACACACAGCTGAGTAAGTGCAGAGACAGAATTAAATGTGTCGGGGTTGTTAAGGGAAGCACGGGTGCGCAGAACAACAGGAAGGAAGACAGGCTGGGTGGCTGTCAGACGGTAAAGCAGGGATGGGAAGCCACAGAAGGAAAGGTTAGACACAAGTGTCTCTGACCTGGGGCTGAGGATGCAACTCAGTTGGTAGAGAGCTTGCCCAGCATGCACAGGTCCTGGCTTCACACACACACACACACACACACACACACACACACACACACACAGCATCAGTAGGATGATAAGAGTTTCTCAGGCTGGGCGTGGTGGCCACGCCTTCAATCCCAGCACTTGGGAAGCAGAGGCAGGTGGATCTCTATGAGTTTGAGGCCAGCCTGGTCTATGAATCAAGTCCAGGACAGCCAGGGCTCTGTTGCAAAGGAGAAACCCTGTCTTGAAAAACAAAACAAAACAAAACAAAACAAAACAAAACAAAACAAAACAAAACAAAACAAAACAAAAAAAGGGTGTCCTAGCTGGTTTCAATTGCTATGGTATAAATACCATGACCAAAACAACCAGGAGAGGCTTGCCTGCAGGCCAGTCTGATGGAGGCACCTTCTCATTTGAGCTTCCTCTTCCAAGATAACCCTAGGTTGTGTCAAACTGACAAAAACAAACCCGGGTGCTGGCACATACCTGCAATCCCCACATTTGGGAGGCAGAAGCAGGAGGGTCAGGAATTTAAAGTCATCCTTGACAACAGAGTCCAAGACCCACCAGGATTAAAATGAGACCCTACATAAATTTAATTTAAAAGGCAGAGCGGGAACAAAGAACTTCTCTGGGATTAGAAGCGCTCACTGCACTTCCTGTTCCCTCTGAGCTAGCATTGCAGTTGCTCCTTTCAAAGCCACTTCAAGAGCCTGGAGAGAGATGGCTCAGCAGTTAAGAGCACTTATTCTTGTAGACAGAGGCTCTGGGTTCCATTCCCAGACCCCATTGGACTGCTCATACACATCAGTAACTCCAGTTCCAGGAGATCTGGCACCCTCTTCTGACCGCCACAGGCACCAGGAACACACGTGATGCGTGTACACATCAGCAGACAAAACAACATAAATAGACAAAAAAAATTGAAAACTTAAAAAATCCACTTCAGAATTCAGCACAGCCAGCTGCCACAAAATGGTACAGTATGTGACAGAATTGGTGACTCTCTGTTGTGGCTGTGATGAGCCCTGAATCACATACTTTGATCTCTTCAGACGACTTTAGGACCAAGGGCAGAAGTGTTAGTATAGAATAGAAACGGACTGTAAGTAAACATTGTCCATATCACAAAATACAAATCCTCTTTCCTTCCTTCCTTCCTTCCTTCCTTCCTTCCTTCCTTCCTTCCTTCCTTTCTTCCTTTCCTCTTCTTTTCTTTCTCCATCCTTTTCCTCCTTCTTCCTTTCCTCCCTTCCTTTCTTCTTTCCTCCCTTCCTTCTTTTTGAGACAGGGTGTCATGTAGCCCAGGCTGGCCTCAGACTCACTACATGACCTTGAACTTCTGACCCTCCCTTCCTCCATGTCCCAAGTTCTGGGCACATAGGTGTACTTCATCACACCTGTATCTGTGGTGCTAGGGCTCAAAGCCAAGGCAAACTCTTCCCACTGAGCTGTTTCTGTCCCTCTCCTCTCATTGGACTGGGGAAGAGTGCCTTCACATGCCACAGAGACATAGCTTCCTTCATCAGTCTGCTCTGTACCAGAGCTGAAAGTGAGACTATTCTTGGCCTAAGTCTGAAGCAATTTCTGGTCACCATCCAGCATTGAAAGTGTGCTATAATTGGATTCCACAGTCTGGGTAATTTATAAAAAATAGAGGCTTAGTGGCTCAGTGGTAGAGTGAATGCTTAGTATCTATGATTCCCTGGATTCAGTTCCTAGAGAGAGACAGAGACAGAGAGACAGAGATTTACTTATCTCACCGTACTGGAGATGGGGCAGTCCAAAATCAAGGGGTTGGCATATGGTGGTGTTTCTCATGGTTCCTCATAACCAGATAGAAGACAAAAATAGCTTTTTACACCTGTACTTCTTTAATTTGTGTGTGTGTGTGTGTGTATGTATGTATGTATGTATGTATGTATGTATGTATGAATGTATGAATGTATGTATGTTTGGAGGTCAGAGAGCAATATCCAGGTGTTAGCTCCCTCCTTCTACCATATGGAATGAAACTGGAGTCATCAGGCTAGGTGACAAGCACCTTCACCTGCTGAGCCATCTTGACAACGCTACTATCTTTTTTTTTTTTTTTTTAATTGGATGTGTTTGTGCATGCCTTTAATCCCAGCGCTCGGCAGGCAGAAACAGGTGCATCACTTTGAGCTCTAGGCTAACCTGGTCAACATAGTAAATTCCATGCCAGTCAGACTACATAGACAGACCCTGTTTCAAAACAACAAACAATCAAAGGCTATGTGTGTACTGTTGTGTGTGCACGTGAGCCTGCACGCCACGTGACAAACTTACGAGGTCAGAGAACAACTTGTGTAGTCAGTTCTCTTCTTGCATGGATTGGCGAGCACCTTTATCTACCTTCAGAGCTATCTTGCCAATCCCCCTTTCTTTTACTTTTTTCTAAAGATTTATTTTATGTATATGAGTACACTGTCAATGTCTTCAGACACACCGGAAGAGGGCATCAGATTCCATTATCGATGGTTGTGAGCCACCATGTGGTTGCTGGGAATTGAACTCAGGACCTCTGGAAGAGCAGTTCGTGCTCTTAACCACTGAGCCATCTCTCCAGCCCCAGCCCCCCTTTCTTTCCTT
Organism: Uromys caudimaculatus; assembly: GCA_028551405.1. NCBI lineage: Eukaryota > Metazoa > Chordata > Mammalia > Rodentia > Muridae > Uromys > Uromys caudimaculatus. The sequence goes on along the minus strand of CM052708.1, from coordinate 54,068,646 downwards.
TTATTTTATATCCCAGCCCAGCTCCCCCTGACCCTAGTCAAAAATCACTTTCTAGTTACTAATGGCAGCGTCCCATAAGCTCCATCTGGTCCAAACTCATAAAAATAGGAGCAAGAAAGCCGTTCAGACGGCAGGTTCAGCTTTCCCTTGTTGAGGTCTAGCTACCTGTGAGGCAACAGACATCCCTGGGTTGCAGAGAGCCACACCCCAGCTCTCCTTGCCAACAGTTCCCATCCGCTTTTTCACAGTTCACTCCTGCTGCTTTGCAGCGCTGGGGTCTAAATTATTCACAGAGGATAAAACATCTATTTTGGGGTAATTCCTATCACATTTCATGGCGACTGCTTCCATTTTTAAAATAGCCTCAAGTGTGACTATTAATCAGGATATCATTAAAAATAATATGTGTCAGGATGACATTCACTCTGCCCCACAAATGATGTCACCAGCATTGAATTCCTGAACAATAGGACAGTCACCAGCTACAGCAGGACTCCAGGTAAGGGGCTTCCAGAGTGTGGAGTGTGTCTTCCATCTCTCCAACACTGAGCTGCTGGGACGGTGTGTGACATGAGAGAAGTTAGGAATATCTGTGGGATTTGCTTTAAAATGCACACATTCCCATATTTGGAACCCTGTTATGGAAGAGTGTGGCTCTCTATGACACTACAGTCCAAGTTAGAAATATTGAGGGTTAAAAGATGGCTCGGTAGGTAAAGCTGCTTGCTGTGAATCCAAGAGGACCTGAGTTCAAATCCCTAGCACCCAAGTAAAAGCTATGCATGGACACACATGCTCGTAACCCTAACATTTTGGGGAGTAGATCCTGGGAATCCACTGGCCGGCCAACCTAGTTGAAAGGTAAGAAACACTGTACCAAGAATTAAGATGAGGGCTGGAGAGATGGCTCAGCGGTTAAGAGCACTGGCTGCTCTTCCTCCCAGAGGTTCTGAATTCAGTTCCCACCAACCACATGGTGGCTCACAACCATGTATAATGGGACCCAATGCCCTCTTCTGGTGTGTCTGAAGACAGTGACAATGCATTCATATACATCAAATAAATAAACACATAAATACATAAACAAATAGAATTAGAGCAATAAAGACCCCCAAAGTCCTCCTCTGACCACTGTATGCACCTGTGAGCACACCCCCCACACACACATACACAAGAAATGCTTCCTAGTATCCTAAGTGTGTCTTTAGAAATCCATTATTTTTTAACTTTTTAAAAATATTTGCTTAGTTTATATGTGTGAGTGTGTTGCCTGCAGGTATGTATGCGTGTACCATGCGCGTGCTTGGTGCTTATGGAAATCCAAGGAAGTCAGATCTCCGGAACTGACATCACAGATGATTGTGAGCCACCTGTGAATGCTGGGAACCAAACCCAATCCTCTGCAAAAGCAACAAGTGCTCTTAACCACTGAGCCATCTCTCCAGCCCCCTATTATTGTGTTTTACGCGTGTATATTCCTGTGATTACCCTCTTGCAGCTCAGGGAATGTCCGTTTCAGACATTCATGATCGAGGTGTGAAAGGCGCCTGTTTCCAGCGGTTTTAAATCTGCTTTCGTTGGAGCTGGAGCTGCCTCCTTTCAGACTTGGAAAAAATCAGTGTCCATGTGGCTTGTCCATTTCTACCTTTCCCTGACACCAACATTTTTTAAGTTGGATTTTAAAAAAGATTCTCACACCGTTTTAAGAAAAAAAGACAGTTTTTTATTTCTTACTGAGTATCTCCAGCAATTGGTTTCTGCAGTTCTATCTAAAAATTAAATAATTAATCTTTCTTGTGTGCTTCTCTCCCCCCCCTCCTCTTCCCTTGTCGGGTGTGTGTGTGTGTGTGTGTGTGTGTGTGTGTGTGTGTGTGTGTGTGTGTGTGTGATCTGTCTGTGCTATGTGCCTATGTGCTCACATATGGAAGCCAGAAGTTCATGGTTTCTCTATTCTTTCCACCTTATTCTTTGAGTCAGGATTTCTCATTGAACCTAGTACTCACTAATTGGCTAGTCTGACTAGTCGTGGAGCCCCGGGACCTTCCTCTCTCTGCTCTTCCCAGCAGGACTTGAGGTACCAATATTTGCACACCCACACAGAGATTTTTACATGGATGCTGGGGCACCAACCTCAGGTCCTCGTGCTTGAGTGGTGAGCATTGACCTACAGAGCCATCTCTCCAGGCCCCCAAGGCAGTGCCTCTGCACTGTGCCATCCTGGAGATCCATAAGCATGCCGCTAACTGTCCAAGAGGTTCAAAGTATACTTGAAAATCTTTAAGCCATAAAACATCGGAGGCAGGCTGGAGAGATGGCTCAGCAGTTAAGAGCACTGGCTGCTCCTCCAGAGGTTCTGAGTTCAATTCTCAACAACCACATGGTGGCTCATAACCATCTGTAATGGGATCTGATGTCCTCTTCTGGTGTATCTGAGGACAGTGAGGGTATACTCACATAGGTAAAACAAATAAATAAAATGTTTATTTAAAAAAAAAATCAGAGGCATCACAGCATACAAAGTCCAAAGCCTCAGAGCCAGAAAACCTAGATTTAGCTCCTCTTTCTGGTACCTAACCATGGTGACATGGCTGAGTTCTTTTTCTTACCAGCTAAACTCCAATGATAATTCCAAATTCAAGGTTGCTGGAGGTCAAATGCAGTGATGTGTATAAAGGAAGGGCTGGACCATAATTAGTATTTAATAGCTCTAGGGTTTTTTTAAAAGGTGGTTAAGTATGGTGTGTATGGTGTGTGTGTGTGTGTGTGACTGTGATATGTGTGTGGTGTGGTGGAGATATGGGTGTGGGGGGTGTGATGGATGTGTATATGATGTGTGTATATGCTGTATGTGATATGTGTGTGTATATGGTATGTGTGGTGTGTATAGGATATGTGTGTGTGTGGTGTATGTGTGTGTTGTTTATGTGTGGGTAGTATTAGTAGTAGAAATATTTACCCTGAAAATTACTGTTATATTGAACAGAATTACTTTCATTGAAAAGGATTTCCTAATAATGCCAGGTTGTAGACCAACAACGTACATTGGCACAAACTTGGAGTATTGCAAGCATTATTTTTGAGTATCCATAAGCCACCAAAAATACATGTTATCTAAATTATAGCTTCAAACTAAGATCTCTGCAAGTTATCCACAGTGTACAAAAAAGGCTGGCAGCCCATGGATGCTCCTGGCCACACTTGCCAGAGCTTGAGGACAAATAGAGTATCTCAGAACACCAGATGACTTCCCAGATCGCCTGCCTCCTGTGCTGGTGTAAGCCCCAGCGGCTGCTTGTACTCTCTGGGCTAGGAAACAGCACCCTTGGGTCTGCTCTTGAGCATGGACCACAGTAACTTTAAATACAAACCCAGATGGACAGCTCACCCCAAGCCAGCTCTACACCCAGGACACAGATTTCTAAAGGAAAAGACAGCCAAGGCAGCTACAAAACCAAAACAACCAGGGAACAAATAGTCCCAGACACTCAAAAGTCATCTATCATTCTGCTACCCATTAAGCAAAGCATGCGCGGTGGGATGGCACATACCGGCTGGGGAAGGACTGTGACCCGAAAGCCAGACTGGGAGATGCTTCATGTAAGTGGATCAACAGAAGGCAGTACACAGTGGAGAGGACTGTGCTCCCTCACAGTCCACTCTATCTTTCCTCTGTCCTTCAGAGGAAGGACACTTCTAAGGACCCATGATGTCCCCTTTTACCTACAAAGCAGGGCAAGCACAGACATGGGCTGTCTGAGAAGCTCGTTCCACTGAAACATCACAGCTCTTGTCCATCTGGTCCTGATAGGCCTTCTACCTGTCTGACTTGCAAAGCTCTCACTGTTAAACCACGTGTCTGTTGACCAAACATTTTTGTTTGTTGGTGTTGAGACTGGTCTTGATTTCACTACAACCAAGGATAACTCTGCCTCCTGAGTGCAGTGATTACAACTTGTGCTCTTCCAGAGGACCCAGTTTCAATTCCTAGAACCCACAAAGTGGATCACAACCAACAGTAAACCCAATTCTAGAGGATCTAATGCCCTACTCTGGTGTTCAAAGACTCATGGTGCAAAAACATATATTCAGGCAAAACACCCATACACATAAAATAATTTTTAAAAAACTACTTAAGGGCTAGAGAGATAACTCAGCAGTTAGGAGCACTGGCTGCCCTTCCAGAGGTCCTGAGTTCAATTCCTAGTACCCATATTATGGCTCACAACCATCTATAAAGGGGTCTAATGCCCTCTTCTGGCATGCAGGTATACATGCAAACAAAGTACTCATACAACAAAAAAGTACATAAATAAAAAATATTTTTAAAAGTTAAATAGCTAAGAAGTGGGAGCAGCCCAGTGTGGTAGCAGACAGGGCCCAGTGTGGTGGAAGACAGGTTTGTTTGTTTGTTTGTTTGTTTGTTTTTGAAACAGGGTCTCTCTACACAGTCCTGGCTGTCCTGGAGCTCAGTACAGCAGACTAGCCTAGAACTCCTGGAGCTCTACCTACATCTGCCTCTGAATGCTGAGATTAGAGGCATACATTGCCAAGCCTAGGCTGGTGGTCCACCCTTTTAATCCCAGCACTCGAAGGTAGAGACAGGTTGATCTCTGTGTTCAAGACCAGCCTGGTCTACATATCAAGTTCTGGGGTTGCGTTGTAAGACCCTGTCTCAAAAAAAAAAAAAAAAGGAAAGAAAGAAAGAAAAGAAGGAAGGAAGGAAGGAAGGGAAAGAAAAAAGAAAAAAAAGGAAAAGAAAAGAAAGAAAAATGCAGAGCCCCATGGCACCCTTGCGTAGCAAAGGCATTTATTTGGTGGTTTTCAGCAAGACAGCGTGTGTTAGGGAAATGGAAATGCTGGCTCAGACCAATGACAGAGGGGAGTTAATGTCATTTTCCCTATCAACCAGATTGTATGCCTTTCTGTGGGGTAGGGACCCTGTCATACAGTCTATGAATCCCAATACTGACTAACATTTCTGCTGCTCTTTAAGTAATTCCAAACTTAATTGACGCCCCAAATCCAACCATGTGGAATGAACCCCCTCTTCCTCACTCTCTTACCCACATCCTGCTAATTACAGGACTTGGGTCAGTGCTAATCATGAAATAATGATCCAACCCAGTCTCCACACCCAGCCAGCTCCTGGTCACCCCCACCTGGGTTACTACAACACTCCCTTCTCTTCCTCAAGGAATTCTGGAGGGGGAGTCGTTCAAATCTTCCAGTGCCTTCCAGGATACACCACCTGCCCTGTTGCTCGGACTTATTCCATTGTATGGACACCAGCTATAAATCCCTTTCAGCCTCCCATGGTTCTGCCCTCGAAGGAGCAGTGTCTTTTTCTTGCTCTTATCTCTCTGTCTATACTGGGTCCAGAACACAACAAATGTCAGGAACGGTGTACTAAAGGGCCCTTACACATTTTTAAATGTGTATTTAAAAAGAAACCCGCCGGGCAGTGGTGGCGCACACCTTTAATCCCAGTATTCAGGAGGCAGAGGCAGGCGGATTTCTGAGTTTGAGGCCAGCCTGGTCTACAGAGTGAGTTCCAGGACAGCCAGGGCTACACAGAGAAATTCTGTCTTGAAAAACCAAAAAGAAAGAAAGAAAGAAAGAAAGAAAGAAAGAAAGAAAGAAAGAAAGAAAGAAAGAAAGAAAGAAAGAAAGAAAGAAAGAAAGAAAGAAACCCATAGCCAGTGTGTGGTGCACCTTTAATCCCAGCACTGGGGAAGCAGGTGGATCGTTGTGAGTTGAGCGACCACAAGGTGGCTCACAACCATCTGTAATGGGATCCAATGCCTTCTTCTGGTGTGTCTGAAGACAGTGATGGTATATAAAGTAAACACATATATAAAGTAACCAAATCTTTTTAAGATAAGAGCTTCGCACGGCTGAGGATCCCTGATGCTGCTTCAAGTTCCTTGGCCTCTCTAATGACAGAGTGTACACTAGAAGTGCTAGCCGGATTAACTCTTTCTGTCAAGTTGCTTTTGTCAGGATGTTTCCGTCACAGCAACAGAAAAGGAATTTAAAATAGATATTCAAGTAAAATAGATGTTTGGATATTTTCCCTTCTGAGTTATAATAATGTATTATTGAACTTACCCTGAAGTCTCTTTTTGACATTTTGCTTTAAATAAGTAACATGACTCAAAACTTCAATGTATGGCCTGGGCAGATGGCTGTGGATAGTGGAAGTGATTTTAACTACTAAGTCATCACTGCAGCCCCTTATTTTTTTAATCTTAATTTTAATTTTTTGCCACAGGATCTCACTATGTAGCTCTGGCTAGCCTGAACTCTAGGCAGACCAGACTAGCCTCAAACTCACTACCATCTACCTGCCTCTGCCTCCAGAGTGCTGACATGAGCAGTGTACATCACCATGAATGTATTTTTTTAAACAAATGTTGTCAAAGTGTTCCTCAAAAAGGTTGTGCTAGGCCAGACCTGGTGTGTACTCTTATTCCCAGAACTCCAAAGGCAGAGGCAGGCCAATCTCTGTTCCAGGCCATCCAGGGCTACATAGGGAGACCATGTCAAGGGAGGTGGAGTAAACTGTGCTGCTATAATTGGGAATTAACAGCTGATCCTTTACACTCCTGCCAGAAGCAACTATTTCTATGTATTTGTCCGCACCAACACCAACACTAGCTGTTTTCAAGCCAATCCGTTATGTAAGAAGCAGTGTGTCAGTTGCTGTGATCCCATTTGTGATTTTGAGTGAACACTACTGTTTGAATTTAGTTTTGTATGAACTATCTTTTCATGTGTCTAATTTTTTTCTACAGATTCCTGTATGTTTTTCTAGCATAACATCTGCAAAGCTTCCCTCCTGATAAGACACTGGTGATTAAAGTCACAAAATCTAAATTTTAAGTTGCCCTCCAGCTCAGGAATCACTTTTTGTCTTCCCAGTCTTAGGACAAATACCTTGAAGACAGAGCCTAACCTCCTGTAAGCCCATGCACAGTTCACCCCTCGTCTTCGGGTAAACACAGGAGGGCAGCCTCACCCTCCATCCAGAATGCCTGACCCCTAATCCTCCAGGGAAGAATTTCCTTTCTGTAGTTACAGCAGGAAATGAGATTTGCTGTCCTGGGTCAGACCCTCCATCGATTCTGTCCAGCTTCCCATCTGACAGCCACAACAGGAAACACGCTGTAGAGAATCCCATTACCCTCTTTGCCATAAGCCTCCCAGGTGAGGGCTCTGTCCGTGGACCCCCACCTGAGATCTAGCCTTCTTAATATTCTTCACTGTGGGACACAGCCCCAGGCCCAGTGCTGGGTGATGAATGCTTTGGGGTGAGCTGTGGGGAGCAGCACCCAGCTTCCAGGTCAGGAGAACATACAGAATTCACTCTTCCCGATTCTCTTCCCATATCTGTTACATGTGTCCTAGATTAATTAACTGGACATGGTTTCAAATAGTAGCACAGTGTTCCCCTTTTAGTTCCAAAATTTCCATGGGTTTTTGTTGTTGTTTGGTTGTTTATTTGTTTTGGAGTTTGTTTGTTTTTTGGTCATTTATTTTTATTTATGTGTGTGCACACTTGTGAACACAGAAGTAGAAGACAACTTACAGAAAATCATTCTCTCTCTGTGTGGGCCCCAGGGATTGAATCCAGGATGTCAGGCTTGGTGGTAAGTGTCTTTCCCTGCTGAGCCATCCTGCTGACTGCCATGTTAACTATAACTTCTGGTAGTACTGGGGACTGGACCCATGCTTCACACATGCTAGACAAGTACTGAGCTACAGCTTATTTTTCCTTTCTTTGACCCAGGGTTTCACTATGTAACCAAGGCCAGCTTCAAACTCACAGTAATTCCCCTGCCTCAACCTCCCAAGTACTGGAATTACACATATAAACTGCAACTCTGAGCTTACGAGATTTACAAACTTTCCTTTAAGACTTTTTAAAAATTGTGTATGATTACAGTTAAAAAGAAAAAGTCAAGTATGACGACAGATGTCTGGTATCCCATCATTCAAACAGCTAAATAAAGATGGAGAAAGAATCTTAAGTTCAGGCCCAGCCTGTCTCAAAGTACACAAAACAAGCAGAGGAAACCTACTGTCTATCTGCAATTCAGTGAATCTTTCGAAGATGGAAGCTACTCACCCACACATTCAGTCACAGAACACAGGGAAGATCCATGAGCCCTCTGTGGGCCCTCTCCTCAAGGAGTGCATACCATCCTGACCAAGCTTAGGATTTTGTTTTGGTCTGGTTTTTTGAGATAGAGTCTTGCTATATAACCCCGTGTGACCTCAAACTCACAACCCTCCTGCCTCAGCCTTCTGAATATAAAGTGAGGGGCTGGTAGAAATGTGCCCAGTTATCCTTCTGAGGAACTAGGTAGTGACATTAGAATTCTAGATTGTCTTGGACCTGGGGGGAGTGGGGCTGGGCTGGGCTGGGCTGGACTGGACTTGTAGTAAAGGAGAGGGAAATTAAAGCCACTGCAGACCTGCTTATCAGCTCCATTCAGAGAGAGCTGCAGCAAGACATAGACTGACTACTTCAGGGAGATAAAGCTATAGAGTCTATAGCAGTGACTCTCAACCTTCCTAATGCTGCAACTCTTTTTTTTTTGTTTTTTTGGTTTTTTTGGTTTTTCGAGACAGGGTTTCTCTGTGTGGCCCTGGCTGTCCTGGAACTCACTCTGTAGACCAGGCTGGCCTCGAACTCAGAAATCCACCTGCCTCTGCCTCCCGAGTGCTGGGATTAAAGGCATGGGCCACCACTGCCCGGCACTGCAACCTTTAATACAGTTCCCATTGTTAAGGCTTAGGTGAAATGTTAAGGCCTAGGAAACTGTTACCTGGCTAGCCTGCCATTCTGTGCTATTACTAACGTCATAAGGAAACTTTCTCATATACTGTTACTGCTGTTACTAGGATGTTCTGTGCTTTGGTGTTCTTGGAAACCAATCACAATAAAAGTCGGAACTGCTTTGTATAGTTAACCACAATAAGCTTAGACTTGAATCAACCACCCAGCAGCACTTCCTGCATCTATGTATGAGCTTTTATGGTTTCTTGCCTTTATAAGATGCCCCTGGGGGGGGCTGGAGAGATGGCTCAGTGGTTAAGAGCACTGACTGCTCTTCTGAAGGTCCTGAGTTCAAATCCCAGCAACCACATTGTGGCTCACAATCATCTGTAATGAGATCTGATGCCACCTTCTGGTGTGTCTGAAGACAGCTACAGTGTACTTACGTATAATAAATAAATAAATAAATAAATAATTCTTTAAAAAAAAAAAAAAAAAAAAAAAAAAAAGATGCCCCTGGGATAGATCCCCAACATAAGAGAAATACCTGCACCAATATAAGAAACTATTTGGAATAAGACTTTCATCTTAATTAGGGGTCAAATAAAGTTTAAGTTCCCAAGACCTCCCTGGAACTGACATCCTGCTTGGCAGAAAAAGACATGTTCGTGGGTAACGGGCATCCTGGCTGGCAAGTTATGTTATGAATGTTAGGCAAGGCAAGTCTCCTGCCACAGTTTTATACCCCAACCAATGGGACAGGGTAAGTGCACAACAAAGACACGCTTCTAAGGAGATCCTCTATCCCTAAATCCTGATTGGTGGAATATCTTGGCATAGATGTTTGTTGATTTTAGGCTTAAAAGCCCTATAGGAGATTAACTCGATGCCACAGATCACAAGTCTGGTCTGCGTCCCTTATCAGTCTGGGGTATAGCATTCAGTAAACCATTCCTATATGACTGAGATCAGTGTCTGAGTGGTTTATGCAATGATTCTCAGACCCCAATTCATGTTCCTTAAAGTTATTTTTGTTGCTACTTCATAACTTTAATTTGCTACTGTTATGAATTGTAATGTAAATATTTTTGGAGGTAGAGGCTTGCCAAAGGAGTCGCAGCTCAGGTTGAGAACTGATAGTCTATACCCTAATGCAGGGTACCGATATTACAGACAGACAGAAGTCACCAAGCCCAGCCTTGTCCTGGTTTTGTCTGTTTTGCTTTTTGTTTGATAATCACTTTCTTATTCTTTTATCTATCAATATACTCTCTTTAAATTGCTTTTGCATTCTTTACTTTGGGGGGGGGGGTTGTTTTGTTTTTTTGTTTTTTTGAGACAGGGTTTCTCTGTGTAGCCCTGGCTGTCCTGGAACTCACTCTGTAGACCAGGCTGGCCTCGAACTCAGAAATCCACCTGCCTCTGCCTCCCAAGTGCTGGGATTAAAGGCATGCACCACCACTGCCCAACTGCATTCTCTACATTTTAATTGTGGATGGTTTTGAACTTTATCAAAAGAATTAACACTGTGTTAACTATGTCGTGTCATGTTTCTTGCCCTTAAACAGGAAGTTTCTAGATTCATCCTCCTTCCTTCCCTAGAACAGGTCAGCTTCACTCACTCACAATGATCTTCAATGGCAGGTCTACGTAGCAGCTTAATTATACTTTCTGCTGATGATGGACACCTGTGTTGCTTCTACCCTGCATTACTGCTCCTCTCGTAAATGCACCCTTGCTACCCATGTGTGCAGGTTTCCCCAAGGAATGACTCCAGGACAGAAACGGCTTCACCTGTTACACGTTGCCGGCATCTTTCCAAGCTAGTTATGCTAACTCGTACCCCACCAGCAGTCCTCTATGCTCCTTGCCCTTGGCAATGCTGGGTGGTTTCAGACTTTTTAAAGGAAGCTTTATTAAGATACTAAACCGATGAGGACAGAAGATAGAAAGAGCAAGCAGTTTAGGGATGAGGACCTCAATTTTGTGTCCTGGGCCATAAGCTGGAAATGTCCCTTGGTCTAGTCCTAGCTAGAGGCCAGAAATGCCAGAAAATATTTGGGGGATCTGGTCCCTGGTCCAGTTCCTTAATGATTTTAGGTTCTCAATTCTTAAGGCGACTACGTTATAGGGATTTACAGCCTTGGGGGCTCTTGAGGATGGACCCCTCCCTCAGAATCAACTTTGGAATTCACCTTCCGTTTCCCTGGCAACAGTCTCTCCTTAAGCTTTAAATTACCATATAAATGATAAAGGATGCACATCTTTAATGTCGACAGAGGCAGGTGGATCTCTGTGACTTCCAGGCCAGTCAGGGTTACTTTGTGAGCCTTTTCCTTAGTGCCAAGGGTCAGGGTGGGAGTGGGGTGGGATGGGAGGTCTTCTTGGCAAGGAGGGGGAATCTCAGTGTCCCACAGCATTTGGGTAGATCATGAGTAGAACTGTGTATTTCTCCTTCTTGCTCTCTGAGTTTTCCTCCATACTTGGTGGAAAATACTACTCCCTTGGTGTTCTTTGCTAAATCACGACACATCCTTGTACAGTGTCCAGAGACTGTCCAGACTTGGAGCATCAAGAAAATGAAGAAAAGACAGACACAAAGACACAGCCACCCTGGGATCAGGCAGGTGAACTGGGCTTTCTGACGGAGAAGCCCCAAAGGGCCCCAAAGCTCAGCATGTTTATTGTACAGAACTGAACAGCAGTGAGGTTATTGCATACAACTGACTGAGAAGGCAGGGTTATCACACACAGATAAACAAAGAGGCGGGGCTATGTCGTAGAGCTGGGTCAAATGGACAGGTTTAGCTATTCTCAGTAGGGGAGCAGTCTTCAGGCGGTAAATATTGGGGGGTGGGGAAGAGAGCTATAGGGTACATTTTCTACACACACTATCAGCACCCCCACTCAAAGCCCCTCACGGCCATTGCCATTGCTGTGCTCATGGCAACCGTACACATTCACTCAGTACTCCACACACTCAGGGCTTCCTCTGCTCTCCACAAAAGCGCTTTGCATAAATGCCTGTACATGTTGTTTTTAACAAGTAACTTGGTGCAGAGATACAAAAGCAAGGACATATTGTCCTTGCAGGTCACAATAAAGGACAGTGGCTAGAGGCTGGGGATGTAGCTCAGTTGGTAGAATACTTGCCCTGGGTTCCAGCCGTAGCTCTACAGAACAACAACAGAATGAAAGGGGCTACAGGAATCCTGGATACTGGGTGGTCTGGATACTTCGTGAAAGGGATACAGGAAATCAACGATCCTGAAATTAGATCATGTGTAGCTAGTTATGAGCTTCAGAGGAAGTCTGATCAGATAAAGCACTGAAGACAGTATGCACTCCTGCAGTGTGGAAGGTGGGTCAGAAGCTGTAGGAGAAAATTTCAGAGTCCCGAGAGCCAATGAGATGGCTCAGTTAGTAAAGGTGCTTGCCACCAAAGCCTAAGGACCTGAATTCAATCCCTGGGACATCGTCCTTGATGGAGGGAGAAAGCTGACTCTGCAGGTTGTCATCTGACCTCCAAAGGTGCGCACACACACACCCATACACACACACACACACACACACACACACACACACACACCCCACACACAAATAAATAAATAAAACAGACCATTCAATAGCTTTCATAGGCTGTAGTGCCGCATGTACCCATTAGAGGGCAGTGCTTACTCCATGCAAAACGGACTCTGGCTTTTTCTTCCGAAGGCCTGCAGGGATACAGGCTCCCTGCCAAAAGAACTGATTTTTTTTTTTTAAAGAAACAACCAAATTAGGCTTTCAGTTTTTGTTTGTTTGGGACACAGATGATAAACACATTAAGTTTCTGAGCACTCAAAGTGACCAGTGTTACAAAATCCCAATAGCTCCTAATGGATTTTTTAATTAAAAGGTAATTGCATCAGTTCACCATCCTGTGTCCCCTCCCTCTAGCTCCTCCTATGCCTCCATTTATTCTCTCTCAGATTCATGACCTCCTTTTCTGGGTGTGTGTGTGTGTGTGTGTGTGTGATGCATAAATAAAACCTGATGAGTCCATATAGTGTTACTTGTCTGCGTAGATTTCAGGGTTGACAATTAAGGGGCTGCTTCCTGGGAGAGGCCAATTCTCCTTCTCTTAAGAGTCATTAGGTGCCTGTAGTTCTTTGTCTAGGAATGCTCCCCTCCCCCCATGAGATGTCTGCCTTCCCCATTTGCATGTCTATTGCTATTGTCATAGCTCAGGTCTTGTTTCTTTAGCCCTAATGCAGGGGTGTTATGTATGCAGATTCCCTGGCATTTCCAGGAGGCACAACCTCATAGCAGATTTTATGATCGGTTGTTTGGCTCTTATACGTGTTCTGATCCCTCTTCTACAGTCTTCCCTAGCCTAGGTACAGGAGTTGCGTTGTAGATACAGCTGCTGGGACACCCCACACTCCATTGTTTCTCTGTATTTTAACCAGTTGTGGCTTTCTGTGGTGGTCTCTATCCAGTGCGAACAGCAGCTTCCTCGAGGAGGGGTGAAAGCTCCACTTGTCTGTGGGTATAAGAACACGTATTTAGCATACGGCTAGGTAGTATGTTGTTCTTTCAAAATGACAGGCATCGGCTCTCCTCTAAGATCCATGACGTCACTAGCCCTAGGTAATTGGCTAGGTTTCCCACACCCGGCAAGAGTCTCCTCCTTTGAGCAGGCCGTTAACTGCCTGGACATGAGTGTCACCATTGCCCCTTTAGGAATGCCGTGCCAGGCTGGTTGTGACTGGGGTTCATAGATGTGACATTTAGGCAGGACTGTTGATTGCTTTTCTCCTTCGGCGTCTTGCACAGAACCCTCTAGTGTTATGAAAGATAGTCAGCTCCCTAGTTTTTAAAATGTAGACTTCGGGTAGAAAGATGTGAACTCTTCATAGGCTTTTAAAGTGTTAAAAGTTTACAAAGAACGTAAGAGGAAGGAAATGGGGGCGTGCACAGTGCCCTAGACGTGTGTGTGTGTGTGTGTGTGTGTGTGTGTGTGTGTGTGTGTGTATGTGTGTGTGTGTTTACATATAGTACATATTTAATGGTCAAGACTAACAACCAACAAAGCTCAGGAGGTTTGGGAGTCAACGCTGCAAGCTCCATTGATGACAGACCAAGGTTAAGACCTGTCATGTTCAGAAAACATGTTAGTCACAAGGTGGCGATGTTGGTTTAGTGTTGATTTTTTTTTTTCCTCTTTGAAGCTAGACAAGCTTGAATCCCAACCTATCAGGCAAAACAAAACATAACATAACAAAAAGCAAACAGTAAAAGTCCCTGGATTTAGTTAATAAATCTGAGAAAGCCACGAGTGATGGTTCACTCCTGTAATTCCAGAACTGAGGAGGCTAAGACCAGAGTTCAAAGCCACTCTAAGCTACAAGTAAGACCCTGTCTATAAATAAATAAATAAACCTGAACCTTAAAAAATCTGGGCAGAGAGTAGTGGCGCACACCTTTAATCCCAGCACTCGGGAGGCAGAGACAGGCGGATTTCTGAGTTCAAGGCCAGCCTGGACTACAGAGTGAGTTCCAGGACAGCCAGGGCTACACAGAGAAACCCTGTCTCGGAAAACAAACAAACAAACAAACAAACAAACAAAAAACAAAAAAAAAATCTGGGCAGAAAAATAAAAGTGCAGCAAGACACAGCCCATGCAGTCCAGGATGGTCTCAAACTTGCTACATAACCAAGGCTGACCTTAAACTCCTGAATCTCCTGTCTCTGCCTCTCCAGGGGTGTACAGACATTTGAGTTCCTGTTGCATGCACTCCTGCTTGCTGCTAGCAAGCACTCTGAGCTACACTACAGATGCTGGGATGAGTCTCCAAGCACCTTCATCAGCTGTGGACTGTTTTCATCAAATCTAGCTTGACAGCATTACCAGCTGTCAAGGCTATCTTTAATCTTCTCACCCTTGACTATCTTGCAAGAAATAAAGACTTCCTCCTGCCCCTCGGGCCATCCTGTTTTCTCAGGCTATATCTGAATTAACATCAAAACATCCTGCATGGCACTATAATTACTTCTGCAAGAAAATCCTACAGAGAATGCAGTTAACACCACTGTGCATCTGCTTGATTTGTCTCCATGCTCTGTTGAGTTGCCCACTGTGGGTGACTGGTATAAATACCCCTCCTGTGCCAGGTTTTCATAACTCCTGTGGCCTTGACATTCAGGGAAGAAATCCCCAATCCTTGTTCAAAGTTCCTATTCAATTCTTCTCCCTATCTTAAAGCCATGCCTTCAGGTTCATCTTTGTCAGCTCAACTACAAAAGCTAAACTGTAACCAAGTGGATACTTTCCCCAGCAACCATCGTTTTTAGTAGGAAGAAATTCAGGGACAAGATTCTGTATACGGCCTCAAGGGGGCGCTCACAGTCCGCAAAGCAGAGAAAGGTGCATCCTGCAGTCGCTGCCTTTGCAAATTAACCCCAAGCCCAACACCAGGAGAAGTGCACCTTGGGAGAACCTGAAAGATGATGTTGCTCTAAAAAAATTCAGTCAGTCACAGGGGCAAATTCTATATGACTCCTTTTATATGAGGTCCCCAAGGCAGTGAAATTCATAGAGAGGAAGTAGACTGAAACGACCAAGGGCAAAGGAAAGGGAGAATTAGTTGTGGTTTGTGTATAATTTTTTGCTTTGTTTTTCATTTGGGTCTTTCTTTCTTTCTTCCTTTTTTTTTTTTTTTTTTCTTTTTTAGTTTTTCGAGACAGGGTTTCTCTGTGTAGCCCTGGCTGTCCTGGAACTCACTCTGTAGACCAGGCTGGCCTCGAACTCAGAAATCTGCCTGTCTCTGCCTCCCAAGTGCTGGGATTAAAGGCGTGCACCACCACTGCCCGGCCTTCCTTTCTTTCTTTTTTGTAGTTCTGGCTGTCCTGGAACTTACTATGCAGACCAGGCTAATCACAGAGATCCATCTGCCTCTGCCTCCTGAGCACTGGCATTAAAGGCATGTGGTGTGTGTTTCATTTTTAATTGTTCTATGTATGAGTGGAAGTGCACACATGCCAGAATGTACTGGGTAGAGGTCAGAGAACAAATTTTTGAAGCTTGCTCTCCCCTTCTGTTACGTGGGTAACGAGGATGAACATGGGTCTTAGAACTGCACAGCAAGTGCCTTTATCTCTGGGCCATCTCACAAGTCTGGGAATTGAGTCTAAAGTGGAATTTTATAACTGGGACAAGGATTGAAGATTTCTTCCCTGAATGTCACGGGAGTTATGAAAACCCAGCTCAGATGGAGTATCATCATATATACAATCACTCAGCTTCGTGGATACTAATGCTAAGCATGGCAGCACCTACCTGTAACTGATGGGAAACTGAGGCCAGTCTGGGCTACATGAAAGATCCAGTCTCAAACCTTCTCCCTCTCTCGCTCTCTCTCTCTCTCTCTCTCTCTCTCTCTCTCACACACACACACACACACAAACACACTTGTACTCTATGCCCCACTGGACTGAGCACTGGGTAAAGATGGTAGGTGCCTCCTTTATCCCATGCCCAACAGGAAATCCTCTCAGCTCTACATTCCCAACAGAGTCTGGGTGTGACCACCCTGCCCATCCCCCCACCCCCATTACACTGCCAGGCATGGCTGCTCTGCCACTCTGCCCTGTACAACAGAGTGGCCTCCCTCCCCAGCACCACTCCACTCCGACTAGAACAGCTCACATTTCTTGTTGTGGCTCCCTCTCTGTGTTTTCCTTGGTTTGGACAAGGCTGGTCCCTTCACTCCACATATACAAGCACTTCAAGGTCACCTTGACTGAGTGCCCTTCCTGTCTGCCGACCTAAGCAGGGCTTAGGCCTACTTCTCTGGCTCAGAGTATATGATATACAGCTATGATGATGACTTGGGGGTCTTCCCACCTCTTACCTGGCCCATCAGGGTCCTCTCTCATCCCACTGACCCAGATACAACACCTGGCCAAGGGTGGCTTTCCCTTCCTAAAATGCTGAATAAACACCCTAGCTAGAGAATAAATACAGGCTGACCCTGGGAAAGATAGTTTCTAATCCTGACCTTTCAGGAACTGGACGATTAGACCTGTACCAGTCAGGAGAGCATTTGTTTTGCTTGTTGGTTGGTTACTATTTACTTATTTCATAGATTTATTTAGTCATAGTTTTATTTGTTATTTTATGCTTATGTGTATTTTTGTCTGTGTGTATATGTATGCACCATATATGTACCTGGTGCCTGTGGAAGTCAGACAAAGAAACTGGACTTGCAGCCAGTTATGAGCCTCCATGGGGGTGCTGGGAACATAACCCAGATCTTTTTTTTTTTTTTTTTTTTTTAAGATTTATTTATTATTATATGTAAGTACACTGTAGCTGTCTTCAGACACACCAGAAGAGGGCGTCAGATCTCATTATGGATGGTTGTGAGCCACCATGTGGTTGCTGGGATTTGAACTCAGGACCTTCGGAAGAGCAATCGATGCTCTTAACCGCTGAGCCATCTCTCCAGCCCAACCCAGATCTTTTGCAAGAGCAGCAAATGCTCTGCACTGCTGAGCTGTCTCTCCAGCCACTCACCTGAGTTACCTTTGAAGTCACACAAGGAAGTATGAAGGGTTTGGGTTTTGTTTTGTAGACAGAGTCTCATCAAGCCCAGTCTGGTGTCAAAATCACTATGTCACTGAGGGCAACTTTGAACTTCTTTTTTTTTTTTTTGGTTTTTCGAGACAGGGTCTCTCTGTGTAGCCCTGGCTGTCCTGGAACTCACTCTGTAGACCAGGCTGGCCTCAAACTCAGAAATCCACCTGCCTCTGCCTCCCAAGTGCTGGGATTAAAGGCGTGTGCCACCACTGCCCGGCAACTTTGAACTTCTAATCGTCCTACCTTTACAGGAAGTGCCGGTTGGTTTAACAGCACCATGCCCGGTTTATATAACACTACAGACATAAACCAGGCTTCAAGTGTTCGAAGAAAGTGTTCCACCTACCAAGCTATATCCCCAGCTCCCTATTTTTGGTTTTGTTGTTGTTTTGTTTTGAAACAGAATCTCACTACATAGCCCAGGCTGACCTCAAGTTCTCAGGCTTCCTGACTTGGCCTCCTAAGTGCTGGGGTTACAGGCGGGCAAAACCAGCTGTGTTTGAATATATTTATCCTTCAGCAGCCCCTGGGTTGGAAGTCTGGCCTCCACTGTGGCTGTGTGACAGTGGGACCTTTAAGAGTCTTCCTGGGCTGGAGAAAAGGCTCAGAGGTCAAGAGCACTGATTGATCTTCTAGAGGACCTGGATTCAGTTCCCAGCACCCACAGGGTGGCTCACAACTGTCTGTAATTCTAGTTATAAAAGATCCAATGCCCTCTTCTGGCCTTTGCTGGTACTACATGCAAGTAGTCAGGGCAAAACATAAAACTGAAATAAGTAAATCTTTAGAAAGAAAGAAACCCAAACCCAAAAATCTTTAGAAAGAAAAAAGAAAGGAAGGAAAGAAGGGAGGGAAGAAGAGTTGGGTCCTTGTAGAAGGTGAGTAGCTCACTGGGACTTCATTCTGAGAAGGGTTGATTGTTGATGGAGTGAGTTGAAAAGTCTAGGTGGCATTCTAGTTTTCCCCTCACCCTCTAAGTGTCCTGCCCCTGCTGATACCAAACAACACAGCCAAGGAGGCTGAAACGAGGGCACAGTGCAATCTTAGTCTTTCAGCCTCTAAAGCAGTAAGCTAGACAAACCTCTTTTCTTTGTAAAGTTCCCAGCTTCAGGTAATTTGTTAGAACTGAGGAAACTGGATAAACAGGAGTCTGTAAACATTTCCCTTAAGGCCTTCCTTGCCCTTTTGATTGGTCCTACCTAGGATCAGACCTCCTACTGTCCCCAATCCCCGGAGTCCTCACTAGGCTGACTGCCTTAAGGCTCTGGCCACCCCCCAGGCAACTACTACCTAGCTCTTAACTACACCAGCATTGATAAGAGACACTCCATTTTGAACTGGGCCCTCCATTTAGTTTGAAAGATTGCTGGAAATAGCTTGTTTCCCAAATGGAAATAGACTTTGATTCCATAGATTTTTTTTCTTATCATCTCCAGTTATAAAGATTCAGGAAAAATCAGGAAGGTAAGAGGGGCTGGAATGTGACCCAGTCAGTAGGGTGCTCACCTAGCAAAGAGGCCCCGGGTCCAATCTGCAGCACTCCATAAACTGAGTTTGGTGAGTCACACCTGTGTCCTAAAGTAAAGCAGGATGATCAGAAAGAAGTTACACAGTGGGTTCAAGGCTAGCCTGGGCTAGATAAGACATTGTTAGAGAGAGCAGAGAGAGGGAAGGATGGAGGGAAAGGAAAAGAGATAATAAGTGCTGATGTGTTTATAAAAAGATAAATAGAGGAGGGAATACGTTCAATGTCGGTGTGGTGAGGTGAGGGGGAAGGGGGTGCCTCCTCAGGCCCATGCTGAGGCATCCCTTCCCCCTGAGGGACCAGCCACATGACGGTATAAAATAGTTTATTCAGGGCATGGAGCGGGGAGGGGAGTTAAGAGGGTAGGAGAGGCAGAGAAAGGGAGAGAGAGAGAGAGAGAGAGGGAGGAAGGGAGGGAGGGAGAGAGAGACCGGCCATGAGCACGTGGAGCGAGAGAGTGGGAGGAGAGGACAGAGCAGGAGCGGGAAGGCAAAAGCAAGAGAGAGCAAGAGAGGAGCAAGAGAGAGAGGGGAGGGGCAAACAGCCCCTTTTACAGTGAGTCAGGCATACCTGGCTGTTGCCAGATAACTGTGGGGCGGAGCATACCTGGCTGTTGCCAGGTAACTGTGGGGCGGAGCATACCTGGCTGTTGCCAGGTAACTGTGGGGCGGGGCTTAGACTGAATACTAACAAGTGCCATTGCAGAAATGCCTGTGCTTAGCGAGAATGTGGCAGATGTCATAGCATGAGTCACGGAGACTTCAGAGATTCAAGATGGTGTAAAACACGAAGGGACGGAAACGAATCCCAGTTTAGAAAGGAAAATTACTTCCACGGCCGGTGTCAGTTGAGTATCCAGCCATGTGGACATTTTCTGTCTTCTTCTGCCCTTTGGTGAGGCAGGCAGGCAAAAGGGTAGCATTCCACGTGGGAAGCAGAGAGGAAGACAGGGTGTGTCCATAAGCATAGGAAACTTTCTCTTGGAATTCATTATCCTTAGTTTATTCTTTCGTTCTTTTTTTTTTTTTTTTGGTTTTTCTGAACAGGATTTCTCTGTGTAGCCTTGACTCTGAAGACTCCTCCTACCTCTGCCTCCTGAGTGTGCTGGACTTAAAGGCATGAGCCACCAGGGTTTGGGGGATTTGTTTTGGTGGTCTCAGGAGTTCAGGCTGACATTGCA
Source organism: Uromys caudimaculatus (assembly GCA_028551405.1). Lineage (NCBI taxonomy): Eukaryota > Metazoa > Chordata > Mammalia > Rodentia > Muridae > Uromys > Uromys caudimaculatus. The sequence goes on along the minus strand of CM052708.1, from coordinate 54,048,535 downwards.
CTAGCTGTGTGCCCAAGAATGACCTTGGATTTCTGATCCTCTGGCCTCCACCTCTCCAACAGTGAGGCTGTAGGCAATGACAGCACTCCTGTTTATGCACCTGCTCTGGGGACCAGATCCAGGGTTTCAGGCACACTAGGGAAGTGCCAACTGAACCTATTACCAGTCTCTCCCCACCCCCAGAATCCTACACTGGGCTCTAACTTGTGACAATCCTCCTGCCTCAACCTACTGAGTGCTGTGATTACAGGTGTGAGCCTTCATACTCAGCTTCATTGTGTTTGAATATGGAGGACAACTGTCCATCTCTTAAGGGCAAGAACTGACCAGATCTCTTTGTGTCTCTCTGTGTAATCAGAGTCCAGTCATTCAGTGGAGGGCAGTCAAGTCGGCAGAGAAGCTATAAAGGGCAGTTTGTGTCAGAAATCCTGGAGTCACATCTGACTCTGTGCTCATCTGTGACCTTAGGAAGCCATTTCATCTTCTGTTCTTTAGACTCTGCCCCTGAAAAACTAGGCCATCCACTGCTGGCCTCATAGTGCCTTGGGCAGCATTGACTAAGACAGTGTTCACTGAGGTGGATCATAACTGTGTTAGTAAATGTGTGCTGAGGGAGACTGACCTGTATGTCAGGGGCCCGTCACTTCCCACAGTACCACTGTGCCTTTGGAAGTCTCTGATCAAAACCATCCAGGACCAGGTTAGGGTCGATTAATAGAGTCCCTGCCTGGTATGCACGAAGTCCTCAGTCCCGTCCCATGTGCCAGTCACTAAACATTGGTGCACCCTTGTAATCCCAACACTTGGGAGGCTGAGCCAGGAGTTCTTCTGTGAGTTGAGGCTAGGCTGGACTAGCCTGGGCTACTTAGTTCCAGACCAGCCAGAGCTACACTGTAAGGCCATGTCCCAATAAAATAATAATAGAAATACTCCCATATATTTACAATGGCTTAAGTACTTCTTTAGACACTATTATTTTTTTTTTTTTTTTTTTTTTGTTACAAAGTTTGTTTTGTAATTACTGGCTGGTCACTTGATCCCCCACTGCACCGTCTTAAGGAGCAGGTCTGAGATCCCACCAGGTTCTCTGGCTGAACATTTAAATCACCAAGGATCTGAGCCCAACCCCCAGACATTCCAATATAATTGGCCTGGGGTGTGGCGGAACTCGGGGATTTATTTAAAGGCTCCCTGCAATAAGTCTAGCCCTGTAGCCCGCTCAGTGGCACTGCCTGCACTTCCTGTCCCTCATGCCCAGGACCCACCCACAGCCACGTAGTTCTCCACAATTGCTCCCTAGCTGCTCTCTGTGTGCCTGGGATAGCTCATGACCCCAGTTCCTACCCTGAAGGATTCAGAAAGGCAAACAAGCCTTGTCTTCAAATCAGGTCACAAACACACCTTGACTCACCCTCCTGACTTCCTGGGTTCCTAATCTGGTTTATGGTTTACTGATAACATCCTGGAAGGAGAACCAGTTTCAGACTCGCTGTGACCTGGCCCTTGACTGCTGCAGTAGTTTCTTTTCTGGTGTTTGCTACTGACTGCCCCAATCAGCCAGCCATCTTCGATTAGCCCTTGTCAGTGCTGTCAGTGCTGACCATCCAGGCTGTCCCCAGGATGGGTTCTAGCCTTTGAACTTTTCAGCCTGAACCACGCACCTTGCCAGCCCCAGTCCCACCCCAGCCTCCACCGTTGGTGCCATTTATGGTCATCATTTCCAGTTTCTGTTCTAATAAGGAAGCTGATAACATTCACAAGAGCAAAGGGAGAGAATTCGAAAAATCCAAGAAAATGGGAGGCCGTCTTGCCCTAGCCCACACATAGTCAACATAAGTTTACAACTCTCACTGTTCAGTCCTTGGTTTCTGCCCTTTATTTCCTCCTCCTGGGATGTGTGTGTGTGTGTGTGTGTGTGTGTGTGTGTGTGTGTGTGTGTGTGTGTGTGTTGTGTGTGTGTGTAAGAGAGGGGGATAAACGTATGCAGTTAGCTCTTTACACTTTCACACGGGTTTCTGGGATTGAACTCAGGTTGGCCAGGCCTTTACTTTCAGAGTGTCTCATTGACTTCCTCATTATTTCTTAAAGATAAGACTGAGAAGTGGAATTGCCAGATTGAAGGGAATAAACAAGACTCCTCTTGAAATTCACATACAGGATTCTCTCTAAAAGAGTTACACAAGCATCCGCCTCTACCAGAATGATCTGAAGGTCTCCTTTTCATGGCGGTTGTTTCACAGGTTTAGTGCCAAATGTTTCACATTTTAGGAGAACTCCCTCTTCCCCCAGGACACTGGGGAGCCCTAGTTTATATTGAGGAATGTGGAAGACCATGGGACAAGTACAAACCCTACATAGTGACTAACATACAGGGCTAAAGCAACCGTGCCTTTAGTGTCCCATGGACAGTGCCTAGATGGTCTGTTGTCCATGTCGGCAGCTATGGATGTTGGCTTTCTGGCTCTTCCCCAGTAATAGATTGCCCACTGCTACTGCCACTGCGTGGGATATGACCCAAGGACACAGCTCAAAAGGCCTTTCGACTGCAAGTGTTAGCTGTCAGTCTTTGACTTTGCCTGTGGACTCACTAGCTGCCTTTGTTTGTACTTGGATAGCACTTGTTTAATTTTTAACATTGGGAATATTCTGGCCGTGGTTTTGAAGGGTTCAGATTATATACCAACAAATGCACGATTCAGTTGTCACTACAAAGGAAGGCTATGTGCCTGTCCTATCTTAATGACAGTTGGAAGGACACAGGAACTCAATTAGGAAGACCAATAACCAAAGCAGAGTATTACATGGACCATAATTTTGGCTTAGGCTTGGTAGAGAAGGAGGTTAAGACCACATATGGAGGCTAGCTCTCTCAAACTCCAGACTAGACAGCCAAGTGTTTCTCAATCAATCAGCAGGAGTGTAGAGTCTCTAAAGAAGCCTCTAATCCCACTTGGGGGGTGGGCAGGGATAGCAGGAGCAAGCAGATCAAGAATTCAAGACCAGCCTCCTGTACAGAGCAAGTTTGAGATCAGTTGAGGTATATGAGACCAAGTTTTTTTGTTTTTGTTTTAAAGCTGTCCTGGCGCTGAAATCCCAGCGCTTAAGAAGCTAAGACAGGGGAATTGCTGTGAGTTTGAGGCCAGCCTGGGCTACATAGTGAGTTTATTTCTCAATTCAGAGGTTAAAACCAATGTGTTTTGTGACAAAACTACGTAAGACATTTTGCTAATAAATGTGCTAGAGCCTTCGAGGTGAAGCTGATTTTTTTTTTTCAGAACTTACCAATCCATCAACTGATGGGTTAAGTCACAACAACAGCAATTACAACGAAGGGTCTAGAATATGCCACCTCAAAGGATGTCATTTTTGTGTATTGGTTATTTTGAGCAAAAGACAATTGAGAAATGGTGGGTGCAGGAGGAGCTCTGTGTTCACCACACCCAAGAACAGGGCAGGTATTTTTCCCTGAGAAAGGCACCCCTTTCTAATGGCCAGCTGGGAAGTTTGAACATACACAATTAAACTCTGCTGGAGCCAGTACACTTTTATTTTATATTTATATATTTTTATATCTATTATACTTATATAGTGAAAGTCTCTCTCACTATGTAGTCTAACTGGTCTGGAACGCACTATATAGACCAAGCTACTCCCAGAGATCTGCCTGGCTGTTTCCCAAGTTTTGGGATTAAAGGTGAGCTGCAACAAGTTAGAGACGTTTGTGTGTGTGTGTGTGTGTGTGTGTGTGTGTGTGTGTATGCATGTTTGTGTGCCTGAATGAGTCTATTTCCCCTGGAAATGGAGTTACAGGTAGTTATGAACTACTATGTAGGTGCTGGAAACTGAACCTGTGTCCTCTTCAAGAAGAACTAGACTTCTAATGGCTGAGCCATCTCCCCAGTGCCCCAGTAAACACTTTGCTGCTGTCACTGACTGTGGGCATCTGGCTCCAGATTCTCTAGTCTCTGAACACTGACTTGCTCTAACATCAATCCAGGGGCTTTGAGGCACTGAGCCCATAAGCCTGAATCACTGGTCCATGGATAAGCGGTGTTGGCTTCTGGTTTCTCTGTGGTACAATCAGCCATTGTGGGACTACTTAGAGTCTGATCCTGTAAGCTGTTTAATAAATCCTCTCTTATAATTTTGTGTATGCTGCTGGAGAAAGCTGATTAATGCAAGGAGCTAGGAAATATACAGTGAAACAAATGTAAATGAAGGTTATTTTAGTAAAGTTGGATTCTGCAAACACTTCCACGTCTCAGCTCCCTTCCCTGGTGACATAAATGACCTTTTCTGTCTGGTGCAAGAAGAGGTAAAATATCCCACAATATCATGGGACGGAATGGAACATGCTGTTTTTATTAAATGCCAGTTAATGTTTATCAGTCCTATCATACTTATGCCGTCTTTTGAAAACATATTACAGTCATGTATCTCAAAAATGTATAACGGGCTGGAGAGATGGCTCAACACTATGCTCTTGCAGAGGACCCAAGTTCATTTCTCAGTCCAAGGTAGTTCTCAACCACCTGTGGGTATGGTGGAGCATATCTCAGTTCCAGGGGATATAGTGCCTTTTTTTGACCTCTGAGGGCATCAAACATGTGTGTGGTACACAGACATGCATGTAGCCAAAACACTCATAAACATAAAATAAAACAAATAAATCTAAAGTAATTTAAAATAATATAAGTCCATAAGCTGCAATATTTAAGTTTCTGTCAAAGAGCTTTTTAAAAAAAATGGCTGTGTCAGGGCTGAGAGAAGGCTCAGCAGTTGGGGGTGTGTACTTCTTTAGCTTCTCTAGCAGAGGACTCAAGTTCAGGTCCCAGCACCCACTTTGGCATCTCACAACTACCTGTGACTTCAGCTCCATGGGATCTGATACCCTCTTTTAGACTTCTCAGGGACATATGCGCTCGAGTGCGCGCACGCATGTTCACACACACACACACACACACACACACGCAAAATCTTAAAACTAAAAATAACCCTTTTATGTTCCTTCTTTTTAAAAAATATTTATTTATTTTATGTATATGAATACGCTGTGGCTGCCTTCAGACACACCAGAAGAGGGCAACAGATCTCATTATAGATGGTTGTGAGCTACCATGTGGTTGCTGGGAATTAAACTCAGGACCTCTGAAAGAGCAGACAGTGCTCTTAACCCTAAGCCATCTCTCCAGCCAAAGTAAACTTTTTTAAAAGATGGCTGTATCCTGGAAGCAAAAGGAGCAGCATGAACCAGGTGTGTTGGTGCTGGTCCAAAATTCCAGCATGTGGGAGCTGGAGCCAGGAGAATTGGTAATTCAGCATCACCCTCCTCTTGAAATCATACAGTGATTTCAAGAACAGTCTGGGCTACAGTAGATTCCAAATCTCCAATAGCACAAGATAGATAGATAGATAGATAGATAGATAGATAGATAGATAGATAGATAGACAGACAAAGGTTATGGAATGTAGCTCAGAGGTAAAGCATGTGTTTACTCTGTACAGGCTCTGGGTTCAATCACCAGCATAAAAGGGGAATTGATTTTTAAATTATTTATATGTTCATTTATTTGTGCGGGTGGGGGCAGGTATGCATGGAGCCGACAAGTGTGGAAGGAAGAGAATAAACTTTCAGAAGTCAGTGCTCTCCTTCTACCATGTAAGGCTCTGGAAAAAAATTCAGGTCCTCAGGTTTGGCAGAAGTTCCTTAACCTGCTCAGTCAGCTCACTGGCACAAAATTTACTGCCTGAATACATTGGTTTGCAGTGTTGGGGAGTTGAACCCAGGTCCTCACATACGCTAGGCAAGTCCTGTAGCATTGAGCTACTTCCAACCCATAAAAAACAAGTGTATTGTTATCTTACATTTTTGTTGTAGTTTTTGGTAGTTTTGTTGTTGGTTTTTGTTTTGTTGAGAGCAGGTCTTGTTATGTAGCCCTGGCTGACCTGGCACTGGCTATGTGGACCAGGCTGGCCTCAAACTCATAAAGATCCACCTGCCTCTGCCTCCTGAGTTCTGGGATTAAAGGCAAGTGCTATGATAACCAGTCTATGTTATGTTTTCTTAAGACAAAGTCTCACTCTGTGGTTCAGGCTGACCTAGAACTCATTATATAGCCCATGTCTGGCCTTGAACTTGTAGCCTCCTGCCTTTATACCCCTCTCCCAATTGCAGTGATTGTATGTAGGTAGATGACCCCCAGCTTTACATGCTATTTTTAAATTACTTACCTTATTAATTGCCTCTGTCAACTAAATGTATGTGCCTTTGTTTAATAAGCAGTAGCATGTATGTAACAGAAAAATAAATAACAAAATGAAAATAACCATATTTTTTATGTTTTATATTTAGCAATAACATATATATAATTGTTATAGATTATATGTATAGTTTTTGTCTAATACAATTGTGTCCTGGTTGTCCCTTTAAAAAAAGACAGTCACCTTACTCAAACTAAAGTCAAGGCATTAAAACTTAAATACTTGCCAAGTCGGCTGTGAGATGGCTTGTGAGTAAAGGTACTTTGCCTTTGCCAGCAAGCCAGAGGTCATGATCTCCTGGTGGAAAAGAACTGACTCCCACAAGTTGTCTGACCTTCCTGTCTGATCTCCCCAAATTAATGAATGTAAAATAACTTTTTAAAAAAAGTTTGTCAAGTTGTTAGATGGAAAAAAAAAAAAGATATGTCAAAGTTGTGTTTAAACAATGGCTTTGGTAAGTCATGTTGAGCAAGATTTGAAGAGGCTGCCTGTCGCTGAGTGTGCCTTTCTCGTGGAGGCTGATCGTTCTCACATGCTAAGTGGCCAGCGCATACTTCCGTTGGAAACAGTTTGTGAGTAACCTCTGCCAAAATTCCTCTTGACCTCTGTGGGTTTTTTTGTTTGTTTGTTTTTGTTTGTTTGTTTGTTTGTTCGAGACAGGGTTTCTCTGTGTAGCCCCGGCTATCCTGGAACTCACTCTGTAGTCCAGGCTGGTCTCGAACTCAGAAATCTGCCTGCCTCTGCTTCCCAAGTGCTGGGATTAAAGGCATGTACCCCCACTGCCTGGCTTTCTGTGTGGTTTTTTTGGGTTGTTAAGACTGCTTTAGGACTTTGAGTGTAGCACTAACTGCAGATTTGTCTCAGCTTGTAGATTATAGTAGTATATGGACATTGGCAAAGTTGTTTTGTGGTTGTTTTCTTTTCTTTCTTTTGAGACAGGGACTCACATAACACAGGCTGGTCTTGAACATAGCAGCCAGCTATGGCCTCAAACTTCTGATTCTCCTGCCTCTACATTGAGAGTACGAGATCAGAAGCATGGCCCCCATGTCTGACTAAGGGTCTGTGCTTTCTGAATGCCATTTTCAACCTGTTCTGCAGGAATCGGTTTCACACAGAGTTAAAGAGAAAAGTCTGTCCTGGCCTGATGACTCGGTGGATAAGGATGTTTGTTACCAAGCCTGGTGACCCAAGTTCCACCCTGAAGTCCCACATGGTGGAAGAAGAGAACTGACTCCTGAAAGGGTCCACTGACCTCCACATGCATGCATGTTGTGGCATGTCTGCAACACCCCACCCCACCAATGAGAGAATGAATAAACAAATAAATTAAACAAATACATGTTTTATTTTGGAAATAGGGGTTACAATGTAGCCCAGCTGGCCTCAAACTCACAAAGATTCACCTGTCTCTGCTTCCCAAGTGCTGGGATTAAAGTGAGCCATTCTCTGTCCCCTGCTAGCTGTGGCATTGAGTGAGCTAGCCAGGGCAGTGCTGAAGAACTTGCCCTGGTGGTATGAGTGCAGGAGAGTTGGCCAGTTGACCAGCTCAGTTACTACCCCAGGTCCAGATCCAGGGCTTTGAGTTGGCCCACACCAACATCTACCCCATCTATGAACTATTGGAACATGTGAAGGAGCCAGTCCAACAGATTCAAAGCTCCAGGATCTCTATGACACTGGGCAACAACAGAATATCTGAGAGGAGTCCCAGTGAGGATCCAATATTGATGGGGTAGCAGAAGCCAGAGGCCGCAAACCAGACCAACGAGTCACTGCAATGAGCATTTGCAAGTAAAGAAGTGTGGACAAAAGGGTGTGCTGTGGGACACACTGTGACACACTGCAGTTTCCACAATGAGATATTTTTCCTTTGGGGGGGCAGGTTGCAGGGAGGGTGGGTATGGAGGGACAGGGAGAAGAGTGGGATTGGGGTATATGATCCAAAATTCACAATGAATCAATAAAGAGTTAAATATAGAAAAAGGAGGAGAAGGAGAAGGAGAAGGAGAAGGAGAAGGAGAAGGAGAAGGAGAAGGAGAAGGAGAAGGAGAAGAAAACCACTAGAAATTAAAAATAAATGGAATTTAAAAATAAAATAAATAATGCCTGGTCTCTGTCTGTTCCTGGGTTGAGACCTTGCTCTCCCAACACAGACTTTGGGCAAGTTTCTCAAAACTTACTGTATCAGTGAAGATTTCTTTGCTTGAGATCAGTTCAAGATTCACTTGTATTTTTCTCTAGTTTTCTACACAAGCCTTGTGTTTGTCTAGACTGGTGATTCCTGGTTTACTCTGTCTCTCTGTCTGAGGAGACCTTGTTCCCTCCCCTGAAGATGCAGGGTGTGAACAGGACACAGCTGCGCCTGTTTCTGGCCTGCCTCAGCTGCCTGGGAATGAGTCATGAGCGGCCCGGGGAGGTTCCCTGGCTCCTGGCTTTCTGGTAGGGAGAACAGCTTGCAGGCTGTGGCCCAGCTGAAACCAGTCTTCCTTCGTGGCACAGACAGATGAACCCTGCGACACTTCCTGTGTGTGGCTATTACACAGCCCCCTGGCCTCGGCTGTCTTGTTTTTTTCTTTAACTATTTCATGTCCCCTAGTTAGAAAACTCTTCTGCCCTTAAAGTAGCTTCTGCCCTGGCCTGGGTTACTTCCTCTGTCTTCCCTTTGCTTTGTACCAAGGCTCTGGAGCCCTACCCTCAAGCTTCCCGGACACCTAGTCCATCAGGGTGACTCAGAATGGATCTTCTTTCTCCCTCCTAAGTTCAGGCCTCACCCCTACCCACCTGCCACCAAAGGTGACACCGTCCTGGGAAAACAGGCTCTTAATTACTGGCCCAGTATCATGGGAAAGATTCTGTGTACTTCTTTTTAGAGGCATAATTATCTTGAAACAACAACAACACTTTATTTTCTATATTTTGAAACGAGATCTTGCTTTGTAGTCCAGGCTGGCCTTAAACTTCTGTTCTTCTACTTCTACCTCTTAAATACTGGGATTATAAATGTGCCAAAGCCAAGCCTGGTTTTATTTGATGCTGGTATCCAATCCAGGTTTTTGTACGTGCTAGGCAAGCACTCTGCCAGATGAGCCTCCCCAGACCCAATCTTCTAAATGTCTGTTTTTGTTTGTTGTTTGTCCATTGGTTTTGTTTGTTCCTTTTCTGGGCCTCACACCTAAGGCTTCACACATGCTAGGCATGTATTGTATCACTGAGCTGTACCCCTACCCCCCTTTACATTTATTTATTGTGTGGGGCGCATGCATGCCACAGATTGATGGTAGAGGTCAGAGTATGATTTACAGAAGTCAGTTCTTTCTTCCCACTGTGTGGGTTCCAGGGGTCAAACTCAGGTCATCGGGCTTGGCAGCAAGGGCCTTTATTACTGAGCCACCTCACTCTAGAATATAGAACATGACGTGTTTGTGGTTCTTGGTTGAGCAAAAAACTTTGCATTGATTAATTCTATATGCAACCAATACTGACTAGATTGACTATATTTGTCAAAAATGTCAGTAGTGAATCCAGGGATGATTGTCTTCATTGACAGGGATTTCTCTCAGACCTCCCTCTCTCTGTCCCTGCCCGCCCCCCTCTCTTTTTTGAGGAGACGGGGTTTCTCTGTGTAGCCATGGCTGTCCTGGAACTGACTCTGTAGACCAGGCTGACCTGGAACTCAGAGATCTGCCTGCTTTTGCCTCCTGAGTGCTGGGCTTAAAGGTGTGTGCCACCACAGTTGGATTATTCATTCAGAATTTTGCCATTTTCCCCCTCTCCACCATTGACTTTTTCTTTGGTGGTCAGGATTGACCCAGTTTCAAGGGTTTTTGACTCTTATTCAAGGAACTGAGATAAAAGCTCAGCAAGATTTTTCAAAAGGATTAAGGAAACTTTAAAGCAAAACAATAGAAAAGATCAAAATATACCGCAATGGAGCAGTGGGCACATGAGAGTACTCAAGGGCCCTAATTATGGTTTGGGGCTTCCTTTTATGGGGTTCAAGAGAAGGAGGAGCTTGGTTACTAAGGGACCTAGTGATGGTAATTCTCCGTCTTGACAGATAGATTATAACAGCATCTTTTATCTGCTGTGCATGTCTTTTCCCACAATCCTGGATTTTAATTATATGCACACCCAATTATGCATAGGCACAAGATGGCCAATAGATTCCCCCTAAAAGTTTACTTGAGCGCGAGGTTTTGTTTTACTGTTCGTATGACCAAAAGCAGTTCAGGCTCACTCATACCCTCCACCCACATGTGTTTGAATGAATAGAAACTGTCCAAGTTTGATGGCTACAAGGGCGAAATATATCCCATTTTTCAGAAAGGGGTATGTGATTAGCCCAGTGTAGGTGGTGTCGGAGGTTGCTAGGTGCGTTGTTCAGAGCAGCAGCGTGGTCATAGTTTGGTAGGTAGAGGACACACACTGCTAAAAGCATTGTTTGAAGAGTGGTGTGAACATAACCCAAACCCATAGAGTTCTAAGATACTAAACTCTTTCTCAGGCTTGTTGGTTTCAGCTTGAGCCAGTTTTTCTAGGCAAGCATCCTAAAGCTGAACTACATCTCTAGCCTTTAGTTATCCAGCATCTCTCTAAATGGTGGTCCTTGGGGAGCAATGCCCATGGCTTCTCATTAGGGCATGAGCCCTGGTTCCACAGTTCACTCCCATCTTACCTCACCCTTTTGCCTGAGGTTTCAATAAATCTCTGGAAATTCTAAATAAGATTTGCAGATGAACTACAGAAACCTCTGGGCTTAAGGGGATTCTGGGCAACCGCAGCCCCTTCTAATCTAATCCCTCAGGGGGAGGGTCCCAAGGGCTGTCAGTGCATTTGTGCCGCAACCCATGAATACTTTATGGATGTCTCTTTGTGCTTGCTAATGGGGCCTGAAAAGTACAATCTGCCTTGAGTAACAGGGAAAGGGTGCCCTCTCCCGACCTCAGCCTCAGTCCCTGAGTGATTTATGGAGGAAGGCCAGACCAACTGGAGATTCATTACTGATGTTTTTTATGAGGTTTTTCTCCAAGGGAAGAAAGTTGATGTTCATGTATATGGTGAGCTCTCTCTCTCTCTCTCTCTCTCTCTCTCTCTCTCTCTCTCTCTCTCTCTCTCTCTCGTGTGTGTGTGTGTGTGTGTGTGTGTGTGTGTGCTGTGATGCCTGTTTGGAAATTTTTTTCAAAGTTTTGTCCACAAGGATGCTCTGGTTCTTCAGAGGTTAAAAGAGTCTTAAAGTCTCTCCATAAAGAGGATGAGTTTGTTGCGGTGCACACTGGTGGGATATGATAAGCCTCCACTACACTTTTGGCAGGGTGTGGTGGCATCCTCCTTTAATTCTGGTATTAGGGAGACAGAGGCAGGCAGATCTCTGTGAGTTCAACATCAGCTTGTTCCACATTGAGAATTCTAGCTCCAGGCCAGCTAGGGCGCAAGCATGCATGTGTGTGTGTGTGTGTGTGTGTGTGTGTGTGTGTGAGAGAGAGAGAGAGAGAGAGAGAGAGAGAGAGAGAGAGAGAGATGGGGGAGGAGAGATTGTCTTAAAAAAAGAAGAGAGATTGTCTCTCAGGCTAAAAAAAAGAAGAAAGAAAAGGAAGGGAGATTGCCATTGACTTTTTTTGTTTTTGTTTTTTTTTTTGTTTTTCAAGATAGGGTTTCTCTGTGTAGCTCTGGCTGTCCTGGAACTCACTCTGTAGACCAAGCTGGCCTCGAACTCGGGAGATTGCCTTCTAATGTCAGGGTTTTCTTCTCTGACGTCTAGTCAATACAGATGATGAAGTAAAATAGTTAACTCAAAGCCTTCTCACTCTCCTGGCTGTTCTGTTTTTGCTTTGTTTTGAGATAGAGTCTCATACATCCCAGGCTATCCTCTGAGCCACTGTGTACCCAAGGATAGCCTTGAGCTTCTGATCCTCTTGCTCCCATCTCTCAACACTGGGATTACAGGCCCATGCCACAACACCTGTTTTTTTTCTTCTGTGTTTATTACTGTTGTTAATATTATTTATTTGAGTGTGTGTCTGCCATTGTGCTGTATGTGTTCTGGTGCCCGTGAAGGCCGGGAAGGGATGTTGGATCTATTGAAGCCTACCACTTCCTAGGTTTCTAAAATCATATAATTAGTCTGTGTGAACCCACACTGAAGTGGGCTCATGTATGTCACAACTTTAGGGGTCTGGTTCTCTGCTTCCACAGTACATGGAACTCAGATCACCTCAGGCTTGGATGAGACCACAGTTCATTCACTCAGTGTTTTTCTGGAGAGCTGGGTGCTCTTCATGGACTGTTACTGAAGAAGGGAAGACCCCAACCCTGCTAGTAAGTCCTGAGTCTAACAGGAGACAACAAAACCGACATATATTGGCAGAGGAAAGGCTCCCTCCCTAGGGAGAGTGGAACTTGAGTCCAAGCAGCCAAAGCCAGCAGGTAGGATAACAGAGACAGTGCCAAATAAGAAGAGAGAACAAATGTGCTTGGGAGACTCCAGAAAGTACCACTGTCCTTAACTTGAAACCAGAGCCACGGGACCAGCATGGAGGGAGACCCTTGCTGACACCCAACATGGTTTTTATTTCTTTTGATTTCGTTCAGGCTGCTGTCTCTCTCCGTGTTTCTGTCTCCCCACTGTCTCCAACCCGCCCATCACCTTCACCACTCTGGCTCAGAGACTGGACTTCTTCCTTTTTCAACATTTGTCCCCAGCACAGACAAAAGTCCCTTCTTTGGTTTTCTCTTAGCATCAGTCAAATAAACACAAATTTAAGAAAAGTTAGCAGGTATGGTAGCTCATGCCTGTCGTTTCAGCACTTGGGAGACAGAGGCAGGAGGATTGCTTAGAGTTCCACTTGTGTATGTATGTATATAGCATCCTGGTGTGGTGGCTGACACTTGTAATACCAGAGCTCTGGAGGCTGAGGCGGGGGGATTATAGAGAGTTCCAAACTTGCTGGGCTACTGAGGGAAACTACCTCAAACATTAATGACAACACAAAATGAAGAAAGACAAAACAAAACCAAGCACTCCCCTCACCCCCACCCCCTATCTCCCCACCCCTCCACCCCTCAAAAGAAATGTTTACAAAACACGGAGAACCACAAAGTAGTTTTCAAGGAACACCTTGTTCTTTGGGGCTTGTAAACTCAGCTCCTTCTGAGTGAGATCCCAGAAAAAAGAGGTCATTGCTAGGGTCCACCCTGCCTAGTCCATCTCAGGAGATGTCCAAGACCCAGGAGGATCCTTTGAACTCTTAATCCTTTCAAATAGAAGCCAATTCTACTCAGTGGCCTAAACCTACAGCATGGTGGCTTTATCATTTCAGGAAAGACACAGCTGGATAATCCCCAAGGGACACCCATACTCAACAAAGGGCAAAGCTTTCTGCTGAAGGCTGTTACTGTGGGAGCAATTATGTAGAAGCTTTAAAGCAGGCACTAAAGGCCTAGGGAAGGATGGTGGAGGGCTAGGAGGCTCAGCTTCCTGGGGACCTTGGTTTTGACCCCTAGGAACTCAGTGTTGTTCCCTGGCACAGATGGTCTCTCTTCTCTTCCTGCTTTCTCTTAGCTGCCCTCTTTCACTTGAGATCTAGTGGAAGGGCCTCTGCTTTCTATGCTTCCTACGTTGTTTCTGAAGCCCCGCCCATCCAAACTTCCAGTTCTAGGGCAGTGTTCTGTTTTTGTTTGGTTTAGTTGATTGGGTTTTTTTTTTTTTTTTTTTTTTTTTTTTTTTTTTTTTTTGGTTTTTCAAGACAGGGTTTCTCTGTGTAGCCCTGGCTGTCCTGAAACTCACTTTGTAGACCAGGCTGGCCTCGAACTCAGAAATCCGCCTGTCTCTGCCTCCCAAGTGCTGGGATTAAAGGCGTGCGCCACCACTGCCCGGCCAACAGTGTTCTTAAAAGGGAATTCTCTATACAGAACTGAGAGAACGAAGAGGCCCAAAAAGAAACTACAAGATGCTACAAAATACCCAGAAATCGATTCAAACCTCCCAGTGCTTAGAGACATGACAAATGATCTTTTCTTTTTTTTTTCTAGAGTCAGTCTCTAGTGGAGGAGGTTGGCCTTGAACTTACTTTGCAGCTGAACATAACCTTGAACTTTGAAAAGTGTGTGTGTGTGTTGTGTGCATTCTCAAGAGCGTGTGCATCTGTGAAGGGGCCCACAGTGGCCCGAAGAGCCCCTCAAACTAAAGTTATATAGAAGGTTGTGAACCGCCCAAGTTGGATCCTGAGAACTAAACTTGGGTCCTCTGGAAAATCAGGAATAGGAAGTGTTCTTAAGAGCCAAGTCATCTCTGTAGCCCCTAAGGAAGTTTGAAACTTTAAACATTTTTATTTTATTTTTAGATAGGCAGAATCTTACCATGTCAGCTTGGGTGGCCTAGAACTCTTGATGTAGATCACCAGGGTGATCTCCAACTCGCAGAGATCCACCTGACTCTGCCTTCCAGCACTGTGATTGAAGTCATACACCACCATGCCTGCTCAGGTTTGGGAATTTTTTTATATTTTAAATTAGTTAATTTATTTTTAAATATTTTATTATTGTATTTTATGTGCCTGTTTTGTCTACATGTATGTCTGTATACTATATGTATGCCTGATGCCTGTGGAGACCAGATGAGGGCATTGTATCCCTTGAAACTATTTACAGATGGTTGTGAACCATTATGTGGGTGCTGGGAATTAAGCCTGGGTCCTCTAGAAGAATAGCCATTGCTCCTAACCACTGAGCCATCTCCCCTGCTCAAGGTTTAGCAATTAACAAATTTAAAAGGTTTTTTTTTTGTTGTTTGTTTTGAACTAAGGTCTCATGTAACCCAGGCTTGGCTTGAATCTCCTATGTAGCCAAGGATGACCTTAAACGTCTGATCTTCCTGCCTCTACCTCCTGAGTGCTGGGATTACAGACATATGCTATTATGCGCATAAGGGTGCTGGTGACTGAGCCGAGGGCTTTGTGCATGATAGGCAAGCGTTCTGACAACTGGGCCATACCTCTACCCTCCAGTTCTGAACTTCTGATCCTCCAGCCACCACCTCACAAATGCCGGGACTGCAGACATGAGCCACCACAGTCAGCTTGTGAAGCACGAGGAGGATCAAACACAGGACCTCACCACTGCTAGGAGAGCACTCTCCCAGCTGAGCCGCATCCCCAGCCACCTTCTCCCCTCTCAAGATTTGTTTTCTGGACACCTAATATAAGATGAGCCTAGGCTAGGGCTGATTTGTTGACTAGGCTAATAAGATGATTAAGACTAGGGAACAGAGAGAGTTATATCATGGAGACCAATGGAATCCAGAAATTCCAGAGGGGAAGAGTCAACACCAGGTATGACAGACAAGTCAAGAAAAATAAGGACCAAAGGCTACCTCATTAGAGTTGTAATGAGGAGGTCAATTGTACATGTTAACATGATGGCTTTATTGGACGGTTGGAGACAGGTGAAAGCATGATTAAATTAATAGTTGGTTGGCTAATGACAGGGAGGGAGGGAAGACATGGCAGACTATTATTTGGGTAGCTTAGTTGTGCAGGACACAGGGAGGCAGGTAACCAGATGCGGACTCATGGCTAAAGGAAATGGCCCTTTGATTTTCAGGCAAGAATTATTCTTTGGTCACAGGACTTGGGAAAATCAAATTGGTACTGACTGGAAGCTCCTCCTCCCTGATAGCTAGCTCTCAAAATGTTGGAAGATGCTCTGCAAACTGCTGGTGGGTATGGGGCAGTTATCAACAGTCCTGCCCAGATGTAATTCCTGCAAATTACAACAACAGCTGGCTGGGCTACGGTGGCACTAATATCATGAAGGTAACCAAGAACTATGAGATTGCACTTAAGGTCCACTCAGTAGGAGGGAACTTGCATCTCCTACTTCAAAACTAGCCAAGAACTGGAGAGCTCATAGACCCTAGGGGAGAACCTATGACTACCATTTTGCTAAACGGATATAAATATAAACTGTCTTCTAAATATTTATCCTTACACCCATAGAGAAGTATAGACCTTGACTCTCATCAAAGAAGCTTTTTTTTTTTTTTCAGCTGACAGAGGCTACTCCAGAGAACCACAACTTATCAAAGCATAGAAAATAAGTGTGGAGTGCCCACCCACAAATGGAACGTCTGTGACATGACATCTATACCCAAGGGTTTCAGAAGAGGGGATGAGACTACTGCAGGAGCCAGAGGATCAGGACTGCCGTAAGATAGTATCTCTGTACGTGAACTCTCAACAGTAGGGTTACCTGCATGTAACCACATGTGGAGCAGGAAGCGAATTGCTTACATCTTGAACTGCAAGCATGAAGCAGAGAGAAAAAAAACAAGAAAATGACAGGAGTTTTAAAGCCTGCCTCCAGTGACACACATCCTCCAACAAGACCACATTGCCAAAAGTTCCCCAAAGAGCAACTGGACACCAAGTGTTTAAATACATGAGCCTACAAGGGACATTGTCATTTATATCCCTGCCTTTGTCCAAGTGACTAACCCCACACCCAAGTATATACAGACAACCCTACAACACACACACACACACACACACACACACACACACACACACACACACACACACACACATGGGGAAAGGGGTAGATACGAGGTAAATACACTATAGTTATGTATGAAATTCTAAAAACTTAATAGAAGATTACATTGTTATTGTTTGTTCTGGATTTTCCCTGTGAGATCTGAAACTGTTAGGAGGGGTTTCCAGATGGAGGGGCTGTTGAGTGGGCTGCACAGGGGCCAGCTAGCAGAACCTCACTGCTATGAAGTGGGGTGAGAGAAAGTGAAAGAGAATCTGAAGATGTCCATGGATCCGTGCCTCTGGAGTAGGGAACTGTGACTGGAGACAGACAAGTAATACTGTAGGCACAATTAGCATCAGGAATTTTCGTGGCAGAGTTGTGATTCTTTCTCACAGGAGCTTACTATGTAGACCAGGCTAGCCTCAAACTTTGATTCTTTGTTGTTTTTTTTTTTGTTTTTGTTTTTTGATTCTTTGTTTTTTTAAATATTTATTTATTATATGTAAGTACACTGTAGCTGTCTTCAAACATTTTTTTGCTCTCTCCAGCCCCACTTGCTGTAGCTGTCTTCAGACACACTAGAAGAGGACATCAGATCTCATTATGAATGGTTGTGAGCCTTGATGTGGTTGCTAGGATTTGAACTCACGACCTTTGGAAGAGCAGTCTTAACAGCTGAGTCATCTCTCCAGATCCTGATTCTTGAAAGAATGCAGGAACAGGTGATTAGGGGAAGTGGCTTTTCAGGTTGAATGTTGATGAATTAAAAAAAAAAAAAAAAAAAAAAGCCAGGTGTACAAACCATTAATCCCAGCACTCTGGAGGCAGAGGCAGGTGTATCTCTGAGTTTGAGGCCAGCCTTGTCTACAGATTGCGTTCCGGGACATCTAGTGATGTGTTTTTAAAAATATAATAAGATATATGTTATATGGGTGTAGGGAAGGTAGGCGTGGGGGAAGGGTGTGCAGGCCCAAGCTCAGGCATCCCTTCCCCCAGAGGGACCAGCCACAGTCGAAGGTATAGTACAGAACAGAGTTTATTCAGGGCATGGGGAGGGGAGTTAAGAGGGTAGTAGAGGCAGAGAAAGGCAGAGAGAGGAAGAGAGTAGAGAAGTAGAGGAGGTGGAGGCCGGCCATGACCACGTGGAGAGAGGGGGGGAAGGGAATGGGGAGAGGTAAGAGTAGTAAGAGAGAGGAGGGGCAAGCAGCCCCTTTTATAGTGGGTCAGGCCTACCTGGCTGTTGCCAGGCAACTGTGGGGTGGAGTTTAGACAGAATGCTAACATCTAGAGTGACACACGGAACCCCAGTCTGGGGGGGGGGGGGGGGATGGAATGCAAAACAGAGCTGTTTGGAATTTCTGGGGACTGAACAATTTGTTTGCAGACTTTGTTTTTGCTCCGAGGGGTTGCAGAAAACATCGGGTGGTTGCTAACAGCATGGCTTCACCCTGAATAAGTTACTGTGCTTCACATCCTCAGTGTAGAGACATTAACTGCGTCATCCAGTCTGTGTGAGGGTTAAACAGGCTCAGGGATGTAAAGGGCTTAGGGTGTTGTCTGGCATGAAGTAGGTATTCCATTAGTACCATCGGGTCAAAGATGACCATAAAGAAACAGACAGGGAGCATAGTGAGGTAAGCATTTAATCCTAGCAGTTGGGAGCAACTGGGACATGGATTGCTATGTGTTCAAGGCCAGCCTGGTCTACATAGTGAGTTCTAGGACAGCCAGAGCTACATAGTAAGACCCTGTCTCAAAAGCAAAACAAAGCAAAACAAATAAGTAAACAACCCCCCCCCCCCAAAAAAAAAAGAAATAAAGAAACAGAAGGGGTAAGGGGGAAGTTCCTTAGTATCAGAAACTGCCAAATCAATGGAACAAATAGAAAACAAGAAATCAGTTTCAAAATAGATAGGTTTGCAAAATGCTAGGGGGTAAAATGAGGCTCTCTTGGACCCAATTAACTGATAGTATGTCAGATCTATTTTGAACCTCTGCAGAACACCTATACTATCCAAGGTTGTCCATTTACAAAACAAAGGCACAGAGTGCTTTTCTTTCTTCTCTTCCTATTCCCCTCAAAGATGACTAGACAGAAACCAGGGGTTTCCCTCCTCTTGGCAACCCACTGCACCCCAGAATGCTGACTTGACCAGCTTCAGTTTCAGTTTATCTGCCTGTGAAGCCCTTGGGCCTCTCTGGGCTGCAGGTTACAACTTGCAGCTAGCTGTCTTTCTTCTCTCACCTGTCACTGGATGACTTGCAGGTCTTAAGAATCCTTTTCTGCATCTTCACTGAGGAGTCAGAAGAGACCTTGAGTTCAAAGGGAGACTACCCACAATTCCTTAGGGCTTTTGTCCTAGATTTCCATGTAAATAAAATTTCCAATTGAAACTGCATAACCTTCTTTTTTTCTTATCTCACTGCCCCCATTTAAGAAGCTAGAGTGGGGGTGGGCATTGAAACTCACATCTGCAATCCCAGGAGTTGAAAGGATGAGGCAGGAGCTTGTAGCCTAGACTTGTCTCAATTTATGGCAATCTTTCTTGCTTCAGTTTGCTGAGTGCTGGGATTACAGTGCTATTCATGTCTGACCTAGTGATCCTAACATATAGTAAGGCTCATTGATGCACCCCCGAATCTGACTTTTTGTGTTGGCTAAACAGAACATGTTTGCAGGGTAGACTTGGCGCACAAACCACCAACTGTCTCTGTGAGGCTGATAAGCAGTATTTACACTTTGGCTTCATTGACTCACAGGATAAATGTACCAGGGGTTTTCACTGCAGGTTGGGTGACACAGGGTTTCCATTTTACACATTAAAAAAGGGTGAAATTTGAGCCATCAAATAACTTGACTATGAATGACCACAGGTTGGCAAATGAGTGGGATTTGAGTTAAGTTTGTTTCCATAACCCAGGGTTATGACTCAGAGAATGCAGAGGCTGTGGTCAAGGTTGAATGCATCCATTTATCCAGAAGGATAAGTAAGCAAAGAAACGGGGGGGGGGGGGGGGAGTCAGTCAGAGAAAATCATCAAATCCCTGATCAAACCCGGAGGTTTTAAAAACGAGAGGAAGAAATTTACAGATGAAGGGTCAGTTCTGCACTCCTTGGTCTCAATACAAATTGCTGGAGCTGAAGAGTCGTGCAGAATTCAGGTGAGGTGAGGTGCAGCCCTTCAGCTTCAGCACTTAGAAGGCAGAAGCATGTGGATCTCTGAGTTGGAGACCAGCCTGTCTACTGAGTGAGTTTACAGACCAGCTAGGGCTAGATACAAAAGCAAGCCAGAGGCCTTGGGCCTGTTATTCCAGCTACTTGAGAGGGTGAGACAGGAAGATTGCAAGTACAAGGCCAATTTGAACAACTCTGTGTGGACCTGTATCAAAACCCCAAGCACAGGGGCTGCAGAGATGGTTCACTGGGTGCTACTCTCAGCCCTTACGTGGTGGCTCACAACTAGCTGTAATGCCAGGTCCTGGTATCTGAGCTCGGCACAGGCATACATACATTCAGGCAAACATTCATACAAAACAACAACAACAACAACAACAACAACAACAACAACAAAGAAGTAAAAAACCCACCCACCCACCAAATGAACAACTATAACGAAACTCCAACCATAGCCATTGAGATGGTTCAGTGGGTAAAGGTTCTGGCTGACAACCCTGATACCCTGAATTCCATCCTTAGGATCCACAGGGTAGATAGGAGAGAATTGACTCCTGAAAGTTGTCTTTTGACACATGCTCCCACATGTGTACACACACACACACACACACACACACACACACACACACACACACACACACATACACACACACATTAAATAAATAATAAATAAACAAATGAATACATTACATAGAGGGGAAAAAGCCCAACACCAACAAGGCAGTGTATGTATTTTCCCAGCCCACTAGCCCATTCCTATTCTTGGAAATGCCTTTTCTTTCTTTCTTTCTTTCTTTCTTTCTTTCTTTCTTTCTTTCTTTCTTTCTTTCTTTCTTTCTTTCTTTCTCTCTTTCTGTCTGTCTGTCTCTCTCTCTCTCTTTCTTTTTTTTTTTTTGAGACAGGGTTTCTCTGTATATTCCTGGCATTCTGGAACTCATGCTATAAACCAGGCTGGCCTCAAACTCAACAGCGATCAGCCTATTTTTGCCTCCCAAGTGTTGGGGTCAAAGGCGTGCGCCACCACTGCCCGGCAGGCTTTCTCTTTCTTTTTTTGTTTTTTGTTTTTTGGTTTTTTGAAACAAGGTTTCTCTGTATAGCTCTGGCTGTCCTGGAACTCACTCTGTAGATCAGGCTGGCCTCGAACTCAGAAATCCGCCTGCCTCTGCCTTCCAAGGGCTGGGATTAAAGGCGTGTGCCACAACTGCCCGGCTTTTCTCTTTCTTAATAAACTATCTTATATTATCTCAAAAATAATAAGAGGAAGGCTGGGAATATAACTCAAGGGTAGAGCGTTTGCCTAACATTCATAAAGCCCTAATTTTAACTTCCAGAAAACGCTTCTCACGCACACAAAAAAGATGATAGGAAGGAAGAAAGAAAGAAGAAACGAAAGAGGAAGAAGTAAAGAAAGAAGGAAAGGAAAGGAGAGGAGGTTCAGGAACAGTGGCACAGTGGCGACAGATGACTACAAGTTCCAGAGAGCGACGCGCGAATTTTCCCGCCAGCGCCTCGGCCCGCCTGGTGGGAACTACAAATCCCGGCATGACCCGGGACGCACCGGCCCTCGCCCCTCGTCGGTCCCGCCCCCTTTTTCCCCACAGCCCCCGCCTGCCGGGTTGGCCTCAGAGAGTTTGTCCGGTGGCCGTGGTAGTCGGAGTTGCAGAGAGAACCCCGGCGGCAGCACGATGGGCGACTCCAAAGTGAAAGTGGCGGTACGGGTCCGGCCAATGAACCGACGAGGTGAGCGCTTGTCCCGGGTCGGGGGCGACAGGTGCCTGTGTTAGTAGAGCCTCGGCGTCCCGGGGGTCTCGGCGGGCTCCCCTCAGCGCGCGTGCGCCCTCGACGGCGCGGTCGGGCCCTCAGCCCTCCGCCCCGCCAGCTGTCACCGAGCTCGCCAGGCCTGGGGCAACTCCGGCCTCGCAGCCCTCCTGTGCACGCAGCTCTTTGGGCGGACAGCCCCACTTTTCGATTTTCCAGGTTTCATCCCTTGAACCTGCACCTTGTGGCTGTTTGCAGAAAAGGAAGGACATGTCTTCTTAGGTCTTTCTGGTTTATGATTGTCGAGAGGTTTCTTTTTTCTTTTACTTGAAGTGATAGTCATCATCTCAACAATAAATAGTCTTTGTGCCAAGATTCTTGGGAAATTGTATCTTTCAAACATGCTCTGAAGACTGTAGGGAGGGTAGAAAAAGTAGATAAACCCAGGACACATAAATCATCTATCCAAGTTGCAAGGACTGAAGCTCAACTTGAGTCGGGAGAGTAGCTTAGCTGTTTTTTTACCTTTGCAGCTTCACCAGAGGGTGACTGGGCAGGGTACTTAAAATGAGGTTATGTGTTTGAAAACACTTTATATACAAGTCTTGTTATTGAGGTGGCTGCTGCACTCCCAGGAGATGGAATTGCAGTTAATTGATTTAGACTACTGACTAGCTAGAATCATTTTTAAGTGCAGGACTCATTTTCTAAGGTTTCTAGTTTGTTTTACTGTGTTCAAAATCAAGCATGTAGGAAATAGTATTTCTGTCTCCTTGCCCTTTTGTGTATATATTGAGGTAAACAGGTGGAACAGTTAACAAAGATTTCTCTGGTTGGCTGTTCTGTGGGAAGTTGGTTTCTGTTTTCTTGGCATTGGTTTGCCTACTTGAATCTGCTTAAGTCTATGAGGCAAGTTTTCCCCTGAAGACCTAACTTTTTAAGCTCTCAGCTAATTGTCTCCTTGCATCCAGGTTATCACAAAACAGAGTGAGTAGCTTAGAAGTCTGAAAGGTTTCAATTCTTCCATTTTTGAGTATCCAGATATCTTTATTTTAGATCACTTCAAGCTCAAATTGTGATCATTACCTCTATTAAAAAAAAAAAAAAAAAAGGAAAGAAAGAAAACAGCCAAATGAAATCCAACTTATCTGGGAATGATTCGGAAAGGATGGGTTCAGCACATTCTTAAAATTTCCTTCTTGGAAATGTCAGTGCTGAAGGAGGCCTCTAAGCAGCCACCACAGCAGGGCTTGGCACAGATAGTTAGAGCCCAACTCTTCCTTGTTTTCTCTTACTGGGAGGAAGCTTCCGTCTTTAATTTGCTATGCTTGTAATTCTGACAGTGGCTGTTACTAATGCTCAGAGTTTTGAGACATTCGTTGAATGATTTTAGCTGTAGCTTATATGTTAGTTGTTCCTTGTATTGAACATTGGCTTCCTTCCTCTCTCCTTTTCTCCCTCCCTCCTTCCTTCCTTTTTTTCAGACTGGGTCTCTCTGCGTAGCCCTGGCTGTCCTGGAACTCACTCTGTAGACCAGGCTGGCCTCGAACTCAGAAATCCACCTGCCTCTGCCTCCCGAGTGCTGGGATTAAAGGCGTTCGACACCACTGCCCGGTGTAAAATTGCTTTTTTAAAGAAGCAAAAAATTCCCTACCTCCTTATCTACTAACCAACCCATCTTCCTTCTTCCTGCCTCTACTTTCCACCTCTTTTCCTTTGGTGATACTGGGGACTTAGCCAGGGCCTTGCATACACTAATGTTTTCATTCTTGTGTTATGCTCACATGTATGTGTAATCTTCCATAGCCTTAACATTACAGCTTCTAGTCATCTGAAATAGGAAGCTAACCTGCTAAGGAAAGGTAAACATTTCTTAGAAGATCTTGAACTTGTATTTGCAGATGATGTCCCTTTTTTTTTTTTTTTTTTTTTTTTTTTTTGGTATTGTTTTGAGATTGGGTCTCAGGTGGCTCAGGCTAGCCTCAGACTTGCTGTGTAATTGAGGCTCTCCTTCCTCTACCTCCTGAGTGCTGGGATTACAGTCTTGTTCTATCATGCTTAGTTTATATCTGTTCTTTTAGACTCAGCAGATACATTTATATTCTTCTACATACTGCACAGAAGACTGTTTCATATCTTATTAATCTGTCAAATCATTAAGTAATCTGAGAGGCCTTTATTTTTGTTTTATGTGCATGAGTTTTTTTCCCTGCATACATGTATATGCACCATATGTGTACATTATCCAAAGAGGCCAGAAGAGGGTGTTGAATCCCCTTGAACTGGAGTAATAGGCTTTGTGAGTTGCCATATGGATTCTGAGAACTGAACCTTGGGTCTTCTGCTAGAGCAGCCCGTGCTTATTAACCACTGAACCATCTCCTCAGCCTCTCTGAAGATTTTCTAAGCGTAATTTCCATTAGATCAGGGACAGTTTCCTTTTCAGGAATTTGATATTTTACATTGGGTAGTTTAAAACAATATTTAATAGTTAAATGAATATTGACTACTTGCCAGGTTTATAGCTCATACTAGATTGCATGAGAGCTTCAATCAAGGAACTGCCAATTTCAAAGTAATGTGCAAGATTAGCCAGGAAAAAAAATACATTATAAAGTGTTTGGAAAATACTTTCGTTAAGGGAATGGAACAGAAAATTATGCCAGAAGTTGAGCCAGAAGGATTATGTCAGGTGTTCCTGAGCATGTGTGATAACTCTATTTCAGAAGGTATTTCCAGTGAGTTTAAAGTTTGCATTCTGCAGTGTTTAAAGGTAAAACAAAAAAGTCAGAAATGATGTCTAAAAAAGTCAGCGCTTCCAGAAGTCCTGGTCTTGGTGGTAAAATGGAGGGATCATGACATTGAAAGCAGTGCCAGCCAAGACAGACATGCTACGGGGGAGAGCCGAACTTGAACCCCTGTGTGTAATTAAGAATGAATCTATTAGTGTGACCATTGGTGAATAGGAACCATGTAGTGCAGGGGGCCAGGGCTAGAAGAAGTTGTGAAAGGAAATGGATTGCTCTTGTGGAGAGGATTTTGGCAAAGACCTTGTTTGTGTTGCCCAGTGTTGTCTGCGTCTTCAAGTGTGCTGTATGGTTTCTATATGAGGAAATGACTGCCACGTGAGGAGAGACGATGAAAAGATAAACACGTAAAGCTCACTGCTACTTATTAATGCCAGGTGAGTGACAGGGACACATAGGAATTTAGAGGAGTGAAAGACCTCTGCCTGACTGGTGATTAGGGAAGACTTCAGTGAGGAGGGCAGATCTGGGTTACAAAACATTCCCAGCAGGAGGCCTATGATTTCCCTAGGTGGGAGGGGAAGACCTTGGTTCTCTGAGGAGGAAGCCAAGCACAAAGGCTAGAATGAGCAAGGCTTGTTTAGGCGGCAGAGACTAGATTGGCCTGTCCCAAAGGAGGATTCTTCATGGTTGACTGGAGGAAGGGGTGAGGAGAGCTGGGAGCAGCACGGGACTCCTGCTGACAGCTAGGCCAGAAGTCAGCTTAGGTGGCTGGTCTGGAGCTCTCTTTAGACGTTTAGAACTTCATGTGGCCTCAGGCATGAAGGAGAAAGATTGCTGGGTTGCAAGGCAAGGTCAGAAGACTAGATAGATGACTGACTCCCTGCCATAGCTGAGCAGGTCTAAAACCTACTTGATAGAAATGAAACCAGGTGAACAAGAAGTCAGAGGAGGCTGGCCACACTCAAGTAGTAACCTTGATTCAGAAGACTTGGGGCAACTTCAGAAGTGGGAAACTTAGAAGGTCCTGCCCATCAAGGAGGAAATAGAAAGAGTTCTCTAGGAAGTGAGGGTCCAAGCAAGGTGGTTTTGACCTTGGAGTTGATCACAGAGAGGCTTTGGATCTTTCAGAAAGATGTCTGACAAATGTGGAACCACAGGTGGCTGGGGCTGGAAATTTCTGACAGTGTTTACTGAAACAGAAAGTAGTTGTTTGCTGACATCTGCTTGATGTGCCAATATCCAGCGAGACACCCCAACTATTACAACATTGTTCCTGCTGTCCGTCCAGGGACTGAAACTTGGGTCTGTCTACAGAGGACTAGAGCCCTTTGCTGAAAGTGCATGCTTGTAACAGGCAACTTTGTTACAACCTGTGTTAACATTTTCCTGTCACCTCCATAAAACCACGACTAATCCCTCACTTCTCTACTCGTCAGTTGTGAATGTGGGAGAAGGCACTGATAAAGCTATTACTTACGGAGATGAATTGAGGCATTTATTGAGTGGAAACGGATTTATTGATCTCTGCTTACTGATGGCAGGACATGTTCTCTCAACAAACTTGGCAGATATGAGCAGTACCTCATGAGAAAGCAAATGAAGATCTGTGACAAATGTTGTCCGGCTTTCACTCATGCAAGTTGTAGGAAACCTTAGAAAATGGGATTCATGAACCTATCCAGTTCAAGTATTGGTTGAAGAAAAAAACTATAATAACTACCTTTTCTACTTTTCTTCTGGAGTGCTGGGGCTTGTAGAAGTTGATTCTCTCCATTCATTGTGTAGGTCCAGGAACTCAAACTGTCAGGTTTTGCAGTAAGCACTTTTTTTGGACTGGATCATCTTGCTGGTCCTCTGATAGTGATCTTCCAAAGACTTGCTCCAGTAGCTGTGCTGAGTTCCTGTTTGTTGCTGGGGCTCTAACCCAGGACTTTTCATGTTGTGTGTTGCTTTATCATTAGCCCAGTTCCAGGGCTTTCAATTTTCTATTGTGAGTTACAGAGTTTACTGTTTTTGTTTTTTGTTTTTTTCCCCTGCAAGACAAAACTTTCACTAAGTTTCCCCGGCTGGTTGCAAACTTACCATTTTCCTGCTTCAGCTTCCCAAGTGCTGGCGTGTACTGTTAAGTTATTCTGTCTGCACTAGTGAAATGAGCCAGTTGAAGCCAGATTAGAGTATATATAAGCAGGTTTATTGGGAAACTGCTCTCTGGTAGGTGAATTCTCTGGGCCCAAAGAAGGAGACCAGGGAAGTCAACATGGGAGGGAGACAGAAGGGAGAGGAGGAGGAAGAAGAGAGAGAGAAAGCCTCAGGCAGAGAGGGAGGAAGAGGGGCAATAGACCAAAATGTCTGGATTATATAGGGAAGAGCAGCCCAGCCCCTGGGCTGGAATGGAAAGTTATGATGGAGGGCTGGGTGTGCCAGGTAGGGACTGAGGGATGCTGGGAGAACTTGGAGGCCGGGTCTGCTCTGGTATGTAAAATATGCACCGCAGTTACTTGTTCTGGGGCCTGAAACTAAACACGCACTATCAGTGGTGCACAGTTCTAGCTTTGTTGTTTGTTTGTTTAGACAGAATCTTAGATGTAGCCCTGGCTGTTCTGGTACTTGTTATGTAGACCAGGCTGGCCTTTAGTGAGCTCACAGAGATCTGACTGCTTTTGCCTCTCATCTGATGGGATTAAATGTGTGCACTGCCACACCTGGCCCACCTCTAGCTTTTAGAAAACACACACGTTTACTGTGTTCTTCAAGCTGAACTTTGAAATGTCTTTGAATTTCTATATTTCACAATCCCAGAGAAGGGGATTAGCCTTGTAGGATAGTCAAACTAGTATTTTGGGAGCCTGCCATCAAAGCTTGTGCTTTTACTGGGCCTCCCAGGAACCAGGCAGATTTAAAGACAGATGGTAGTCAGAGGAACCTGGCAATTCTGAGAGGCATGGTCTCTTTTTTTCCCTTTACACAGGGTGTCACTGTACAACCTAGTCAGTCAGGCTGGCTTCAAACTTACAACAGTCCTACCTCTGCATCCTTAGTGATGAGAGTAAACACAGGCACAAGTCACTATGCTGGTAAGTCACTATCTTTGACCAAAGGAACTTAGGTATCAGCAGGTGGCACAGGCCAGTTCATGATCAGGCCACAGATGCTTGTGCAATATTGACAGTTGTAGAGCAGTAGGGCTTGGGTTTAAGGATGCACTGCTAGCAGTCCTGGCTGTCTTCCTTGCCCCCAAGGCCCATGGTGATGATGTAGAGGGATTCGAATGAAGTGAGTTCAGATGGTGTTCATCTGTGGAGCACTGAGCCTACAGAATCCACCTCAGGTCTGCTTTAGATGACTGGGTAAAGCTGGTGGCTCTAGCCAAGAAGTGCAGGAGAGGCAGGTTTTAGGGGGAGGCGTTCCAGACTATGAACCCTGCTCTGAGTCATTAGCTAGCTTGAGTCAATGGTGATGTGCCAGGTACTCTATCTGCACCTGTAGAGTTAGCTGTTGCAGGTGCCGGGAAGAAACTCAGTGGTTGCCTGTAGTTAAATGGACAAAGGCAGTTGTGTAAGAGAGACTCAAACTCAGGGACTAAGAATCTGTAGAGACCTGGAGTCATTACTGTAGAAGAGAGAATTTATGTTAGGGCCTTTGTGAAAGAGGAGGTCACAGAGGCCAAGACAGACCCAAGAGAACCAAGGTGGCAGTAATGCTGTGTAAGACCATGGAGACAAAAATATATCACAGAATAATTGGCCTGCAGTCAGATGTCACAGGAGTGGCCATTTGTTTTGGCCTCATGGTATTGATGGCAATTTTCAGAATAACATAACCTAAATAGATGGATGATTTGGTGACGGAGTGGGGTGTAGGCAGTGTGTTGAGCGTACCAATTGGGCATGCCAATATTGAGACTGAGGGTCTGCATAATATTCTGTCAGCTCCTCGGGGACAGGAAGGCAAAGGAGTGGTCTAGAGGGCCAGGCAGCCAGCACTAGGCCTTTCCAGTCTCTTAATTTTTTAGCTTCTCCTTAAAGTCTGGGAGATGTTTGGGTCAGTTATACACAGAAAACCGATGGAGAGGGAAAGCTTTGAAATGTGGGAGGAGGAGGATTCCTTAATGGGAAGGTCCCAGAGAGCTTCATTTTCTTGGAAAGATTAAATGATTGAAAGTGAGAAGAATTGTGTGAGCGGAACCAATCAGAGACTGTGTAGAAAATGTTGAAGCTTGAAGAGGACTGTGGATGTAGTTCTGTTGGTAGGGCTTGCTTAGATGCATAGAGCCTAGCTCCCACCCAGCACCATATAAAATGGGTGTGGTGGTGCACGCCTGTAGCCCCACAGGAGGAGGAGTTCAAGGTCATTCTTGGCAGCCACCTGGAACACAATAAATCCTGTCTGCAAGGAACTGTAAAGCATTTGAAGGATTCCAGCAGTATTTTATATCTATTGGGGGTTGTAGGGTTAGGGACTTTCTAAGTTTCCTTCCCTCCACGTCTCTCTCCCTTCTCACCCCTTCTTATCCTGTCCTGGCTGGCCTTACTTAGCCTCTTGAATAGTTTCATGTGCCTGGCTCTTCCTCTTCCTCTTAAAAATTAGATAAGTTTATATACCAAAATTATACCCTTCAGTGTTTTAGGACATTCAGATCTGTGCGGCTGTCACTGCTGTTCAGTCCCAGGTTGGTTGTTCCATCCAAAAAGCAGTCACTTCCCATTCTCTGATCCTGTCTTATCTCTGTGGATTTTCCTGTCCTGGCGTTTCATACAACGTGGAACAGGCTTCTTCCAGTTGGGACAATGAATTTAGGGCTTACCCATGCTGTATAGCACAAATCAAAACTCCATTCTTTTTATGTCTGAATACTATTTGATTTTGTTTATTCACTGACCAGCTGATGGGCATTTGGTTTGTTCCTATCTTTTGGCTATTATGAGTCAAGCTGCTAGGAACATGCAGTACAAGTTTAGGGTTTTTCTTTTTGATTTTGTTTGTGTGGTTTTGTGTGTGTGTGTGTTGTTGTTGTTGTTTGTTTGTTTTGAGATGTAGGTTCACTGTGTAGCTAGCTCTGTCTTGCCTGGAGCTCACTTTGTAGACTAGGCTGCCTTGAACCTACAGAGCTCCTCCTGCCCCTGCCTCCAGAATGCTGGGATTAAAGGTGTGTGCCACCATGCTTGAGGTAAATTCAGCCTTTTGATTCAGATTCTTCTGTGGCCCATCTCCATTTCTGCATCCCTTCTCTTGTGGTGCTGACATTGCAGGCTGTGCCCCCTTGCCCAGCTGGTGAACAGGTTTTTGTATGGGGTGTATATTATCTTGCATATGCATGGACACGGGTGGAGTTGCTCTGGCATACCTCAGTTCTAACTTTTGAGAGACTGTTGACTGTATTGTAAAGAATCTGAATCACTCTACATTCTGGCATCAGTGCACGGGGGCCCCAGTTCCTCTCACAGCGATGTGCTGTGTGCACCTTTTTCTTTGACAGGGCCAAAGGATTGAACCCAGGGCCTTGCACAGCTGTGCTGGTGCTCTGCTACTGAGCTGTACCCATTTTCAAATCTTGAGGTTTGGTTGTGGTTTTGAGTGTGTATGTTTTGTGTTTGGGGCAAATAAATTTACTGAACCTTTTCATGCTGTCCCCTCTTTTCCTCGACCCACATCATCTCTTATTTCATCTCCTCAGTGCTTACCCAGAGTAGAGCTCAACTCATTGCCATCATTTATTAGTTAAGTAAATTGTGATATTCACTAATATATGAAGGTAGAGATTACTTCTAATGTGTATTTATATGTCTTACATATGGAAGGCCTCTTTGCTTTCCTTAAAAAGTATTAATGTATTTATTGGGGAGCAGCACGTGTGCCACAGCATCTGCAGAGATCAGAGGACAACTTGTAGGAATCAGTTTCTTCTTCTACCATGTGCATCCTGGGGATCAAACTCAGGTGTTCTGATTAGGTGGCAGGTGCCTTTACCCTCTGAGCCATCTTGCCAGCTCCCAGTATGCTTTTTACTTACATGGTCTTGCCAGTTTTTAGCCCCTGATCTGAAACATTGGACCACAGTTAGAGGAGTCCAGAAACCTGTAAATAAAAGTATAAGCCGCTTCCATAATCAGATAAATGAAGGGTTGGGACTTGAAAACAGGACCACACATTACCTGTAGATTTTATAATTAAAAAATGAATCTCATAAGTAATTTATTATCTTCCTTTACAAAATGGGCACTAGAGGTGTTGAAGAGTCACTTAAGGCTAGCTTTTTTAGTGACATGCCTGGTAAGAGGGAGGTCTCTGTGTTTGGATGTGGGCAATCTGGTTTGGAAATCAGAAAGGCAGATTACCAAATGGGTATCTTTGATACTTCACTCATGAGTGAAAGATCCATTTCCTCAGACAGAACATGAGTTACATAAGGGGAGTGTCTCAGGCCCTGCCTGTATTTTAATATGAAGTCATTGGGGTACAGACCGCAGCTGATTTGTACATTGAAGAAAGACTTGTTTCAAATGATTGCTCACTCTTACAGAGTGACTAATACACTGGCTGAATAAGCAGAGGTGTCAGCTGTTGGTAGTTAATATCATGAATAATTTGATATGAAAAGGAATCCTGTTTGGGAATACTGACCTACAGTAGTTTGGGGGCCTTTAATGCTAATACAGTATATTTCCTGCCCCCCCTTTTAAAGGCTTAGGAATATATTAAAGTATCCATGGTCCTGAGGATTATAAAAGCCCTCTTAGTCTTAACACAAACTTAATGTATTACTAAAGGTTCCTAACTGGTTGTCAGACATAATGTTAATTAAATCTCAATCTTGTTACT
The DNA here is from genome assembly GCA_028551405.1 of Uromys caudimaculatus. NCBI lineage: Eukaryota > Metazoa > Chordata > Mammalia > Rodentia > Muridae > Uromys > Uromys caudimaculatus. The sequence continues at coordinate 54,017,239 of CM052708.1, read as the reverse complement.
TTAGGTTTCATTATGAGTAAATGTGCCCATATTATTTATTGTAATAATGATTAGTATTGGGGCTGGAGAGATGGGTCAGTGGTTAGGAGCACTGACTGCCCTTCCAGCAGACCTGGGTTCAATTCCCAGCAACCACATGGTGGCTCACAACCATTTGTAATGGGATCGGATGCCCTCTTCTGGTGTGTCTGAAGACAGTGTCAGTGTACTCATATAAGTAAAATAAATTGTTTTTTAAAAAAATACTGATTAGTATTTTGTAATGTTTGAACCATTTTAAGTGTACTGGTTGGAGACATTAAGGATGTTTTACATTGAGTTACCATTACCACCATCCATGAGCAGGTGTGGTGATAACTAATCCTAGCAATTAGGAGGTAGAGAGCAGAGGCAGAGGCTGGAGGATAGCTGCAAATATTTTGGCCAGTTTGGGCTACAGTGTAAGGCCCTGCCTCTCCTGCTGCCCTCCCCAAACAAAACAAAACATTCCACCCCACCTCCTGACATTGTATACCTATTAACTGCTTAACTCCTGTCCAGCTTGCTGGCCCTGCCATTCTCCTTTCTGTCTTTGTGAATCTGACTCTGGGACCTCATGTAAGTGGAATCTTCTGGTACTTTTCCTTCTGTGACTGCTTCATTCGTTTCACTTAACATAGTAACCTCAAGGTTCAGCCCTGCAGTGGGTGTGGTGTCCCACACCTGTGGTCCCAGCACTTAGGAGTAGAGACCGGAGGATTGGGAGTTCAAGGACAGCCTCAGCTACATATATAGCCTAGGTTACATGGGATTCTGTTTCAAAAACAAATATAACAAATTTGTTTGTTTTTAAAGGCTGTATAATGTTACTCGTGTGTGTGTGTGTGTGTGTGTGTGTGTGTGTATACATGTTGTTTATCTAGCCATTCAGTAACGGATTCTTGGGCTTCTTCCACTTTTGGAGAGTATGAATAATGCTGCTATGAATGAATTCTGTAGCTTTATTTTCACAGAGGTAGTACATAGCCCTTTTCTCCGTCGTGTTATATATGTACATGTCCCCACTGTGTTATATATGTACATGTGTGTGTCAGTGTGTGTGCAAGTGGAGGCTAGAGGATGATGGCAGTCGTCTTCCTCGGTCACTCCCTACCTTATTTTTTGAGATGCAGTCCATCACGGAACCCAGAGCATGCCATTTTGTTGCAGACATGCTAAGCTTTTTAGGTAGGTGTTAGGGATCAAACTCAGATTCTCATGTTGAGTAAAGTGCTTTTACACATTGAGCCTTCTCTTCATCCCCTAAAATGCTTTCTTGGATAACCAGCCTTCAAGCTCTCCAGACCTCACTGGTTGTTTGGGTGTGTGTCCTAGACTGTAAGCCCTGACACATTCTAAACACTCCTGTGAAAAGCCTCTCTCAATGTCTGCTCACCAATTGACAGAATTGGGGTGGGACTTTTATTTGGTAAATACTGAGCTATGGGTGTGGCTTCTCACTCCGGTAATCCCAACATTCCAGAGGCACAAAACAGGAGGATGACTTTGCCTTCTAGTCTGGGCTTCTGGGTAAAATGTGGTTTCAAGAAAACCACTCCCCAACAAAAAAACAAAAAAACAAAAAAAACCCAAAAAGCCCTGAGCCAATAAAGAATTGCAGATAGCTAATTACTTGTTAAAGGCTGCCTTTGAGTGGCATGTAGGGGTATTTATAAATGTCAGTGTCTTTAGGATAAAGTGAATTTATGTTCAATGTTTTAATGACTAGTGATACTTGGTGATGACAATTTCCAGCTTCCTAATCATACCAGTTAATGCTTCCAAATTATTAATTGGATTTGATGACCTACATGGTGTATGTGTGTGCTGCAGAGGGAGAAGCTGTCAAGAGAGTGGGGCTTGCTAGGAGTTTAAGCACATACCTGTATCCCAACACATGGCAAACTGAGGTAAGAGGATCATGAGTTTGATTCCAGCCTGGGTGAAAGTAATATTCTGTCTGAAAAAAAAAAAAGTGGTGGCAAGCAGGGCAGAAGCATACAAGTGTATGTATGTTGAAGGAAAATGTTTAGGTTCCTTGAATCCTCTCCCAACTCAAGATAATTTGGTTGTACATTCTTAGTGAAAACCCAGTTTTGCAGGTAGGACAGGAGGCATTCTTAGCAAACTCAAAGCTACACTGACTTTGTGGTGGGCGGTGAGATTGTGGGTTCTGAGTCAGTGCTTCCGGAGTTTTAGTGATAAATGTGTGTAATAGAGATCTGTGTGAGGGGCCAGCTCATGCAGTGTGGTCAGATGCCACTGGGCAAGCCTATCAGCAGATCTCCGTGGCTGTACATGCTCAGGCTCAACCACAGAAGCAAGGCACACTCGAGTGTTTGCAAAGTTGCCCCCCAGGGCTGAGCCTTTCTTACCTCCTTTTGGGGACTCTCTAGAGCTGGTTGAAGCCCAAAGCATTCGAAGTAGATGTCAAGACTAACTGGCCACCACAGAGCAAAACCTCCCTTTTTGGAATTAGTCTTTCACATCTAGGTAAAACTGGAGAGAAATCAAATAGTAGATATGCAAAAGTTAACTTAGGGCTAGCAGAGGAGGAACTCATCTTATTTTTTGCAGTTGCTATGTAAGTTAAAATGAATAAAAACTTGGTTTCTCTGACCTGGAAATACTTTATCACAACTGTGACATAGACATTTGGCCAAGCTTAATTGGGAACTACAACTGAGTCCACAGGGCACAGCCCCTTTCCTGAGAGCTTATCTTTTGGCAGTGGGGAGTAAGGCAGGCTGAAGCAGTTTCATTCTTTGGGTCAGGCAAATAGAACATAAGAACTAGAGAACATAAACACTAGGCAGACTATTCTTTTTTAACCAGCTGTGTTCAGACACAATTCCCATCCAAACAATGTAGCCAACTTTGTGGTTTGTAGTTAGCTCACCTGTATACTCAGGAACACATTTTGTCACCCTCAGAAGAAAACTAGACCTGTAACAGTCGTTCCTTTGCACCAGACACCCCTCATCTGCTTTTTCTTTTGTACATTTCTTCTTTTAGGTGTTTAGATTGAATGGAATCTTATACTATGTGGTTCTTTGTGACTATTAAAATTTTTGTATTATTATTATTTTATTATTATCATCTGTGGTGATGTGTGTATGTATGACATGTGTGTGCAGGTGTGTGCATGCCATGGTGCATGTGTGGAAGTCAGACTGGTTCTCTCCTTCCACCTTTACAGGGGCAAAAGTGAAAGAACCCAGGTTGCAGGTTTGCATTTTAAGTGCCTTTGCCAATTAGCCATCTTACTGGCCTTTGACTGTCTTTTTTAGGTCACTGTAAGCCTCAGCCAAGCAGTGGATTGCATCAGGAGTTCATTCATTTTATTCCTTTAACACTCACTGCTGTGTGTACTAACCTGCGTATGTGGAGCTTAGAGGACAGCTCTGTGGAGCCGAGTCTTTCCTTCCACTGTGGTTGTTTCAAGGGTGGAATGCAGGTCATCAGGTTTGCCCATCAAGCCCTTTTCCTGCTGAGCCATCTCACTGGCCCCGCTCATTTTAATTATTGAATAATGTTCCATCCTGTGGCAATTCACATTATCTGTGTTTTGCTTGGTGGACTTTTGGGGTCGTTTCTTTTTCTACTTTATGCAAAATACACTGCTATAAACATTTTGTCTAGTAATTTTTGTGTGGATGCTGGTTTCTGTGTTTCTCTTGGCCATGTATCTAGAGTTGCCGGGTTGTATGGTGAGCCCTGCTTAGCTCTTTTAGGAACTGTTGAGCTGTTTTCCCAAGTGACCAACCCACTTGTATGCCAGTCATGTGCCTTCTGCACATCCTTGCCAACCTTTGTTTTTGTCTTGTTGGTTATTGTTCTCTGAGTGGGTGTCAGGGGGCATCTCATTGTGGTTTGATTTGCCTTTCTGTGGTGTCTAGTGACACCATGTACATCACATGGTGCTGCATGTCTTCCTGTGCTCACTGGGCATTTTTGTACCTGTTTTGAGAGGTGTCCTGGTAATTTGCCCATTTGAAAATTGGATTATTGATTGTTATTATTATTGAAGTGTAAGTCTAAGAGTTTGTTGCTGTTGTTTGAGACAGCATTTCTTGACTAGGCTGGTCTCCACATCCCTATTCATCTGAGGGTTGTCTTGAACTCCTGCTCTGTCTGCCTCTTCCTCCTAAGTGCTTGATTACCTCCTGCACTTCCATGCGCAGCTGAGTTCTCGATATATTGTAGTGGAGGTCCTTTAGTATAGAGATGTGGTTGGCAAACTTTTTTTTTCTTTAGTTTTGTATGGTCTTTCCTCTGTCTCATTCCTACCCCTGCCCATGTTGTTAAGGATCTAGGGATTTCCTCAGAGTTTCCTGAGCTCTTGCCACTATAGCCCCAGACCCCACCGTGAACCTTGTGCTTGGGGAGTTATTGCTGTCTTAGCAGTGTGAAGATTTTATTTGTGAATGTAGAATGTCTTTCTACTTATTTAAGTCCTTAACTCTTTTCAACTGTATTTTAGAGTTTTCATTATACAAATCTTGAATTTATTTTCAATTTATTCCTAATTTAAAATTTTTGATGCTATTTTAAGTGAAATTTTTGAAAAATTTCATTTTCATATTTCCATCGCTGGTGTATAGAAACACAATGAGTAAGTCTATATTCAAAAGTGTATTGTGTACACACATAGACTATATACGCACACACTACACATACATACACACATACACATTGTTTGATCTTTTTTTAGTGGGTCCTATAGGACTTTTCAATACACAAGGCGGAGCCATCTGCAAATAGAGAATTCAGACCTCCTTCCTTCCCAGTCTGCATGTCTGTATTAGTTTTTCTTGTCTGACTGCCCTGACCAGAATGTCCAGTGCAGAGCTGAATAGAATTTGAGCAGTAAACATCGTTGTGCCGATGTTGGAGGTTAAGCTGTCTAGTCCGTCACCATCAAGTATGATGTTAGCTTTAGTAGACTGAGAAAGTTCCTGTCTAGTCTCAGCATAGGTTTTACAGAACATTGTGGGATTTCTGTTAAATACTTTCCCAGAAATTATTTATTTCTTAAGCATGATGGCTTTTTTTCTTACTTTTTTCCTGCAGAAATTGACTTACATACCAAATGTGTGGTGGATGTTGAAGCAAACAGAGTTATTCTGAATCCTGTAAATACAAATCTTTCCAAAGGAGACGCCCGGTAAGTTATGAAGCAATACCATGTTCACTGAAATCGTTAGTGACAAATGAGGGTATTCCTAAAGACACATGCTGCCTACCAGGAGGCTGTCCCCAGGCTGAAGGTGAGTCAGGGGGTGTCAGGAATGCTGCAGCCAGCCAGGTAGGTGGGCGTTGGGAACTCAGAGCCATGCGGGCACTAAGGGGTGAAGTGATGAGGCAGGCTTCAACAGGTGGTGCTGGCTGATGGACCAGGCAGATGGGCAGCAGGAGAGGGCAGAAAGGGAGCCTGTGCACTGACTTATCCTGGTGGCTTTTACTTCAGCCATTCCAGGGGCTGCCTTTCCTACAGTCCTGAGAGGGTTGTTTCCTCTAAATACAGGAGGGCTGGAGACCATCTAACTTAATTACTGTGCTCTGTTAACTCTTTGAGGCACACCCTGACTGTCAGGCTGAGGATGGACATTTCAGTATCACTTGTGGATTTGGGTGAATGTGTGAACAAAAGAGAAAGACAGACAAAGTGAATTGGGAGGGAGTGATGAGATTATGTTTTTCTCAAAAAAAAAAAAAAAAGTGAAATTAATTAGATCAAATAAGCTGGGCTCAGATTATAGACACCGGGGGAAGTAGACAAGGATATTTACGTTATAGCCCTGGCTAGCCTTGAATTTACAGTTTTCTGCTGCCAGTCTCTTGAGTGCTGGAATTATAGGTGTATGACACCACACCTATCTCGGCTTGTAGTTTCTGTTAGGCAGTTTTTGATAATTATTAGGTGAATTAGGAAAAAATGGCAGTGTAGACAGCAAAGTAGGAAAGAAGGGTTTTATGGAGGACATCTGTATGGGGATGCTATTGTGTTGACCCTTGACTTAGATCAGGAGAGGGGGACATTCTGATCTGGTGCCCCATGCAAATATTGCGGATAATGTGGTTTTGGCACTTCATGGTGGTCCTTTGGCTTGAGTTCTAATGAGTGCTGAACTTGGGTTTAGAGATTCTGAATTGAATCCTTCCGTAGCTGTAACTGTATAGTCTCCTCCTCTTCCCTCGCTTAGGGCTTTGCTTTATAGTCAAAGCTATCCTGGAACTCAAAGAAATCTTCTTGCCTTAGCTTCCTGAGTGGTTAGATTACAGGTGTTAGCCATCATGCCTGGTCTGTAGCTAGTTATTTTTAACTTATTTGAGCCAAATCTCAATGATGCCATATTTACCTATCTCGTAGAATTGTTTTCCTTCAGAGATCAAATTAGTTTTTTTTTTTTTTTTTTGGTTTTTCGAGACAGGGTTTCTCTGTGTAGCCCTGGCTGTCCTGGAACTCACTCTGTAGACCAGGCTGGCCTCGAACTCAGAAATCCACCTGCCTCTGCCTCCCAAGTGCTGGGATTAAAGACGTGTGCCACCACTGCCCGGCCAGAGATCAAATTAGTGTTCTGTTATGTATTGTTACCTTACCAGTTACCTCTGAAGCACAGCAGCTTCAAATAGCAGTCATCAATTTCTGTAGTCCAGGAGACCAGTCGGCACAGTGGGATGGCTTGCTCTGATCCATGCTATGTGGGATCTGGCTAGAAGACTTGAACATAGGGGTTGGAATCATCTGGAAGTGCTCGGTCACCAGGCCTGGTAGTTCATATCCTCTGTTGAGTGGAGGTGTCTCTGAGGATATATGCAGGACAGCAGCTCATAATCTGGTGACCAGTTCTGAGATACACGTCACAAAGGAGACCAAGCCAGAAGGAAGCAAGTCTGCCTTATGTGTCCATTGTGTGGGTCATACAGGTCAGTTCTATCACATTTTTCTGCTCAAGGCTAGTATAAGGCTGTAAAGCCCATTAAGTTATGATGTATTTATTTATGATGTGTGTGGGTGTATGCGAGTGTGCATGCACACAGAGGTCAGACGTCAACAACCAGCAGAAGTCGGTTCTTTCCTTCTTCCATGTGGTTCCCAGGGATTGAACCCAGGTCACCAGGTTTGGTGGCAGATGCTCCTACCCAGTAGCATCTCTGGTTTAGAGAAGCATTCAGCTCTGAAGCCTTAGTTTGGAATGGGACAGGTAGATACAGCCACTGTCTTTTGGGGCAGTCTGTCAGATATGGGATGTAGCTGCCTGAGAAGGTGACTAAAAAATGGAGTGAGCACACAGAACTTAAAACAGCGTGTTCCTGTCCCTTGAGAGCTTTCAGTCTTGGAGGTTTGTGAAAGAAGCAGCACTTTCTGATTATATAGATTATTTTGGATGCTTCTTTTCTCTCAAATAGTAAGAATAGAAATAGGATATTTACTTACTATTAAATAGGATTACTTACTATTGTAAGAAGGATTAAATATGATTATACGTAATGGTTTTTAGGCAAGTAAAAGTTAAGAAACTTGACTTTTGAGATGGCATTCCTATATCACTATGTAGTCCAGGCTGCCCTTGAAAGTAATTAATGATCTTCCTGCCCCTTCTTTCAGAGTGCTGAGACTGTAGGCATATGCCATCACACCCAGCTTTGAAACATAGACTTTAAAATAACACTTTTTTAAAAAAGATTTATTTATTTTTATGTTTACGAGTACACTGTAGTTGTCTTCAGACACACCACAAGAGGGTATTCGATCCCATTACAGATGGTTGTGAGCCACCATGTGGTTGCTAGGAATTAAACTCAGGACCTCTGGAAGAGCAGTCAGTCCCTTAACCACTGAGCCATCTCTCCATCCCTAAATAACAGATTTTCTTTTCTTTTTTTTTTTTTTTCGAGACAGGGTTTCTCTGTGTAGCCCTAGCTGTCCTGGAACTCACTCTGTAGACCAGGCTGGCCTCGAACTCAGAAATCCACCTGCCTCTGCCTCCCAAGTGCTGGGATTAAAGGCGTGCGCCACCACTGCCCTGCTAAATAACAGATTTTCACTGAAGTATATACATGCACAGAAAAGTGCACAGCTTGGTGAGTTTTTATAAATTGGATATCCTTCTACAACTGGCATCATGTAAAGGAAAAAGCCAGTGTGTTGCTCATCTAATGAAAATGCTTGCTACTAAGCGTGGTGACCTGAAACCATGGTGGAAGGAGAGAACTAACTCCTGAAAGATGTTCCCTGACCTTCACCGGTGCAAGAACAGTAAATTAAGTAAAAATGAGAAAAAGAAACAGAACATTGCTAGTGTGCAAAAGACTACTTAGTGAGGCCTCACCCTCCCTCCCCTTCTTCCACAGGATCTCACGATTCCTCTCCTGGAACTTAATAGCTAGACCAGGCTGGCCTTGAACTTATAGTGATCCTCCTGCCTCTGCCTTCTGCTTGCTGGACATGTTCCACCACAGCTCGCTCTCTCTCTCTCTCTCTCTCTCTCTCTCTCTCTCTCTCTCTCTCTTTCTCCTTCCTTCCTTCCTTCTTTCCTTCCTTCCTTCTTTCCTTCCTTCCTTCCTTCCTTCCTTCCTTCCTTCCTTCCTTCCTTCTTTCCTTTCTTTCCCTGTTTTTTCTTTCTTTCTCTCTCTTTTGTAATATCAGGTTGAAAAGAAAAAAAATTTCGAATGTAGCAGTCAGTTGTATAAACTAACTTTATAAATTTGAAAAGAAATAGGAAATCATACGTTAAGAGATTAAAATTTAATTTTGAGTACAAAATTTCTTTCAAAATTTTTTTCTTAAAGATATGTTTTTATTTTCCTATGTGTGTCTGTGTCTGCTATATGTGTGCAAGTGGCTGTTGAGGCCAGAAGAGAGAGTCAGTCCCCTTGGAACTGGAGTTACAGGTGGCTGTGAACCACCCTGTGTAGGTGCTGGGAACTGAACTCTAGTCCTCTGGAAGAACAGCAATGCTGTTAACCACGAGCCATCTCTCTAGCCCTACCTTAAACTTTTACTAATGCGATTATTATCTTGCAGAGTGCAGAATAATGAATGACAACCTCATAGGATCTGTACTTAAAACTAGAAAACATGGAAGTGTTTGCATCAGTGTTCCCAACATGTGGGCGGCTGAGGCAGGCAAGAGGATTGCCAGCCTGGGCTACATAGTAAGTTTAGAGTCTAACCTGGGTTTCAAGTACGTTTTAAGTACACAGTGACCTCTCTAGAAATGTCAGCTGTTACTTTTAGTATTGCTATTATTTTTATACTGTATTCAAGTTGAAGTCCATGCTGTATTCAGTGAGCTATAATAGAACTTAATAAAGGTGATAAATACTTAAAAATCAAAATATATTTTGTTTAGTACTTAAGTATCTATGACTGTCAAGAAGTTACCTAGGATCTAGAAAATTTGTAGCCTTTTCAGGATCAGAAATTTAGAAATAAAGATTACTAGGGATGGACAGAGATTTCAGTGGGTCTTCTTGCTCCTGTAGAGGACCCGGGTTTGTTTCCAGCACTACATGATGAATCAGAGCTGCACACAGCTCAGGTCAGGGTTCACATCTTGGCACCACAGACTCCTTCATACACATGGTGGCACATGAACACACAAAGGTATACTCACATATAAATAAGAATAATAAATCTTTTTAAAAAAGTGTGTGTGTGTGTGTGTGTGTGTGTGTGTGTGTGTGTTTTGAGGACAACTCTGTGGTTTGGTTCTCTCCTTCCACCTTTATGGGGGGGGGGTCAGAGGATCAAATTCAGGTCATCAGGCTTCCCAACAAGTGCTTTTGCCCACTGAGTCATTTCACTGGCTTAGGGTCTGGAAGCTTTATTGAGTTTTCACATGTTGATTGGGCACTTAATGACTAATTTGCCTTCTCTTAACAAGACAGCTGCTCTGGGCAGGAGAGTGAGCTCAGTAAAGTGCTTGCCATGCACTGGTAAAGACCTGAATTCAGTCCTAAGAATTCATATAAAAAAGGTGGGGCTGATGTCACACATTGGCAATCCCAGCACTGGGGAGGCAGCGATGGGTGGATCTCTGGGGCTGGTCAAGCTCCAGGTCAGGTATAAGGTGGACAGTATCTTGGAAACAGCACCTGAGGTTGTCCTTTGGACTCTATAGGCACATGCTCACACATGTATATGTAGATATACACACAGGACAGGATTTTATGTTTGCAGTGCATGGGATGTTGATTCCTGTTAGCATCAACTGATTTGGGGAAGAAAGGTCAAGTCATTAGTCTTGAACAAAGGAATATTTTATCACATAAAGAAATGATTGCCTCTTATTTACCAACATTATAGGAAACAACATTATTTTATCTACTGTGTTCCCCTTTCTAATGTGATTACACAGAATACCCACTGGAGACAATTTATATATTTATTTTCCCATGTAGACTCGTTGTGCTTGTATTTTAGTTTAATCAAATATCTTTTTGAGATTATCTTCTTACCTAGAACCAATTGGACTTTCTAGACCCATCCTTGGGGCTTTCCAGATCTTCATCAGCAACATAATTACGAGTCATTAGAGGACTAATGAATGACTAATTCTTTACCTTGTGTAGATTTTTTTTTTAAACTAGTAACATTTTCAGTGTGTAATTTAACTTAGCATTTTAGATACCAAGTGTGTTGGTGCATACCTGTTACCATAGAACATGGGATTGCTGTGAGTCCAGCTAGGACAGCACAGGAAGATAGACTGTCTTAACAGTCTCCCTCCATATTTTGGAGCACTGCACTATAACTACTTAGGATAACATGATGTAGCATGCTCTGTTCTTAAACATCTGAAATAATCTTTAGTCATATTTAGTTTCTAGTGCCTGTGACCGTGGTAGGTAAGCAGGTTTCTAGGGCATCATTTGCCTTGAGGGTAGCTTCTCAAGGAAAATGGCAGGCTCTGCTTCATGTGTGATCACAGCTGATGCTCATCATACACAGGAACTGGCGTCATGTCTGAACAACTGCATTCTGAGAAAGTTCAACCCTCAGTTCCCAGAGTTGGTTTTGTACTTGGTTCTTCAATCAAGTGCTTTGTTCTTTCTGTTCCACTAGCTTAACACAAACAAGGAGTCTGTTCAGGGGTCGGGACCAACTCCAGAAACACTGTTGATAGTTTATCCAGGACGTTCTTACCTGGAAAAGGCTCTTTTTCTTTATCGACTGTGGTTTTATGATGGTGACAAACATAGCAACTAGTAGGGGCATTGTTGGTAAGGTGCCAGCATTGGGCGGCCTGGAGCCCACCCAGCCCAGGCTCAGACTCCTGATCCTTCTGCCTTAGTTCTGCCAGTTCTGGCTTTTCTATCAACATAGTTAAATGGTCAAAGTCTTAGCATTATCATGAAAATAATTTTGACCTTCAGACCCTCTGGAAAGCTGGGAGCTGCCCAGGAATCTTTAAGCCAGAAGGGACAACTTCTGCTTTAGGGATTTAGCAAAAATTTTTTGTTTGTTTTCTGTTATTTTGAGACAGGGTTTCTCTGTGTAGCCCTGGGGCTGTCCTGGAACTCACTCTGTAGACCAGTCTGACCTTGAACTCAGAGATCCACTTGCCTAGAGTGCTGGGATTAAAGGCGTATGCTACCAACCTCCTGTCCTGGGATTTAGCAGTTTTACAAACTCTTAAAAAACTAGTGGTTGCCTTTCATTTGCTTGTTTAATTTCTACTCTAATGTTTAGATTTTATTTGAATAGGGGATTGTGTTGCACAGATTCATATATTATGAATTAGTCTGCATTAGTCAGGTTCTCTAGAACAGAACTGATGCAGTTTGAAAGGGAGTTGGTCAGTTGGCTCACATGGCACACTGTAGGTGGTCCAACAGTGTCTGTCTTCATGCTGCTGTGGCCAAGAACTTGGAGCTGCTCAGCCTCCCTCCTCACACTGCTCTTTAGGGTGACACCCACATTTAGGCTGGAACTTCCCACTTCAAGTAACCTGTTAAGAAAATCCCTCAGTACTGGTGAGATGGCTCATTGGGTAAAAACACCTTCATCCAAACCTGATGAGTTCAGCCCCCAGGGCCTAAGTAGTGAAAGAACTCACCCCCACAAGGCGTCTTCTTACCTCCATACACATTGTGGTAGCTGAGTCCCATTTTTCCAATAAATACACTTTAAGAAAAAAAAAGAAAATCCTTTAAGGGTTTGCCTAATGGCTTATCTCTTCAGTTGGTTTCAGTTCTAGTCAAATTGGCAATCTAGCTTGGCAACCATCTCTCTCTCTCTCTCTCTCTCTCTCTCTCTCTCTCTCTCTCACACACACACACACACACACACACACACACACACACAGAGGTTTATACACAATATGTACTAATATATAATGCATATATTTAATCAATTGTTCCAGACATAGTTGTCTAAAATGTAACTTTTTACCCCCTCTGTTTTCTAGTGGTTTATACTCTGGAACAGTGAGTCTCTGAAGTCTGCTAGGCCAATAATGCCACTAGGCAGCCTTTTCCCGTTTCTCTGCTTTGCTGTTTCTTAGACTGGCATTCTGAGATATCCACAGTGTGAGAAATGTCCTGTGGTTCCATCTTGAGCATTTTAGAGATGTACATTTATATGTGAATGGACCCATGAGGCCCTGCAGTGAAGAACTCTGCCACAATGTTTAGTCTGTTATTTCCCAATTTATTGGAGCATGGCATGCTTTCTCTTCAGACACAGATAGTAACAGCTCACGGCACAGTGTTCCTTTGAGCAAAGTTTGAGGCCATTTATACTTCCCCTTTCTCAGTTCTCCAAAGTGACTGACATCTCCACTGTTTCAGCACAAGCCCCTAACCCTGCCTTTGTATCTCAGCTTAATTTGCAAACTCAGTTTATTTCACTGAAAAAAAAAATGCTATCTTATCCTTTCTCAGTATCCTCCAGTGTTTTTTCTTGTCTAGATTTTGTGCTATGATAAAGAGGACAGCACTGCTTTTGTTCGCTGTGTGTCCCTGTTATTAAGCATGACTCCTTCTTGAGCTCACCTTTCCTTCTGGGGCCCTCCCCCACAACCAGCTCCTCTGCTTGACCCACAGCTGAGTGTCCCACACTCAGTTCTTACAGTGATCACCGAGTCAGCCCAGACTCTGCAGGTGAAAGGCCGGTCCTTCACAAGGCTGCACAACACACTGGCCTAACTGGGTCCCCGGCTGGCTCCACTTTTCATGTGGGTATAGATCTGTAGCTTGCTCATCCCTTTCTGGTGTGATGATTCTGTTCACAGAATGCAGGAAAACAATCTATTTAACACTGCTCTTTTGGTGCTGGGAGTAGCTCAAGGGAAAATGTGTGCAGAGACTCTGGGTTCAATCTTTGGAGCTAGAGCATAAGGACACACTGTGCTACTATAAAGGGCACAAATCAGAAGGATCAGCCTGAAGACTCAGGACAAGGTCTGGGTGGAAATGGGGAACTTCTGTGCATGTCACATGCAGTCAGTGTGTGCCTTCATCCCAGCACACCTGTATATTCGCCAGCCAGGGAAGGTCCAGTGAGCGTCTGGGCCAGAGTGTGTAAACACTTTAATTTATTACCATTGTGTGTATGTGTACACACTGTGTGTGTGTGTGTGTGTGTGTGTGTGTGTGTGTGTGTGTGTGTATACACCTGAGTCATGGTGTGTATGGAAGTCAGAGAACAACTTTGAGGTGTCAGTTCTCTTATTCCAGCTTTATGTGGGTTCCAGGTATTGAACTCAGGTTGTCAGGTTTATGCAACAAGTGCTTTTACCTGTTGAGCCATCTTGCTGGCTCAATCCAGGTTTTTTAAAATCAGGGTTTTCAGTACAAAGGCATAGTTATTATCAAATGGTTGAACTGTCCCTAATCCTTGGCCTTTCATCAAAAGTGGAAAGGCTGGTATGTGACTAAAATCCCAACCTCTAGTTAAGAGGCTAATTCTCAAAGACATCCATCTGTAAGTGAATTGCCTACTGCATGATCTGTGACTGGCTTCTTTTCCTTAGGTGTTGTTTATCCCTGCGATAGCTTTGACTAGTACTTCTTTTTTAAAATGGATTCCATCTTGAATACCTGTTCAGCTGTTGATGGACATCAGGTTGTTTTCGGTTCTGTGGCTTTGTGACTAATGCTGCCTGTGTACATGGTTTATGTGGACATGTGTTTTCCTTTCTCGTGGGTGGGTCTCTAGGTGTGGAATTGCTGGGTAATCTGGAAACGCTGCTTAACCTTTCGGGAACTGCCGAAGCCCTTGCACCATTTCACGTTCTCAACAGTTCAGGAGGAGTGCTTTCTTTGGGTCACCATGGGGATAATGGTGGTACCGAGGCTAACTGGGGTGTGTGTGTCTTGCCCAAAGCTACAATGAAAAAGCAAAATAAAACATTGTGCTGTTCAAACAAAACAAGTTTGGCCGGCTTTGGCCCTTGGCTACCAATCTGGAGCCCAAGTTCTTGTAAACTGGAGCCCCGTTATGTTTGTGAAGTAGGACTTTTTGCAAAGGGTTTTAAAAGTTGAGTGAAATTTGAAGATTATAGCATGAGAAAGGGTCTAAAGAATGAAAGGTTTATTGTGTACCTGTCCTCTTGGTTCAACAAGTCCTCCTCTCTTTAAACTTGCCTGATTGGTCCCTCATCTACACCTTGGTTTCCAGAGTTTTTTTAATTTTTTTATTTTGTATCTTCACTTTCTATTTCTTTACTGTTTCACTGTGTGTGTTTGTAGATCATGTCCACAATATCAGGTGTACATGAATGCCTTTTTTTCCATGAAAAACCAGACTTGGAAAAGATCAGCCACCTTGTAAAAGCTAATGTCTGATTTTTAAAGGTAAAAGGGTTAAAAGGAGATAAGCATAATATTACCATCTACTTTAGAGAGGAAAGTGACACTTGGTATTATTTTATCAAATCCTGTTTATCTTCTTTTTTCTCTTAAAAGATTAAGAGTCCAGAAGCTTTCCCCTCCTGTGTCTTGTTGGCAGTGAATTGTTTTCATGTACCTCTGACTCTTTGAAGAGATTGCATCTCTAAGAGTGGCTACTTTAAGCATCAACCCCAAAACTTGAAATGGAAAGAGCCCCCTCATATCAGCCGTACTTCCCAGCTGCCTACCCAGTTACTCCAGTTTCTCATTTAGCTTTCTGCTTTCTGCTCCAGCTGTGCTGCGTGTGACTCTGTGAGTCTGTTTGTTAACACCGTGCTCGGTATGTTAAAGTGGAATTTCTTCTATGACTTTTCCTTTGTGACTCTTCCACACCAAGGGTAGGATCTTGAGAGTAGAACTTTTTGAGGTTGAAAGCATTTGGGGATTTAGATGTCACGATCTTGAGCCAGGTATGGTGGTGCACACCTGCAGTAGGATGAGGAGTTCAAGGACAGCCTTAGTTCCATGTTGACTCTGAGATAAACCTGGTAATTCATGAGACCAGCCTCAAAAATATTAACAGATAAACAGTTTCTCCACCCCAGCAATATTTTAAGATCTTGATTCAACTCAGACACTGATTTCTCTAGTGTCCTATGTGATGAACCGTTCTTACACATTGGTGCAGACTCCAACAAGGATGTCATGGGGTGTCTCAGCTCTTATAGTAGACATAGGGTACTGTCCCTATCCTCCTTGTTGAACTTAATAGAGAACAGTGTGGAGGTTAGGATTGCTGGTCTGTTGAGTGTGTCTGAGATATGGATCTCAGCCCCACTTAGTCAAGGCGCTAGAAGCCTCTTTGTGCCTTCTGATGTGCTAAGAGGCATCAATTTAGTCAAGCTCATTAGATAATTAATGAATGTCTAATGCAAGCAGAGTAAACCCAACCCCCTTTCACCCTGATCCTGGTGGGTGTGCAGACTGGAGCTTGTAAAACACACCAGGAAGTGAGGTGACCGTGTTTGTTTTCTCTTGGACAACATATTGGTTAGGGCTTATCCTGGTAATTCCTTTGAAACATATGAAGTAATTTTCCAACTAATATCTTATTAGTGGAAGGCATCATTAGGTCATATTAGATAATGACTTTTAAAAATTTCTCTGTTGCTAGATGGATGCTCATTTAAATGAAGATTTTAATTGAAGGGAGTCGTGCAAAATGTTAATTATGGCATGCACAATGGACATGCCTGTTCTTTCTGCTGTGAAATGACCCACATGAGGCTAACAGTTTCTGCCTGCATAGAAAGTGCTTCTCTGGAGACTTGTGCATGTCTGATTTGATTTCATAAGAGACTTTACCCCAGGAGCCTGTATACCCTAATTATGTGAGAGGGCTGGAGCATGATTTTGTGCTCAGTGGTTGTAGATGGCTCTGTACATCCTCCCATTTATGGAAGTACTGTGATGACTGATTGTGTAAATCATGTATGCTTGACCATGGTTATGAAAACGAGTCAGGGAAAATTGTAAAGAAAATATTTGGTCAAATGTAGCTCATTGTGTAGTTAATAGAAACAGATGATCAAATTGCAGTAAGTATAGATTTGGCCAAGTTTGACCAGTACAGTCTAGCAGGTTGCTAAACTGATCTGTTTGATAGCTTGTTAATAAGGTTGTCTGAATAAAGATTATGAAGGATGGCTGGCACAGAACCAGTATTTGACGTATGTATATACATTTATGTTTGAGACAGGGTGTCATGTAGGATTCAGTATGTAGCTGAGGAGAGCCTTGTACTTCTGATACTCCTGCATCTCTCTCTCTGTCTCTCTGTCTCTCTCTCTCTCTTTTTTTTTTTTTTTTTGGTTTTTTTGAGACAGAGTTTCTCTGTGTAGCCCTGGCAGTCCTGGAACTCACTTTGTAGACCAGGCTGGCCTCGAACTCAGAAATCCACCTGCCTCTGCCTCCGAAGTGCTGGGATTAAAGGCGTGCACCACCACTGCCCGGCCTGCATCTATCTCTTAAGTGCTAGGAACATAAGTATGTGCCTTAGGCTGGGCTTAGAATTTATATTTTATCATTGTCATTGATATATGAGTATTGTCCTGCTTATGCTTTTATGATTTTCATTGGTAATAGAAAGGAATAAACTTTAGAAAATGTTTCATGGATACTTATATTTGATAAAACAAGGAATCCACATTATGCCAGCAGATAGTAAGCCTAGAACAAGTAAGTTACAGTTGATGGGAATCTCCCTGAATTCTGAATTCAGTATCAAATTGTCAGTATATGATCTATTAGAGAAAATATCTTATAAATAAATTTGGGCAGTTTCTAAGCCCTGGCATTGGAGACCTTCCAAAAGAGATCTGCTTTGCTTTGTTCCTTTTTGGCATCTGTATCAATTACTTTTCTCGATGCTCTGATAGAAACAACTTAAGAGAGAATGGGCTTAATTCGGCTTACTGTTTGTGGGCACAGTCTGTTACGGCAGGGAAGGTGTGGGCAACATGGCTCTGCTGTGACAGGAGCATGAGGCAGCTCTTCCACTGTACCCTCATGAGGCAGAGAGAGGAATGCTGGTGCTCAGCTGGCTTCCTCTTTTTCCTTTTAATTCAGTCTCCCACAAAATTACAAGTCCAGCCACTGGAGATGAATCATCACAGCACAGCTCCCTTCTGAAGCTCTTTGTTCTGTCGAAGGCTCCAGAGTCACTGGACTATTGGACTACCCCTGATATAGTTATAAGACCAGGCAGTGGCACTTGTGAGGAAGTGTGGTATAGAAATGCAGCCAGTTCACAGCACATTGGGGAGGTTTCTGATCAGCTCAACATCTGTGCATCCAGTGTCACACTCATCATGCTAAGAGTCAGGACAATTTGTTAATCTTTAGTTGTGTTTATCCTGGTATCAATCATTGGACAACATGTCTAAGAAGAACAGACCCCAAATGACAAAGCTAGAAAGTGGAGAGGAATTGCACAACTCTTCCATGGATTTTTCAGATTCAAGAGTTGAAGTAGTTTGGCTTTATTTTGAGTGTTGGCTGGTTTCCTAGGAGAAGTTTCTTTTGCGAATTAGTACTTTAGAGGCTTGTAGTCCTTAACTTTTAAACACAGAGTTCTTTTAAAAAACATAGTATCTTGTGGTAAATTTTACCTTTATCAAACCTAATTTACATAAGCTTGTAGCAAAATCATTTGTCTTGTGGTACTAGGAATTGAACTCAGGGCCAAGACTGCCACTCTACCCTCAGCCCAGCTAAAAACTTAGAGGGTGAGGCATAGTCATGAAGAGTAAAAATGCATGTATTTTCATGTTCTGACCAATATATAAAGCCAGTAATGCTTCATCCTACCTTTAAGAACTGAAATGGAATTTATGTAAGGATCACAAAGGATGTAGAAGTTACATCTGTCATTTAATTTTAAGAATTTTGTTACGGAAAACTTGAAAGATAGTGTAAAAAAAAAACATTATCCATGGCTAACAATGTCCTGCCATCTCTTCCTCCCTTTCTTCATATATTGTTTTGAGGAAAATTCCATTTACTTAGCAACATTTGCATGCTGTTAAACATAATCATAATACTATAAATTTGCCTTAAAGTTAGTTAATAACAGCGAGTTTCACTAATCAGCTAGTCTGGAATTGAACTGCTGCAACAATCTCAGAACCTTGTGAGTATAGACATGATGCCCCAGATAGAGTGTTCACCTGACTGCATATGACAAGTTGCAGTCACAATGCAGGTACATTTAAAATTCCATGTGGTTTGTGGTTTGTAAGTTGGGTAGTTGATAGCTGCATGTTTGGACCCGAGTCTGCCCTCACAATGCCTGTTAGTTACCGTTGTTCTACCTGGACTTACTCTCAAGTCCCCTGTTTAATGCTGTCTCTAAAACAGTGGTTTGAAGGTCGGTCTGGAGTCTTTCTTTTTTGGTTTTTCGAGATAGAGTTTCTCTGTGTAGCCCTGGCAATCCTGGAACTCACTCTGTAGACCAGGCTGGCCTCGAACTCAGAAATCCACCTGCCTCTGCCTCCCAAGTGCTGGGATTAAAGGAGTGCACCACCACTGCCCGGCTGGTCTGGAGTCTTTCTAGAGAGTTTCCTTCCAATCTTTCATGATGTGAAGAGCCAGTGCACCCGTGCACTTTTTTACCTACTTAGTGTGCCAGTGTACTTTCCCAGGAGTGGACTTTCCTTGTTCACTAAGCATGTTCTTGGGGTGACAGTCTCATTATTGGAACCCTTTAGATGCCCACAGCACACAGCTTTGTTTTACAGTCATTCTGACCATCTCTGATTTCTGTGTGTGACACTGATTATGTTTTAAATTTACTGCTTCCCAGGGACCTAAAGTTAGGATTATAGTTACTGGATAAGGTCCCTGTTTCCTGAATGTGAAACACTGCTTATGGGGTATAGACTAGATGTTGCATGTGGTGTACTATGTATGTGCTGGACCCACCCGGAAGAGTGCTTGATTTAGCCTATAGCTTCAATATTTAAGGATTGGGAGACTTCATGCATAAACTCAAATTTGTTATATGTTTAAGCAGCCTGTGACCAGGCCTTGACCTCCTCAGGCCCAATTCCTTTGTTATTCTCAAGGCTCTTATATGCCTTGCCCTTTCTAGTCAGCAATGTAGATTCATTTAAAAAATATTTATTTTTATTTTACGTGTATGAGTGTTTTGTCTGCATGTATGTCTATGGACCATAAGTGGGTAGTGTGCCCTTAGAAGTCAGAAGATGCATCAGATTCTTTGGAACTGAAGTTACAGACAATTGTGAGCCACCATATGTGTTCTGAGAACTGAACTCTCATCCTTTATAGGAGCAGCAAATGCTTGTAACTACTGAACCATCTCTCCAGTCTCAAATCAAATCTGTTCTATTCTGTTCTATTTGTTTCCTCTCCCATCTTTTCTTTCCCCCTCTTGGTTTGTTTGTTTGAGGCAGGATCTCACTATGTAGTCCTTGCTGGCTTGGAACTCGATATGTAGATCAGGCTGGTCTTGAACTCACAAAGATCTGCCTGCTTCTGCCTCTGCCTCTTGAATACTGGAATTAAAAGTGTGTATTACTATAACAACCCAGCAGTACAGATTGTTTCTGGTTTCTGTGACAAAGATTATTCTTCCTGACTTTTGCCCTGGGCTTTGGGACTCATTGACCCCACCCCTATTTTTTTCGTCTTTTTAATTTTTTTTTTTTTTTTTTTTTTTTGGTAAATACACAGAATTACGGAATCTTAGCACTCAAGAACTAAGGCTGGAAGGTGAGGATTTCAAGGTGAGGATGGGTGAGACAAAGAGTTTGAGGCCTGCCTGCGATACATTGTGGGACGCCTCCCCTCAAAAGTACCATACTTTTCTTTATAACTAATGCCATTTAAAAGGGCATTTCTAGGTTGCTGCAGATCTTATTCAGTCTGTGATAATTCCTTTATTTAACTTATTTATTTAGTGTGTGTTTTGTGTGTGCATTTGGAGGCCAGAGGCTAATCCTAAGTATCTTCTATTTTTAGAAGTTGTTGACCTTTGTGTGTGTGTGTATGTGTGTGTGTGTGAGTGAGACAGGCTTTTACTGAGTAGGCTAGGCTGGCTGGCCAGTGAGCAGCTGGGATCCACCTGTCTGCCTACCTAGTGTGGGGATTTCAAATATATTTACTGCAGGTCTTTGGGCAAGGATTCCCTGCTCTTGAGCCTGTCAGCTCTTGCTCACAGAGAGGTGTATGAGGTCAGAAAAACTGAGAGGGGATTTTGGCGTGATATGAGATTTCTTTTTTTTTAAAAGGGGATTTTGAATGAGATTCAGCTGCTGCAGAGTAAGGGAATCACATGGGTGATATGAAGTCCTCTCTTTCAGTATTATAAAGAAGACAGAAAAGGGAGAAACTGAGCACACTCTGATCCCGGAAAACCAATATTCTGCTGTTGTCAAGATGGACTGATTGGATTATAAATATATCAGAAAGAGTAATTTAACAAAACATTAAAAGCATTTCCAAGTTGAAAGACAGATCACTGTAGAATTTTGAATGTCATCAGAATATGGTCACTGTATACATGTTTGGTACTATTTATGATAACTATTCTAATTTCTTTAATTTTAACTTTTTATTTCACGTGTATGGATTTTGGCCTGCATATGTGTCACTGTACCTTGTATATCCTGGTGCCCCAGGAGGGCAGACGAGGGCATTTGGAGCCTGTGGAACTAGAGTTACAGAGAGTTATGAGTGAGCCACCATGTGGTGCTGCAGGCAGCTGAACCCAGGGCCTCTGTAGGAGCAGGAACAGGAGCAGCCAGTGTTCTTAACTGCTGAACTAGTTTTACAGTTCCATCCTTTTGTTTGATTTTTCTTCCCCCTGAGACAGGGATTCTCTGTGTAGCCCTGACTGTCCTGGAATTTGCTCTGTAGACCAGGCTGGCCTCCAACTCTGTGATTCACATGCCTCTGTTCCCAAGTGCTGGGACTAAAGGGATACGCCACCACTGACTGGTTCTAATTTTATTTTTTTAAGAGCAGATTTTATTTTATTTTGTGGTGCTGGGTCTATCACTAAGCTTTTCTCAGCCTTCAGTGTTGTCTAGGAAGACCCTTCTGGCTGGAAACCCCCACTCTGAGTACAAGATGTAGTGGCTGAACCTGTGTGCCATTCATCATCATTTTTGTGGAGCAGGGTCCCGGGCCAGGGACATATTTCAGTGCTGAATAGGACTTTGGGCCTTGCCATTTCTAGAAGCCTCACATGCATCTTCAGATTCACTTGTATCAGACACCATGATGCTGCTTCAAATCCTCTGCCTCACCTCTCCTGGAGTCTTTGATCACCTTTCAGCCCTGGCTGGTGCCAACTCAGCCTGAACTCTAACCGGACTCACTGAGACACAGTCACATACTTTCTTGTGCCTCTCTCCCTCTCCTCCTGCTATGCTCAGCTTGGCTTGCAGAGGATTCAGTTTGAGGTAGCCTGTCTGTGTGCCCTGTTTGTGTGCCAGGTCTTCTGCTTATGCCTCACGAACCGTTGGTTTAGCTTCCTGTGTACCCTTGGCCTCCTAGGACTTGGTACTGATCATTATAGAGAACCAACTTTATAGGAAGAGGTTGAGCCTGTTCTTCCTAGAGTGGTTTATTAACCCCCAAAGCACTGGGAAGACAAGGATTGAGGTGGTGCTGCTAGAGTTAGTCATCCTCTTAGCTGTGGGCTGGAAAGAGACAGTGTCAATTGGAAAGAGTAAGGCTAAGACTCTGGGCCTCGATACCATCTGAGTAAATCTGGAAGCTCATATCACCTCCTAGAGCTTCAGTTGCTTTCTCTGTGAGGTGGAGGTGGCGGCACTATATTACATCACATGGACACTGTAGTGGGCATGGCCAGCTCTTTATGTAAGCACCTGGCTCATGATAATACTTAGTAAACGATAATTGCTATTGTGTCCTGGTAGACTTATTCTAATAATTTGTTAGACTATGTTGTATTTTAAGAGACCTTTTTTTCGAACATGGGCAGTGAATAAGAATTTGTTGATTGGGTTGAACATGTAGTAGCTACATCAGGTTTTTTTTCATTGACAGTATCACAAATGAGTTAAATGTGTGTATTAATCTTCAGATGACAGGATTTGGGACTTCTCTGAAGAACATCAACTGGCATAATGTTGCTTAGAATTGGTTACAGTTGTACAAAGATCTGTCATTTTCAGACTAAAAGGACTAGATTAGCAGGCTTCGGAGCTGTCAGGAGTCTAATAGATAGGCAGTTCACAGTCCTTGGAAATGTTAAGTGATGAATAAAGAATGTAAGTTTTGGATTTTCCATTAATGACAAGCAGCATTTATTTATAGCTATTATTACTAGTCTTGGCTTTTTGAGACAGGGCATTCCTTAGAATCCTGCTGCCTTAGCGCCCTGAGTGCTAGGACTATAGATATGTGTCTCCACTCATGGCCTATGTTGTTGATTGACACCTAATTTTTATGATCTTGGCAAGGTGCCTGACAAGGAAAAGGTAAATATGACTTGCTTTAAAATTAGAGAGAGAGAAAGAAGAGAAATCATATTCTGGAGTCAGAGAAACACATCAACAGCTAAGAGTATTGTCTTCAATAATGTACTCAGTAACAGTTTAGCTTGCTATTGCTAGCACAGTAGGATGTTGTAGACTCATCTAAGCCATGTGATCATTTATAATGAGATATTATAGTAGCTTTCCATGATTAGACTTAGGCAAAAGGGCATGGTCCATCTCCCTCCCAACCACACCACCAGGAGGTAGGTTGCAATATAACCTTGCTGAGTCCTGCACCATGCTTATTAGCAGACAGCCACAACATTAGTCATGCACTGCTGTTGCTAGGGGCCAGTGAGGTCACAGCTCTCAGATAAGCACCTGACTGGAAAGTTTCCACTGGAGACACATGTAGCAGGTATTCTGACCAGATCAGAATTCAGGTAGGGCCCCACCCAAGAGCATGGCTCCCAAGGGAGCAGGATAGGAGGCAGGCTTCTCCTTGTGAGTTGCCCTCCCAGAAAAGAGGTATCTGTATCTAGTTTTGGTTGATCTATGCTTAATGCTGTACATTTTCTCAATGAAAAGTTATTTCTAGTATTTGCTATAACCCTTTTAATGCTGATCAGAAAAAGAGATAACTGGGACCATGCAAAAACCGCTTCCAGAGCAGAAATCATAACTCCCATTTTTTTTTTTTTTTTGGTCCAGGAACCCTTTTGGCTGATAAAGCCTGCGGACCCCTCCTTAAAATGCATGATTATAAAGGAGACCGGATATGTGCTGAAGTATAATTATCAGAAATGTTTTTAGAAATGTATGGGGCTGAAGAGATGGCTCAGTGATTAAGAGCACTGACTGCTCTTCCAGAGGTTCTGAGTTCAATTCCCAGCAACCACATGATGACTCACAACCATCTGTAATGGGATCTGATGCCCTCTTCTGGTGTGTCTGAAGACAGCTACAGTGTACTCATATACATAAAATAAATAAATCTAAAAAAAAAAAAAGAAAAAAAGAGATGTGTAATAGTAGTGATATGCACTTACTACTGTGCTAACCAGTGTTGGGGATAATTATTTAGACTTTGAAATTGTGTTAGGTATATATGATTTTTAAAGATATTTGCAACAGGGCTGAGAGATGTTTCAGTTGTTGAAAGCACATACTGGCTTGAGTTCAGTTCCTAGAACACATCCCTGTCAGGCAAGATTCGCAACCCTTGTAACTCCAGCTCTTGGGGGATCAGATGTCCTCTTCTGCTTCTGCGGCACTGTACTTAAGTGTGTTTGCATAGGTGCACCCCAAAAACAAACAAATAAACATTTGCAACAATTAGAATGTGATAGGGAAGCAGGTGAGTTTGTTGGTAATAAGAGTCTCAGGGTCTGCTTAAATTACAGATCATTGCTACATCAGTAATTGAAGAGTACACCAGTTTCTATGCTAAGGCCTTGAGAAGTGGCAGTGTAACTCTGCTCATCTGGCTTCACAGAGCCTCTCCTTCAGTCTCTGTGGTTAAGAACCCCTGCTCTAGAGTAGGCCTCCTTGGTTGGGATTTTGGATCACATGCCAGCCATTGTCTCTGGGTTGATCAAATGGATGACTGTGTTCCCATTACTTGGTATTCGATGAGGGTGCTGTGCTTAGGGTTCAGAGGTCAAGGTCTTTAGAATATATGACTTTGGGGTAGGAGGAGAGAAGCCCGAGAATGGGCCCCATGTGAGTAGTACAAAGTCAGAAGCATGGTTGGCTATGAGCATTTCCCATGTATTGACTTTTCTAATCTCCATGATTATTTGTCTTTTGCAGATGAGAAACAGGCATGGAAAGATTAAGTAACTTGCCCAAAGTCAAAACTAGACCTGTCTGGCTCTGTGATTCCAGACTACTCACTCAGCACAAGAGCACCCTGATGGCACTGTGGAGGACAGTTAGTAGTGCGCAACTATAGATAGGACATCAGGTCAGGGCTGCTAACATGATACTGGCCAGAGATGGAAAGGCTCTCTGAATGCCAAGCCTTAAGAATAGGTGAAGGATTTTCCAGCCCAGAAATCTATACATCTCAGTTTTCAACTTAGACAAATTTCATGTAATAAATAAACTCTGGTGTTTCTGAGTAGATTTTTTTCTAGAAATTTCTTTTTTTTTTTGGTCTTTTTCGAGACAGGGTTTCTCTGTGTAGCCCTGGCTGTCCTGGAACTCACTCTGTAGACCAGGCTGGCCTCGAACTCAGAAATCCACTTGCCTCTGCCTCCCAAGTGCTGGGATTAAAGGCATTTTTTTTTGCAATTTCAATTCTCTTTGTGCCTGTTTTCATCTGTTTCTGTTATGACTTCCTCCCTGACCAAAGAATGTTTTTTGAGGGTTAGGATTTTATTATCCTCTCCAGCTAGTGTTCATGCTTACACCACCATAGTTACCTGATTAGATGGGGACTCTGGTGTATTTCCTAAATGTTCAATCTGGTGACTCAGTCATGGTCATAAGATGCTTGTATAGCATGAAGCAAAGGAGCCTTTTGAAATCTGGTTTATTTTCTGGCCTTGTGCATGAGAATGCATGATAATGTAAGGTGGGAGGGCTCTGTGAGGTCAGGTGTGCACTACAATGCAGACAACATCCCCAGCTGCATTGCATTGACTCCACTCCCCACTCCCATGTAAATGCAGCATGCCCTGACTTCCCTGTCTAGGAAAAGAGGCTCTTGGCCGCACAGTGAACTGATAGTGAATGACAGATCAGATTAGTATGGCCAATTCTGACTAGACATTTTGGGGAGTGTTTCCCAACCTCCTCCCACAGTTGTGAACTATGACAGGTGAAAGTCTAAGCTGAGTAGGCATAAGAGTAACCTGAACTTCAGGGGCCTCTGTGGGTAAGTGACCTGAAGCTTTTCATGCCATATGCTTATATGAATCTTAGTGCTTACAGCCACTTAGTAACACATACTTAACCCGCCTTTCATGGTAGGCTTGGTTAGCTAGTTCCTGGTCCCAAGTGCTGATTGGCTGAGATCAGATTTAGCCTCAACCCTTGTGACATTATGGGCATTCATGAATTGCACAGAAATGTCTTAGAAGCCCATGCTAACCTTTTTCCATATTCTAACCTACACAGCCTGTGTGAAATGCTCTTATCTCAGACTATGGTTTATGATCAGAATGTTTAGTTGGCTTCTTGTCATTTGCTGTAAGGCAGTGATGATTTTCAGGTTGGTAAAGAGCAAATATTATTCACTCTCATGGTCTCTCAAAGATGTTATGTTGTGCTAGGAAGCATTTGTAAACCCAAAGACCACCAAGGAGCTGTTTCTGATGTAATTGCATTAAGGTTTCTTTATTATAAGTTTGGGCTTGGGCTCTCCTCTAATCCAACATTGACACAGCAGGACAGGAAGATGGAGCAACCCTGAACCCTCAGTAGGACAAGGTTTTATAGGAAATGGGAGCAAGTGAGGGGGTGTCTAGCCTGGCAAGCATTTAATAGAATAACTATTGTAAGTCAACAGGTGGGTGTTCTGAAGTAAAACCATGAACAGTCAAACAGTCTGAAAGTACATCTAAAACAATCAGACTAATCTTTGATTGGCTGTTGTTAGGAGGTAACTAGGGAGTAATTTTGGCATAAGGGCCAAGGACAAGCAAGTCATGGGGTCCTTTCTGGTACTTGGGTATAGCTTGGGTTTATCTGTAGGTCAATTTTTTTTTTTTTTTTTTAAAAAGATGGAGGCCGGTCCCAAGATGGAGTAAGTTTGACCGCTCAGTTCCTTTCTGCATTCCCATGTTTTACTTCCCTATTTGAAATTTTCCTTTCATCTTACAGACCAGTAGTAGGATTCAACAGTGGCTTAAAAAAAAGATTTATTTATTTTATATCTATGAGTACATTATCACTGTCTTCAGATACACCAGAAGAGAGCATCAGATTTCATTACAGATGGTAGTAACCACCATGTGGTTACTAGGAATTGAACTCAGGACCAATGGAAGAGCAGCAGCCAGTGCTCTTAACTGCTGAGCCATCTCTTCAACCCTCAACAGTGGCTTTTTAATAAAACATGTATTCATTTTTATTTTATGTGTATGAATGTTTTGCCTACATTTATTGGAATATCCACTCTGTATACCTGGCACCTAAGGAGGTTAGAGGAGGGTGTTTTCTGGTTTCTTAGGAGACTCAGTTGTGTCGTGTGATGTTTTTCTGGAAATTGTCTTATGAGTGGGAGGATGTTTTGCTGAGAACAGGCGTGTGTTTTTCTGGAGGCAACCTGGAAAAAAGGCATTGACGTTTTCCTGGAGCAGACGCTTGAGAGAACATGTGATGTTTGGGAAGGGTATGAATGTAACCCAACAGTGGACAATGCCGTGTGGCATTGGTTCGCCTTGCCTTCTTTGCTGGTCATCAAATGTTGTGATTTTGCGGCGAGAGGCGTGCCAGAGAACTTCTGGTGGTGTTCCAGCGGATCTTTGCTGCTTCCTCGGGCTTGGGTCAATTGGCAGAGCTTCGAGGTTTCTTCTGGATTGAACTGCTGTTGTTGATTTGTGAATGGTGTTTGCAGGTGTATCTAGCTAAGGCTGCTGATTTGTGTGAACTGAACTGTTGATATCCTGACAACAGAGATCCCCAGGGAACTATTTTTAAACAGGTCCATGTCCTCATTTGCCCTATTGACCTTTCCTTTCTACTACCTCTGGTGGGTGGTGGGCTAGAAGGGAGATTGGAGCATTTGAGTACACTTACTGGAATAGGTTTTGAAAAATATAAGCCTTATTGTGTCAGATCTCCTGGGACTGGAGTTACAGGTTGTAAAGCTGCCATGTGGGTGCTGGGCACCAAATCCAAATCCTCTGTAAGAGCTGACAGTGCTCTCAACTACTGAGCCATCTGACCAGCTCCTCATCAGTAGTTTCCTAATAAGTAGCTTCTGCTTAACTTTATTTATTTTGATACAGTCTCATGTAGACCAGGATACCTCTACCTCGTAGCAGAGACTAGCTTAAAGGCCTCTTGCCTTCATTTTCCAAATGCTGAGATTATAGATCAATATCACCATGCTTAGCTCCTAGTCTCCGATTTCAATAAACATTCATCAAATAACTCAGACTTGGCAGACTTTGGGCCGGTGGTTGCCAAGGATATCAGATGAAGGAGCTGATGCAGCAGTGGCTGGCAGCAGGGTCACCTGTAGTTAGTTGCTGAGTGTAGTGCACATTGTAAAGGATTAGGGAGCTCTGCAAAATGTGTATTTTCTTTTCTTTTTAAAGATTTATTTTTATGTGTTTGTGTGCATATGCATGCATATGTGCAGGTACTTGTGGAGGCCTGAGGAAGGCACTGGATCCCTTGGAACTAGAGTTACATGATTAAGTGCGAACCACTGTGTAGGTGCTGGGAACCAAACTGGAGCCTTGTACATAAGGAGCAAAGACTTTTAACCATTGAGCTACCACTCCAGCCCCTAATTATATAATTTTAAAAGATTTATTTGTGTGTGTACGTGTGTATGTGCATATGCAGGTGACCATTGAGGTCAGAAAGGTGGAATTGGATCCCTTGCAGCTGGTGTTTTAAGTGTTTGTGAGAGGCCAGACATTGGCACTGGGATCCACTATTTTTTTTATAGGTCAGTTAGCATTCTTAACTGCTGAGCCATTTCTCTAGTCTCCTTGTTACTGGAGCAAGAGGTAGACAGGATTCAGACCCAGGCTTTTAAATTCTGAAGCCCAGTCTTGGCCTCTGTGACTACCCGGTGTCACAGTTATATGTTGATGAAGTTATGGGAGAAGTGGCTTTGGTTGTGCTTTCCATGGAGGTTTACTCTTCAATCCCTTGTCCCTGCTGAATGAATGGATGATAGGAAGTATTGGGCTTGGAACTACTGTGCTGTCGCTGTAGGGAGCAGACTCCCAGGTGGACTGCTTTGAGTGCTTACCCGGGGTATCTAGGCAGCAGTTCTCCTTGGAGAGTTACTTATCTGTGTGTTTGCCAGGGTCATTTCATTGCTCTGTGCACTTGGGGTTCTTTAAGGCCATCATGGAAGAGTGAACATAGGTTGGTAAACAGGGCTACAGAAGGAGAAAGGACTGGGCTCCCTCAATAAGATTGAACTAAGAGCTGTGGAAACCTCAGCTCTGCCTCATGCATGCATGTCTTCACAGCTCTCTGTTGAGCCTGCTTTCTTTTGCTGCACATTCTATTTAAAGATGAGAAAAAACAGTAAGGGGGAAAAATCCGAAATCCAAACCAGGTCATTTTAAATGAACACTTTCTTCTCCACTTTCTTAAACTATGTTTGTCTTTAATTTGTTTTCCCACATCTTGTGGCATGGCGAGGGGACCGGATGGTAAGAGGAAGTGGGGTGTTGGGAGAGGACTGACTTCAAATGTTAAAGTGGAAAGAACATAGTTTCAAGTGGTACTCTTGGGTCTGAATCCAACATTGTTGATGAATGAGTTATTGACTCTTTGATCTTTCTGCCTTAGTACTATGAGACAGCTCAAGGCCAATTTTGTAGGTTTTGAGAAGTAAAAATTGGCAGGCATTTGACATGTAGCAGTGCCAAAAAGAGCTCTCAATGTATGTATGTATGTATGTATGTATGTATGTAGATGCTGGGAATCAAACCCAGGCCCTCTGCATACTAGACAGATGTTATACCACTGACCTGTATCACCAGTTTGGGTTATGTTTTTCCTCCTTCTCCTCGAAGCTTCTTCTTTTTCCTTCTCCTTTTTTCTTTTTTTTTCCAAGACAGGGTTTCTCTGTGTAGCCCTGGCTGTCCTGGAACTTAACTCTGTAGACCAAGCTGGCCTCCAACTTAGAGATCTGCCTGCCTTTGTTTCATGAATGCTAGGATTAAAGGTTTGTGTTACCACTACCTGGCAGTTTCTATTATTATTAATAAATTAAAAAAAATAGATACCTAGACTAAGTTAAACAGTGCCTCAGATACATCTTCCTTTGTCACTGTTATGAAAGGAGAATGGTAGCAGGCCAACCTGATATAACCCTGGCTGTCCTGGTTGTGACCACCATCAAGCTGACTAGGTGACCCTGGCACTCACTGAAAATCTTGTTTGATAAACAGAGTGATTAAGAGAGTCAGTTGAACATTTACGGCCAGCTGCTGATTCCCAGTCCATTTCTTAATTGGTACTTGATATATTAATAGCTTTCTTTTTTGAGAAGTTCAGGTATGTTGTGTGCCTGCAGCCATCTAAATGTAGCTTAGCATAGAAGTCCTTGCTTTTGCCATGACATGAAGAGACACTTCTGTCTTGATACTGCCAGAGATGTGCTTTGTGATAAAGTGTGCTGCCCAAGCTTGGGGTTGTCTGCTTCTTTCTTTGGTCTCTTGGCATTGTCTGCTTTTGGCGACAAGTTCTTACACACCAGTGTATTCTGAAATAGGAGTACCGATTATGGAGTTTTCTGTTTGTTTGCATATAATGCCAGCATACGAATGCTTAAAAGCAATTTTCAAACTCCTATATTCAGCAGTGTATATGCTGGGTACACTTTAGGTTTACATTTTTTTTTAAACTTTATTTTTATTTGATGTGTATGGGAGATTTGTCTGCATGTTTGTCTGTGTATCAAGTATATGCAGTGCTCACTGAGGCCAGAAGAGGGTGTTGAAGCCCCTGAAATTGGATTTATAGACAGTTATGAGTGATCATATAGATGCTGGGAATCAAACCCAGCTCCTGAAAGAGCAGCCAGTCCTCTTAACCATTGAGCCATCTTTCTAGAGCCACTGATTAGTTTTAAAATAAGAATTCATGAGGTTGGAAGATGGCTGAGCAGTTAAGACCCAAGTTTTGCTTTTGCAGAGGACCCAAGTTTGGCTTCTAACATCCACATTGGGCAGCTAACAAACACATGCAATTTCTGTTCCAAGGGGGATCCAGTGAGGCCTCTTCTGGCCTCTGCAGGTGTCCACATTCTTGTGCACATACATAAATATAGACACGTGTGTGTGTGTAACACCAGCTAATTTTAAAAGTGCCTTGACTACCTCAAAGGCTGGGCACTCCTGAATCTTCCCCTGCTACCCCAGGCCCAATCGGGGAAGTGACCAGTGGCCACCCACCTGAATTCTCACACGGCTGGTTGGCTTTATTTCCTGCAGCTCCCGTGTCCCGTCCTTCCTCCCTGAGTCATGGCAATTCTCCTCTGTTCCTCTGTGCATCCTAGCCCATGCAACTCTTAAGGGTCCTGCCCTGTGCCCAGCCATTGGCCATTGGCATTGTTATTGATGAATCAAAAACCAGTTGGAGACAAGGACCTTTAGCATTTGGACATGCAGATTCCCAATTGAATCAAAGAATTAAACCAATTTCCAATATCTAGTTCTTTCCATAGTGCTTGATGCTGTACATATACCTTCCACTTTCAGTAATCAGGACTAACTTGTTATGTGACAGAGGCTCTCTTTGAACTTTCTGTTATTGTTGTTTTTTCGAGACAGGGTTTCTCTGTGTAGCCCTGGCTGTCCTGGAACTCTGTACAACAGTCTGGCCTCGAACTCAGATTCACCTGCTCTGCCTCCCTAGTGCTGAAACTAAAGTCATGTGCCACCACTGCATGGTGAATTTTTTTTTTAATTATCATATTTTTATTTACTTTGTGTGTGCGTGTCTAGGCATGAATGTGCCAAGGTCAGGGACTAACTTGCAGGAGTTGGTTCTCATGTTCTACAGTGTGAGTCCCAGGCATTGAACTCCGGTCATCAGGCTTGGCAGCAAGTGCCTTAACCCACTGAGCCATCTTGCTGCCCAGACCTTGAATTCTTGATCATCTTGCCTCTTTCTGCAGTGCTGGGATTACACAACTTCCTTCTTAACTCTCAGTAACTCTTTTCTTGCCCACTTTTTCTTCTCATGTTCATTCCTTTTCAGTCTGTTTTGAACATATCTTATGATAGAGACATACATTTACAACTTACTATTACTCTGTTGATACCTACCATTCATATTTGGGTTTTGGTAGCTTCGTTTTTTAAATCTAAAATGTAGCTGACCAGCTTCTGATTTCTAAATGAAGATCACCCACAGGAGCATAGAGGCCATCTCTTTGGGGAGTGCTATAACAGGGTGCTCAGAGTTGGGGCTGTTAGCACTGGGAAATTGGAAGCAAGCTAACTAGAAGTGGGGTGTAGACATGGTTTTCTTTTGTTGATATTAAGTAGTAAATGGAGCAAAATTAAGGGAAGCTGGCTGTCCTTTACCAAGGCCTGGCTATTCTGGGCAGATTGGTGCAGAGGTTCAGGGTCAGAGTTTTTATCAGCTGTGTTCTGTCTTATCTTTAGTCTTTCTAGCCAGACACAGGCCAGGACAGAACTCTTTTTATTTATTTTATATTTTATTTTTTTTAACCAAAACAATCACTTTATTTTTATGGAATGATGTTCAAGTAATTAATATAAATGTCAAAGAATTTTTTTAAAACTTAATCATGTTTTAAGTAAGCATTTCAGTTTTGAAACAATTTTACTATGGTTATTTTATTTGGATTCAAACAGTTCCACCTCTGATTAATAAATTCATAATTTAAATACATATAACTCATGATTTTAAGTATGTCTTGAGGACAGAACTCTTAATGAGCACTGTACCCTAATCTGCTTCAGGTTGCAGATGCTAGTCTGAGAGTTTGGAAGCTAAAACTCTACTGCTTCCTTCCTCTGACAAAACAAAGGCCACGATCCATGTGACCGAGGCGAGTATTTGCTGAATGAATGACAGTGAGGAGGAAATAGAGCCCGTGGGCTTGAGAGGCTTAACAGAGGTGGGAACCGTGCTTGCAACCTTCACTGAATTGAGTAATGGGTTTTCCTGGGAGTCATGAAGTTGGCCACACTTGGAAGTTGAATCTTCAGTTCAACTCAAGGAAGCTAAGGAGACTCCTGTTAAATAGTAGATTTGGGGGAGTGATTATAGAAATGAGCAAAAGGAAATCTATTTTCTGAGGCAGGACCTTGTGAATGCAGTAGCTGTGGCTGCTGTGGGGAATATTGGCTAGATTTTCGCAGCATCGAGAATTTTGAAACCTCAATTTCCCAATGTGAAACCTTTTAATTTTCCACTTGGGGTTGGTACTCTGAGGGTTTGACACAGTGCATTGAGGGATATGTTGGAGATTGAGGTGCAGGATGAACTAGTTGATTTGGAGGGTTAGTTAATGTCACTTGGTGACTTTTTTTTCCTGGAGAGTTTAGTTCAGTGGTCCACTAAGGAGGAAATTGCAGACCCAGACTCTGGAACATCAGAGAACTTAGAACTAAAAGTCACAAGTTTCCTCAACTAGTCCAAAAAGTTGCAGGAATCTCTGTACATAAACCTTTGTCATTTGAGTCTGTAGTTACTCAGGTGAGTGTGCATCACTCATTATATGCTTTACAAGAAGGCACTGGAAGTAGATCAGTATTCTCTGGCTGAATTTAAACCTTCTTATAATGAAGGCAGACTGGCTATTTAAAACAATATTTTATTTTATGTATGTGTTGTGAATATATATGCACCTATGTGTCTCTGAAGGCCAGAGGAGGCCATTCACATCCCTTGGAGCTGGAGTTGCAGCAGCAGTTTGTGATCCACCTGATGTGGGTACTGGGATCTGCATTTCTGTCTTCATGAGTGAGCAGTAAGTGCGCTTGAGCCAACCCTCCAGCCGCAGGCAGTGAATTTATACTCCTGCTGGTATGCGTGGTTGATTGACAGAGGAGAGAAATCAGGTGGTTTGTTAGTGATCAGTTGAGTTAATTCATGATTGAATGGATGACAGTTTGAAATCATGGAGTTTATAGATCAAGTTTCCCTTATGCCCAAAGCCTTACACATTACAAAGCACACCTAGCTGTCCCATAGTCATAGTCTAGGCTGTTCTCTGCTCTCAGCCAGTGTGGTTTGTGTAGGTACAAGATTGTAGTTGAAGAAGGTTGTTGAACACTTTTCTTGATTTAGAGATGTTTTATCAAAGGACTGTGTGTCAGAGATGGTGGCCTGAGTTTTTTTTAAAGCAGTTGGAGCTAGGAGGAGTTTGCCTACTCCTCTCAAACAGAGCCCCTCCCCTTGCTTGTGTGTTTGTTTTTAGGATTCTTCTCCTTTGTTTCCTGGGATACCTGGTACATTCACCCCTGACCCTTTTAACTTTTTCATTTTATTTTAAATTCTATGGATATATATATATATTTTTTATGTCTTCATATTGTGTCCTTCATTTTAAAAGGTTTCCTAGTTTTTTGACTATGGAATTTGCATTTTTATTTCTCACTTGTCTTATTGTTTCCGAGTGGCTTGGGGAAGGAGGGGTGGTGGTAAAAGGTCTGTTCTGCAGAGATACTGTAATGTGTAAGAGAGTGGTATCAGGAAAATTTAATCAAGCTGAGAAATGACAAATGAATAAGAGACTCTCAGGTCAAGGCTGACAGAGTCGTGCTGAGGGGGAACGGTGTAGTTTGGGTGTTGGGCAGGGGCCAGGTTGCCTACAGAGTGCAGGAGTTATTTACTGAGTAAGCAAAAGCTTATATTGGTCTCTGATAAAAAAGAACTTCATTCTCTAGAGGTCAAAGGTTGCCTGAAATGACACAGCCAGAGCTGCTGTCAAGAGGATGGATGGCCAGGGTACAGTGGAGATAGTTCAGGTCATTGGTACTGAGAAGGGCTCACTGTGGTGGGGGTTCTTGTGGATGGATCCTTTGAGGGAGATGGTTTGGTTTCTGGTTTTCTGCTCTGCAGGAGGGCTTACGGAAGCAGAGGGGTCAGAGGGCAGCAGCAGTGATAGCATGGCCTTGTATGGTGTGGAAATGTGGAATATGGAAGTGCTGAGGTAGCCTGTGCTGTTCAGGCTCAGCTTCTCCACCTGCCCTGGCATCATGATAGGCCCGGGAAGTGGCTGTGAACACTACCAGAACAGACAGGAAACAGCTTCAGTGAGGCAGATCCCTTAATGGGGGAAACGAGGCTACTTAACCCTTTGAGGGGTGGTTAGGGACTTGGTGGGTGAACGTACATCATTGGCCAGGCAGGGCCAGGATGTTGGATGCTCCATTTGCATAGGGAGTCCCAAGTGCTAGTGGACGATCTTATAGGAGGGAGGAAGTTTGACCTGGCTACTGGGCTCTGCGGCCTCCTGCGGTGGCGGTGGGGCACGAAAGCCCCTGACGGGGTAGTAGAGATCCTACTCCTGCTGCTTTCAGAATGAGATTTTTAGAGGTTGTGAGCCTCTGGTGTTTTGTAGGTATCACTGATAGGGAATTGTAATAGGTCTTATGAATGTTTTTTTTTCCATCTTGTTGTAAATAAGAAGTGTTGTATAGGACTGGAGATGTAGCTCAGTGGTAGAATACTTGCCTGAGATTCATATATAAGGCCTTTAGTTCACTTCCCAGCAACACACACACACACACACACACACACACACACACACACTGAGGGGTTGTACAGGACTGAACAAGTAACCCAGTGAAGCATCTCACTCCTATGGGTTATCCTAACCAGCTTTTCTCCTCTCTTTAGATAATCCTGTTGCTGGGACCAGGCTGATTGGCACAGCATTGGTTGTTTGTATATTAAAGAGAAGTCCCACTTCTTACAGTGTTCCCCAGTAGGTCCTGTGGAGTTCCAGTAGTTTGTTTTGCTGGTGGTGTTTTCAAATACCGAGGCCTCCTTTGTCTCATTTTCCAAGCATGCTTTCTCAATGATGCTCAATGGAATATTCCAGATGTTGAGGAAAAAGTGGACTGGGCTTTTAATGCATAAGAACTTCTTGAGACCTGCCTGTGAAGGTTGAGGAACAGCCATGAGTTCATTCAGTACAGGAATTTAGTCCTGTTGTTTTTTTCCTGTGTGTAGAAAAGAGGTTGGGGGAGGAGTGACAAGAGAAAACTCAGTTATCATAGATTGTAGTTTGGTTGCTGGTACTGCCAGTTGAGTCCCAAAGAGGAAACAGCATCATTCCTGTGGTGGCTGGATTAAAACAAGCTCTTTGTTTTCTTTCTTTGTTTCTTCAAACTGGCTTTCCTATAGGGAACTGGCCTCTAAACAGCAAAGTAGCCAAGAATGACCTTGGTCCACCTCCTGAGTACTGGGATTTTTGGCATGTGTTACCATGCCTGGCTTATGAAGGGTTATGTTAGGATAGAACCCAGGGTGTCCTGTATGCTAGACAAGCATACTATGGACTGAGTTACATTCCAATCTCAAGCTTTTTGTGATGTTTATAATTTTTAGTGTGTGTCAGGGTTGTTAAGTCAGATTCTGCATATTTTGAATTGTGATCCTTTCTGTACCTTAAAGCTTTAGAATTGAAAGAGATAATTGTTGACAGAATGGTGGTGCAGCCTTTAACCTCAGCCATCAGAAGGCAGGGGCAGGGGCAGGGGCAGGGGGATTTCTCTGAGTTCCTGGCCAGCCTGCTTTATATAATGAGTCCAGGCCAATCAGGAATATATAGTGAGACCCCCCTTCTCCTTCCCTCCTTCTCTTTCTCTCCCTCCCTTCTTCCCCCCCCCCCCCCTAGTGGAGGACAGAAGAGATGATGGTGCTTGGGTATTATTGGTTGGCAGTGGTAATTGGTTGGTTTATAACTCATTCTGACATGTTTGTGTCTTAAGTATATGTAATATTGTGTGAATTATTTTTAGATCCTACATCAATCTTATTCTTGTCATTGTCAGAGGAATTAATGAAACATTCTCAGAGATTATCAAAGGATATAAAATCATCATGGAACATCTTCATAACCAGTCTAGTGATTAGTATAATTTGATTTATTTTTGTGGTATGATTTATGTTTTGAGTGAGATGTGAATACAGGTCCCTAAACAAGATCAGTAAAAAAGAATAAGATAATAGTTTATCATAGATACCATCTTTTTTCTGAAGTACTGAACCATTGTATGTCAGGGGTTAGGCAATGCTTGTAGTAGAACCCAGGGCCTTGCACATGCTAGACAGGAGCCACATCATGTCTTGTTTCCAAATTGACCCTTTCCAAAACACCAGCACCTTCCATGTTGATCCACCTGGATCATTAGCATTTTCATTTCCAGTGTTGTGACTGTCTCCTCACTACTTGGGAGATATTAGTCACTGCAGGCAAGAGTTACATTTGGATGCTAAAGTTCATGGTTGGGAGTGTGATGAGATAGAGGGTCTGCATGGTCTCAGAGCCAGCCTGTTAGTATCAAGGACAAAGGGAGGAATGGTAACTTTGAGTGTGGAGAGTGTCACACTCTAGCCAGCCAGGCACAATACAATGAACCCTGGACATCTCCTGTCTCCTGGTAGGATGCATGTACTTGTGCATCTGTTATTTGTGTTGATACTTGCCAAGTACTCAGGCTGACTTTGAGTCATGAGGAAGCATTATGTATCTAGTCTGAGAGATGATCTGCAGACAAAGTGGCCAGTATTGTAGGTGTCCATGATAGTCAAATTGGCCTGGGTTGGAGGAGACATGATGACTTCAGACAGTCCAGGACTCTGGACCAGGAAAAGTAGACCTGTGATGGTAGTTGGCAAAATTTGGATATGACTGGGTGTTGTTATTTAATAGGTTGTATGTTGATAGGTCTGTCCTGACTTTGGTCACTGTAGCTGGGGTTCTGTAAGTCATTAGCGTGTGGCAAAGCTTGAGCAAGCCTGTGTGGGAATTCTTTGCACTATATTTGTAAGTTTGAAAATGAAGTTAAGCAATGAGAAAATTAATACAGCAGAGCTAGGAAATAAAGGCTGTGGTGGACATGCTTTGTGCCAGCACTTTGGATGGGTCAGGAACTTTGCTTCAAGAGTATCTGTAGTGGGGCTCACTGGGTAAGGGATCCTGAAACCAGTGAGTAGTGGCTACATGGGATTTCAGCTCTCTGTTGACAAGGTCTTGTTTAACTAACTGGCTAGCTAACTAACTAGTTAATTAATTAATTAATCTGCTTATTTTTGTATGGGGCTGTAATTATGTATTAGGGTGTCCTGTGACCATGTAGGTTACGTGAGCTTTGCTTGTTGTAGCTCCCAAACTCCCTAGCTGGAAATGTAGCCTTGTAATTAACTTAATGCTTTCTGGTTTTTTTTGGGTTGCTTTGAATTCAGGTGAGTCCGTGTGATTCTTCTTGCAGTGACTCATATATTCAGTTTGATATTTATTGGTTGCATTTTGGGAAGAGCTGATTTTAAATGTTTTTTTTTTTTTTTTTAAATATTTTACTTAAACTTGAAATATACTAGATGTATGTCTTATTGTTCCCAGAAAAGACAAGATTTTTTACACACACACACACACACACACACACACACACACTCCCCAAAATACTGGCTTAAGTCCCACCTGGGAGCCCTATGGTAGGTTGTCTTAGATAGCTTTCTTTTGTTGTGATAAAGACCATGGCCAAAAACAACATGTAGAGGAAAGAGTTTATTTTATCTGACAGTTTACAGTTGTTATCCATCTCTGAGGGAGGCCAGGCCAGGAACTCAAGGCAAGAACCTGGAGGCAGGAACTTAAGCAGAGACCACAGAGGTGTGCTGCTTACAATCCTGGCTCGCTTCTCATGGCATGCTCAACCTGCTTTCTTAGACAACTCAGAACCACCTGCCCTGGTTCACTGCACAGAGTGGGCTTGGCCCTCTCACATCAATTGTTAGTCATGAAAATTCCCCCACAGATTTGTCTATAGGCCATCTGGTAGAGGCATTTCTCAGTTGAGGGTCTTCTTCCCAGATAACTGTAGCTTCTGTTGATTGTCAAAACCCAACCAGGTCATAGGTAATAATTAGAATGGAGGGATTGGACCATTTTGACCAGCATGGAAGATTGTGGGTTTGGGAATCATAAGACCCATTGCATTAGATGGTCCTTCAACTTTTCTGGTTCTTCAACTTCTCATCTGTAAGTCTGGACTCAGTAGCACATCATATGAAGTTACCATGAGCATTGTAGAAGCAATGTGCCGTCAGTGTCCTTGGCCTGCAGACACCTCATATGCATGGCTGCAGTTTTTAACCACTCTGTATACAGTTGAACATCTGCTTTGCTTACAAATGTCTGTGACAATGGTAGCATTTGTCAGTGATCTGTTTTATAGATTCAATGGCTTTAAAATGGTCATTTATTTATTGTGTACTTATGAGGGTGCATATGTGTCATGGCACATGTGTGGGTGTCAGAGAATATTTTGTGGCAGTTGGTCTTCTTTCACGATGTGGGTCCTAGGAATCAAACTCAGAGCGTCAGCCAAGTGCCTTTACCCTCTGAGCCATCTCACTGGCTTAGGGTTTTCTGTCAGGAGGTTTGCCTATATCTTTGTTAGTTCAGAAAAACAGATTTTCTTTCATATCTTAGCCCTGTTGGATATGTTGCCTCCAATTTACGAGATACTTGTCACCACCTACAAGACATTTATTGTCTTCATCTCAAGCCATTTGGTACAAATAAATATCAGATTTCTTATAAAAGAAAATCTTATGAGACAAAGTGACAAGAAAGCATGTGGACAACCATTGGGGATATTTGTATGTAGTATCCACTTGAGCTTAGGCTGGATGCTTGGATCCTCTGAGGAGGACCAGATCACTGTTCTTGTTTCACTCCAGTATTTGGAAGACTCCAAGCCAGGAGGGACTCCTGCCTTTAATGGTAGCACTCTGGGTCTAAGTCAGGAGCGCTCACATTGGAGGTCTGCTGGGTCTAAACAGTAAATTCTAGGCTAGCATGGGAATAGATAGTGAGAACTCATCTTAAGACAAACAAAAAATAGGAGAACATACTTTCTTTCATCTTTAGGTTGGTTTTGAGTTTGCTGTGTGAACATAAGTAAACATGGCTATTATTTGGAATTCTGCACTTGCCTGCTTTCACTTGGTCCAGGAGAAAAAGAATTATGCGTATGTATTAATGTCTGTGGAGAGGGAGGACATGAAAGCAGCCTTATTCAGAGATACCAATTGGGGAATTGGGGTGAAGGGTTTCTGGGAGTTCTTTGTTGGAACTTGGGCCTTAGTTATTTTTCTGGCAGTTTCAGACAGAGGGACCGAGGGAGGTTGAAGTGGGTGGCAAGTGAAGAGGGTAGGTATGTACCAAGTGACCTAGAAAGTAGGAGCTCACTGCCGATACATTCGTTGTTCCTTTAATGTAACCTTTTTTCCTGAGCCAGAGCAGAAGTCCTACTGGATACAAAGATCTGGATAGGTAAGGCATATAATTGGCTGCTGTGAAAACCTCAGGAACGTTCTAAATGTGAAATCAGACCACAGGTAGTTTCTCTTGGAGGGAAGGTGGTTGAGACAGATTTTTAAAAATTGTAATTATTTTTTATTTGTAAAGTTATTTTGCTTGCATGTGTATCTGTGTACCACATGCCATACTAGTGCCTGAGGAGGCCAAAAGAGGGTGTCAGACTGTCTAGAGCCAGAGTTACAGACAGTTGTGAGTTGCCATGTAGGTACTAAAAACTGAATCCCAGACCTCCGAAAGAGCAGCCAGTGCTCTTGACCACTGAGCCATCTCTTCACACAAAGACAGGATTTAATTATATAGCCCAGGTTGGCCTCAGACGTGTAGTCCTCTTGACTTGACCCCCTTTCCCCTAGCAGCTGGGATTACAGACAGATGCAGTTGCACCTGGCTCAGAAGTCAAGCTTTTGAAAAGGATGATTTATGTCTTAGAGTTTTATTGCTGTGAAGAGACACCATGACCCAGGCAACTCTTATAAAGGCAAACAAACATTTAATTGGGGCGGGCTTACAGTTTCAGAGGATCAGTCCATTATCATCATGGTGGGAAGCTTGGCAGCATGCAGGCAGAAATGGTGCTGGAGAAGGAGCTGAGAGCTCTCCATCTTGATGTGAAGTCAGGCTGGAGACTCATTCACACTGGATGGGGCTTGAGCATTAGGAGATGTTAAAGTGCACCTACACAGTGACATACTTCTTCCAACAAGGCCACACCTCCTAATAGTGCCACTTCCCACGGGCCAAGCATTCAAACCACCACAGGTATATACAAGAATGGAAAAAAAAAAAAAAATGCAGAGGCAGAGCCATTAGGGCCCTAAGTTCTCTCAAAGCTCAGGTCCTTCTTCCTGTTGGAGAGTCACAGGTTAGTCAGGTTAACCTGTTCCCTCCCTTCATTAGTATTAATTTACCTTTTATTTACTATTTGGTTTCAAAAGTAATATTTTTTCTTTTCCTTTTTTATCCCCTTTTCTTTTACCTTCCCTTCCCATCTCCTCTTCTCATCCTCCTTCCCCTTTGAAACAGAATCTTACGTAGCCTAGACTGATACTGAACTTGCTATGTAGCTCAGACTGATCTTAAACTACTAATCCTCCTTCCCCTAGCTGCTGAGTATGGGTTATAGGTGTGTGTGCCTGCTGGTACTGGTATTTGTTTTCTTATTGCAAATTTACATACATTTATTATCTTTTGATGTTTAGAAAGAGTTTTCTAAACGACACGTTTTTGCTAACCCTCATTCCTTTTTTTTTTTCTCCCACGTGCATGGCAACATCGCTGTCTGGAACTCAGGGGCCAGCCGAAGGTAAGAGTTCTTCACATGATGCTTGTAGAGATTCCTGTGTATATCCCTGAAGTACTGGTCATTTTCATACCAAACCTAACTTCCAACTTTAACATCAACAGGCTAGGGCAGTTAATCTGATTGATTGTTGAGGATCAAACCTGGTACCTTATATATGTTAGATAACAAGTGCTAAGCTACACTCAAGCCTATTCAGCTCACACTTCCACATTGCTGTTCATCACCAAAGGAAGTCAAGGCAGGAACTCAGGCAGGACAAGAACCTGGAGGCAGGAATGATGCAGAGGCCACGGAGGGGTATAGTTTACAAGATTGCTTCCCCTGGCTCGATTTCTTAGAGAACTCAGGACTAGAGCCTAGGGGTGTTCCCACCCACAATGGGCTAGGCCCTTCCCCATTGATCACTAATTAAGAAAATGCCTTATAGCTAGTTCTTATGGAGACATTTCCTTAACTGAGGCTTCTTTCTCTCTGATGACTCTAGCTTGTGTCAAGTTGACACAAAACCAGTTAGTGCAACTGACTCTGTCATCTTGACACACAAAAGCATCACTATTAAGCCACAACTCTTCCTTTCTTATTCATCTCTAAGATCTCACATTAAAAACATAAATACTTAAAAGTCCCACAGTCTTTACAAGTTCAAACACATTAAGATTTCAGGTTTTTTGGCAGACAGTGGTGGTGCACACCTTTAATATTAGCACTTGGGAAGTAGAGGCCGGCTTGGTTTACAGAGTGAGTTCCAGGATAGACAAAGTTACGCATAGAGAAAACCCTGTCTCGAAAACCAAACCAAAACAAAAGTTTTTAAAAAATATCTAAGCTCTCTAAAAATTCAAAATCTTTTTTTAAAGTTTAAAGTCTTTCAGCTATGAGCTTCTATAAAAATCAAAATTAAAAGGAAAGGACTTCAAGAGGAAAGAACCAGGGCACAGTAACAATCAAACCAAAGCAAAACTAAGTTCCATCAATCAAACCAAAGCAAAACCAAGTTCCATCAGTGTAAACAACACAAAATTTAATGACTGGGATCCACTCACAATCTTCTTGGCTCCTCCAAGGGGCTTGGGTCAATTCCTATGCTCTGTCCTCAGCAGCACACACAGCTTGTCTTTTAGGCTCATGCTGACTCCACTCCACTGCTACTGTCCTTGGTGGTCAGCCCTTAGTACTGACATCTCCAAAATTGCTGGGGTCCTCTGCTGCAACTGGGCTGCACTTTAACCAATAGGCTTTCTTCATGGTACCAAGTCTCAACTTCTTCTCATGATCCCTTCACTCCTGGGCCTTCAACTGCTACTGAGGCTGGACCTTCACTAATGGTCTTTCTTGGCTTCTCACATTGCAAGCCTCAGCTGCTCAGTGACCCTTTCAAGACTGGTACCATTTGGGTGACTGTTACGTTACCAAGTTCTGCTGCCAGCACAAGATACAACTTCAGCCAGTTCTGGAACACAGTTTCTCTGTGAGCTCAGAAAACACTTCCCAGAAGATTTTATCTCAAGGAT
Organism: Uromys caudimaculatus; assembly: GCA_028551405.1. NCBI lineage: Eukaryota > Metazoa > Chordata > Mammalia > Rodentia > Muridae > Uromys > Uromys caudimaculatus. The sequence continues at coordinate 53,974,288 of CM052708.1, read as the reverse complement.
ACTTGTCTCAATCCCTGCTAACTTCTTAGTTCCCAATAACACAAAGGTTTCACTTCTGTGATGATGGTTCCTTGTTAATTGTGGCTGACTCTTCAGCTCTTCAGCCCCAGCTGACCAGAATAACAGAATCTTAATTCAAAATAGCAAACAGGGGTTGGGTATTTAGCTCAGTGGTAGTGTGCTTGTCCTGTCCTTAGCTCCAGAGGTGGGGGTTAGCAGGGGGCACAAAATAAGAAAATAGCAAACAGCCCTGATAAAAGTTTTTAAACTTCCTTTGAAACCTTACAAGCCAGGCCTCCATCTTTTGTATTGTTCTCAATATTCTTATCTTTCAAGCTCCTAAAGAACATCCCACTAAACTCTTAACAGTCAATGGCTCTTCTAGCTCAACTTTCCAAAGTCCTTCCACAATCCTCCCAAAACATGGTAGGTGTGTTGTAGCAACCCCCTGGTACCAACAAAGGACTTAGCCCACAAAGGACTGAGCCCTCCCCCATTGATCACCAATTGAGAAAATGCCTTACAGCTCCTTCCTTTCTAATGACTCTAATTTGTGTCAAGTTGACACAAAATCAGTCAGTACAGCTAGGTAAGTGCTGGCAAACTTGTGAAGATACTTCAAGTGGAAGAGAAAGAGACAGAATGATTGAGACTATTGAGACCCTGTTTCAGAAAACCAACTAGCTAAACAGTGAAAACAAACTTTCTTTTTATAACTGCACACACATAGACGCTATTGTGGATATCATCTCCTACGCTTCCTTTTTGCTTACCATTGTGGATGGCTTTTCATGTAAGATGACTCTGTGTCACACAGGTGTCAATGTAGGAGTATATGCATCACTAACCCCCACTCTCTGGCATCAGGTATTGGTGTTTTATCTGGACGGTGGGCAGCTGAAACATGATCACTGTGTAGCCTAGGCTGCCCTGAAACTTGGGTATCCTCCTGCTTCAGTCTCTCAGGTGTCATCAGGCCTGGCTAATAAATAGGTTAACAATGCTGTGCATTATTATAATGGCACTGTGTGATGTTAAGGTCTGTTCTTCATGCACTCTTTTCATGTTTTCTCTGTTACAGATATTTGCTTATGATCACTGTTTCTGGTCCATGGATGAATCTGTCCGAGAGAAGTATGCAGGTAACTGAGCCCAGTTTCCTGTGCACTTAGTAATGTGGAGGTATTTTGGTGTGCTCTCCATCCACTATCATGGCATCATTTGGTGTAACTTTTAAACAGTGCCCAGGCAGCTGCTTCCAGCATTTGCTCTGAAAGGTTTTGTGCTGTCTGGGGACCAAGAGACTCCAGTGTGAAGTTCTTGGGGGTGAGATGATGAATATCTATGACTATAGGATCTCACAGAGGCCCTTTCTCTTTCATCTCATGGGACCAGGAGCTACATTTTAGGCATGCAGGCTCCCATGATATCTGTGATGTGGTCTAGAGGGACCTGGCATAAGTAGAGAGGACCCCTACACTGGAGCCCAAGTTCTAGTCCTTAAACACCTCTGTGATACTTGCCAATTCTTCAGGCTTGCCAGAGAGTCTAGTCTTTCTTCCCTCTGTACCACAACCCCGGGGGCTCAGTTTCCTTTTGCCTCTGTTCTACTACCTTCCCAAAGATAACTGTCTATCCTCACTTCTCCATGTGGATGCTGAGAATTGAACCCAGGTCCTCTACAAGAACAGCAAGTGCTCTCAACCTATAAACTGTCTCTCTTGCCCCTATTTCCAGAATCTCACTCCCTGTTATAACTGTTATGAATCGTAGGTTGTATAACTTGAAATTTTCATGAGGAAAAGAAAAGGGAGTACTTGATGTGAATGATTTTTCTGAACTCTAGTATACTTTGAATAAAAGTATGGTATGTAGTTTCAGGCACATCTGGATCCTAAATTTAAAGTTTAGATGTTTAGGGCCGGTGAGATGGTTCAGATAGTAAAGGTGCTTGTTCCAGGCCTGTGATCTGAGTTTAATCTCCAGGATCCACATAATGAAGGGTGAGAACCAACTCCTAAGGTTGTCTTCTGACCTCCATACATGTGGCAGCACACATACACACGACACACATACAATAGGTAGAGAAGATTGGTGAGTCTTAGGTGTTGACTATAAATAAGCACTCGAGCTCTGCGTTGCATGGCCTGATGGATATCCTTGTTCAAAAATGTTTACAGAAGACCGTTTACTGACTCTTCTTACCCTAACTAGAAATAATCTGTGGGACAGAAGGTATTGGAAGCATCTATCAACTTTAAAAACCTTCTTGGGGATAAATAAGCTGATTGTATTTTTGTTGTTGTTGTTGAGATTTTTGTTTGATTTCTTATTTGTTCATGTGTTCTTTGCCCATAAAATATCATTTTCCTGTTCTTTAGGTCAAGATGATGTTTTCAAGTGCCTCGGGGAGAACATTCTTCAGAATGCATTTGATGGCTACAACGCCTGTATCTTTGCCTATGGGCAGACAGGTAATGTGTACTAACATATTCTTGCACATTTGAGCATCCATCCATGAAGATGAAGATGAAGCCATGCTTACTGGGCCACACTGCTTACTTACCCTATGTTAGTTTCTCTCACAGGTGATCAAAGTAGGCAGTAGGATGTTTTCTAAGACAGTGCAGGAAAATTCGGATTAAAGTCGTTTGTCTTTGTTTTTTTCCCATGTGAAGTTTCTCCTCTTCCTCTTTCTCCTCTTCTTCCTCTTCCTCTTCTTCCTCCTTTAAAATTTGTCAGAAATCCAAAAAGAAACTAGTTATGGAGGGCTGGAGTGATGGCTCAGTGGTTAAGATCACTGACTGCTCTTCCAGAGGTCCTGAGTTCAATTCCCAGCAATCACATGGTGGCTCACAACCATCTGTAATGGGATCTGATACTCTTTTCTGGTGTGTGTCTGAAGACAGCTACAGTGTACTCATATGCATAAAATAAGTAAATCGAAAAAAAAGAAAAAGAAAAAGAAAAAGAAACCAGTTATGAGGCTAGAGAGATGGTTCAGTGATTAAGAACACTTGCTATTTTCCAGAGGACCTGTGTTAAGTTTCCAGCACCTACATGGCAGCTAACAACCACTTGTAACTCCAGTCAGGGGACCTGAAACCCTCTTCTGTCTTCTGTGGGCACTAGGCATGCAAATGGTACAAAACCACCCACACACATTAACTAAAAACTAACAGAAAAAAACATTTTTAAAAGAACACACTTGTTAATATCATACTAGTCATAACTGGTAAGGACTTTAAGCATTTATACTTTGTAACTAAATAAATAAAGCCAATTTAAAGTAAAACTAGTTGCTTTCATAATGGTACATCATGTGATCTGTCCAATGGAACACTGTTCTTCATAGAACAGTGTTTATGATGAGGTTGGGCATCACGTGTTGTGCCCAAAGAACAGAAAGTCTGAGCCAGGCAGTGCCCACTCCTCTCTTTCCCTTGCCTTTCACCAAATGGGCCTTTCTGCCTCATCATTTCTTCATTGTAAAATGCTGAGGCTTCCGACCCTCACACAGGGTTGGCATGATGAGCTACCCTGTGCTCACTTTAGGAAGGGCTTGGAAAATTGGAAATAGAAGTGTTAGGTATTATGACAGGTGACACAGAAGCAACCTGTTAGGATGAAAGCACACAAATATCACAAAGCCATTTGGTACTGGGGAGGGCAGAGTATACCTGAGTGCCATCTATATGTTCGCTCTGGGTGGTAGAGCTGTGGTAGTTTAATCTTTCCCCTTTTTGTTTGTCCAAGTTTTCTGGTCTGTCCATTCTTCCCTTTCCTCCCCTCCCCTCCCCTCCCCCTTCCCCTCCCCTTCCCTTCCCTTCCTTCCTTCCTTTACTTCCTTTACTTCTTTTTTTCTTTTGATAAGATCTCCTTCTATATCCCAGCCTGCCTTTGACCTTACTATCCTGCCTCAGCCTCTGGAGTGCTGGTATTACAGGCATGCACCATCACAACTGGCTCCCGGGTCGTCTTCAGTGAATATTTCACTCTTGTATATTAGAGGAAGGTCACTGTTCCCTGCACTATTACAGGAGGGCAGTAAGCTCATTTCCCCTGAAGCTCATGAGTACCTGTGTCTTTTGTGCTTTGATTTCAGTGGTTAGGAATATCTATATAATGGTATTGTCTGTCTGTCTTTTCCTTCCTTCCTTCCTTCCTTCCTTCCTTCCTTCCTTCCTTCCTTCCTTCCTTCCTTCCTTCCTTCCTTCCTTCCTTCCTTCCTTCCTTCCCTGAGCCAGGGTGTCTACTGGAGGCTGGCTTTGAACTGACCTTTTTTCCTCTATCTCCTGCTGGATTAGAGGTCAGGCTATCCTGCCTGGCTAGGCTTGTTTTCTTTCTAGACCATGTTTACTTTTGTTTTACACAAGTAATAGAAAGCTTCTGTATGTTCCATCCCTACTGTGCATTTCTTTCTTTATTCACATACATGTATATTTATTATATTTTGTGAATTTTGCTAAGTCCTAAAAATTGATTGTAAGTAGTAGAAAGAGAGTTGGATGCTTTAAACATCTCCAAGAATTACTAATGTTTGCTCTTTGTCTTTAGGGTCTGGAAAATCTTATACCATGATGGGGACCGCCGACCAACCTGGATTAATCCCAAGACTCTGTAGTGGACTCTTCGAACGAACCCAGAAAGAGGAAAATGAAGAACAGAGTTTTAAAGTTGAAGTGTCCTACATGGAAATTTATAATGAAAAAGTCCGAGACCTTCTTGATCCCAAAGGGTAAAACTTAGGTGCTTGAGTGCTGTGTCTTTCTGCAAACAGACAAAATAGATTGTGGCTTCAGAGAAGTTTTGTAATTGAACTGTAGTCGAGAATGACCTAGCTATGCTGTTTGTGATTTAGGATCAGTTTCCCACAGGCAATTCTGGGTCGTTAGAGCTGGCAGTGATGATTCAGGTCTGTACTTGTCCTCTCATCACCCAAAGCCACAAACAAAACAGGTGACGAAAGTGTTCATTTAGTATGAGTGTGACTGCAGCCTTCAGTGATACAGCCTCCTTTTTTTTTTTAAGGCAATAAATTTTGAATTTCTGTGGTTGGTTCCAGGCCTGAAGTGAGGGGGGCGGTAAATGCAGAGCTTGGAACCTGGTCTTAAAATAGTCTTAAAGCCCTGCCCCTTGGGGTAGGAAGTGCTGTGACTTCATGGGGTTGACTTTGAAAGAGAACTGCTTCAGAGTACAAGGAGGCCCTCAGAATTACTCTGCTCACCCTGCAGCCAGGAGGAAAATGAGCAGAGAGAGAGAGAGGTAGCTGAGGAACCTGTGTACTGCAGAGCAGGGAAGGAGATGGGGCCGGGGGAGGGAGAGTGGGAAGCAGTGACTGTTGCTGTTGCTGTGGCTGGCTCATGTGAAACGGGATCATCCGGGTCAGAGAGGCATGGGCTTACAGCGCAGGAGGGGATAGTGAGCTGTGTTTGGACGAGGAAGGTGGTCCAGGAAAGATGATATGAGAGGCAGAGAATCCCAGTGAGGCTTAATCGAGAGCAGACAGAACTCAGTGCCTCACAGCCATCTTTCTTTGGCCAGTATGATCTTCAAGCTCGGGCTTGAATTGGTACTTGATACGGCTATCCAAACTTTACCTACTCATTGTTTATCAAATCATTCTTACAATGCCAGGTACCATGCAGTTCAGAGAAAGAGCCCATAGTCTGGAAAGAACGAGTGTTACAAACAAGTTAGAGCAGCGTGCTGTCTGCTTTTCACTTGAGAGGGATGCCAACACAAAATAGTGCAAAAAGGGAAAGACGGCCTCTCCCAAAGCCCAGAGAGGATTCCATAGAGGTGCTTGGTGGCCCTGTGCTGAGGAGGAGTTTATCACTGAGAAGTGAGGTGAGAACAGTTAGTGTGTAGGCACAGCCTGTGCCAGCATGTGCAAGTGTCTGGATGTCACCCATTTACAGGATGATCAACATTCAGTGCAGCTGGAGGGTAGGGTGTGTAGATCTAGAATGTCCTAGAAGGAGGCCAGAGATGGGTGGCCATGGCTCAGGCCATATTTTGCTCCCTGTACATTTTTTTTATTCTGCTTTTAGTGCTTTTCTTGTATTTTGACCCCTGCAAAGATGGCCACTTTTTCTGAAATCTAGCTCAGACCTACACTTTCCGGAAACAGTAAACTGGCTGGCTTCATTGCTGTTCATACTTGTATCTCCTAGTGAACTGGCTTTAAGTCTATCAGATGTGCCTGGTCTTTAGTGGTTTCTTGTTTGTTTTGTATGTGGCTTAGTGCTCAGCACATGGGCTTTGGAGTTACAGAGCTCAGGAACCAGGTTCTCTTGTTTGTGGTTGAGCAAGTTCCTTGCACCTTCTAGGAGAACTATACAGGGAATGCATGATGTTATCACACGGCGGCCCACAGGGCTGTTGTGAAGAGTAAGAGCATGATATACTCCAGGTCTCAGGACTTCTAGCACACAGTAAGCACTTAACACATCCCAGCTAGCTGTGGTTTTTCCTGTGGAACTTTCTTGAGGATTAAAACTTTTTTTTAATATAAAAACTTTTATTTATGTGTATATGTGTGTGTGTGTGTGTGTGTGTGTGTGTGTGTGTGTGTGTGTGTGTGTTTATTTATTACATTTGCAGTGCCTGTGGAGGTCAGAGGAGGGTATGGGATCCTCTGGAGCTGGAGTTATAGGTAGTTATGAGCAGCCTGATGTGTGTACTGAGAGCCGAACTCTAGTCCCTGCGAGAACAGCAGCACCCTTAACACCTGAGCCACCTCTCCAGAGCCTACAAACATTTTTATTTATATTGTATATTTTATTTATCATGTATATTAATGTAATCTTATTGTTTTGCTTGAGACATAATGTAGTAGATATACATTGTCTTTAAGAAAAAGGGGCCAGGAAGGTTGGAGAGATGGCTCAGTATCTAAAAAAGTACTGGCTGCTCTTTCAGAGAACATGGGTTCAATTCTTAGTATCTACGTGGTGGCTCACGTCATCTGTAACCCCAGATCCAGGGGAAGTCTCTCTTCTCCCGCCCTCTGTGAACACTAGGTATGTAAATTTTTCACTGATGTAGATGTTGAGGATATATACCTATACACATAAAAAGGGGAGACAGCTTAGGTTGTAAAGTGCTTGCTGTGCAAACATGGGGACCTGAGGATCCATAGAAATCGTGTGTGTGTGTGTGTGTGTGTGTGTGTGTGTGTGTGTGTGTGTGTGTGTGTGTGTGTGTTTAAATTGTGTGTGATCTGTGCTTGTAATCCCAGTATTGAGGAGGCAGAGACAGGCATACCCCCGAGGCTAAAAGGCCAGCTGGCCTAGCCAGTCATCCAGTTCAGGTCCAGTGAGAAACCCTATCTCAAAAAGTAAGTTTTGAAAACATTTGAAGAATGACACCTGAGGTTGACCTCTGGCCTCCATAGGTACAGCTGTTCACATACATGCCTACACATAAATGAACATGCACATATACTCACATACATACACATACATTTTTTTAAAAGGGAAAACTGAAAGGCTCAAAGTTGCTAGCAGACTGTATCCTGGTGTAAGGGCTGAACAGCAATCCAGTTCTTGTGTTGTGTCTGCTGGAGCTGAAATCACATAATATTACAGGACCACTTGTCATCATCTGCATTCATGCGCCATTGTAAGTTGAACCCAGGATGCTAGAGATTCTGAGTCTGTTAGAAATACTGAGCTGTGGTCCATATACTGAGGGACAGTAAAGCTTTTAGGTGGCAGAGCCATTTCCTGCTTTCCCCACTTTGCTGAACTGTTCATTTACTCATCCATTACCCGTGCTCCATTCCCATATGGTGGATGAAGTGGATGGTTCCAGATTCCCTGTGCCTCAGGCTATGTTCACCACTATTCCTTCCAGTCTCCTTTGTGCTACTCTTTGTTACCTGTACTGTGTCTTCAAGCCCACCCCTTCCTGTACTGTGCCTCCAAGCCCACCCCTACCTGTACTGTGCCTCCAAGCCCACCCCTACCTGTACTGTGTCTCCAAGCCCACCCCTACCTGTACTGTGTCTCCAAGCCCACCCCTACCTGTACTGTGTCTCCAAGCCCATCCCTACCTGTACTGTGCCTCCAAGCCCACCCCTACCTGTACTGTGTCTTCAAGCCCACCCCTACCTGTACCGTGTCTTCAAGCCCACCCCTTCC
>CM052708.1:53931028-53956033 GCA_028551405.1 Uromys caudimaculatus | reverse complement strand
AAACCATGGGTCAATAGATGTGTATTCTTTGGTTGGTGGTCCGAACTCCCCCACTTTTATTCTTAATGCCAATATTCTATTGGACATCATATGGATCTCTCACTGAGCTGACAGCCATTTCTCTCGAACCTCCTTCGTGTAATCCACTCTTCGGTTTCTAAATTCACTGGAACTTTAAGACTCTTCAGTAACTGTCCTCCAGGCCCTTAGAATCAAGGCCAAGTTCTTTAATGAGTGGCTTCAAAGGCCCTTTACAGCTGACCTCTCCTCCTAGCTGTCACTTGTGCTCTCTGGCATACTAGGTTCTAGGTGTGTGAAGATGGCTGTCGTGCGTTAGAGCTTTATTCTTTCTTGTCACTTCCTGCTCTCTCCTCTGCCGGCCAGTCTGGAGTGTCTTCTCTTCTAGGTTCCTTCTGTTCTTCGTGCTTCTAGACCCTGGGTTTAGCTCTTACACAGTTGCCTCTCCCATTAGATGGCAAACCCCACAAGAGGGGAAGAGCAGCCAATCGCAGCTCTGGTCTGAATTAGCACCTGACCTTCGTTTGGTAAGTCTCTCGGCCTTTCTGGGTCTCAATTTCCTAGCAGCACAATGAAGTAATTTGATTAGATGACTTCAGAGTTCTTTCGGCTTGAAAAGAAAAATTCTGACTTCTAAAATGAAATTTCTTCCCAGTGTCCATTTAATTTGCATTGCCACATTTGAAACAAAGCTTGTCTGATTTGCTTAATTAAGGCATAAACAAGAAACTGTAAATTTTCTCTTGGATGCCTGCCCATTCTTTGTTACATTTTCCTTTTTGTTCAAGACAATGTGAGCATATTGCTGCTCCGTGGTCATTTGGTAAATTGGGCATGGGGTGTGCCCAGTTTCTTTTTCTCAGCCTAAGCACACAGTGGCAGCTTGCTTTCACCCCTGGTGGTTATGGTTACAAGTCCTGATTGTCCTTCATGTTTGCTGTGCCCAAGGATAGACTGTGCAGAAGCCCTTAGAAGGGTGTGCAGCATCACTCGCAGGGCGAGCTGCAGTCCTTGAGACTTTCCTATCCCATAGGAATGTGCGTGGGACTCCTCATGACAAACCTGGAGCACTGACAATGTGAAATTAGTGTCTAGGAGTGACAGAGAATCAGCAGTCCTGGCTTCACTTCTGAAAGCCCAGATTGGTTACATTTCTTGCCTTTCTATACATAAGAGCATATTTTCTTCAATATAATTATCTCTTTTTTTTTTAAATGAAAATTTCAGTAATGGATGAGTAAGCATACATATATATTGTCTTTGATTGTATTGAGTTATTGATACCTTGTGAATTATTTTGTTTCTAATGTCAGGGTAGAATAATTTGAAGTGGTGTCAGGTGATCTGACTCAGCCTTCAGGCCTGAAGTTGTGGTTGCTAAGACCTTTTTGTGGGTGTCTGTGTGGGAAGGGAGGTCTGTTTGAAACTGAAGGTGGAAAACCCTAGGATGGAGTAGTGCTCAGTGTGCTAGTTCTAGATTGTTAGGCATGCTGTTGATGGGTTTGTTTGCTTGTTTTTGTGTTTTATGTTTTGTTTTTTAGACCAACCCTGTTTTCCTCTCTAATAGAGTGGGGTTACTAATAGTTGAATTCACAAAAGGCAGAGAAATGTATAAAACTACAAAATTCTCTAAAAAATTTATATGTATTAAAATTGGAAAAACTATATTTTTAAAATTAAGAGTTTTCTAAAGGTAAATATTGGCCAAATCTAAGTCAGCTTTCTTGTGATGTAGTGAATATCTCTCTGAATTTTGAGAATCTGTCATTCATTGAGATTGCATTTCTGAAAGGGAATATTGAGTCTTTATGTGTTCATGTATGTGGGTCTATGTACATGCGTGTGTGCATGTGGAATCCAGAGGACAACTTTAAGTGTTGTTTCTCAGGCTCTGTACACCTTTAAAAACATAATTTTAGAAGTTTTATTTGTATGTATATAATGTTTGCCCGTGTGAGTTTATATGCACCATGAGCATGTAAGAGCCACCAAAGGGCATCAGAACCCCCTGAAACTGGAGTTGTAAACCACCTTGTGGGTACTGAGAACTGAACTCAGGTCCTCTGTGAGAACAGTAAGTACTCTGAACTCCTGAGCCATCTCTCTAGGCCCTTACCTGTTTTTTGAGACAGTCTTTGCTAGCTTGGAGCTCATCGAGTAGGTCAGGCTTGCCAGCAGGTTCTGGGCATCTTCCTTTATGCATGTGCCCAGCACTGGGAGTGCAGGCACACACTGTCATGCTTAGCTTTTTACCTGTATTTGGAGCACTGAATTCAAGCTCTTGCATTTGAAAAGAAAGCACTTTTGTGATTAAGCTTTCTCTCAGCCCTGAATATTTTTTATGTGTGTGTATGTAGTGTGTGTGCACATGTGTGTAATTGGGAACACATGTATATGGGTATGCATGCACTTTAATGGTCAAAGGTTGGTGTTGGGTTTCTTCCTTTATTGCTCTCTACTTTGTACACTGGAACAGGGTCTCTCATGTGAACCCAGGACTTACTGATTTAGCTTGTCTAGCTGTCTTTCTTCAGGGACCTCTGTCTTTGTGTCCCATGCTCTGGGATTATAAGTGGGCTGCTGTCCACTTGGCTTTTACATGAGTGCTGGAAATCTGTTCTGATCCTAATGCTTGTATGGCACGTGCTTTCCCACTGAGCCATCACCCCAGTCCTGACTCTTTTATATAATTTAGTTTTTTTAAATAATGCTCCCAAGCCTCGCATGGTATCGTAATGTCTGCAGCTATCTACTGACCTGTACCACCTTACTCCACAGGCAGTTTTAAGTGCTTGGAGCTAGGGCCCCATGAGCTGTAGTTTAAATATAAGGCAAGGGTGTAGTCATCTGGAGGCCTGAGTCAGGAATGAGAGTGCTGCTCACTTCCATGATGATAGGTAGAACTCAAGGACTTGCTTCCATTTTCATTCCTGTGAGTCTCTTCATAGGGTCACCTTGCTTCTCCTGAGAGCAAGAGGGAGTGCCCTAGATGGAGAACATCACCTGCTTTTAATTTAATATCAGAAGTAACATGCCATCACCTCTGTCACCTTTGCCGTATTGCCAGTTAGAGGCCAGTCTATAAATGCTGACCACCCAAGGGAAGAGCCAGTACTAGTTAGGACTTAGGAGGCTATGATGGCTGAGAGACTCTGCTGAAATGGAGTGACCTTCAGCATCTTTTGCGTGGTCGGTGGAGTGGGAGTTGATTTGGTGATTTTAAATTTTTTGAGGGTTGCCAAGGACCAGCCTCAGCTTGGAGAGGGGTTCTCAGAGAAGATGACCAACAGAGGTTTTTCCCTTTTTCTTGAGATATATGTAACCTAGAGCATGTGTGCTCCCCAAGTGTTCTGCATACACACTCATAGCTCATTATTTTTAATGTTCTGATTAGCAGTGGTTTTCCTGACTGCTGGGAACAGTTACTGGACCTGAAGATGAATAGCTTCCTTAGTACCTTAGAGTGAGCTTTGGGAGCCATTGTATAGAGCATGTGTTAGCAGTCTCTAATGCTAGCAGAGGGAAGAAAGTGGAGCTTCTGTAACTCAGCTTTTGGTATGGAGGGCTCTAATCGTCCCTTAGGTTTCAGAGCTGGACAAGGTACCCAAGAACTTGTTTGTACCAGCAGGACAGGCAGCACTGTGGAGGAGAGTGTAGGTGAGCCTCTTTGGGGCTGGGAGTGTGGCTCAGTGGCACAGTACTTGCCTACATGCTGAGAGCCCTGGCCTCCATCCCGAGCACCACTAAATTCCCCAAAGGAGCTGACACTGTTTGTGTCCAGTTCCTCTTAGGTTGGCTAGCCATTGAAGTCTTTTCACTCTGAGCAAAACTGCTCAGAACGGTATCACATTGCCTATTAAATGGGATGTACTATCTTTGGATTAATTTTTACTTAAAAAATCAATGTAATCTGATGGAGTGTCCTATTCTTTCTTGAAAAAATAAGTCAAAGGATTTGTGGTTGTTCGGGGTTCTTTTTGTTTGTTAAGAAAGGTAATTAGAGCTGGCCATAGAGATGCTTTTAGTTCCAGCGCTTGGGAAGCAGTGGCTGGCAGATCTCTGAGATTGAGGCCAACATGGTCTATAGAGAGAGTTCCCAGACAGCCAGGAATACAAAGAGAAACCCTGTCTCAAACCCTGACCCCTGCCACCCCCCACCCCCCCAAGGAAAAATGAAAAGAAAAAAAGTAATTAGCAGAGAAGAGACAGTCCAGGGTTGAGCCTCGTGAGGGTGAGCCCCTAGTTTGTCTTACGTGTGTTTGGTGTTGGGCTGTTTTATTCTTTCAGATTTTAGCTTTCTTATGTGATGGCTTCTTCCAACTTAAAAGACTCCTCACTGCTTTCTTCCTGGTAGGACAGTCTGGGAGGTAACAGCAAGACCGCCATGGTGGCCACTGTGAGCCCAGCTGCTGATAACTACGATGAAACCCTCTCAACCCTGAGGTATGCAGACCGAGCAAAGCACATCGTCAACCACGCTGTGGTGAATGAGGATCCTAACGCCCGGATTATCCGAGATCTCCGGGAAGAGGTGGAGAAGCTCCGTGAGCAGCTGACCAAGGCAGAGGTATGAGGCACAGCTGGGCAGGCCCTGCCGCTGAGGCCCATCTTGGTGAGCTGCTATGTGAAGTTTCTTCCCCTGATTCTGTTCTTTTCTTGAGCAGTACTCTGTGGGAACTTTTTTTTTAATGGCCGTTGAAAAGGATTGCATAGGAGAGAATAAAGGGAGTAGGAAAAGTTTTTCTTTCATTTTTGTCTGAAAGCTGACAGAATAGAACATGAAGGGAGAAAGAGAAACAGTAGGGACAAAATATGTGATTTAATTTTGTGTAGAAACTGACTGCGTTTACAGTCATGGGAAGGGAATTGAATTTTTCCCCCTCATTTGTTAGCAGTCAGAACAGAAGACATCCTCTCCTTTATAACTCACCCCTTCCTGTTATGGGTGTGTTATGTTTGTGGAGCAATACTGTAAACTCTCAGGACAGAAGTAGAGAAGTAGCCAGAGCCGTGCAGCGTTCTGTGGCAGGAGCTGCTTAGGTTCTTTAACGAGGTTTGAAGATCACAGCATAAGCATGGAATGTCATATTCAGGGCTCCTGCTGTGGTTAGTGTTTCTGTCCCAGGAACTTGTCCATGGAGCTGGCACCAAGCCCTTTCCTGTCCCATTACTCTTGTTATGGTAGAAAGGCAAGAAGCTTTGTCATAGTTACAGCAGTTACCGTTTTCCTATTGAAGTTTATCCTGATTCTACAGTTCTTTAAGAATCTTGGGGCTGAGGTTTCTGTATTTCCTTTATTTAAGTCACCATCTGGTTGTTTCTCTGTCTTAAGACTAAGTGTTATTTATTAACACTGCATGCTCACATGTAACTTATGTATCTTTGAGTAAATTCTTGAAATCAACATTAGAAAGAGATTGAGATGAAGCATGCTTTTGAGTCTAGGTGTACAATCTATTGAAATTAAAATCATTAGTCCTCTATAAATAGCTTGGGACATCTAGCTCCTTAAATGTAGTGAAATCTTCACAGAAGGGTGGAGAAAGGTTGTCTTTCTGAATGTGCCATAGTTGGTTCGGCAGGTTCGTAGTCCTCGAGTATAGTGCTGTGGACCATGAGCACCACCACCTTGCTATATAAAGGTGGAGAATTCAGTGGCAGGTGACAGCCTCTGTCCTTTCTCAGTCAGCTGATTGTTCTTTCCTGGCACTGAGCAGTTATTTCATGAGGTAACATTTTGTTTTTAGGCAATGAAATCTCCAGAGCTGAAAGATCGTCTGGAAGAATCCGAGAAACTCATCCAGGAAATGACTGTGACCTGGGAGGAGAAACTAAGGAAAACTGAGGAGATTGCGCAGGTTTGTGTTTGAGGCAGTTGGCTGTGGAACTAGGGTGGTGGTGGTCTATAGATCCCTTAGGGCTGCACTTAGACAGTCAGTCTGAAGGTAAGGTTTCATAGCTTTAGTAGCTTGTTTCCTGTGGGAGAAATGATTAGTTTTGTGCTAGAGATTGAACTTGAGACCCCATGCATGCTAAGCAAGCACTCCACTACTGAGTTATGTATTTTTTATTAAGAGTTCATACATGCATACAGTGTATTTTGATCACAGGCACTTCCCACTCCTTCCCCCTAACTCTGTTGTTCACATACTAGTAAGTGTGTGACCATTCACTGGGGCATGGTGACCTAACAGGCATCATACCCTTTAAGAAAACTGACTTTTCTTCCCTCAACAGCCATCAGCTGTCACTAATTTAAGGTAGGGACTCCTGAGTCCCTACAGCTTCCATTCTGAAATGTTGACTGACTTGATCTTGTATGGAGTCAACCATAGCTCCAGTGAATTCAGGACTACAGTGGTCCTGCCATGACAAGGACACTGCTTCTCCTTGCTCCTTCCCAACCCCTGGCTCTTACAGTCTTTCTGTCTCTTCTTCCTTGATGGACCCTGACCCTTGTGGGGAGGGGTTTGATACAGATATCTATTTTTACGAAGCCCTAATTTTTAACTTTTAAACTTATTTTTATGTTTTAAATTTACACTGCTGTGGACCTGGTCAGTGACTCTGATGGCCGTGACCTAAGAGGAGGAGGCTTTAAACTCTGTGTAACTCTAGTGGCACGGGCAGGAAAATGAGTGTGATAAGATGTGAGGGGGAAGACATGGGCAGCCTGAAAGCCTTGTGAGCTTTATAGAGGTGCTCTGACCTTCACCCTAGCAAGCTGGGACTGTTTATACATTTTGGAAAGAAGAGAAAAATAGGATCATTTACATTTCTCAAGAATACTTTAGCGGGGCAGTGGTGGTGCATGCCTTTAATCCTAGCACTTGGGAGGCAGAGACAGGCGGATTTCTGAGTTTGAGGCCATCCTGGTCTACAGAGTGAGTTCCAGGACAGCCAGGGCTACACAGAGAAACCCTGTCTTGAAAAAACCAAAAAAAAAGAAAGAAAGAAAAAAAATACTTTATTTGCAGGTAACATTGAAGTATAAAGATATGGGATAGTCTTCTGATGCTGTCAGATCCTCTGTGTCTTGCTGCCTCTGTGTTGGGAATCACCAATTCTCTGGTGTGTTTACAGGAGCGGCAGAAGCAGCTTGAGAGCCTTGGCATATCTCTTCAGACTTCTGGAATCAAAGTTGGGGACGACAAGTGCTTCCTGGTTAACTTGAATGCTGACCCAGCTCTGAATGAACTCCTGGTGTACTACTTAAAGGTGAATGTACTGCCTTCACAGAGCTGGAGCACTCTGTGAGATATGGGCAACCATGGTCCTTACTAATTGCTTTTATTTCATCAGTTGGAGTGAAGGGCAGTCTTGGGTTTTGGGGATCAGTTATTGTCTGTCTTTGAGTGATATCATTGAACTACTTATATAAAAATAATATTCTGATATTATTTTTCCAGCAAGTTAAATAATGTACTCACCATTATTTAACATAATTTATAGGAAGTACTTTGTTAAACATAAGTGGAAATAGTTTAAGTTCTTACTTAGCGATACTTGATAGGAAATTGGTATTTCCAGTATCTTTTAGGAAAAGTTTAACAGTTAAAATATCAGCCTCTTAAAAAACAAAAGGGAGAGCTGGTCACCTGGACACTGGGAGGATCAGAGTATGAAACAGAAAGCAAAACATAGTATACATTGAAATCTGAAAACCCCAGGAGACTGAAGAACCAGGAAAGACCCGAGCCTGACCCAGCAAGATGTGAGGTCTGCCTCACATTTCCCTAGAGCCTAAGTTAATTGCACATAGATTCTAGTCCACAGTTAGTACATACCAGGTACAGTTTCTTCCTCTCAGATACACGATTAATGTGACTAAGAAAGTAGAGCTGGCTTTGATGAAGTTGCAGACAGTTGTAAAGAAAGGTGTAATTTCACTTCTGAGAATACTCACATTTTGCTTTCTATTACTGTGATAAAAGACCATGACCAAAGCAACTTGGCGAGGAAAGGGTTTAATGTTAGACTCCAGTCCATCATGAAGGAAGCCAGGACAGAAACTCCAGGCAGGAACCTGGGGGCAGAAATGGAAGCAGAGACTGTGGAGGAACACTGCTTAGTGGCTTGCTCCCATGGCTGTCTCAGCTTGCTGCCTTAAACCATCCAGGATCACCTGCCCAGAGGTGGCCTGGCCTTTCCACATTAGTCATTAGCCCAGAACATGCCCCATAGGCTTGCTCCTGGGCAATCTGATGGAGGCATCTTCTCAGTTAAGAGGTTTCCTTTTCCCAAAGGGCTCTAGTTTGATTCTAGTTGACAGCCGATAAAAACAAACAAACAAACAGAAACAAAAACCAACCAAGCAGCACAGCTAATTTCCTGCTTTTCATTGAGATGCTGGAATAATTGCTTAGTGTCATTTTGATAAGTCCCCATTTTTACTGGGTGTCTTATATGTTTAGCAATGCTGTGAGTTAAATAATGCCTTTACACAAACACAAATGTGTGCAGATCTAGTGCAGAAGGCTTTTCTGGTTCTTTACACACTAGAGGAGGTTGCCTCTGGCCAGCTTCCTGGGTTCATGTGAAGATTGAATATATAGGCAAATTTTATAGACAGAAACATTGCACAGCTCTACTGTATTCCCTATTCTGCTTCTCCCACACATGCTATTTTTCCTATTAAAAGTAGTATGTTGGGTTGAAGAGAATGCTCTTCCAGAAGATCCTGGGTTTGAGTCATAGCACCCATATGGTGACTTACAACTGTCTGCAACCACAGTCAGAAGCAGTGGTGCAGGCCTTTAATACCAGCAGTTGGGAGGCAGAGACAGGAGGATCTCTGAGTTCAAGGCCAGCCTGTTTTACTTGAGAGTTCCAGGACAGTCAGAGCTAGATAGTGAGAGACCCTATATCAAACAAAACATAACAAAACAAATAAATCCAACTGTCTGTAACTCCAGTTCTGAGGCATCCAGTACTCTCTTCTGGCTTCCAAGGATACCAGGCATACAAGTTACTCATAGACATACTTGCAGACAAAGTACCCTTATACACAGAATAAATTAAATATTAAAAATAATATGTCTTCACAGTTCTCATGGCCCTTTTTAACAGTGTTGGCAGCTTTTTTTTTTTTTTTTTTTTTTTTAGTATACTGTGTACTATGTGTATGCACATGTACACAACAGATGGGTGTGGTGTGGGCATGCATGTGAAGATCAGGGATCAGCCTTGGATGTGATGCTCATAAAAGACATCTACCTCCTTTGACATAGCATCTCTCCTTGGTCTGACATTCACCAATTAGTCAGGATTGCCTGGCGGGTGAGCCCCAGGAACCCTCCTCATGTCTGTGCCTTCTTAGGACTTAGATGGCAAGCATGCCTGGCATTTGTAAGTGGGTTCTAGAGTCAAACTCAAGTCCTCATGTTTGCAAGGCAAGGAATGTGCTCTCTCTTTCCTAGCCCAGCATCTTGAGGTAGAACAGAGGTTGCGGGCACTTGTGGACTTCAGGAATATGCACAGTAGAATGAGACTGAGGCACACTGATCTAGGTTCCCAGAGTCTGGAATTACTTCTATTTCAGAGATGATACAGTCCAAATTACAGGATGCACAGAAAACCAAAACAAAAATAACCCACAAAATCAACCTGGTTGATGTCTGTTCTGTAAGTAAAAAGTTCAGTAAATCAGCAGCAGCTGTTTGGAAAGGGACTTTTGGAGGCGTCAGAACATTTCTGGTCCATGTGTGGAAGAGCTGGTTCTCTTCCAGAATGGTCAGCCTCATCTGGGCCCAGTCTGAGGCAGTGCCAGGCTCACCTGATGGCAAGACCATATTGATGACAGGGCACATTCAGAAGGGTGAGCTCAGTCCAAGAACAATCTATTTTTTAGAAAATGCCACTATGTGGGAAGGGGGACTCTGGAGGCTGCACTTTAAGTCAGTTTGCGTGGATGCGACTTCAGACGTGATGACCTTACCTCTAGGTGACTCTCCCCACTTCGTCTTTGATGTCCTTCCTGTGTTCAGGTTATAGGAGTTTCTCTTCTACAACATCCCCTCCATCTGTATTCTGCTATTCCTCATACTGTCAGCTTTTGGAATCCTTACACACATAGAGACACAGTCCCTCACTAGCTCATCCTGTTTTGATTACCCTGTATCATCTTAATGCAGCTTTAGGTACTCATTAGATAATCTGTGTGTGTGTGTGTGTGTGTGTGTAGCATGTTTCTGAAACTGGGTCTCAGACTGACCTTGAGTTTAACAATCCTTCCTGTCTCAACCTCTGAGTGCTGGGATTATAGGCCTGTGTATACCAAGGAGATAGTCTTTGAGAAGTTTCATCTTTTTTTTCTGCTGTTGCTTAGAGTGTACTGTTGGCTTAAACACTGAGCAGTAGGGAGTTCACATAGTTGAGCCTTTTGAAGTTGGTGTCTGGGATCCTAGTGTGTACCCTCAAATCACTTTAGCCTCAAATGAGAGACTGAGATTGTCCTTTAAAATATAAACTCTATCTGGAACTCTACAGTTTGTGTCTCTAGGGATCAGTGCCTTTCTGATATTTGGAGCTCAGAATATTTGTTGAAAAAATGAATTTCTTTTTCTACAACTTGGATTATACTTTTGTCCGTTTGAGTTGGTGTCTTCTATTCCTGCTGACTTGTAATTTACTCTGTCTACAGGTACCACTGCAGACTGTGTCATATGTTGGTTGTACCAGCTGTAAGAGTCTTGGATAGGTTACAGTTCAAACAAAGAGGAAAATAGCATTTGCAAAGCAGAACTTCAGAAATGACTGGTACTGGTTCTTAAGTGTCATGAGGGCTCAGAGCAGGTAGAAGGCAAGGAGGTTTCATAGACCTTTGGTGTGTAAGCCAGGAATTGGGACTGAGCCCAGGTATTATCAGAAGCTGGGCACCTGGGCAGGCATGTAGGCAGGTTGGCAGTATCAGAATGGAGGGTCGCATTGGCTGCCAGGAATGCAGAACTGAGCTTTTGGAGCCATTCCTTTCTTCAATTTTTCAGTGTGGGTGGGGTTGGGAGAAGGAGGGCAGACAGGGTTTCCCAGCATGTACAGGGGAGAACAGTGAGCTCCAGCTGAACAGGGGGCAAGAAGCCCTTTTCAGTGTCAGGGGGCAGCATGGCAGTGACTAGGTAGCTGGTCCAGTTCTGAAGGTTTGACACTAAAAGCTGAGATAAAGGTGTTGGAGAGATGATTCAGTGGTTAAGACCACTGGTTGCTCTTCCAGAGGACCTGGGTTCAATTCCAAGTACCCACATGGTAACTCACAATTGTCTGCAACTCCAGTCCCTCAGGAGCTGAAGTCATCTTCTGTTCTCCACAGGCCCTGCCTGTCCATGGTACAGACATACATGCAGGCAAAACACACACATGCTTGAAAATTAAAGAAAAAATATCTTAAGGAAAAAAAAAAAAAAGAAAAAGAAAAACTCTGAAATGAGGGACACGTGTGGAGGTCAGCAGAAAACTTGTGGAAGTCGCTCTTTTTCTGCCATGCTGGTTCTGGGGATTGAACTCAGGTTGTCAGACTTAGCAGCATGAGCCATCTTGCTGGTCCCCATATGCTTTTAAAAACAGTTTTTAATCTTTGTAGTTGTCTCATTTTGATTGAGACCAGAGAGTTCCCTTTCTTTTTCTTTCTTCTTCTTCTTCTTCTTCTTCTTTTTTTTTTTTGTCTTCTGAAAGAGTCTCAGGTAGCCGTAGCTGGCTCTGAACTCACTGTGTATCTGAGGCAGCCCTCAAACTCCTGATCCTTCTTTTTCACCTACAAGAACCAACTCTTAAACTGCAGTTTTCATATATTAATAATAATAATAATAATATATTTTGATATATTATTGATACATAGCTTAAGCTCGGAGAGTGGTATAAAATATTTAGAATCAAGATGGTAACAAATAGCAAATGTAAACACACATGAATATAAACTTTTATTTTGAGCTTAAGTAAGACAACGGCTGGAGGGTTATTGCGTCTTTTAAGGAATTAGAGCTCATGTAATGAACTTCGGGGGCCACCAGCCATTTGCTTTCAGAGTGTGTGGCTGAGGCCGCTGAGCAAAGCTGATCTTAACAGTATTCACAGTGAACTCTGCTTCTTTCTTAGGAGCACACGCTGATAGGGTCAGCCAATTCTCAGGACATCCAGCTCTGCGGGATGGGCATTCTCCCTGAGCACGGTATCATAGACATCACGCCTGAAGGCCAGGTCATGCTGACTCCTCAGAAGAATACCAGGTAACATGCTTAAGTTAGTGTGAATTACACGAGGTGCAGGAGGATTGAGGGACGTTGGCCTGCTTTTATTTTCAGCTTACTAAAGTCACCCCTGTTAGGTGCCACGGCCTTTCTATTTAATCTTAGTGTCTATCACATTCCCACTGCCCACTCCTATGTTGTCATTTAAAAAAGAGACTTATTTCCTTTTTAATTATGTGTATTATATATGTATGTATTATGTGTATCTATATGGGGATATGCATATGGGTGCAGGTGGTTAAGGAGGCCAGAGGTGTCAGATTATGTGAAGCTGGAGTCATAGGTGTTTGTGACCACAAGTGATTATAAGCCACCTGATGAGGGTACTGGAAATCAAACTCAGGTCTTCTGGAAGAGCAACATATGTTCTTAGCCACTCCAGGCTCTTTCACTGTATCTTGTTGTGAAACTTTTCTGGGCTGCTTCCATTTCCTGCCCAGCTGGCAGGCTCGCCTCTGGTTTGGGTAGGAAGTCACTTGGCTTCTCTTCTGCTTTGCTATTCTTTTAACTTGTCAGGTTCCATTTGACCCTTAGGGCTAAGCTCTGCCAGTGTCTATGTGGGAGTACCCTGTTAGCTATACTTTTAATGGTGGAAGTAATTCCCTAACCCTCTCTCACACAGTCAAAGCCCAGTTCTACCCTAGGTCATCCTGACACCCCATCATTGTCACAAAAGCATTCCCAAGTCTGAATGACAAATTGAAGGAGTTCAACTTAGGATAACTTCCCAGTGGTCTTCTGGTGGAGGATTTGGACAGAAGTTTTCCAGAACTTGAAGTTCTTGTTAAAGATGCAATTTTGTTGCTGCAGTAGACGCTGCCAGTTATTCTCCTTGGCAATAGGCTCCCTCTGTTCACTGCTCACCAGGAAGACTGAAGTGCTGCTTAGTGTGTGTCAGGGCATCTTTGGCATAAAGAAATGGTGCTTTCTGGAAACTTCTCATCGTATCAGTTGTGATAGTAAAGGTTTTCTATGCTTAGGGGTCAGGCTTTACTCAGGGTTTATACAATGCCATATTGCTTGATCCTAGGACAGTCCAGTGGGACATTTCTCTTTGATGAGACTGTGTGTGTGGCTTCTGCCTCACTGTGTGCAGCTTTAGCAGGGTGGCTCAAGGTCTATGCGTATCAGCACAGGGGCAGGCTGCTGATCAGCGTGATCTATGAGTCGTAGACAGGACAGCAGCCTGGTCTGGTCTGTAATAACTGGTGTGGTCTGTATGAATGTCAGCTCGGCCTCCTGTGTTCTTTCTTAACTCACTGTATTTGAAGAATGGTACCAGAAAGACTTAGGTGTGCTACATTTAGCACATCACAACTCTGTATTTGAGTTTGGGCTTTGAATGGTCATACAGATAGAAGCAAAAGGATCAGTTGTAGTGTTTAAGAATTCACATGGGGAGCAAGTTTTAAGTGGAAATAAGAATTTGTGTGGCTGGAAATGCGTGGGAAATCATGGAGGCATAAAGCAAAGTAAGAGCATAGCTTAGTCAGCTGTGGTGCCTAGTACTGAGGAGGCTGAGGCAGAAGGATCATGAGCTCAAGGCTTACATAGTGAGAGCCTGTTTCAACAAACCAAACAAGGTTTATAGCTTTACAGAGCTTAAAGAAACCCAGACACTGAGTTCAGCAGGCTTTGCAGAAGAAATGGAATCCAGAATAGACTAGGATTGTGAAGAAGACTCTAGAGGCTGGAGAGGGTGGGACCTTGTCTCTTGATGAAGCAAAAAACAGTTCCCCTGTGGAGGAAGAGTTGACCATGTTTAGTGTACAGAAAAAGAAATCTAGTCTCAGAGGAACTGAGTTTCACTGGAAGAGAGAGGGAGTAGAAGCAGAGAACCTCCCTGTGAAGGCCTTCCATTCAAGTTAAAGAATTTACTTGACAGCTCACTTCTCAGCCAGTCAGTCACTTGGCAGGACGGAGGTGTGGGGCTGGTGTCCTGGGACTATGCACAGGCATAGTTTGCTGCTTGTTTCCCATGCTTCCAAATTCCTTCCTTGCTAGTGTTCTACCCACCGTATCTACTGTGGAAGTTTGCTATCAAACTAAACACCTTGGCTGAGCTGATGGCACTGCTCTGGATTGAAAGGATGTGAAGATGGTCTCTGCCATGGGCAGAATTCCCTGGAGATCTCATGTTACATCTCTGGTCTCTGCCACTGTGTCTAGAATCTGGCAACTTGACTGACTCTTTATCCAACTGGGTTGGCTGTGCTTTGTTTCGTTGCTCAGTCTTCCTTTTTTTTAAAAAGATTTATTTATTTATTTATTTATTTATTTATTTATTTATTTATTTATTTATTTGAGTACATTGTAGCTGTCTTCAGACACACCAGAAGAGGGCATCAGACCCCATTACAGATGGTTGTGAGCCACCATGTGGTTGCTGGGAATTGAACTCATGACCTCTGAAAGAGCAGTCGGTGCTCTTAACTGCTGAGCCATCTCTCCAGCCCCTCAGTCTTTCATTTTTACTGTCCTGGCTCCATATTTACTCCTTGCTACTGTCTAATGTGGTCAGAGTTTTGAGAAACAGATTAATCTCTGACAGTGTCATCAGTGAATGCATAGAACTTTGAAGACTGGAATGGTAATACTTAATGT
Organism: Uromys caudimaculatus; assembly: GCA_028551405.1. NCBI lineage: Eukaryota > Metazoa > Chordata > Mammalia > Rodentia > Muridae > Uromys > Uromys caudimaculatus. The sequence goes on along the minus strand of CM052708.1, from coordinate 53,941,172 downwards.
CAGCAGTATTTTAGGTGAGTGAGTAAAGATGTAACTACAAATATTTAAATTCACCAAGGGCAGGTTTTCTTTGAGGAAATTTAGGGCAATGGAAGCAGAGAGTGTGGTAATCCTATTCATGCTGTCCTCTTTCCCCCACAGAACATTTGTCAATGGGTCTTCCGTCTCCAGCCCCATCCAGCTGCACCATGGGGACAGGATCCTGTGGGGAAACAACCATTTCTTCAGGTATGACATTGGTCACATCCCTGAAAACGGGAGACCATTGAAGACTCTTTTCTGAAACAGAAGAGTCATTTTAAGTGTGAACACCATAAAATGATACCTTATTATGTGTGTGCTCATGCTCGTATGATTATGTTGTATGCATGGCTTGTATGTTTGTTCATATATATGTGAACCCTGAGGGCTTAGAATGTCAAGTCTCTCATCAAAAGTACTAAGCTTTTGTACATTTCTTTATTTTTCTTACCAGTGTAAGATTTCCCTCCAAGCCTCCAAAATCTGGTATCAGAATTAATTCGTTTTTTTCTGATGCGTTTGCTCTCTCTGTCTATCAGTCATCTGTCTGTACACACTGCTATTTTTCCTCTTGTCTGATAAGCAGTAGAAAAGCTTGATGTAGTTTCTTTACCCAAAAGGAGGTTGGTGGTTTCTTTCAGCTTTCAGCGAGTTTCAGCACACCAGACACTGGTGGCTTTAAGCAGGTTGTCTATTCTGAGACAGAATGAGAAGTTCTTAGGGAGGTGGCTGCTAGAGTAAGCTGTGCCTCTTAGAAAGGCCATGGCTGTGGTGTACTGTTTTCTCGGCATTTCCCCATGGCTTAGCTGTGCCCCTGCAGCCATGAAAGAAGCATTCAGCTCACAGGGACAAAAGGGCCACAAAGGAAGAAGCATCAGCCTTACAGTCCTCTCATTGGGGCACTAGAAATCTTCCTCTTAGTCCCCTTGGGTGGACTCTGTCCAGTAGCTGCAAGAGAGGCTGCAAAGGAAGGTTCTCACCTGTGACCACAACACTTTCCCAAACATGGCTGCTGTTGTGTTGCATGGTTAGGCAGACTGGCCACTCTAGAATTCAAAACCTTGTCTCTTCTCTTTGTCCTTGGCCAATGTGCTTTAGCTGTCAAATGGACTTTTCTCATAACCGTCGCTGATCCTTACCTGTATGCTACTTGTTGTTTTAATTTAGAGGAAAGGTTAGATGGATGCAAGCTTATATGGAATGCTTTTCAGTTTTTTGCTTTTCACACTAAAGTGTTGCTAACTGGTCTTGAAGCCCTCAGATGATTCCGTATAGCTTTTGTGTGCACTATGGTGTTTTACTTCTAAAGTCTCTGGAAACTTGTCACCATTTCTAGTTCTCTGTCCTGAGGTGGTCATCGGCTTTTCTGTATCACCCAACTTGCAAAAGTTGTGTGGACTCTGCTGTAACCACACGTACACACGTGGATGTCTTATGTCTACTACTAGAATATGAAGCTGTGCTATTCCCTTGGCTTCTAGCAAATGCCAGTATGTAAGGAATGGAATGAGTAAGTATCCTTGTAAATTTAAAGGTAATTTCTCTTATCTCTCCCCAAGACTCAATCTGCCAAAAAAGAAAAAGAAAGGGGAGCGAGAGGACGAGGAGCGTGAGGCATCCCTGAAAAACGACGGCAGTTCTGAGCAGCTGGATGCCGACGGCGACTCCTCCAGTGAGGTGTCCAGTGAGATCAACTTCAACTTTGAGTATGCACAGATGGAGGTGACCATGAAGGCTCTGGGCAGCAATGGTGAGCACGGGCTGTGCTTGCGGGAGGGGCTGAGTGTGTTTCTGATGACACCTTCTCTGGATGACCTCTGAACTCTGTGCCCTTGGCTATAATTGATTGTATTTGCAGAACATTCACTTTCTCTGCTGTTTTGGACAAATCACTGCAAACTTGTCCTCATGGGTGGAATTTCCTAGGTTTCAAGTGTGACTGCCATTGGCTTCTTCTTATATTTCTGGAGCAATTGCCACAACCTAAGTTTCACGCAGAACATATTTAGCCCTGTCTTTTTTCTGGAGACAGTGTGAAATCTATCTAAAGTATGTAACACAGGTAACTGGCAGTAAGAAAGCCCAGTTGCCTCAGATGGTATTGGGTTATGGCAGTTCGAATGATGGATGTCTGAAGTATGATGTATTTTCCTATTCATTACTCTTCTTTTTTTTCCGCACATGCTCAGACCCAATGCAGTCCATATTGAGCAGCCTAGAACAGCAGCATGAGGAGGAGAAGCGGTCTGCTCTGGAGCGCCAGAGGCTCATGTACGAACACGAACTGGAACAGCTCCGCAGAAGGCTGTCTCCTGAGAGGCAGAACTGCCGCGGTGTGGAGCGGCTCTCCTTCCACTCGCCCAGCGCCCAGCAGCGCTTGAAACAGTGGGCTGAGGAGAGGTCAGTATGCAGGGCGGCCTGATTTGGGTAGCTCTTGTACTCCCTACCTGGGAAGGTTCTGGATGGGAACACTAGGTAATGCTTGCAAAGAATAACATTTCTCAGAATGTTTAGAGCCAGGGCTCACTTGCCGTTTCCCTCCTCCCCCATTTGCTTCTTTCCCACCTCTCCCTTCTTTTTACTTCCTCTCCCTTTTTCCTCTTTCACCTATCTTTTTGTTTTGTTATTTTGAAACTGTCTTATACATATGTATAAGTTGGCTTTGAAATCACTCTGTAGCCTAGACTGGCCTGTAACTTAGAATCCTCCTGCCTCAGCACCCTGAGCACTGTGATTGCAGGTCTCTGCTTACATGCTGCCTATCTCTTTTTTTCTTCTCTCTGTGTCTCTTTAACAGCACCGAGGATTAAACTGATGGCCTAGAGTATGCTAGGCAGGCACTCTACCACCACACTGCAATCCAGCTCTTATTTTTCATTTTTGGAAAGATGGGAATTGCTGGTACATTCAGATTTCTTTAAAACTGACAATGTTATCTGCATTTGTGATGCACACCCCTAATCCCAGCACTCAGGAGGTTGAGGCAGGCAGATCTCTGCAAGTTCAAGACCAGCCTGGTCTCAGGGCAAGTTCCAGGTCAGCCAGGTCTACATAGAAAGAACTTGTCTCAATAAAACCATCACCAACCAAAATACCATGTTAGATATTGCCCATTTTCAGTCTGTGTGGCCTTTGAGTAAAGAATACTTTACCACTGTATCATGCTTTAGATTCTGAAGGTTGGTAGATTTTTCTTTTTAAAGGGGGAAGGAAAGTTGGTATCTGGACTGATTGAGGTGAGGTAGGTACAGCATGATGCTAATATGATGCCGAGTACCAGCTTGATCTCTCATGGCCTAATTAGCATGGCACTAAATGCCACCTCCCATGGTCCAGAGTGCAGCACTAACCTTCTGTTACTCCAGTCTGCATACAGGCATCATCCCTGTCTGCTGGAGACTGACAGGCATGCAGAGTCTTCAGTCCTACTGCAGGGATCTTGAGTTGATCAGAATGCTTTGTGTTTCATCCGCAGTTGAGTTTGCAGAGCCCTGCACCTACCTATGGCCAGCTTGCTATGCAAGGAATGCTGTGCTTGTGACATGGTCCAGAGACCAGTGTGTGCATGGGGCGGTGGCAGTACCCTGTTCCTGTCTACAGAAGAGAGTTGTGAATGAGCTGCTTGTGACCATGCTCTCCATATGCTGTTTTGTGAGTTATTGCTTGCTACCTGTCGCTACCAGTCCTGTTTTTATTTTATCTTAAAGAGAAGCAACATTGAATAACAGCTTGATGCGGCTGAGGGAGCAGATTGTAAAGGCCAACCTGCTGGTACGGGAAGCTAGTTACATCGCAGAAGAGCTGGATAAACGAACCGAGTATAAAGTTACCCTCCAGATTCCAGCCTCCAGTCTGGATGCCAACAGGAAGGTGAGGTATCCATCGTCTACACAGCAAGGATGCCATCCCAGAGGTTGTACTGGGCTCTACCCTGGGAAGCTATTTCCTTCTGTTTTCTGAGTTGTATGTGTCCATGTGTGTACATGCTTATGTGTGTCTATTAGCTGCTAGGCATGTACTCCTTGCTCCCCTTGGACCTATCCTTTCTTCATACCTGCTTTTTGTTGTGTTTTGAGATGAGGCCTCAAATTCAAGACAATCCTCCTGCCTCAGCCTTCCAAGTTCTGGGAGTACAGGTGTGAGCTACCATACCTTTTTGGATTTTTGAATTATAATTTATTATAGTTTAGGTTGGCCTTGAATTCTGAACCCTCCTGCCCAGCCCCCTGAGTGAAGTATTATAAGTATTTCCACCACACTGGAAACATCACTGGTCTAGAAAGAGTGCTGCAGTGGCACTTAGTACATATGCAGTGTTGTACTGGCTCTGCCTGGTTGGTTGCCTGTCCTTTTAGTCGTTTGAAGTAGGAAACTTATGACATATTTTGCCCTCAAATGAGTGACTGGGGCACCCTAGATAATTTACTCTTTAAGACATTCCATGTAGCTACTCTTAAAAGTTTACTTTTTTTTTTTTTCTTAAGATTTTCATGTATTCAGGTGCTTTGTCTGTCTGTCTGCCTGCAGCCCAGAAAAAGGCATCAGATTGTAAGCTGCCTTGTGGGTGCTGGGAAGCAAACCTAGGATCTCTGGAAGAGCAGCCAGTACTCTTAACCACTGAGCCATCTCTCCAGCCCAAAGTTTACTTTCTTAGCATTAAGATTCTATTTATTTAAGCAAACAGAAAAATCACCAGTTTGGGGGATGGCAGGATGGCTCACTGGGTAAAAGGTGCCTGCCTCTGAGCTTGACAATCTGAGTTTGATCCACATGTTGGAAGGAGAATGCCAGCCAGCTCCTGCAAGATGACCTCTGACCTTCATGTGTACTATGGCATTTGTGTGCATGCCCATGTACCTACACACACACACACACACACACACACACACACACAGAGAGAGAGAGAGAGAGAGAGAGAGAGAGAATATATAGTAAAAACCCCACACTTTTGAAAATAAAAATTTGAAGTGATGGTATACTCCTGTAATCCCAGCCTTTAGGAAGTAGTGGCAGCAAAGAACAGAGGAAGATCAGGAGATTGAGGCTAGCCTGGGCTACATGAGATTCTATTTCAAAAGAAGGAAAAAGTAAAAAGTTTTATAACTATCTCAGCTAACTTTGCCTTGTCAATATCTCCTGTCTGCAGCGAGGCTCTCTCCTCAGTGAACCTGCCGTCCAGGTGAGAAGAAAAGGGAAAGGAAAGCAGATTTGGTCTTTGGAAAAGCTGGAAAACAGGCTTTTGGATATGAGAGACCTCTACCAGGAGTGGAAGGAATGTGAAGAAGACAACCCGGTAAGCTGCTGAAGAATCACTTCCTGGTAGTCTGAGAAGGAGGCACACCATAGTGAATCTGCCCAGCTCTGAGGACTTTGAATACTTTCCCAAGATTGTTTTTCTAGTTTTAAAGTAAAATTTATTTTAATCTTTAAGTTGTTGAGCTAAGTAAGTAGTTTAATAGTTGGTCATGTGTATATTTTCGATTATATCTCCTCTTTTCTCTTTGGATTCTAGCAGAATTTCCCATTTCCATCTGTTAGTGAGTGCGTTTGTCTCAGGTTGCTCTGGGGTTCTCTTTGAGGCAGGGACCAGGCCTTCTTAGCACACTGCAGACAATTACCCTGCAGTTGATGGGTTCACATTCATTCACCAGTGCACCCTGGTGTTTACACTGCTAGGAAGGTCTCTGAAGGCTTTGTGATCCCAAAGTAAGTGCCCCAGCTCTGTACTGGTGCTGGCTCCTCTGTTGCCAGGTTTCCTTGTTCGGGTCAGCAATGTAGTTGTATATGCTTAGAGCAGAAACACAGCCCATGTATTCTGTTGTTGGTTTCTTTTGGGACAAGGTCTCTCTGTAGCCCGGCTTGCTTTTGATCTCAGGTTCTTTCTGCCCCCACCTCCTGGATGGGGTTATGGTGGTACACTGCCACATATACCAGTGTTTCAATCCTGCTGGTCCTGTTTCCACGTCGACCTGCTTTCTTCCTTAGCTTTTTCCTTTCTTTCTTTCTTTTTAGATTATCATCAATAGAAATGACTTTTTATGGTTAGATGATATTTTTGCCTAAATTCATAATTTTCTTCAGTATTCCTCTCCTATTGAGTTAGAGATAGGTATAAAAATGAATGCCAGAAAAGTCCAGCTGCTGTTGTTGCTGCCCTAATTTGCAGTAGTGCATTTAGTAACTGAGTAGGATCTTCTTGCCCAAAAGATCAGTGAAGAGGTTAGTGCTCTCAGCTGCTTCTTTTCAGTCACTAAGAATCTCTGTGAATTCAAGACAACCGTGGTTTGTATAGTGATTTCCAGACCAACCAAGGCCATGGAGTGAGACCCAGTCTCAAAAAAAAAAAAAAAAAAAAAAGGATACAATGGTAAAAGTTGTTAGAAAAAATGAGTTTATTTTATAAGATTCTTTTTTTCTTTTGAATTTATATGTTTGAAATCTCTTTTAGGTTATTCGGTCCTACTTCAAGCGTGCTGACCCATTCTACGATGAGCAGGAGAATCATAGTCTCATCGGTGTGGCCAATGTCTTCCTGGAGACTCTGTTTTATGATGTGAAGTTACAGTATGCTGTGCCGATCATCAACCAGAAGGGAGAGGTTGGCTATCCCTGCCTTAGTCGGCAGACCACTCAGGAAATAGTGAGGGGTGCTGACAGGACACTTGTTAATAGTTTGCTTTTTAACCAGTCCTGACTAGTGATAAGTATTTGTCTTATGAGCACCCCGTGTTTCCATAGGACCATAAGGAGGACTTTCCTGTTTTACTCAGATTGCAAAGCAGCTGTTAGAAACTTATCTTGTAGTGTCTCACACATTGTTACCCTCTGGCTTTATCAAGGAAGGCAGGTCCTGGCGGGGAGAAAGAACTCAACTCAGAAACCAGCATTTGCTTTGCTCCTTCTTCAGGTGGCAGGCCGACTGCATGTGGAGGTAATGCGACTCAGCGGGGCCATTGGGGAGAGGATTGCAGGAGGAGATGATCCTACAGAGGTCAGCTCTGAGAAGGAAGCCCAGGAGAACAGGCTGGTCTGCATGGTAAGCCAAAGACCTCTTTTAGAAGGAGTCCAGTGGGACCATCAGTGAGATTGTAGGTTACGCAATAAACTCATTTTCAACAATTTATAATGCCTGTCTTCAAAGAGTCTTTAGTGTTCAGTTTCTTAGGGATTGTGTTTTCACATACTTCTGGAAAGACTCACTCGACACTTCCAGTACTTTCTCTGTGTGGCCTTGGACCAGTCACCTCTTTTCTCTGCCACTCAGCAGACAGGGTGAGTGAGCTGCTTACCTGTCCGGCCCAAATGAGTTTTTTATTACTGGAGCTCTCCAGTTCTGCTGGAGATCAATGTTTGCCTTTCTGTGGTCCTGTCCCTTAGCTGTTTCATTTCCACCTGGCCCAGCTTCTCTGTACCTCCCTGATTACTCAGTGCCATTCAAGCCAAACAGTTCCCAGCCCTTTCTATCTGGTCTTCCTGTGCCATGTTGTTCATGGCAAACCATAAGTGTTATGTTGAAAACCCATGTCAGGTACCAGGGTAGAGATGAAAATGCCAGGTTCCTGCTGTCCAGTATCTAGAGATCTGTGGGATGAGCAGAAGCCTCTAGTGTGTGATCCATCGCTGTGATACAGCAGGTGCCAGATGCCCCTGTGTACAAACAGAGAAGCTGGGCATTCAGGTGGTAGGTTCTGAGGGAGATGGAGGAGTATTCTGGGAGAATGAGACTGTCAGAGAGGTGTCAGGTAGCACCAGATTCACAGGCGCTGTGGTGTTTCCCGGGTGACTAGTATAGAGGGTCTTATGCTCTCTGGCTCCTGCTCCCTCCTCCCTCTTTATAGTGCAGTCCTTGTCTGAATCTCCAGATGCCCCCTAGTGGGCCAGTGCTGCTAGTGGTTTAGAATTCTGACAGGATTTGGTGACAAAATTAGCAAGTCTGTAGTATTTAAACGAGATGATTAAAAGATCTGTGAAGAAGCCTAGGTCATCTCTTGGTTCTAAACTCATCCTAGGTCAAGCTTCTTCCTCAGTAAATATTTCTACAGTTGAGGTTGTTGAGTAAGTTAGCACACAGCCATAGGAAGGAGCTCAGTCAGGTACTTTGCACTGCCTCACCCCAACCCCTACCCCCAGGAGTAGCTTGATGCCATCCTAGCATCATACTTCACCTGGAAGTAGCATGTGTCTTCAAAATAGTGGGTACTTTAAAAAAAAAAAAGAAAAGAGTATCATCACACCATCATCTGGGTGTGATGGTGCACGCCTTTGATCCCAGCACTGGAGGCAGAGGCAGGTGGATCTCTGTGATTTCGAGGCCAGCCTGGTCACAGAGTGATTTCTAGGACAACCAGGGCTACACAGAGAAACCCTGTCTTGAAAAACCAAAAACCAAAACAAAACAAAAAACCAACCAACCAAAAAAAACATAGGAAAAAAACCCCACCAATCAGTCAAACAAAATAGTAATTCCTTAAGGCCATAAACTGTGTAGTCAGCTTTCTTAATTGTCTTTGGTGGCCTTACCCAGGTTTCTTTTGTCTCTAGATTCTGTACTCACCATAAATCTGTTTGTTGTAGCACCTGTGTTGTGCTGTTGCTCTGTTCATTGTCATTGCATGGCGTGCTCAGAGGCTAAGACCTGGGTTGGGAGTAGCAAGGCGTAATGCACTATGGAATGGGAAAGCAAGGGTGTGATATAGGTGCTGGGGTGTTTTTCTGTCAAAATTACTGGTTTTTAAAGTTGTCTTCATGTCATAATGAACTCTTAGATTTAATATATGTCTCTTTGAATCCTGGGTAGTCATTACTTATATCAAAGCTCCAATGTTCCAAAATTTGAGTGCTGGCAGTCCCTTCAGTTGGACCTTGAGTTCTGCAGACATGATAGGTTTTGGGTACAGTAGACGTTTTGCCTCATCCTATATACATTTCCTTTTCTGAACCCAGAATCCACCATTTCTTAAGAAGCAGTGTGCATTTAAGTGGGTCATACTTCTTAGAGATCAAGCTCTAGCTGTAGGGGCTCATTGTGTAAAAAGATAAGGGCAGATAAGACATAACAGCCAGAGAAGCTCCTGTGCAAAGTCAAAGGTGGGGACAGTTTGGATCCCATGAGTGAGGGAGATCACTGGCCGTACAGACCTCTGCATTTGTTCTCCCATAATGAAAGAGTCTACCCATATTTCTGTTTTCAGAAACATTATATTGAAAGCTCCAGGTGTCATCAGTTCCTACCAGTTCACTTTGGCTCTTTCATGTTGGGCTGCAAGTTGAGTGCTATCCTGACACCTTGTGGCTATTTCAATTTTTGTAGTAAAATTTTAAAAAACAACAACAAAAGACCAACCAAACCAAACCACCAACAACAGAAAAGCCAGCCTATGTGCTCAGTGTTTGCTCACTCCTGGTGGTCTTCATTCCTAGCAGGCTCAAAGCTCAGGAGCTCCTGCCTGGCAGGTTAGCACATCTGACCCTGTCTTTTGTTTATTCCAGCCTTAGACTGAGGTTCATTTCTGTAGGAGCTAACTGCTTTTCAGATGGAATTCCATCACAAATCAGCATGCATGTTCCATCTGCTCAGCAGCACCTGGCCCAGCTGACGTTCATCTCAGTGCTTTTTTTTTTTTTTTTAATTTTAATTTTTTGATACTTTATTTACATTTCAAATGTTTCTCCCTTTCCAGGTCTTCTCTTTGGAAACCCCCTATCCCCTTCCCCCTCCCCCACCTCTATGAGGGAATTCCCCCACCCACCGACCTGCCCACCCACTCCCATCTTCCCACCTTGGCATTCCCCTATACTAGGGCCTCTAATACCCTCAGGCCCAAGGGTCTTTCCTCCCCCTAATGGCAAACAAGGCCCTCCTCTGCCACATATGTGGTCTGAACCATGGGTGCCTCCATGTGTATGTATTCTTTGGTTGGTGGTCCAGGCCAGTTGACACTGTTGCTCCCTCCATTGGGCTGCAAATTACCTCAGCTCCTTCAGTCCCCTCTCCAACTCCTCCATCTGGGACCTCACTCTCAGTCCAGTGGTTACTGTAAAGTGAAACTTGGGTATTCCGAACGTTTGGGCTAATATCCACTTATCAGTGAGTACATACCATGTTTGCTTTTTTGTGACTGAG
>CM052708.1:53917985-53930528 GCA_028551405.1 Uromys caudimaculatus | reverse complement strand
AAATTTCTCTCCATTTAGTTTGATGTTGGCTACTGGTTTGCTGTATATTGCTTTTACTATGTTTAGGTATGGGCCTTGAATTCCTGATCTTTCCAAGACTTTTATCATGAAGGGATGTTGAATTCTGTCAAATGCTTTTTCAGCATCTAATGAAATGACCATGTGGTTTTTTTCTTTGAATTTGTTTATGTTGTAGATTACATTGATGGATTTCCGGGTATTGAACCATCCCTGCATCCCGGGGATGAAGCCTACTTGATCATGATGAATGGTCGTTTTGATGTGTTCTTGGATTCGTTTTGTGAGAATTTTACTGAATATTTTTGCATCGATATTCATAAGGGAAATTGGTCTGAAGTTTTCTTTCTTTGTTGGGTCTTTGTGAGGTTTTGGTATCAGTGTGATTGTGGCCTCATAGAAGGAATTGGGTAGTTTTCCTTCTGTTTCTATTTTGTGGAATAGAATAGGGTCCTGTCATCCAGAGCTTCCTTTTGAGTGTTTGCTGACATTCTCCAGGGAGAGGATATCAGGCTAAATGTCAGTGTAGAAAACAGAAACTCGCCAGGCAGTGGTGGCGCACGCCTTTAATCCCAGCACTTGGGAGGCAGAGACAGAAGGATTTCTGAGTTCGAGGCCAGCCTGGTCTACAAAGTGAGTTCCGGGACAGCCAGGGCTACATAGAGAAACCCTATCTTGAAAAACCAAAAAAAAAAAAAAAAAAGAAACTCACATGCTCAGTGAAATTCCCAATAGGAGTAAAATAAAAACAAAGTGATCTGATTGTAGCACACAGCGTTTCTGTTTCAGAACTGAGCTCCTCCTTATACTTACCTTATGATAGAGTAAGTGCCTGTCCTCTCCTGAAGGTTTACTCAGGCATGGTTTTGTGCTTTGCTCATTGTGCTGAATTGCTTTGTGCTTTCCTTATCAAATGCTGGGTAATGTTGATTTCCAGAACCTTCTTCTGCAGTACTGATGATGGTTTCCTACATTCTGACAAACTAGGATTCAAATGCTCTTGTCAGCTTCCAAGTGCTGCCCAGAATCCACCCTGGTATCTGATTGTTGTCACCCAGTGTCAGGCCTGTATCCTAGTCCTGGGCCCAGACTGAATGAAATATGTCTCACATATAGCTGAATGGTTGTGACAGAGTCAGGGCAGCACCTGAATTAAGTACTCCTTGGAGCCTGCTGTTCGAGACAGAAGCCTTCTTTTCCTTTCAGGTTAAAATACTTCAAGCCACAGGGTTGCCACAGCATCTGTGCCACTTTGTCTTCTGCAAATATGACTTCTGGGATCAGCAGGAGCCAGTGACTGTTGCCCCTGAAGTAGATACCTCTTCGTCTCCCACCAGCAAGGAGCCACAGTGTATGGTTGTGTTCGATCATTGCAGCGTGAGTTCTTTTCAGTCTGCCTTGGTGTTTAAGTTATTCATGTAAACACAGCTAAAGAGTGAGTGCTGTATCTTGGATGATTGTGCCAGTATTCATGTTGGAGTGTTTTCTAGTCTGAGACCAAAGTGTTAGTTCATTCAGCATGTCCACAATCAAGAGTTAACTTCTGTTCAAAGAAAAACAAGCTTATGTAGAGGTATATATGATAACTCTTCTCCAGAGGGAGTCTGTTTCATTAAAAGGTTAAGAAACTAATGTTTTAGTGAAAATGAAGGTAGTAACAAGACCAGAGACCACCCTGCTGGGCACCCATGTTCTGCCATGTTGGTTGGTTACTCTTTCGGCTGGTCCTGGCCTGTTATTATTAATGATGATGTTTTTGTGGGCTGAATAAACTAAAAGTAGTGACTATCACTTTGCCTTCGGCTGGATACTATCAGAGATTAGACTGGCTTTTGTTGTTTTTGACCCACAACAAAAATGAAAACAGGTTCCCAGAACATTGCTAACAAAACAAAATAATTTGCTATTTTTATAGACTAGTCTTTCAAAGTGAGCAGCTTTAAAGTTCAAAGTAATAGCTATGATTGTGTATTTTTTATTTTAAAAGATTGATTTTTTGAATCATGTGTTTCTTTATGGGTGTGTTGTACACATGAGTGCAGGTGCCCACAGAGGCAAGTGGCGTCAGTCTCCTGGATCTGGAGTCAGATAGGCAGTTGTGAGTCACCAGATGTGAGTCCTCTGGAAGAGCAGTGCTCAATCTTAAGCTTGGAGCCATCTCTCCAGCCCCTTTCAGAGCCATATTGTATATGAAAGCAAGAGTGTTAGTCTGTGTACACATCACTGTTAAATGACTATCTGTTCTCTGAGGGATCCTTCCTGGTATCATTAAGGATGTGACACCTGATTTAAGTGGTCACAAAACCAAGCAAGTGTGTGCTGCTCTGTAATGAGCTGTTGTGTTTCAGGAGTTCAGTGTTAACATCACAGAGGACTTCATTGAATATCTCTCAGAAGGGGCCCTGGCCATTGAAGTATATGGACATAAAATGAATGATCCTCGGAAAAACTCAGCCCTGTGGGATTTGGGAATCATCCAAGCAAAAACAAGGAGTCTTCGGGACAGGTGAATCTTTTAAAATTAATTAAGCAAATCATTAATTAATTTTTAATATATCAATGCTCTGTCTGCATGCCAGAAGAGGGCATCAGATTCCTTTACAGATGGTCTTGAGCCACCATGGGGTTGCTGGGAATTGAATGCAGGACTTCTAGAAGAGCAGCCAGTGCTCTTAACCACTGAGCCATCTCACCAGCCCCACAGGTGAATTTTTGATATCCATTGGATTCCCATTTCTAGCTTTAAAAATACTGCTGGAGATGACCGTCATTTTTTTTAAAAATTGTTTTGCTTTCCCTTGTGTATGTGTGATATGTACATGTGTGCATACATATTTGCATGAGCGGGGTATGGATGTGTGCTAGTGCCTGTGGGATTCAAAATTGATGTGGAATGTTTTCTTCAATCACTCTTCACCTTATTCAAACTCAGAGCTCACTTAGTAGGTCTAGTCTGGTTAGCCAGCTTGCTCTGGGGATCCTGTGTCTGCATGCTTAGAGCTGTAATTATAGACAGGCACTGATCCACCCAGCAGTTATGTGTAGGTCCTCATGCTTGTGCAGCGAGCACTTTAACTATTGAATCCTGACCATTATTTTATGAGTTACTGGTCACCTTTTCCCAAGCATCACCAGTCTAGGGCTGTAGTCTACCAGTAAAATTTCCTTAGGGCACCAAACTTTATAGAACAGTGGAAAAAAGCATGTGGGCGTTTAAGAAGCAACAGTGAAATGAAGTTCAGGAGAAAGGTCATTTACCACAGTGTGTTTTGTCTGATTAGCCAGCCGTGGAGAGATGGATGGCAATCTGTGGTAGCATTCACGTTGACGCTGTCTCTAGCTCACAGGTGTTCTGTTGGTCGTCCGTTTGACTTTGTGCTGCTGATGTTTGAACCCAGGGCTCTCAAATGCTAGGCAAGTGCTGCACAGCTCTGCATCCCTAGGCCTTGCCAGTTTTGAGTACCATCAGCGATGGGAGAAGGTAGCTCAGTTGATGGCATAAGCAAGTTCAAAGGGAAGGACTCAGAGAGGCCACAGTTTTGCTGCCACCCAATTATAGATGAGAACCCGATTTTCTCTTTCAGCAAATCCTAAATTCCTTAATTTTCTTATTAACTGACCTGAAAACACATCCTTGTCAAGTCATGGATGACATCTTCCTGTGTGAAGAGCATCCTGTGTTTGGCTTCTGAGTACTGACTAGAGTATTTCAGTCACTGGATAACCATTTTCAAATGTATTCGTCATGATACCCCCCCATGAGTGTTCTCTCTCTCTCTCTCTCTCTCTCTCTCTCTCTCTCTCTCTCTCTCTCCCTCTCCCCCTGTGTGTGCGTGCGTGCTCGCATTCTAGCATGCATTTACATCCATATTTATGTGGGTTTGAACTCTGAGCCATTGTTCTAACCCCACATTGTAATTTTCTAAACAAAATAAAAGTACAAGTGAGGTAGAGCGTGTGCTTAGCATATGAAAGCCACCTGAATCCAGGCCTCAAAACTGGAAACAACGGAAAAACAAGGAACCATCCTAGATTGATGCTATCAGTTTGACTTTTGGTTCACATTATTTGCCATTATGTGCTGTACATTTCTTTCTGATTTAAGATCATTTCACTGGGCTTCTTTGTTTACAGTCATTCTCACTTTTAAGAATGGAAGGCCCTAAGCTGTCTGTATTGAAGTAGAGAGGCATGGTTTGGGGGCTGGGGAGGTAACTCACTCGGCAGGCTGCTTACCTAGCATGCATGAAGCCCTGGGTTTGGTTCACAGTACTGCATAAATGTTGTTCCAAGTAGGTTGGCACACATTTGGAATCTCAGAAGAAGGAGGCAGGAGTATTGAAAGTTAAAGGGTACCTTTGACTGTATAGTGAGTCTGAGCCCAACCTGGTATATATGAAACCCTGCCTAAAGAAGGAAGTATAATTTCTTTCTTTTTTTTTTTTTTTTTTTGGTTTTTCGAGACAGGGTTTCTCTGTGTAGCCCTGGCTGTCCTGAAACTCACTCTGTAGACCAGGCTGGCCTCGAACTCAGAAATCCGCCTGCCTCTGCCTCCCGAGTGCTGGGATTAAAGGTGTGCACCACCACTGCCCAACTAGAAGTACAATTTCTTAAGACCTGCATATATTTCCTAGGTGGAGTGAAGTCACCAGAAAGTTGGAATTCTGGGTTCAGATCTTGGAACAGAATGAGAATGGTGATTACTGCCCTGTGGAAGTAATTGCTGCAAAAGACGTCCCAACAGGAGGGATCTTCCAGCTCCGACAGGTACCAACATTGTGATGTCAGAGTAAATTCCTTAACACTAGATGGCTTATACTGGATTCTTTTGAACAGAACTTTTGATAATAATGATGATGAAATATAAAATGGTCAAGCCCGTTTCTTTGAAATAGTTAAATGTATTGACATTTATTTATCTATTGTGTATGTTTGTGGATAGGTGTATGCCACTGTGCACATGTAGAAGTCAGAGGACAACTTGTGAGACTTGGTTTTCTCTTTTCCTTCAACATATAGTCCTGGGGTTTGAAATCAGGGTGTTAGGTGATGGCGGCAAGGTCCTTTATGTAGCCATCTCCCTGGCCCCTTTCTAGGTTTTAATTTTCATTTTCAATCCCATTTCTTATATAAAAATTGTCTCTTATGTTCATTTTTCCTATTGTCAAAAGTCTTACTTTATGATGTTTTAAAAGTAGTTTGTGAAAGGGTTAAAAATAAGCTTTTTGAAAAATATTTTATTATTTTGTATGTATGTGTCTGTATATGTGTGAGTTTGTATGCCACAGGACACAGTGCAGGTCAGAAGACAATTTGGAAACGAGGGTTCTCTCTGCTGTTTGGGCCTTGAGAATTGAACTCAGGTTATCAGGCTTGAAGCAAGCGCCTTTACTGACTGAGCCTTCTTGTTGGGTAGAAAACGAGAAGTGTTCAAGGAAAACTTAGAATTGAGGAGTGGGACTTAAGGCAGACATACGAGGCAGCTTCATGTGCTCATGAACATGAGAAAAGCAGTTCAAAGCCTCAGGGAGCACTGAATGTGCAGGGGAGGACTGCCGGCTCACTGCTGGCCCTACAGGGTCCTAGCATTGTACTTGTGAGCTCCTTCAGTAGCCTCCCTCCTTCACCTGGAATAGGGAGAGGAGGTTAGCACCAGTGTCGTGAGTTTTTGTGAGAATTAGGAGAGTGTCGAATAAAAGCCCTGTGCTTGACACATGGCAGGTGTTAAGTGTGTGTGGCTGAGTCCATGCAGCATAGACTATGGAGTCCTCACCTATCACCCAGGTGAGTGGCCATCTGTCAGTCTGTGTTGCTGACCGACGGTGACAGGGCAGATCTCCATATGTAATTAATCTGTTTCCTAGCAAAAAGTAACAGTCTTCATTGTGAAGGTTTTCTGTGTATGCCCACATACCCTCCTCTTGCTCATTCATTCTTTCCCCCAAACCATCTTCTTCTCTTCTGCTTTCTTGTCACATTATATAGACAGTGGGAAATCTCAGTGTAATTGGTACAGATAATTAGAAGTACTCTTTTTTATGACACTGTGCCTCGTTTGAAAAATCTAGTAGGCCGTTCTCTAGAGTTTTCATACTTTAAGGTATAACACTAGGGGACTGGAGAGATGGCTCAGTGATTAAGAATACTTTCTTCTCTGCCAGCTCTCAAGTTTGGTTCCCAGCACCCAGGTCACATGTCTCACAATCATCTGTAACTCCGTTCCTAGGCCATCTGTGGACCCTACATATGACATCTGTTCACAAAAGCACACACATACACATAAACAAAAATAATAAATCTTTTAAAAACCCACATTATTAGAATTGCTTTAGAAATGAATTAAAAGCATTCAAAGAAACAACATGAGAAAAGGTTGAAGGAAAGAGTGCTTAAATATTTAAATTTCAAATTACTGTAGAAGGTAGAAACAAATGAGTTTTCTCTGACGCATTCACGCACAGGTGAGAGACTTAGAGCAAAAGGAGAGGATTTTCAGCCACAGTATTATGCAGAGGCATGGCACTGTAGGGAGACACAGCTGAATTCCTGAGGGTGAAGATCTCCTAGGCATTTTCCTTGGCTGCCTTAGGAAGTCATCTTTGGAAGCCAGGCTAGGTGATTTTTCTGCAGCTTACTGTCAACTGGATGTTTCAGTGTCAGTTGTACCTCAGACCCTTGACTGAGTGTCCAGAGATGCCCCTAGTTTGTCAGGAAGGTTTCAGTGGAGGATGAGCATTCTCATCTCAGTGCTGAGAAGACACTCCAGCTTGGTAAAGGGTTCCCCTGTCAGGTGACAGGGGAAGACTCGACGTGGGGCTCTGCTTGAGCAAAGGCCCTTGTAGGAGGGAAGTGGGAGCAGAGAGGCTGTCATAGAAGCTTGGGGAGCTTGTTGGGCTCACCTGAATTTGATGTTTAAAATTGGGCCACACTGTTCTTGAATGGGACAGTGGCAGGGTAAGGGATTGTTTGTAACCATGGCGAGATGCTTCAGGAACAGACCGGGGACCACAACAGCTGGACGGTATTCAGAGTAGTGGCTGAGGGAATGTTCCAAAGTGTTCTCTGAGACAGTAAGCCTTCCTCTGACTGTCTTCCATGTTATGTCATGTTTCAAATATTCAGGATAGGCTAAAGAGACAGAAGCAGCTACTTGAAACGATGAAGTGGTCTTAGACTTACTAAAGTGGGTAAAGGTGCTTGTCACATAAGCCTGAACACTCAAGTTCAGTCTCTGGAACCCTAGTGAAGATGGAAGGTGAGAAGTGACTGTAAAGTTGTCATCTGACCTGCAGTGTGTACTGTGGCATGTGCACCCCCATATGCACACACACAAGAGCAATAATAATAACAATGAAACAAAACCGTTTACTGAGTGACTGTTCCCATAAATCTCGGATGCATACTCTGTGGAAATGTTCAGATCAGCGACTATCCGTGAGATGTTGTAGTAGGGCCGGTGACTGCCTGAGTAGATGTTCCTGGCTGTGCAAAACTCTTGATACCTGAAATTCTGGATGACAGGAAAAGTAATTGACTTGAAATTGGATGTTTAGATTCTGTTGCTTAGATGCTCTTCTCTGTTCCTACCATGTGTAGTGATTGGGGATACCAGGAACTCTTCCTAGTGTCTGCCTTGGTGTGCGAAGTCACAGGGCTTGTTCTGGACACACCCAAGCAGGGTCAGTCCTGATCACATTGTTGCAGCTTAATTTCTTTAATTCTGTGAAAAGGGCAATGTATGCATGTCAGTTCTTACCTTTTTTAATTAATTAATTATTTATTTATTTGGTATTTCAGGACAGGGTTTCTCTTCATATCCCTGGCTGACCTGGACTTGCTCTGTAGACCAGGCTGGCCTAGAATGCACAGAGATCTGCCTGCCTCTGCTTCCCGAGAACTGGGATTAAAGGTGTATATCACCACTGCCTGGCAGTTCTTATTTTTAAAACAAGACTGAATGCCGACTTTGGTGCCCTGCGATTAAACGTAGGCTGCAAGTATTCTTCTGCACCGGTTGCTTGGTACAGGATGCCACACTTTAGACAGTTGTCGGCATTCCACATGCAGTTTAGGTCTACGCTTTGTTCTTCATGGCACTTCAGAGTACTTACCATGTACTTGATGTTGCATTGCTGGGGCAAAGGTTGCTTACAGTTTGAAGTTACCTAGCCCGAGACCATGCCTGACCAGTTTAAGTTTCTGTCCCACAGGATTGATCCTGTTTCATAAATCCTGATCTCTATTGGAAGTTATTTCTAGCTTAGCAGGTTGAAATAAAAGCTCTCATAGTTACTTTGTCTGAAAGTTGGCCTTTTTTCAGTCTAGGACTCCTTAGGTAGTCTCAGAACTCTATGTAGTCCAGGATAGCCTAGAACTCTGTGCAGCCCAGGTTAGCCTCGAACTCAGAGATCTCCCTGCCCATCTCTGGAGTGGTAAAGTTACAATGTGAACTGCCACACCTGGCTCAGTTGAACATATTTTATTAGATACTGTTTGCATTTCCTTTGCTTGTAAGTTTTCATTTACCTGGATGTCTGTCGAATGCTAGTGCCAGCATTTGGCAGGCTGAGCCAGGAGGATTGCCTTGAATTCAAAATTAGGTCAGTGATAGCAAGCCCCTATTGTTCATTAAGACACATTTTCTTTTAGTTTCTTATCATTTAGGAATTATAAAGAATATGCTCATTTTGTTTTCTATCTGTTTGAAGGAAAATATATTTTCCTGACTAGGTTAGAATTCATGCTTTAGTACTTAACAGAGTTATGAGATAGGTGAATGTCTCTAAAGCCAATTGCATTTTTCTCTATCAGCCTGTAGGGGTCTCTCTAAACCAGAGTTTTGAAAGAAGCTGATTTTTGTGTATTTGTTTCCCCAAATCTCTGTGCTGCAGGGGCAGTCTCGGCGAGTTCAAGTTGAAGTGAAGTCTGTGCAGGAGTCAGGGACTTTACCACTGATGGAAGAGTGCATATTGTCAGTTGGCATTGGGTGTGTGAAAGTTAGACCACTCAGATCCCTTAAGATCCATGAGAACGTCCATGTAAGTTTCTGGACCTGCTTTGTGCTTTTTTGAAAGGCAACAGCAGAGCAGAATCTTTTGAGACATTGCTGCCCCTGCCTTACCATTGGTGTCTCCTTCAGTGCACTGTCTTGACAAGAGCCCCTTGTGCTAGACTGTTACTTTGTGTTGTCCTGGTGTGTGGTGAACTGAGAGTTAAACCTCTCAGCCTGGCAAACCACCAAGCCTAGCAGTGATTAACTTCCTCCCATGGCCCTCCTCTCTAAAGAACCCCCCACTGGCTGGTAAAGACTCTTTGCCAGCAGGTGTTTGATTTCCCCTGGAGTAGGGGGTGGTAAGCCCAGCAGGGAGAGCATTGTACTGACTCTGAAAAGGTCAGGGGAGCCTCTTCACTTTCCCCTAGAAGCTCCTAGTCTTACCAGCTTCCTGACATGGGAGGACTGGTGAGGCTGGGTGGGAGGCCAAGGTGTGATGTATCAATTAGAAGAGAAGACAAGAACTGTGGGAGAAGATTGTGGTTGTGGACAGAAGCCTGATTTGTGGGTAAATAATTGTTTTGGCTCTACATAATATGCTGCTTCTTTTAGGAGGAAGAGGAGGACATGGACAGCTACCAGGTAATTGAGCATCTGTTGGCCTTATCAAATCAGCTTGATTCAAGTACTTAATTACACAGACCAGGATCTTTCTGCACTGCTACTTGATAATTAAACAATTCTGCTTTTCCCACAAGTCAAACAAAGTATGGAATGCTGTGTATTGTGGGGGTTCACGGGCTAGGAGTAGGATGCCCTGTGACAAAGTCCTTTCCTAATCAGGGACACTGCATTGGACTGTTTACACAGCCACCTCCCAGCTTCTTTGCCTGGGCTCCCCTTGAACTGAGTCACCCATGGGGGGAGGGGAAGTGTGTGTGTGTACACATATCTATTTCTGTGTCTTACATGTGTGAGATCAGGTCACCCTGAATGCCCCCTTCCTTGAGTTGTCCATTAGTTTTGGAGGTTTTGTTCCCCCCGTCGGTTCTTTCCCTAAAGTGCCAGATTTTGTTTATGTCTGTGAAGTTGCATCTTGTCATCATTTAAGACTGCCCAGGCTCCTTGGAGCCTGATTATGTCATCTGCTGTAGTCACTCTCCTGGCTTTGCATCATCCTAATTTGATAGAAATGTCTGCCTTCCTATAAGTCACTGATTTAAAAAAAAAAAAAAAAAGAAGAAGCAAGAAAAAAGCCTCACCATATCAGCTGGGTTGAACTCAGAGAATGGAGTCTTTTTAAACAGACGTTATCCCATTCATCACTGCTTTCTGGATGTGGTATTTGAGCCCTCTGTGACTGCACTTAGAGCAGATGCACAGCACGTTTCTCCATCTTGTCCACAGGAATGTCATAGGCTATTTGGTTAAGTGCCCTGTTGAAATCCAGACACTTGACATCTGCAGCATTCCTCTGAACCACCAGCCCCTAACCATGTTACTAAAGGAAATGAGGTCATGTTGGTTGCTGGCAGGTGTTGACTGGTGGGGTTCAGTCCATCAGTGACAACCCCTGTGGTCTCGCCCACTGGTACCTCCCAAATATGCTCAAAGAGTAGAAGCATGCGCTGTTGGAGGATTCTTTCTGGTAGTTCTGAGGAGTAACACTTGAAGCTTGTTAGGTACAGTTTGTGTTTCTTGTCCAGCCAGGAAACCTCATAGAAGGTGCTGTTTCTCATGGGTGGTTAAGCAAGTAGAAAGAGAACCAATTCTTTTTTTTTTTTTTTTAATTTAAATTATTATTATTATTATTTATTAAAAAGTCCACTATACCCGGTATTCCCAGACGGTCTCCCATCCAAGTACTAACCAGGCCCTACCCTGCTTAGCTTCTGAGATCAGATGAGATTGGGCACGTTCAGGGTGGTATGGCCATAGACGAGAACCAATTCTTAAGCACCGGTCCACTCTAGAGTCCACTAATGCTTCCTGTTCTTGGAGTTGTGATCTTAATCGTAGGTAGAATCACTTGTTGGCACTTCATGCTGGGCTAACTCAGGTGGTAGACTGCTTGCCTTGCGTTCAGTTTTCATGTCCCAGTTATGCTGGGCATGGTGACAGAAGCCCGTGATCACCCCAGCACTCTTAGGTGGGAACGGAGACTTGTGAGGTTGAAGGTCATCTTTAGCTCCATAGTGAAAGAGTTCCAGGCCAGTCTAGGTTTTATGAGATGTCTTTAAAAAAGAAAAGAAGAAAAACAAAAGGCAATTGTTGCATGCTCCTTATGTCTTGGAGTTAGGAGAATAAGGTTAATTTGGGGAATGTCACATTTAAGCGTGTTGCCTGGATTGAGTGTGACTTCCTCTGTTTTCTTCCAGGATAGGGATTTAGAGCGGCTTCGTAGAAAATGGCTCAATGCATTAACCAAGCGTCAAGAATACTTGGATCAACAACTGCAGAAGCTTGTCAGTAAACATGGTAGGAAGAAAAGTTGGACATTTCCCTCCCCTACAGCAGGGCAGTGGAGTGTTAGTAACTCTCAAGTAACCAGCTGAGAGCCCAGTGAATATGGTGGTCTGAATGATTGCCTGCTCTTGGCTTGCGGAGTAGCCTTTCAGAAGAACACTTACTTACTCGGTTCTAATAATGTCTTCTTGTACTTCCTTTTGGGGACAGGGTACAGACATACATGTAGGCAAAACATCTATACACATTAAAAAGTAACTGGGAAAAAGGTGCAGATGTTTCTTGTTGGAGGTACTGGGAACTTAGAAGCTGAGCTGACTATCATCAGGTCCTGCACCAGACATCTGTGAGCTGTAAGAAGCCTCTGCAAGTTCCCATTGACATGGAGAACCTGTTTACACAAAGACAATATGGAAGCAGGCTAGAGAAATGGTTAAGAACACTGCTCTTGCAGAACAGAGGACTTGGGGTCAGTCACAGCTTCCACATGATGGCTCACAGCAGTTTGTAACTCATGTTCTGGCCTCTGGAGACTCCTGCATGCACATATTCATTCTCTCTCTCTCTCTCTCTCTCTCTCTCTCTCTCTCTCTCTCCCCTCCCTCCCTCCCTCCCTCCCTCCCTCTACTGTATGCACGTATATTCACACAGTACCCCCTGCCATGCCCTAATTCTGTTTAAATGTGGGAGCAGCAAGCAGAATTGTTAGACCTAACCCTAACTCTGCTCTTCTAGATAAAACTGAGGATGATGCTGACCGAGAGGCACAGCTCCTGGAGATGCGGCTGACGCTCACAGAGGAAAGAAATGCCGTGATGGTGCCCTCCGCTGGGAGTGGCATTCCGGGGGCACCAGCAGAATGGTAAGGTCCTAAAGTATGCCTTCTGAAACCCCCAGGGATGACCAGTCACCTCACTTCCCATTTGTGTTTTGCAGTGCTACAGTTAATGAATGGATGGTTCGTAATGAGACCAGAGATATTGAAAGACTGTTAAATTATTTTCATGAGTTAGATATGACTATGAAACTGTTCTATTAAATAATATTGTTATTGGCCAAGGTAATTA
>CM052708.1:53887985-53912985 GCA_028551405.1 Uromys caudimaculatus | reverse complement strand
TCACAAAGGAGCCCTGCTGTGGGGAAGTTCAGTGGCTTTGCTCCTTTGTGTTCTTTTGAATCAGGCAACTTGAGGAGGGTCCCTGGTGGGTCAGTTGTGAGATATGTTAGTCTGGGAGTACTAAAAACACTGTCTTTTTTAGAAGCCTTTGATTCTCGGTTTGACTTTGGTTGTAAAACATTGACTAGGCAATAGTCTGGGTCTTTAATTTTTTAGTAGATCTGTCTTTATTTTATATATATGATTTTTTTTTTCTTCTTTTCTTCCTGAAACAAGGTTTCTCTTATAGCTCTGCATGTCCTGGAACTTACTCTGTAGACCAGGCTGGCCTTGAACTCAGAGACCCGCCTACTTCTGCTCTAATGCTGGGACTAACTAAGGTGTGCACTACCACTGCCCTTGTTCATTGTGGATCTTTAAAGAGGCCCATTTGCATTTCAAAGTGCCTGAGTGGGCCACCTTCTTTATGTGGTGTGCTGGGTGGGATAGCATCCTGCCAACAGAGCTGTAAGGAAGAACCTTGCAAAGGAGGGCAGCTTTGAGCTGGCACTTTATACAGTGCTGGGCAGGCAGGGGAACAGGTGGCTGTGCCCTACTGAAGAGGTAGTAAGGGAGAGAGGAACCCTGAAACATGGAGTTTTCTAGAAATGCTCTAGATAAGAGTTTAAACACTGCGTGATTGGATTTGTAAATGTGAGGATTTGGAGAGTGGGTTCTGGGTTCCTCATTCACTCTGTCACCTCCCTTTTGTGTGACATTTGAATACACAGACATGGATGGAAATAAATCTCATTTGAAAGAACACAGTCATGGTTGACAGACTCCAAGATGTAATCTCCATCCCTAAAAATTAATCTTCAGTACTAAATGTCACACTGATATCAATCTCTAAAACGAAGACTGGTGTACTGCTGTTAAAATCACAGCTCCTTAGCTCTCCAGTCCAACATCAATAAAACTGAGGTCAGGGGTTAGCTGTAGAGTATTTGTGTGTCTCCTATTCACTCCTTCTGTGCCCTTCTGGGAAGTCTGAAGGGATGGGCAGAGGCCTACTGCTCAGGGGAGCTTCATGATGAGTGAGTTTTTGTTTCTGAGTCAGCTGTCCTGGCCACCTGATCTGCAGCATTCCCAGCAAAGAGGGCAGTGTGGAGAAACCATTTCTCTTCTATATTTATTTTTGAGTAGGAGAAACATGTTACTTCATTTCTTGCCGGTTGGAGTGATTTGATGGAAGTATTTAAGCCATGCCACTTCCCCAGTCTCAGATACGTCATTCCTTTAGATTGCTTCTTCATATAGGGCAATAACAAACACATGGCAGGCAGCATCATTAGTTCATGCAGGTAGCAAACACCGTTAGGTGGCACTGCCCTCTACCACCCGTGAGAAGCTATGGTTATCATCCTTGGACCATTTGCCTTGCTAAACGAGTCTACAAGGCATGGTTGAGGCCCTGAAGGGATGAAGGAAGTGGATGGCCTCTTTCCATTCTGAGAGACTCTGTGTAGGAGTTGAGGGTGGAGGGCTTGTATTGGGGGAGGGTCAGAGTTCAACCTCTGGTATCAGTCCTCAGGTGTTCTGAGAGACTCTTTTAAGAATTAGTTAATGACCACCAAATGGGAAACAAATCATTATTGGATAGGATTATAAAATTACGTGTTTTTAGCACCAGCTGATTTTCTTTTTCCCTTTGGGTTTTTGCATGCTTCTGTGTCACCTTTTGCCTCATGCCTGTTCACTGTTCTCTCTCCTTATCTTTATTCAATTGTATTCTGCCCTCATGGCTGCTCTCTTCAACCTCTGCAGAATGTTCAATCTTCCCAGCTTCTCCAAATGAGTCATCTATGCATTAATTCAACAGTTCAATTCCTAACTGTGCAAAGAGCACAGTCAGCATAAACAATGACCAGGCGCTCTTAAATCATCCTTCATAACGATCCTGCTTTGGTCAAGAATTTAATGCCTGAACTTGTCAATATTCATGGTACCAGACGTCTATCGTGCTGGAGGAGGAAAGCATAAGCGTCACCAGTCCTTGCTTCCATCTTACTTAGGAGGTCATTTTGTTGTATCTTCTGTCTCCTGAGTTTATTCAGACGCTTGGAGGCGGCTTCCAGGTCCCAGGTCGCACTTCTCTCTAATCAGGTGCAGGACCCAAGGCACATTATAGGCACCAGTCCACTGAGTCTGCTTAAGTGAAGGGGCTATGCCAGGTGCTGGGGTCTCACACACTTGTGTCAGAAGCCTGCTCTGACATTAGCTCTGAGTGAACAACACCCTGTGTTGCTCTTTGTTACAGTAAACAGAGCTAGCAAGGTTGGAAATAATGGTCTATATTTTATTTTTCTCTAGGGCTTTGCTCAAAGTCTCCTCAAAAAGATGTCTCATCGGAGCTCTATTCCTGGCTGTGGAGTGACCTTTGAAATCGTCTCCAATATTCCAGAGGTATATTCTAGGAAGCTTGAACTGGAAATAAACATGTAAAGAGCTAACTCCTCAAAAAAGTCACCTACCCAAGAGATACCATAGTCAATGAAGCAGGTTGGTGGGGCAGCTCAGCAGATACCATAGTCAGTGAAAGCAGGTTGGTGGGCGGCTCAGCAGGCAGAGGCGCTCACTGCCAAGCCTTATGGCCTGAGTTTGGTCTATCCTGGAAGCCACGTGGCTGAAGGAAAGAACCAGCTCCTACAAGT
Source organism: Uromys caudimaculatus (assembly GCA_028551405.1). NCBI lineage: Eukaryota > Metazoa > Chordata > Mammalia > Rodentia > Muridae > Uromys > Uromys caudimaculatus. The sequence continues at coordinate 53,910,292 of CM052708.1, read as the reverse complement.
TGTCCTCTGGTTTTCCCACAAGTGTAATACCACTTGCACCACTCCCTACTACAAACAAATAAATGTAAAAACACGAACGGTTTACTTAGAAAAATGTATACAATTTTTTGAGTTCTCTACCCTAAGCTTTTAGTACAATGTATTTGTGGCCCTAAAAGTTGAAATTTTAGTATTTTGTTTAAAGAACTCTCTTGTTTAAAAAAGTTGTTTATTTGTTGAGTAAATGTGTAAGAGACGGTACATGAGAGAGAGGTGAGGAGAAGGAGAAGTACCATGGCATGTCACAGAGGACAGCTTTTTGGGGAGTTGGTTCTCTCCTTCTAGAATCTTCCTCTGTCACTGAACATTGAGCTTCCAGCAGGTTCTCCTGTGTCTGCCCCCATTTTGCCTTATGAGTCCAGGACTCACAGATGTGTGTCTTTGCATCCAGCTTCCTACTAAGGTTCTAGGAATCAAAGGTACCAGGCTTGGACTGCAGGTGCTGCTACCCACTGAACCAAGAACTATATTTCTAGCCAAGAACTCCATTTTGAAAAGCAATTCAATGGCTTCTTATTTTGAAACAGAACAGGCAGTAGCAATATGGTATTAGTCACAGAGGGCAGAAACAGTCCAGTGTAGAGATTTATGTCTGATGTAGAACCAGACTGAAGTCTAGTTTCTGTCTCTTGCTAGCAAGTGAACCTACATACTTTACTCTAAATTAGAGAGTGATGTTTTCTGGGGAGAGGGGACACAGGGACTAGAGACTTGGGGCCTCCCCACAGGTTGTCAGTACTGCCTCTTAGTCTTCATTCCAGGTGGTAGAATTTGTGGATTGATTCTGCTGAGTGTTTGGATAGTAGGTACACAATAACTTTTTTTTCCTTTGGAAACAGGGTTTCTCTGTGTACTCTTGGCTGTCCTGGAACTTACTCTGTAGACCAGGATGACCTCGAACTCACAGAGATCCAATTGCCTCTGCCTCCTAAGTGCTGGGATTAAAGTCATGTGCCACCACTGCCCAGGCAATACCTGCTTTAACAGTTTGTAAAGGAAGCAAGTAGTTGATGGTACCTAGGCTTTGTTTTTAGATTTTGTACTGTTGCAGGGAGTCCACCAAAGATGACCACTCTGACAGTTTACAGCCAATTTAAAGTTCTTATTCCAGCTGACAAGGGCCACATTCAGGTACTCAGGAACCTAGGTGCAACCCAGAGTGTTCAGAGGGGTTTTAAGGCCAAAACCATGTGCATCTCGCTTTGAGGCTTCAGGGGTACTTTGTAGAAGCAAGCAGTTTAACAAAAGTTAGGTGGTTAATTGGTGGTGGGTTCCAGCACAAACAGGGCAAGATAAATTAGCTAGGACATCCTGACCTCGGGGTACTAGAATAGAATTAGGTAATTTTACATGGGATTCTGTATCAAGGAAATCCAATTCTAGTTAAATTTGAAATAACCTCAGCAAGAATACAAGATGGAGGAATTTTTGCATTGTCTTGCCCTATTATGTTGCAAAACTTTTGTCTCCAAAAGCATCCAATGGTAACTTCTTCTTTCCTGGGTTTTTAAAGTTGCTCTAACATATTAAACATTTAAGTATTTAATTTGAATTGAAGCCTCTTCAACATTTGAGGATTAGACTGTTGCCAGGTTTGAGTGTGTGTCTATAATTCTAGAACTGGGAGACTGAGGTAGGAGATCTGAGTGTGAGGCGAGTCTGGGTTACTTAGTGAGACCCTATCATAAACAACAAGCTCCCTGCCCAACCCCAAAGCCAAGGGCTGAGTGTAACTTGTACAGCCTGTGCAGGGCCCTGCAGGCATTCTCAGCAGTCATCAGCCACCAATCAGCAAGGCAGCTGTTTGCAGCAGTGACTAATTATGAGATCTTGGGCTAGAAAAGATTACTTTGTGCTTCATTCATTGTTCTTTCTAAGAGTTAAAAGGGAAGGACTGTAGGGGAATCAGCTTAAAACTAAGCACCAGTGTGTGACTGGATGGCTGGCAATTAGCTACGCTTCCAGAGTTAGCAAACATTGTTTCTTCATCCCCTCCTGACCCATAAGTTCCCATTTGTGAGAATGGGCAGCTCAGTCAGCAGAACAGGGTGGGGATTCACCTCTGTTCTCCAGAGCCTTTGGCCACTGCTGCTGCCCAGGGAGGACTCAGGCAGTGTTAGAAGCTCAGCAATTGGAGCTTCAGGCTGCTTGACAGCAGCTAGGGCCTTGCCTGCTTCCATTCCCTTCTCCACACTGCGTCAGCATCTCACTTGGATGTTGGGGATGTTAGTCACGACTTTGTCTAGTGGGTTGACATAGCTCACATGAGTCCCAGGGGCAGCACCGTCTTGCAGAACCGTTGACACAGTTGTATTTCCACCATTTTCGTAGGTGGATTTCCAGATTGCCTGCAGAGTCCTTTCCAGGTGGTAATGGTGGTGAATGTTTGTGAAGTGGGCACAGCTGTGTTTGGACTGTTTGACCAGCCTGCCAGGTTAGGCTGGTACCTAATGATGGGTCATCATTTCTGCATTTTGAGTTCTAAAAGCTGATGTTAAAATGGAACTTGTGGTTCCATTGAATTTTGCCAATTCAGAGTCCTGTATGTGTGTGTGACCGTGCATGTATCAATGTGTGTGAGCATGTACATGTGTGAGCATGTGTGTATGTGGTGTATCTGTAATGAGGTCTTCAGTGTAGTTTTAACATGCATTCTTCGGTTCAGGATGAAAGTGTGTGCGTGTGCCTGTGTATAAAGCATCTGTAACACTTCCTCAGCCTTTTTTTCTTACCATGCATCATTTTGTTCTTCAGGATGCCCAGGGAGTGGAGGAGCGAGAGGCACTGGCAAGGATGGCAGCTAATGTGGAAAACCCAGCTTCTGCTGACTCCGAGGCCTATATTGAGAAGTACTTGAGGAGTGTGCTGGCTGTGGAAAACCTCCTGACTTTAGATCGTCTGCGTCAGGTTAGCTATCTATGGTGGAGCCCCATCTGACCTCTATACTTGACTTTCTGGAGTCTGGTTTGAAGAGTTTACTCTCACAAAATCCACTGATTGCAATGGGGTCATTCTGTTTTGTCAAGTCATGGCTGGTATTTAAAGAATGTTGAAATCCTTGAACCATGTGTGTTGGAGTGCATCTCTCTTAATGTACCTTTCCTTGGTGTGTTTTTCAATTCCTAGGAAGTGGCTGTGAAGGAGCAGCTGACAGGGAAAGGGAAGCTGAACCGGAGGAGCATCAGCTCTCCCAGCATGAACAGAGTGAGTCTCTCCTGCTACTGCTGCTGCTGTAGAAAGGTGTCTGCCACCTCCTTTCTGACTTCTTGTCAGGATCCTTTCTACCTCCTCTTGTCACATCTGTGCCCCTCCACCACTGTGCCTGCTGTTAGACCCAGGATGCTTGCTTGAGTGTCATGGGCACACACTGCTCATTTGTCTTCACCACCCTGCCCAGCACAGGTTGGGAGGTCACAAATGTGTGTGGAGCTTAAACCCCAACTTGGCTGCCCAGGGCATTTTCTAGCCTTTAATTAATTATTTTTAAGTTAGGAGGTTTGGTATGTTTGCAGACTAATCACTTGAAGGCCATTTAGGGTAGTATAAATGAGTAAAACATGTTATATGTATTTTATATAACTGTGTATATGTATAGTTTATATGCATATTGATCGTGGAGATAATTATTGAAAAAGAAATGTGCCAGCGGCTCTTTATCTGTTCCTTATTTCTGTGAAGATGTGGGTATGAAGAGCAGGTGCGCTTTTGTCCTCAGCCGCTCAGCTTTGTAGGAAAGAGCAGCTGCCTCAAACCTGTTTGTGAGTGACAGGCAGGGCAGGTTTCCCACTGGAGAGCCTGTGGGTACAGAGGTGCAGGAGCGTGTCTGACCACTGCAGACTTGAAGTGCAGGCCCACTCTCAGGCATGTAGAAATGCCACTTGTCCCAGGTCCCTTCAGACAGTTACTAACATACTGGCAAATGCAGAGATTTGGTATCTTCATACTCTAGTCTGCCTGAGGCCAGCTTCCACAGGTCAGGTTCACTGAGGGGTATGGAGTTCCTGATTAATCACTAAGCAGGGAGTAAAACTTAACTCTCTGGGGTGGGTGAAAAAGTCTCTGGGGCTGAAGAAAAAGGGGGAAGATATGGCACACACAGACTCTCTCTCTCTCTCTCTCTCTCTCTCTCACCCTTATTTGGTGGATAAAGCAAAGCAACTCCCATCACTTATATATTCCCCAACAGAATTTCTCAAGCAGTGCAAAATTACAATGTGGCTATATTCTATTTTTCTTTAAGTGAATAATTACAATGAGTAAAAAACCTGCATGTCCCCTGATGCCTTTACATGATTAAATGTTTCATATAATACAGATAAAAAACAAATTATTCCCAAGAACCCACATACAGTCGTATCTAAGCAACTTGTTATAGATTAACAAAGTGTAAACAAACAAGATATTTCTTTCTTGGCCAGTTTCTCTTACTGGCAAGCTGCAGTTTGTAGTTACAGAGAAGGGATCAATTGTTTTATTATTTATCTTAAAAAGCAATATTATAAACAAGTTTTAAAAGAATTGCAAACCTAAACTTTTATGTAAAAAACCATCAGTCATTACTACTTTAAGTCATCAGGGTGCATACCTACCAACTAACAGTTTTTTATCAAATCATATCAGGAAGCCGAGGGCAAAAATGGGTACAAGAAAGTAATCATCACCTTGATCACCAGACCAGCCATAGCAAGAAAGGCATGTCATCTAGTATTAGCCGGACTGCCTTTGTTCTTGTTCCCTGACCTCAAAAAATCCCTGGCTCAACTATTGAGGGTGTGACTTTCTGAACTTTAAATTGTCCCCCAAGATTTTCTGTATCCAAGCCACTAGCGAACACATCTTAACCTAACTTTACTAACAGTCTGCATCTCCATATTCTTTCTATGGGTGATGGACGCCACTAACAATCTCCATCTCTAAGCTCTTTCTGGGGGTGGTGGTTGAATCATTAATCTACTGCAGCAGCATTGCTGGGAAAAGATCAGTCAGTATGATTGTAAGTGCCAAGGACACTGCCCAGGAGGGGCTGGAAACCCCTTAGAGTTCTCATACAACTCATCGGTTAGGAGGGGCGTGATGATTTGGGGGCAACAAGCAGAGGGAAACTCCACATAGTATGAAGTCCTCAGGACGCATAGTCCTCAGAGCTCTACCTCTGATGGGCACACCCATCCTGGGTATACTAACTGGTGGGCCGCATTCCATGAGTTCTAAAGCTTCTTGCTGTTCCTCTCACACGAGCCTCAACAGTAATCCAAATAGTTTATTCTTAGACAAAAGGCTCAGGCCATGGCAGGATCCAGTGACGTTAAAGGGGCAAAAATGTCTTCTGTTTAGGCCCAGTGAGGTGTTACCCCAGTGTATAATGGACACTAGAGCCTAGGTAAACCACCCATGGAAAGTTGCTGGTAACTGCTCAGTGGTTTTCACATCCCAGAGATACACTGGTCTTCAGTATTGGTCTTGGTTTGTTTGTTTGTTTGGTGGGTTGGTTATGATTTTGTCTCACTGTGTCTCTCCGACTGGGAAACAGGATAACCTCAGACTCACTGTGATCCTCCTGCCTCTGCTTCCCAAATGCTGGGATTACAGGCACAGGCATTCAGGCCCTGCTTGATTTGATTTTCAAAGCAGGATCTTTCTAGATGCTCTCTTGCTTATATAGTAATTCTCTTTTATCTCTTTCCAGTTATCAGGAAGCCGACAGGAACTTAGCCCATCCCACAGTCTGGGCAGCAACAAGGTGGGTTAACACTTAGCCCCTGGCCTCCTTCATCTTCTCAGACATCTGTACTTACATACGTCTGAGCTCTTCCCACACACCTTGGTTTTGCGACATTTATTGGACAGAGTTCCACATTGGTTTTTCTGATCCTGCTGTTGAGACCCACTAACACCTTCTTATTAGAATTAAAAAGTTTGGTTTTGCTAAAAATTATCTTTCTGCTTATAATATTCCATTTACTTATGAAAAAGAAACGTCAAATTGTATTTATAATAGTAAAGCTATGATATAATGGATATAAAACTTACAAAAATAAAAATATTTATAATTATTATTATTTGTTAAAAAAAAGAAAACATGTAAATCCCAGTAACAGTTTTATGCAAATAGAAATGCACTATTGTTTGCTTAAAAAGGTCAGCACGTCTTGCAGTTGCCTGATCTGGGTGTTACCCCTCACAGTTTGTTTTTGTCACTCTGAGGTGCCTCACTAAGTGTTGGTGCTATGCTGACAGAATGACCCTAGAGTAGATTAGGAGTTTGCATTGTCATAGTGGCAGTGTGATGTGGGGGAGTTACTTCAGAATGTCTCAGGGGTGTGTAGGGAAATAGAGGTTGAGTGATTGATGATAATTTTTAAGGCCAAGTGGTGTTCATGAGACCATTTCTATTCTTGTTAATTATTCTGTATTTGTGCTTGACATTTTCTTTATGGAAACATAAGAAACAATGAAGTGAAGTTAAAACGACTAGGACTCATTTTAGACTCACACTGTTACCATGCCTGAAAACATATCCATACCCACACATGAACTCACACAAGTGCACAGACAAGGTGGAGCTCAGTGAGTGGTGTACACGGGCCTGGACATACACTGTGGTTTAGTTCTTGCGTCAGTCCAATGGAAGGAAGCAGAGCTTTTGGGAACTTGATCATGTGATGTATTTAAGTGTGATTATAGGAGTTTTAAAGGGAAATAATATGTAATAGGAAAGAAAAGGCCTGACTGTATGGTTGGGGGGAGGTGCATTTAACTCAAATCCTCACTTACAAGTTCCTTGTAAGAAGTGGCTGAGATATTTGCTTTGCAAAATAGAAATGCACTATTGTTTGATTAAAAAGGTCAACACTTCTTTGCAGTTGCCTGATCTGGGTGTTACCCCTCACAGTTTGTTTTTGTCACTCCTCATACTTTCCTTATCATAAAATTGAGACCAGGACATGCTTCCTCTGCAGCAGTAGAGAGGATGAAAGGATATAGATGCACTCCAGGCTGAGGCAGATAGAGTAAGAGCCACACATAAGGGGCACACCCCTGCTCTCCACACATCCTGCAAGGGTTGCAGTGAGGTGGTAGCCATGTGTGGAATCCCAAGGGTGACCCATGTGCACATAGGCAAGTGAAGAGCTGGAGTTTACATTTTGGATAAAAGCCCCTGTGTGACCACAGGCACAGGGCAAACTGTCTTGCCCCACAGCAGAGTGGGGGAAAGCCCAGGGAGGAGGGGCCTTGTTTAGAATTCCTAACACAATATATGCTGAGGTCTTGGTGTGTGTGTGTATGTGTGTGTGTGTGTGTGTGTGTGTGTGTGGCTTGGGATAGACTGTCTTAACTGAGTGGTGTAGCTGAGCCCCAGCCATCTTGTTGCTGGCTGTGGTGTGTAGAGTACTCCAGAGTGTTCTATGCAGCTATCAGTGTGAAGGGGGAAAGCTCATTTGGATCGAAAAGATTATGGAGGAGAAAAGAGATGTCCTTGGGAAGGAATAGTCAGTTACACCAAAGAGATGGATACTGGGATCCTGTAGGCAGGAAGAAATGTATGGAGGAGGAGAGGACTAGGCACCATTCAGGCTTTGTGACAGTAGATTACTGAGGAGCAGGTGAGGCTGTGGGAGTGCAGAGAGAAGGAGGCGGATAGATCATGTTGGACAGCATTTAGGATGAGGACCAATAGGGTTGCTTGGGATGGTACTGGGTAACTGCACCTTTCCAGGCCATCTCTGCTGAGCATTGAAAGAGATCAGACTGAGTCTCTAGCAGTCTGTTTGCTGTACTGCTTGAGGTGAAGGAACATTATATGTGTTTGTTATTGTCCTAGCAGCTTCTCTTTTCTGTTCTGGATTTCTTGGGGTTCCTGAACAACTTGGAGAAAATGGTGCTGTCGTTTCTAGTTGCTCAGATTTGGCTTGTGTGATGGTTCTGTCATGGTGACTTGGTCTTTTAGTCTTTCCTATATGCCTGGGGTTTGGTACAGTTTACACCTCTCTGTCTCTGTCTCTCCGGCTCTCCCTCCCTCCCTCCTTCCCTCTTTCCTTCCCTCCCTCCTTCCTTCCCTCCCTTCCCCCCTTAGTGCTGTGGCTTTAGGTAACCTGATTTTCATGGTTGTCAGTTCTACCATAGAGACATCTTTGCATCCTCCTATGAATCTGGCTGTAAGCAGCCTGTGAGTACCACCTTAGGGTGTTGCTTTTGTCCCTGGGCCAGGAGGAGAATTGCTCTGTCTGTCACAGATGCCTCTGGGTAGGACAGTCAGATGGCAGCAGACAAGAATATTAACAGACCACGTGAATGGAAAAAAGACCACAAAATAGCTCCCCATTTTCCTGTGTAGGGCCTAAAGCAAAACACTGTAAAAGATTATCAGCATATGAATGTTTTGTCATATCTTCTTACTAATGAGAAAAGAATCATATTTCCTTCAGAATCAAGGAACAAGATTCAACTTTGTAGTTTGTTAAGGACATTGTCGGTATCATTTTGAATGTATAAAATGAGTTATGAACATTTATAGGAGAGTTCTTAAGATAGACAGTGTTTAAAAGGTCGGAGGACCTGTCAGACCCTTACCTAACCACTGCCATGCTTACAGTGACTCGGCACAGGTACTAGGGTGTTACAGAGCATCCTGACAGTGGCAGAGGAAACCAACTGCACACCTGTGCTGTGGTGAAGTACTACACACATGCACGCACACACACAAGCACTTGGGCAGAAATGCTCCATCTTGATTTCTCTACGAGGAAGTATTTAATGTCCAGGAAGTTAGTCCTACAGATTTCAACCCAGATTTAGTGATGCTAAAAGTGCTAGAAAATGTATTTTGAAATCATCAAAAATTATCCTCATGTTAGTTATGTCTGTCTTGCAGACATTCATGGGGTCAGCTCTAGTTTTCTCTTAATCTGTTTGCTGCTCTCAGCTGCGTGCTGCAGATAACATTGTAGGTTATGTTGTAGATGAGCACTGTAGGCTAGAGTATGAAGTGTTTTATCCAGTCTCCCTTCCCCTGTTGTGCTTTCTGGTCATGAGAGTAGATTTCATCCTCCGGAGCAAGTGGCACTAAGGGGGTGTCAAGAAGACAAGAGGGAAGAGGCTGAATGAACTGGGTTGATGGGGCTAGCTCTGTGTGTGTTTATTTATTTATTGAGTATTTCTAATTTACTGAGGCTCTTCCCATGTTAAAATCAGAACTGCTTCACCAAAATTGAGTTGGTAAAGTAATTTATGAAAGAGCTTTGTTATTGCCATCACCTTAGAGCCTAAAGGAAATCCTCACAAAAAGTCTTCCAATTAAAAATATGTGACCATATTGAAGAAGTGTTGTTGCTTACAGTTATGGGATGCTTTGCCTCGGTTATAGAGACATTTTTAATAGATGCAATGAAGACAGATTCTTTATGACTGTCTACTTGTGGGTATCCCATGAAGAATTAATTTCAGCTTGTTGCTGGCCTTGGCATTGCAAAGCTGGCGGGTGTATTGAGACCTTCTGTAGTACAAGGACAGCTGTCAACAAGCATGTTGTCATTCCTAAAGCCATTTGAAGATTGCATTTGCATTAAGTTAGTAAGTTGTTGCCCTCTGAAGTGGTTTTGTTGTGTGATGCTTTTGGAGGACCTCATGCATGCCAGGGAAGTGCTCTACCACTGAGGTATATTCCCAGCCCTCCTCAGGCACTCTTAACAAACTTCAAGTCAGCTGCTGTCTTGAGCAGGGTGGAGCTAACACAGCTTCCTGGGACTGCTATCAGCTCCGCTTTGGTTACAGGGATGCCAAGCATGAGTCACTCCTCGGCTGTGTCAGAACTGCCTGTGGGCTGGAAATGACATGGACATAGCTTTTTATTTGTTTTTGTGTCACTTTCCTGAGTCAAAGTCTTTTACAGAAAGCCAAAAAAATAAAAATAAAAAATAAATAAAAAATTATATTTGAGCTGGGCAGTGGTGGCGCACGCCTTTAATCCCAGCACTTGGGAGGCAGAGGCAGGTGGATTTCTGAGTTCGAAGACAGCCTGGTCTACAGAGTGAGTTCCAGGACAGCCAGGGCTACACAGAGAAACCCTGTCTCGGAAAAAAGAAATATATTTGGTGGAAGAGCAGGGCATGATGGGAAGATGGCTGGTGGACAGGGAGTCTGCAAGCGCCTCCTAGACTTGCTGGATTGGCTATGCCTCTGAGTCTGGGGCCCCTCCTAAAATCTTGAAAGTTTTTGTTTTATTTTTTGAGTTCTGCCTCTTAGAACAAATAGTCTCTGTGTGTGGATCCAAATGAACCCAGAGTCTTTTTTCAGTATCTTCATGGCTGATTCTGAAGTTCAGCAAGGAAGCAGACATTAGGAATAGACTAGTCAATCTTTGGAAAGTGCCATGGGGTGCCAGGTGTGTGCGACTATGGCAGAAGGAAGGGGGTGTCATGCCTTTTCTCCTTTAGCTTTGAGCTGTTTGAGAGAGCTCAGAAAATTCTAGAGCAAAAATCTCAGTCTGGGGGCTGGAGAGATGGCTCAGCACTTAAGAGCACTGACTGCTCTTCCAGAGGTCCTGAGTTCAATTCCCAGCAACCACATGGTGGCTTACAACCATCTGTAATGAGATCTGATGCCCTCTTCTGGTATGTTCAAAGACAGCTACAGTGTACTTATATATAATAAATATATAAATCTTAAAAAAAAAAAAAATCTCAAAGTCCCCTTTATTCACAGTCCCAAGTTCATTCCCTCTGAAGTACATTGAACTGGTGGCTGCTTTGTTTTGGTTTTGGTTCTGTTCTCTCCTCCAGCATTTCAGTAAAGGGAGAAACTAGCATAGCCAGGCAGGTCTAGTTTATTGCAAAGTCAGCACTTACCCTGTCCAGCCAGGGACAGGACAGGGGTGTGGGGGTGGCACACAGCCATGGGCAGCTCTGCTCTGGATGCTCCATTCATCTCTGGTGAGTTGTGCATAGTGGGAGGTTTCTGTGCATCTCTAGGGGCTGGCGGGGGGAGGGGCACCTTGCTTCTCAGATCTGTCCCTAGGAAGCAGAGCCAGATCTGCCAGCGTACTCGGACCCTGACTCTGGGCAGTGAGGCTGGGAACAAGTGACTGTGAAGTTCCCCGTCTGCCCTGACACAGGGACCTGTGTTGGGTGCTAGTGCTTAGGCTGTGTCTGGGTGTTGTCTGGACCTGTCATTTATTTGTACTTAAGAGTCTTGGGGTGTGAGGCAGGAAGAGCCACTGCTCTTGTTCAGCTTCCATGTGACATTGTGCACTGGGTGCCAGGGGAGCCCTGATTGTGCCCCAAGGAAGGGACACCTCCTTCAGTTGTTACTGGACAACTCTGTGTCACATAGCTTGGATGCTAAGTGCAGTGTAGCTGCTCAGTTTCCTAAGATACACAATGTGGTTGTGTCAGCTGCCAGACAAGAGAGCCTAAGATACTAGAATAAATTTTCTCTATAATGAAGTAAGTTGTCTTCAGAACAATCTTGTATGAACTTGACATCTGAACAGAGATCTCAACATCTCTTCCACTGAGACTCTTGAAACTCCTGACCTTAGTGTTCAGACACTGTTTGTGACACCCCAAGACACCTAAAGTGGGCAGCATTTCAAGAAGGACAATTAAGTTAGAATGTAAGAAATTAAAAATAAAAATGAACAGAAGACTAAAATCTGTAAGTGAGCGTGTTATCCATAGGGGTGTAGATGCCCAGCCGGAGCTGCATTTCTTACTGCCCTGATATGTGCCTGGAGTCTGTTTTGTGTCTGTGTCCTAATGAGTGCTGAGAGAGAGCATCAATGTTTTTTTGTTTTGTTTTGTTTTAATGCCATGAAATGAGTTCTCTGTGGTGAACATGATCCAGATCACTTAGAGCTTATTGATTTTATGATCAGCCCTTAGACTGCTGCTAAAAGCAGATAGATTCCTAATCCATGTAGGAAGCTATGGTCTGTCCTCCTCAGTGTTGAGCCTCCCACGACTCACATTTCCGCCCTGCTTCTCAGAAGTCCTCAGGACATCCTAGTTAACGCTGGGTCTGTAGAATGCTCAGTTAAACTACTACAGAACTGTTACTTAACCTCAGTGAGAAAGACCTGAGTTATCACAGGACAAAAGGGAGCTTAAGATCTGCTCACAACTTGGGGCTCAGTACAATGCTACTTCCCAGAACTGTGGGAAGAGGAATCCCCACCCCATTCCTGGGCTCCAGTTGAGACATAGGAGTGGGAATGTCATCTCCAGCCACAGGAGCAAGGGCAGAATTTGAGGACATTTCTTTCTAAAGGAGCCTGTGTTGAGGAAGGAGGTGGCAGGATACAGTAGACTTTGGGATGGCTTGTTTCAGTCACAGGTTGTAAAGTGGAGAGGAGTCTGCAGTGAACACTCATCTATGAGGGGCACAGCCCTGTAAGCACATGACAAGCTTGAGCAAGAGTGATACAGTCAGACTTCATCCCAGAGAATAATGCTTTAATAATGCTAGTAGTTTTTTTCTGGAGTATTGTATAATTAAAAAGAAAAAAAAAACCAACTTAATTTGAAACAAAATAACCTACTTTTGTCCCTGTGCTCAATAGGGCCGATGGGAAAGTCAACAGGATGTGTCCCAAACACTGGTTTCCAGAGGAGTAGCTCCAGGTCCTCCACCAGCCCTCTCTGTTTCACCTCAAAATAACCAGGCTCCTGATCCTGGTAAGTTGTTTTCATCTGCCAGTCACTGCCATGAAATTTGAGTATCTTTCAGAAAAAGGTTCAATCAGGATGTCCTGCTAGGTCCACAAGCTATTCATGTCCATCAGAATGTCACCTTTTCTTAGCATGCTGGGTAGCATTGGTTTGGAAGGGTGGTGACTTTACCCTGTGACCCTCTTGTCTTCTTAATGCTCGACTTGTTTGTTAATACTTACTGTCCATATGTGGTCCATGATGACTTTCAGCTTTTACATCTTCAGATCTGTTAAGTTTTGCTATCAAGATTGTGTTGACCTCACATAGTTCTTTGAAAAGTGGTTCTCCTGTCTTTTCTGTATGGGTTTCTGTGGGATTGGTAATAGATACTCCTTAAATGTTTGACAGGATTACTTAGTGATGCTGTCTGAAGCTGGCCTTTTCTTTGTGGAGAAGATTTTGAATTTTGACTCGGGTTTCTTGAGTGTAGAGTGATCTAGACTTTGTGTTCCTTATCAAACTGCTCCCTAAGTCCTAGTTTCCAAAAGGTTTTTGATATTGTTTAGGTTATTGTTTATTCTTATAAATGCCACAGTATTTACTCTAACTGTTCTTTTAAGATTCATAGTGAGGTGTGAGGTGCACATCTTTCATCCCAGCCCTGGGAAGGTAGAGCAGGAGGATTCCTATGAGTTCAAGGCCAGCCTGCTGCTGCTGTAGTGAGATATGTAGTGAGACCCTGTCTCGAAAACAAACCCTCAAAACAAGCCAGTGAGCACGCAGAACCAAGCACACAGAAACGGAGTTCTCCTTCCTCTAGAGCAGAAGTTAGTCCTTGTGTTAGGTATTGACAAGGAGTGAGGGTAGGTCACCCTCCAACACTGGCAGGAGCCTGCACATTAGAGCATCTTGGCAGCTTTGACTGCTGTTTAAATTGGTAGATGCCGGCTGCGATAATCTCTTTCTACTAATGATTTTAGAGATGCCTGTAGTAGTTTATACTGCTGGATTTGCTTACAAATAACTCTTGGCAAACGCAGAGCAAAAGTTATGTGCCATTGTTTTCATTTCATCCTGACAGGACTGGGAGGCTTGGCAGCCTCTTACTTAAACCCAGTGAAGTCCCTGGTGCCACAGATGCCTAAGCTGTTGAAGTCTCTCTTCCCTGTTCGGGATGACAGAAGGAGCAGACACTCATCTCCCCTTGTACACCAGGTGAGGAAGCCACAGTGAATATTTCTGTGAGGTGTTGCTGGTGCTGAGTTGCTGTTCTGAAGCTGGAGGTAGAGGGACAGCCCAGTGAGGGCGTCAATGCCAGTGTCTGCCCTGGGACAGCCTGTCATCATGCCTCTTCCTCTCTTCAGATAACAGAGCTGTTTGCACATGTCGCCACCCCATCCTTTCTGCTCTAGAACAGAAACTTCCAAGTCTGCTCCTAATGTGATTCATGGTGCTATCACAGTACAACAGTCGTCAGATTTATCAAGGTGCACTTAGTGTTGTTTGTGTTGCCAAGTAGAAAATGTAATTCTATTCTTAATTCTTGATTTCACTTTTCAAACAATCCTGAATCATAATTTACCCCACCCTCCTCCTCAGTGGACAATCAGTTCTTTGACTCAAAGTAGTCATTTGTCTTCCTTCTGTTTTAAAAACTTTGCCTAGCAATGGAGCATAAGAGAAAATGTTCTAGGATTTCCCAAACAACCAGGAAGCTTCTTTTATATCGTGGTGAAAGGAACCCACTTGGAGATGCAGTATGTAGTTATGTAGGCTTTAGCTCAACAGGAAGTGTTAAATGAGATTTATTTATACTCATTCAGAAACACAAACCATGCAGGTGTAGCTGTTGAAGTGGGTCTTGACATTAGCTCCTCCATATTTCAAATGTCCCAGTGTCAGGAATGTAGGTCAGTAGTGTCAGAGGCAGAGTGATTCTTAAGGGCTTGTGTGAAGGCATTTCTGGAGAGATGGTATTGGTGTCAGTAAGCTATTCTGTATGTAGTGAGTGCTTCCTGCCCAGAGTGACACCAACTTGCACATCAGCACTAGGAGCAGATGGCAGAATGAAACACAGCAATTTTGAAAATGTTTAAATTACATGTAGCTAGGCAGGTCAAAGGTCATTTGACAGTTACTGCGATGTGTCTGAATGGAGGGCTCAGGTAGACAAAGCTGACTTTCCCAGTGGCTTATCACTGTGCACACTGTACTGCTTTAAACTGGTCATTGTTTCATGTACAATGTGAGGGTCTATCTAAAGTAGATGTAAAGAAATTGCCCTACCCCAATCTGCCCAGGTGACCCAGAGCCTACATGGGGACAGCCACCATGTCTTCTGCCTTCTGTAAGCACTATGGTGACAATACATGGAGTTTGATGACCACATTTTTTCAGCTGCTCTTCATTGCAGGCAGTTGTCTAGATGGAAGGGAAACAGAGTCATGTTCAAGATGAGTGGCTTTTGTTAAGCGGTTTTCAGTTCTCAGCAAGCAAGTCCAAGCCCTGGCTGCATAGGAGAGTTCACTTGTGTTTAAGCCATGAGCTTTGGACAGGAGAGGAACAGCAGCCTGTTAGAGACAAAGTCTGATGGGAACAGAAAGGCAATCTGTCATGTCCAGATGACAAGAAATGTATGAAAATATAAATTAACACTGGGCTTAGTGACAGTGCCTTGTGGTGTAGCTAAAACATTAACAGTGATTTGTGAAAACACCTCCCTGGGGCAGATACCTCTGTGTCCTCAAGGTTGCAATCTCTGTCCTCATCTGCATAAAACCATAAGCCTTGTATCACCAGCAGCATGTCCTTCTTGGTGGCCTGTCCCAGGCTGGGTGTCCAGGTACCTTCTTGGCCCCTCTATATTTAATCTATGTTTAACAAGTTTCTTCCCGTGGGTGGCTCACTTCATTCTGTTCTTTAACTGTTCATATGAAGCAGCTGGAAATGAGACCAAAGTCTGCATTCATGCTGTGGCCTCTAGCACCCTCCAGGAGTGAGCACCCTCCTTTTAGTCTGTGTATGCTCCCCACTGGCTCTGTGCCATTCTAAGACGTTCCACTACCATTTTATCCCACGAACACAGGAGCACGTCATTGAGTTTCAGTGCCTGCCCCTTCTTCCAGTGCTGGCAGGCCATTCTGTTTCTCCTGCTTTGTTTTGGAGCCATGCTGTCATGGAGGCCACTCAGTGGAAGCACAGCTAAGTGCATCCCAGCCCTCTCTATGAGCCAAATAAAAGTAGCATACCATCCCCACCAGATACACATGTCTTTTTCCTGGGAATTTCTAGGTTTCTGTTTGTTGACCATTTCCCTCTGGACTATAACTCCAGTGGGCAGGCCTCATTTGCCCTGAATCATCCTCATAAGTTAGAGATACAGAGTTGTCTCACTGTCTGTTTGTATGCAGATGGAAATGTGGCCCTGTGTAGACCACTGTCATATGTATAGAAAGCACTGTAGGTTAGCAGTGATACAGGCACAATTGAGTGGGGTCTTGCGGTGTCAAGACATATTTGTGAACCTTCTCTCCTAGGTGGATGAGCATACCATTAAAACAAATTCCTGAAGCCCTGATTTTACCCTGGGATTCAGTTACCCAAAATGCACTGCCTCCTCTGCTGCTCTATCCAACCCCTGAGCCACTGCCTGCAAAAACTCTGTGGGATGGAAATTATAATTGCAAGTGACAGCGTCAACATTAGTTTTCTTGCAACTTGAGTCACTTGAAATGTGCTCTGTGCTGCTGCTCCCTGGGTGTGCATCCTTGGGATGGGGTTTCAGTACCAGCGGAAGACGAATGACCAGCGTGCTGGGCTCCTGTGTGCTTTGCTTCTCTTTCCATTTCTTGTCTGTCTTGGAAGTCTGATCATATATCTGCTGGTTGAGATTTTGACTTTAAAAAAAAAAAAAATCCTTCCTTGTGCTTTCTTCAAAAAACAGGGTCATCTTTTTTGTGGTCTTGGCCTCTGATCTTTTGTGTTATGCTGTGTAGATGCCAGGGCAAGAGTGTTCCATGTTCTTGAAGGCCTGCCCAGTCTTCGCAGTTCTGGGTTAGTCTGCTTGCCGCCTATGGCAATGCCTTCATCTTTGTGTTGTCTTGCAGGGGCTTATAGGGGGAATGGGTGGGATAGTATTGTCCTGAGCTTGGCAACAGTGGAAATGACTTATCTCATTTAAATGATGCAGCTGTACAGAGTACCACTGGCTTAGTTTGGGTTACTAATGCTGTGATGAAGGGCCGTGACCAAGGGCAAACAGGGGAAGTAAGGGTTATTTGGCTTACACTTCTGCCTTGTAGTATAACATTGGAGGAAGTCAGGATAGGAACTCAGGCAGAGCAGGAACCTGGAGGCAGGAGCTGATGCCAAGGCCATGGAGGGCTAGCTACTTCTTACTGGCTTGCTCCTCATGGCTTGCTCAGCTTGCTTCCTTGTAGGACCCAGGACCATCAGCCCAGGGATGACAGCACCCACAATGGGCTGGGCCCTCCCACATCAATCACTAAGAACATGCCCTAGACTCAGTGGTTCTCATCCTGTGGGTCGAGACCCCTGTTGGGTAGAATGACCCTTTACAGGGGTCACCTAAGACCATAGGAAAACACAGATATTTCCACTATGATTCATAACAGTAGCAACGTTACAATTATGAAGTAGCAACAGAAATTTTATGGTTGGGGGTTCCCACAACATGAAGACCTATCTTAAAGGGCCGTAGCATTAGTGAGGTTGAGAATCACTGCACTGTAGGCTTGCCTACAGAGAGATTGATGGGATCATTTTCCCAGTTGAGGCTCTCTTCTTTCTGACGACTCTAGCATGTGTCAAGCTGACATAAAACTTTCCGGCACAGCCGGGCAGTGGCGGCGCACGCCTTTAATCCCAGCACTTGGGAGGCAGAGGCAGGTGGATTTCTGAGTTCGAGGCCAGCCTGGTCTACAGAGTGAGTTCCAGGACAGCCAGGGCTACACAGAGAAACTCTGTCTCGAAAACAAAAAAAAAAAAAAAACAAAAAAAAAAACCACAAACAAAACAAAAACAAAAAACACCTATCCAGCACAGCACTGAGTAGGATTAGTCCACAGTTCCACCTGACACTGCTGTTGGAATTTTTTGTCCTGTGTCCACCCTTGTCAATGTAGTGCTTTTTTTTATTATTGTATTAACTATAAAGATACACAAAAACACTCAAATGGGGAAATTCAGGGTTTGCTTCTAAATATTTGTTTTAAAATTTTTAACTTGTTTGTTTTTTAAAACTTATATTTTTGCTATCATCTGCATACTTCTTAGTTATAGGGTGTCAGCATTTGAGTCACAAGCACAGTGTTGACTGTATAAGGCCTAAGACAGAGTTCTGGCACCTAAAGAAGCCACTCTTTGGCCATCAAGCATCTGGCCAGCATAATGCATCTCCACATTGGTGGCTGCCACCCCAACTCACCTTTTAAGGAGGACTTAGCGGCATCATGGAGCTAAAGGGACTACATACCAGTTGCCTGCTTTGTGTCACCCATCTGGCAAAAAAACCCCCAAAAAAACTCCATGACCAATGCTCGATGACCTTGCTTGCTGCCTGACTCTGCCACACTCTTGTGTAGGAATCTGATGTTGGCGACAGTAGTTTAGCTAGGCGTGAGCACCCTGAAGTTTTATTTGCTGCCATTGTCTGTTCAGATGTTCCTTAAGTAAGCAACAAACTGATGTTGAGCTGTTTAGAATATGACCCAAGATGAAACCTAGAAAAAAAACTCATCAGTAAACATGCCTAAGAGGACCTGTCCGAGTCCTGAGGTCAGGAAGCCTAGTCCAGCTGTTACTGTTGCTGGGCCTTAGAGACCGCAGATAGAGGGCAGCACTACTTAGTTACTTAAGGCTTGCAATATGAAGAGAAACAAAGATCCAGATTCAAGCCTGTATACCATGTTCAGGGACACAGGCCTGTCATTGGAACCCGCTTTCACTTTTTTCTTAAGAGGAGAGGACTTGAATGGTTTCCTTTATGTTGATCACAGTTTAGTTTGGAAGCTTAACACTTCCTTTGAGACAGTCCTATCGCTGCAAGTTCTCTGGAGCGACCAGTGGACAAAGAGCATTAGAGCCTTCAAGACTGCCAGGAACTGCAGCACAGGGTAGCCTTATTTTTGAGAAAATGAAATGCTCTGTGAGGAGGATTGAGGTGCTCAGCGGGTTAGCTGACTATCAAACGAATAGTATTGTCACAGAGAACTGGGATTGGAATTAGCAGAGTATAGAGACTGCTGCTCTCTACAACAACCCAGACACTGACCATTCCTGAGTTGTCAAACAAGGTGTTTCTGAGAGGGGATGCTGACCCAGGTGAGGCCTGAGGGTAGAAGAGGGGCCCTGAGTCTTCTCACATTTCCATCCTTCCCCTGGCAGGGTGGATGCAGGTTTGTGGTGTGAGAATAAACACTGCCAAGAGCCCTTTCATCAGTGGCCTTGGCGTTTGCAGGTAGGAGCATTCTCTTCTGTCCCTTATGCAGGGCAGTGCACGGGCATTGGCAGGAAGATGTTTGCTCAGCACTTCTGAGCCAGAGAGTGGCCCAGAGGCTTCTGGTTCCTGGCTTTGTGGTTCAGAACTGTGTCTCACGGTCTTTTCTTTTGCCATGGAAGTTCCTAGTTCCTATTTTACAAACAAAATTCTCATAACTTGTGTGTAGTTTTCTTTGTGTGAGTGTATTCATAAAGAGTTGGGCTTCTCATTTTCACAGAGATCAGTCCTGGTTGTAATCAGTTTCTGTCTGAGTTCCAGAAATGCAAAAATACTGCATGGAAAGAGGTGGCAGCTGACAAAATTGCTGCCTTTGACCTTCTGAGGCACATTTAGTAACGATTCTGAAAAATAATGAACTACAATTAATGAAACCCGCACCCGTGTTCAAGTGTGTTTCTCAGACAGCACATACAGTAATTGAAAGGACTTCCTGCTCTCTAATTAGTCAGATTGAATTAATTTGCCATGATAGCTCTCTTCATGTGTCTGGAAATTTGCGTTCCTATGAAGTTGTTGGTGTGCTTCAAAGCTTGAGATTCCAAGTAACTGCATTGATTAGTCTAGGGAATGAAAGGGTTAAAGTCAGATTGACTTCCCACCAGCACAAGTGAGCTCCCTTCTGGCCTGCCTTCCTGTTTCTGCCCCTTTGGATAGTGTGGCTATATTGGCTGCAGGGGCTTTTGCTTCTTCTGCAATGTAGCCTCAGGTGCAGCAGACCACTGTCACTTAGTACTGACCTGTTGAGGAAACTCTGAGATATAGGTAGCTCTTAGAGTTGGTACACAGCATGAGCTGAATAAGTTTCAACTGAGTTTGATTAAGGATAAGTAAAAGTGTTAAGGATAAGTAAAAGTGTTCATAGAATGACTGAATCAGGAAAGTATTTGAAGGAACCAGACAAACTAGGAAGAAAAGAGCCTCTTCCATCCATATTTCCTTGTCCCTCTTGTTCTTGTTTTAAAAGATGTACAGGGGCAGGGAGATTGAGGACTGCTTCAGAAGAATCGGGAGTTAGAATGTCAGGTCCATGTGTTGGAACGCTTCCCTAGCTGAGTCTGCAAGAGAGATTCCAGAAGGAAATGGGAGAACTATTCAAGTATGCATAAAGCCCTCACAGGGATTGCTGTGTTTGTCAGAAATTTAGTCACCTCCTATGATTGACACTTGGATCCTGTGATTGACAGAGCCTTGTGCAGGGTAATAGTGCCTTAACCAGGTCCTGAAATGATCAGCCCACCCCCACCCCACATGTGGTCATCTAGAGAACACATGTGATTGGATCACCACCTTCATATATTTACCTTGTGCTGGTGACAAGGTAATCTAAGGGCACCGTGTGTGTCAGAACACCCACGTGTCCATTTGAAATAGAGTCACCAGACAGGTAAAAAGCTGGCTTCATCATGGCTGACACACTCCACCCACCTTAGCCTGACACACAGAATGTAAAGCAGAAGGCAGCTATGGGAACATAATGGACACCAGGCACTGAGGGTTTCAACACCGCCACAGCTTCAGATGCTCCTGGCGAGGCCAGAACCTTCCCTGAGCATGCCTCTGCTCTCAGTATAAGCAGTGCCCCTCCCCTGATGAACATAGCCCTTGGACACAGGCCTCTGTTGATGAGCTTATGACTGAGGCCTGGTCCTCAGTAGTGTGTGTGGCTGTTTTCACTACTAGGCTACTTTTATCAGACTTGTTAAAGCTAGCCATTTCTAACGCCTTGCATCTAGACTCTGCTTAGAATTTCCTCATATCAGGAAGGTGACATGTTGACT
Organism: Uromys caudimaculatus; assembly: GCA_028551405.1. Taxonomy (NCBI): domain Eukaryota; kingdom Metazoa; phylum Chordata; class Mammalia; order Rodentia; family Muridae; genus Uromys; species Uromys caudimaculatus. The sequence continues at coordinate 53,889,308 of CM052708.1, read as the reverse complement.
TCTGATTATTTGTAGCAAAAAATAAAATTTACAGCTCTTATAAAACTAATTTCTCTACTTGGACCTAAATAGTTGATTAATATTTATTTAAATAAAAGCTGAGTATTAACTTGGGCACCATTTTGATCAAATTCAGGGTAGTAGGTAGATGTTAGAAAAGGTTTATAACTATAAAAAATGTAGGTGAAAATTCAATATTGTTTAAGGTAATTAATGTTTCCTTTGTCTAACTTCTCTTGTCCTCTTTACCCAGCTTTATGCTAAAATTTATAAGGATCCATTTTTCCCCCACTGTCTGTTTTATTCTTTGTGCTGTTTGTTAAATGACTGCTGTACGTGTTTATTCTTTCAGAAAACACCAAGATAGCACTTATTGATGCCCTTCTAAGAGTGGAGGGTAACATGTTCCTTCTGAGCTCCACAGACAGAGGCACAGCCAGTGCAGGGTCCCAGCAAGCGCTGCCAAATATGTGTGGCATAGGGAAGGGAGTGGGCGTTCATGAAGCCTGGGCTGATACTTTGAGGGTAGCTGTGACCCCAGAAATAACTGGCACCATTTCCCTGAACCATTGCCAGGTTGTGGCAGCTGAACGTGGGCCTGTTGGGTTTCAGCAGTGCTCAGCGAACATGCAAAGGCTCCTGTGCGTCGCTGACTCCACCCAGCCACAGTGCTTCAGCAGTAGGCTGTGCTCCCCAAGCCCTGGTTCTGGAGCAGGAAACAGATAATTATATTCACCCTTCTCGCAGGACTTCTTAATATTTATGGTTGTGAAATACTTTGCAGTAGTTTTTATTAATAGTTACCAGATGTGTCATAAGGATTAATGAATTTACGATCTGAAATGTTTAGCGCTCCTGAAATAGAGGCGACAACTGTGCAGGGAATATGGAAGAGAGAGTATTAAATGCAAGTAGTCGAGCTTGGAGGGTGGAGCTACTGTGTGTGAAGGAGCAGTGGCTCACATAAGGTCCAGCTTGGTTTGTACCTGGTACCTTACAGTGGCTGCTGAATTCATCGCAGACCGTCATTAAACTTGGGAGGCTTGAGCCTCTCCCCAATCCCGTACGTGGATAGACACAGTTTGTTGGGTACTCTGTCCACTGATTTCCTCTCAGCCTGGGTAATGTCTCTACTTCTTTAGCCTCCAAACATCCATCTCCCTCCTGGTTTCTGCTTCTTTCTCTTCCTATCCAAGTTTAATCCCTCAGGAACTCTCCATGAGCCACTGAAATAATGTCTTCATTGATCCCAAAGGGAGCATTCGCCTCACTGCCCACGCTTTCAGAACAAGCAGGAGCTGTTTGTGGACACACAAGGCTTCT
>CM052708.1:53816003-53887885 GCA_028551405.1 Uromys caudimaculatus | reverse complement strand
CCTCAGTTAATTTTTTCAGCTGTTTTGTTAGGGAGCCACCGAGTCATGTTAGGGAGTTGCTGAGTCACGAGGAAGAGCATAGCATGCTTCCCTGCTCGGTAACATGTCAGCAAGAGTCCATGTTTGGTGGCCACCATTCCCTCCTGTTAGGCTTCTACATTTTCTTATTTTCTTTCTTACTTTCTTTTTTTTTTTTTTTTAAAGATTTATTTATTTTTATGTATATGAGTACACCAGAAGTGGGCATTGGATCCCATTATAAATGGTTGTGAGCCACCATGTGGTTGTTGGGAATTGAACTCAGAACCTCTGGAAGAGCAGCCAGTGCTCTTCACCGCTGAGCCATCTCCCCAGCCCCCCAGGGTTCAGCACTTTTATGCCATCCATTTTCAGTAAGACCTAACTAAAGAGTGGAACTTACAGCCTGAGCATGAGGGAAAACAAACCCTTTACTGTCTTGACTAAGAAAATGCCCTGCAAACCTTCCTGTTTGTGGGAGACTTTGGGTCTTTGGACTTGAAGGTGGAGCGGCAGGCACATAGAAGACTGCTCCATTTCAGTGTCAGCTGCCCTGGGGGCGGTCAGAGGTTAGAGGTCTGGGTGCTGGGGGAGGTGGTGCTAAGGCACAGAACCTTTTCTGTGGTAAAGGCATGGAGGAGGTGGCTGGGGGCTTGGAGTTGAAGCTCTTCCCACTGCTGGCATTAGCACTGCTGGCCCAGGACACCCTCGCTTGTTCATCTGCTCAAGCACACATGCTCCTGGCTCCCCTGGTGTTTAACCTCAGTGTTTGCAGGTGGAATGGATATCCTTTCCCTACTCTGGTCCTTGTCACACTCCTTTCTGCATTCTCCCAGCACCTTCTCTGAGCTGTCCCACCGCTGTGAGTTAGGATGGCTCTATGGTGGTACTCATCTTCTAATAGGAGCCCTGGTGGCTCCAGTGTCACCTTTGCCCAAATGTGTGTGTGTTATCCGCAATTGAGGGATGGTGAGCAGTCATGCATAGGCTTGAAGGCCCTGTGTTCTTAGGGCCTAGGATCCTGGGAACTAGGAGAAAGTGGATGGAGGCTTATCCAGTCCAGGTTTCCACTGCCTTTGGTACATGTGGTCACTGAGCAACTGGCCCTAATCCTTGGCTTTTCTTCCCTGGGGTCCTTTAGTAAATCCTTCAATCTAGGTCAGAATGGTGACATAGAGTCCGTAGTAGAGCTGTGGCCAGCATTCCTTCCCTCCAGCTAGACAGGGGGAAGTGAAGCCCATGCTGAGCCTGCCCTGCCTGCGGGTCAGTCTCTAGTGCTGAGTCAGCAGAGGGAGAGACAGGGGACACCTGAAGCCAGAATTGGCAAGGGCTGGAGACACAGAAATGGTGGGCTCCTGGTTTCTTCCAGAGACCTTCACATTGCTGTCTGCCTCTGTGTCCCACTGCTGTTGACCACACTGTAAGATGAATTTGGTTCCTGCTCCCTCCTTCTGACTAAACTTCTTACCCAGATTCTTAGTGTTCCTCTAGCACTCCTGAATCCCGTGTCTGTAAGTTAAGTCCTCTGCTATGGTGTTTCACCCCTCTTTCAGGCTCCTCTCCTCTCACCTGCCCTGGTGCAGGGGTTTTTATTACTGGAATGTCTGCTTGAGCTTCTGCTGCCTCTCCAGTTGGCATCGCACTGTCAGTGAAGCTCATGGCTGCCTTCTGCTTGCTTTGCTCAGGAGTCAAGTTACCTCCATTTCTTTTCCTAGCTCTGTTAGTTTCTGATGCCCAAGGCTGCCCCTATGTCTTTGTCTGCTTGGTACTCCAGCCAGAAAAGCTGCCTTCCCTCTCAGTCCTGCATCATGCTGTGGCTCCAAGTGCTCCCTGGCCAGCCAGGCTCAGGCCAACTCCCAGCTTCTGCTTTCTAGTTCATGTAAAGACTTATGCTCACAGTCCAGTATTGGTCAGCATGTGTCTGTGACCACAGAGAAGAAGCATGACAATTAATGTGTGTCTTGTCTCTGGCTAGAACCAGTCTGTCTTATATGGTGTAGAACCCTGGTACCCTCAAGCCTAATTGGCAGGACTGTGTTGGGAGTTCCTGAGAGTTGTGACGGTCCCCTCGTGGCTCCTGGCAGCTTTCTGCTCGTGTTACCCTTTGGGCCCTCACTCATGTACTTGTCTCCTCAGCCCATGCCCCGAATCTTGGTGCAGCCTACCTTCTCAGATGCGAGGGCAACAAGGACAGAGGAGGTGAGTCATCAGGTTGGGGCTGCCCCACTTGCAGAGGTGGCCCTGGCGTTACCCAGGATCCTTTCCCCCACACCTGCCTTTCCCTCTTTCTTCCCACTTTAATAATTAGCTACAATGTAGGTCACTGCCTTCTCCCTGCTCTGGCGCCTTGTTACAGTTTGCTATTTTCAACCTGCTAATCATATGATTGCTAAAGTTTTCGGTGCTTGACTGCTAATGTAGTCTGTGCTTTAATAGTTCACTGCTAGGCAGAGGGGGTTTCTATAAACAGAACTATCTTTTTCTTGTGAGTGTTTGCTTAATTCTCAGTTTTACAGTTCATTCTGGTTCATGGTATCAGTGTGAAAAGACTAATGTTAGGCTGGGAGAGAACTGTCTCTCATGGTCTCCCACAGGTCAGCAGCGCTCATCGTCCTGTGAACTGTAGACCTCCCTAGTCCCACCATGCCTTCAGTCTTCAGAAGGTGCCTAATCTTCATAGGGAAAGTAATGTATTCAGACAACAGCAAACAGGGTCTGATGATCTGAGGGACAATTGACCCTTTAGGTAGTGCCCCATCTTGAAAACTCCCTTTCACTCCGGTGCCTTCTTGATGTCTTAGCATTCCCAAGGTCTCCCTCCCCTGGGGGAATTGTCAGTTGTCGTGTGGCATGGAGGCTGGCAGTTTTGACCAGAAGTATTGCTCACTGGTAAGGCCACCTATGTGCCTGGTTCCTGCTGCTTATGCCAGTGGCTCACAGCTTTTGGACATTGTACAGGCAGCAAATAGGTTTCAAGTGATAAATTTCAGTTGCAGCCAAGTGAAACTGTTTGCAGGGTGCTGGCATGGAGCTGGAGGAGGCTGTGTCATCTTTCCTTTTGCCATCTTTAGTCTGCTCTCACTGTACCTGGTTTGTCCCTTCCATGGGGACCATGCACAAGCTCTTCAGCTTCCCTGGGCTTTACGGTAAATGACTGTTTCTCGTTCCTGCACCCCTCTCCCACCAGTGAGTCAAGTGGGGCATTGGAACACCTGTCACCTGAGGTGTTCTTCGCCTCTCCTTCATGCCACTCTGGCCAGAGTGGAGCTAGAGGTGACTGAATCTCACTGATGGGTGAGTATGAAAAGGCCACAGGTTATGTCCAGCTTCTCTTGTAGCTCTGTGTATTTCCCCTGCATCTAGCAATAGCTAACTAGAGTGGGAAAGAATAAATAAAGCATGTCCAAGTTGCAGAAGAAAAATGATTGAAGGATCGCCTAATTTTTCAGCATATTTATGGCGATGACAGTTATTGATCTGCTGGATTGAGTAAGTTTTCAGTCAGAGCCCCATCACAAAAATGGGCTGTTAATCTCAAGAGGTGCCATGAATTCCCTCCCCCAGAAAGTGTGCCTTGTGGGTAATGAAGACTTCTAGAAGGAAGCAGGAATATAAATGACAGTTCACGGGAATATGCATGATTTATCAAACCGCTGAGTTAAGCCAAATAACTGGAAGAGACTTAATAGATCTTAGCTACTTTGCAGTTCAGATAAATCCTGTGTTTCAAATGGAAAGTGACCATTTGTAGCATAAATATTGGGATACATCTTTCTTTTTCTGTGCAGCCTTCTATCTTGTTCCCATCCCATCTTCTCCTTCCCCAGCACCATGGGTTCAGAATTGGGAGATAGTGCTTGGCTCCCTCAGGCAGCTTCAGTTATTAAAAGAACATCCTGTGCTCACTTCCAAAACACCGGAACTAGCGGGGGCCTGCCATCACTGTGAGATCCTGGCTTCATGTCTGTGTCTTCTGTCTGGTAACTCAGACAGTGATGTGAAAGGCCACTGGCTCTGTCCTTGCTTAGTGACCATCCCTTGGCCCATGTCCCAGAATCAGAGGCCCCTAGGCCCTGACAGGACACCAGCAGCCAGAAAAGCAAGCTCCTAGAGAAAGAGCCCTAGTTATAGGCAACCTGGGTCCCTTCCTTGTCCCTGACTCCCAACCTGAGCACCCTGCCAGCACTGTCTGGGGTCAGTGCCTCATGTGCCTGCATTGCTTGCTAAAGCACTTTCAGATTGTCTGGTGAGGTCATCCTTTGGATTTTGCCAGAGAAAAGTGCTTCTCTGCTTTCTTTAGTGCATTTCAGTCTTCTTCTGAGGACAGTGGAGGGTGAGGGCCTCTGCTTCCATGGGAACAGATACCTAAGACCAGGGAAGCTGGGATGGGCGGAGTGAGGTTCAGTGCGTGTTGCTTCCTCCTGGAGTGGGGGCCCTTGCCTCGTGTAACGCCCTTCAGTCCCCAAATGCAGAGATGAGCATCTCTATAGAAGATGCAGATGCAGCAGGGTCTGTGCCATTGTGCTCAGCCACTCCCGAGCACAGATGTACAGAGCAGTGCTCACCTGGCATTTGATTCCAGGGCCAAGATAAGCTCTGACTATGTTTGCTTCGGGTGTGTGCTGCCCACAGCCAGGAACAGCTCCTAGCCAGGCTCAATGTAGATCTGGTAGTGCTAGCCCCATGGGCTTTGAGTTGGTGGGAAGGCCTTTCCAACTTTCCTTAGTAGACCTTCTGTCTTTCTGCAGGCTCAACAAGGCAGCCCTGGGCCTAGTGGGGCTTTGGAATCCATGGTGAAGATGGCAGCTCCTGCAGTAAAGATCTGTGACAAACCTGTCAAAGTGTCTTCCTCTCCATCTACCATGGTGGTTACTCAGCCCCCAGAAGGACAGGATGGACCTCCCAGCCCCTTGAGCGAAGCTTCAAGTGGCTACTTCTCTCACAGTGTCTCCACTGCCACCCTGTCAGAAACACTCACCTTAGGCCTGGACACCACAGGCCTTGGCAGCCAGACACCTGGGTCCCCCCCTGCCCTGTGTCAGGTCACCCCAGAGCCTGAGCTGCCTTTCATCTCCTGCACACAAAGCCATCCTCCTGCCCTAGAGGAGCCCCATGTACCACCTGCAACTCCTACTCAAAGCACAGAGCTGGAGGTTCCCAGACCACCTCTTCTTTCTGAACCCACATCTGCTGTACCCACGTCCCCATTCAGAATCCGGAGAGTACGGACCTCAGAGCTTAAGTCCTTCACAGGCATGCTGGGGGATGCCTCCTCTGGAGTAGAGGAGGACCCACTGGCCTCCGAAGACCACAGCAATGCTAGGGGACAGACTCTGGGGAGGCTAGAAGTGACATCTGACTCTGAGGACGCCAGCGAAGTCCCTGAGTGGCTCAGAGAGGGAGAGTATGTTGTTGTGGGCACCAACAAGACGGGCATTGTAAGGTATATTGGACCAACTGATTTCCAGGAGGGGACGTGGATTGGTGTGGAGCTGGACCTGCCTGCAGGTGAGTGGACTGTGGCTGCCCTTGCTGAATGTGGACTGGCAGAAAGGGAACATGGGATGTGCTATGTACCCAGAGCACATCAGACTCCTTGAGCCTCCTGACCCTTCATAAACCAGATGCTAGCTTATCTAAACTCTCAGAATCAATCCATCAGAGCTCCAAGGTAGTCACTGAAAGCTGCTATAAACTCAGTAGTATTTTAAATCTTTTTCTCTTGAGACCATGACGAGCTGTGTGGCCCAGGCTGCTTTGATCCTCCAGCTGTAGCCCGCCACTATCTGGGGCTGCCATTTGTAAAGCCGCTGCAGCAGTTCTGCCTCAGGCCACACCCCATGCTCCTGAGACTCCGGGACTCTTAGGGGTGATCATGAGCGTGATGGCTTAGGTGAGGTAAGGTGAGAGTGCCGCAGACTCCTGCATCTCAAGTCACACTGCAGTGCTCAGGGTGCTCAGGAAGCAAGGGAGGCCCTAAAGAAGAAGTATGTGTTTAGTTAGACATCTCTGTAGATGGTTTTCCAGTGTTGTTTTATCCTTGAAGAATAGGCTCCCCTCAGGGCCAGCACTAGGCCCTTGTGTGTCTGAGCCAGCCTGTGGCCTCTTAGACCCTTTTATCCTTTGTTGTAAGCACAGGCCAAAATGGCTTTGTTGGGCACCCGTTCCCAACCTGGGCCATATGGAGCATGCTTACTGAGCTACCCAACCATCACTGGGATCTGTGTTGTCTTGAATTGTCACCTCACAGGGAAGTCCCATGTCCACTGGCAGCTGTGCCCTGCTCAGCCCTGGGTTACAGTTAATCTGCTTTTTGTTCCCAAGTTTTGGTGGCCATGATTTGGGGTTGGGTGGAAAGGAAACTTCTGTGCCTGGCTTCTTTGCTAACCTGTGGCCAGGGTCCCCTTGTGTGGCAGCGCCATTGCAGCTCCTTCCTGTTTCTGACTGAGGAGCTCTGCTGTGTGGATATCTTCACTGCTTCACTTAGGCTGCTCTGCATGTAGGCTGGGAATGGTGACAGGGACACAGGGCCCCTCCTAACCTCAGGTTGACTGTGTGAAGAGAGCAGACGGTTTCCAGAGTAGCGGCCCTACCACAGTGCTGCAGGGTCAGGTGTGAGCATCGTCTCCCTTTTTGAGCAAGGAGAGTTCCTTGGTCTGATCATGGGAGGGTGAGAGTGTAGAGTCTGGATGGGCAGGGTGTCCCTGAGAGGTGCAGCCCACCTGTTCCTTGCAACGGCAACTATTCAGGTTGCCACGTGACCAACCTGGCTCCCTGCCTTGTCTTTGGGCACTTAGCCAGATCCAGCAGCTTGTCGGACTGCTAGGTAAACTCAAGCCTTTAAGAGGGCACCCCTCAGAACTGAGCACTAAGCCGTTGTGTCTCTCACCCAGCCTGTGGCCTTACCAGGCCATTTATCCGTGGCTGTAGACACAGGCCAAAATGACACCCTTGTCCCTGAGCTGAGTGCTTCCTGTCTAGTCACTATCTTTAAAAATAATCTGGCAGAGAACACCTTGAATTGGAAGTGGTTCAAGATGTTAACTGTAGTAGAAGCTGGAAAAATTTTCAAATCTGCTTTTCCCAAAGTGCAGGAATAAGTCTGTGTCTGCAGCTGAACTCAAGAGTTAAAGAGAATTAGGAAATTAACTCACCGACAGGAACTAGTACATGCTTTGTTTACATTGCTGTGCTGGGTTCAAATACACTATGGTGAGCAACATTTCCCACTTGACTTTTTATTGTGCAGAGGAGAAAATGCTAAGTGAATAAATGCATTTTGATAAGAACAAGTGTGCTGAGGGGATAGAGGAGGGAGGCTGTCCGGAACACTACAAGCTGTTCAGGGACACAAAGGTGTCCAGGAAGCAGAGCTGGCAAGTTGGGCCGTCACCGGGGTAAGGCAGGGCAGCGTCCCATGCTGCTGAATGTGGCCCAGACTTCTGTGTTTGAGGAATAGTAGGAAGGTGGCCTGTGGGGTACCTGGTGCCTGCATCGGAGAGTCTTGTGGTAAGTAGCGCAGTTTGATCAGGAATTGAAAGGATCGCCCTTCACAGAGCACGCATGGGAGGAAAGGGAATAGGAAGAACACTTCGAGGTGGCAGGTGTGTGGTCGGGGAGGACTGAGGTTAAGGTAGCAGTAGGTGTGGGAGCAGTGGTCAGGGTTTGGGAAAATGTGTAGGACAGATGGAGGGAGACCATCGGGAGGAATGTCAAGGTGACAGCTAGTGTGTGGCATCAGAACAGGCCACAAACACAAGACCCTGAGTTGGAAAGGCTGGAAAACTGCCTATCAGTGTAGGGTCACCGTCTCAGGTGATCCCGAGACACAGAGATGATAGCCCTGGGGGGCCAAGCTGGGGGACAGTCACACCTGGACTGAGCTGGGGCGTGGGACATTAACCCAGAGCCTTGCTTGCGTTTAGGAAAGGAGCTAGTGCCCCTGGAAGAGCAGGAGCCAACTCTGCCTTGATCCTCAGCAGGTCTTTGGGCAAGGCCTGCTGCTTCATACTTAAGACCACAGGGCTAAGGGCTGTCTGTCCCTGATGACTACTGGTGGCTGTCTTGAGAGGCTACTGCCCTGGGCTCTGGGCTCACTGGCTTCTGACTTGGGCGGTGGCTTGGAGGTAGCAGCGTGATGGATGGACACTGGAAAGAAGGTGACTGTGTAACAAGGCTTCTCCATGATGCTTTCTTCCTTCCCTGCAGGAAAGAATGATGGCTCCATTGGTGGGAAACAGTATTTCAGGTGCAATCCTGGCTACGGGCTGCTGGTGAGGCCGGGCCGGGTCCGCAGGGCCGCAGGCACTGGGCGCAGGCGCAGTTCAGGGCTCCAGCTTCAGGGAGGCCCAGAGGCCCGCAGGAGTGCTACCATCTCGGGCTCTGCCACCAACCTGGCTTCACTGACAGTTGCACTGGCCAAGGGAGACAGGAGCTACAAGAATCCTGAGAACCGGAAGTCCTGGGCCAGCTAAGATGCGCCTCACTTGTGAACACTAACGGGAAGGGTTCCTCCATGGGAGCAGAGCCATGAATGCTTTTTGCACGACGCAGGGATGATGGACAGTCTGGTTCCCTGTTCTCTCTGGGAATCTGGAAGCTGGATTTCCTTCCTCACTTGGCAATTGCAAGGTCCCTCAGCTATGTTCCCTTGGCTAGGAATGGAAGGTTGCAGGAGCCCAGAGACTGTGGGATAGTGGCTGGGCGGGATAGTGGCTGGGCAGCAGGGCTGGAGCCAGCCCAGCTCCTCCCTGCCTGCTTGAGGATGTGTGTGGAGGAGGAGGGGGTTCCCAGCCAGATGTGTTGGGCACCCTGTTCTTATTCTGCTGACTTCACTAATGTCTTAATTTAAGCAATGATCCTAACTAGTGTCTTGCCCTCACAGACAGGACTACTTTCTGCCTGGGCCCAGCATGCACACCACCCTCTCCGTGTACCAGTATCAGCCTCCCCTCACCCATGCCTCATCCTTCTGTGTGGCTCACAGGGTTTCTGGGAGGCATCTTTGTGGGTGTCCCAGTGTCTTTACACTCAGAAAGTCTTTCTGCCCTCCATTCATTTCTTAACAGGATGCTTGAACTATATTTATTTAATTTATTTTTCCAAAGTTAAAATACTTCACAAACAATCACTGTCTATCCCAACATGCATGCCTGGGGCCTGCCTTGGGCTTACCGGCCCATGGCCGGCCAGAGCTGCAGCCTCTATCTTGGATGGTGCTTGCTGGAAGTGCTGACCAACAGATGAAGCCAGCTGCCCTTGTGTTGCTTGATTGCAGGCACACCCTGGCTTTACTGTCCCTGGTGGGAAAGCAGACCCAGGGCTTGACATGTCTCAAGCCTTCAGTACCTTGTCTGGATCTGCCAGGTTTCAGGGAACTGAGAGAATGTTTTGACTCTGACAATTCTTACCCTGACTACACCTGGGGCCAACAGCTGGGCAGGTAGGCAGTGAGGGCAGAACTGTTTCCTTTTCCTCCTTCGGATCTGTGCTGTAGCCATGGTGTATCCCAGGGCATTACCAACCATCAGTTTGCTGAGACGTGTGTACCCTCTGAGTCCCAGAGTGTTGGTGGAGTCACACAGTCCGTGTGATCTCAGGCCCTGCCCTGCCCCGTCCTCTCCCTCAGGACGTGTCATCACACAGGGCATCCTTGGTAGTCTGGTGTAAGTTTGACCCTCAGACTCTTGAAGAACCTAGCAAGCTTTTGTAGAGGGACCGCTTCTGTGAGGACTGTAAGGGAGGTAGTCCCTGCCAGGTGGCTCCTCAGAACACCTCAGCCTCCTCTGGCCTCATGGCCTCTGCTAGCTAGTATTGCTGGTGCTCAGTCTGGACCATCTGCATTGTCTGATTGGCCCAGTGTAAACTTCACTACCATCTGCTTGCCCAGACCCTGACCAGAGGCTGCTTAGAGCAGTAGGAGGAGGGGTGGTCTTCCTGGCACAGGCACAGACTCTGCCTGACTTCAGCCTGGGAGCTGAGTGTCATTCCGCCAATCACCATGATCTGCCAGGAGAGGCCTGCCTCTGTTCCATTCTTAAACAGCACAGATGTCTGGAGCTGCCAGCTAGAGGCAGACCCCAATTCGATATCTCTTCTTCCTCAGCTGGCATTTTGGGGATAGCCACCAGGTGCGTGTTGCTGAGTTAGCTCTGCCAATCCTGCCTGGACCACTCTCATGAAAGCACACACTTGATTGTGTTCCAGTTAGAGGTTTTCTCCTGTCAGCATCCACGGTGTCCCCTAGAGAGCAGCCATTCATTCCCCGAAGGGCCAGAGTCCCAAAGTACCATCCTCTAGGATGGGCTTGCAATGGGTGCTAGGGAGAAAAGTCTCTGTAGGTGTAAAGCCAGTAGTGTTATGCTGTGAGAAGGGACATTGTGCCACCTCTCACTTGGGTGGCCTAAAACAGGATGTAAAGGTTACTGTTGATTTCATCTTGCTATCTGAGCTCTCGGGAGGAAAGTCCTCAAGAATGTCACTTGGCCAGCTTTCGTCTGTGGTTCTGGGACCACATTCTCTCCCCCAGCCCCCACTTTCCTCCCTGCTCCTTGGACCTGGGGTTCTTCAGCCTTTCTACTTCCAGGCTGCCTAAGAATTCCCCCTGCCTCTAAAAAGCAGTACCATTTGCACAGCCTTGCAGGATACTCTTACTGTGCAGTGCTCTAGCTGCACAGGCAGCTGGCCAAAGCACCTGGCATCCTCCAGGACCACGGTGCCCATGGCCTTCAGTGGTTGGTGCTGGGCCAGCTTTCGGGCCATGTTCTGTCTGCACAGAAGGCTCTGTTGTTCTCATGCACCTTGGTGCTCAGTGTGGATGGGATCTTCTGGGGTCTCATGGGCACACATGGCAAGTGTCTAGAGGTTTGTCCTCATGGGTGTTTCTGAGCTGTTCCTGTGGCAGAGAGGACCCTGTGTGCCTGTCTGCTATGAGGGCAGGGAGCTGACCTTGGGAATGCTGGCGCTTTGGGGTGGGTCTGAAGAGATGGGGCTCAAGTGCTTTCGGGCCTTCAGGGTTTGCTGTGCCCATATTGCCCTGTGACCTTCATGTCCCGTGGGGTGAAGACAGTGAGCTGTGTTCTTCCTGGGCTCTCATGCTAGAGGAGGCCTGACAGCCAGCTGCGGCCTCACCCCTCTACTTACTGCCTTTTGGAGCAGACTAACACTAACTTGCAGCTGGAAAAGTGAGGTATAGGGGTCATGGTGGCTAAAATGTCAGGTAGTGGAGGGTAGGTGGTGGGGGTGGGGTTGGTCCCAGGGGCAGAGGGCCAGTGTTTCTGGGCTGTGTTCAGTGACATGGCCCTTGAGGAGTTGCCGAGGTATAGATGGTGTTTCCATATCTTCAGTTTTTCCCACCACTTATCAGGTTCTGTGTGGGAAGCAGGTGAGTGGCTCACATAGCACTTCCCTGTCTGTCCAAGCTGCCCATGCTGTGTGTTGCCCATGGAGGGTGACTTGAAGTTCTAGTGCCTCAAGGCCCAGGCCACCTCAGGTCAGAGACCATAGGGCCATCTCTAGTGCCTTCCTTGGGACCAGTGTCTAGCCTGTGGTTCCAGTCCCAGACACTACCCAAAACATCTTTTAGTCTGTATGGTGCCTTCCTGTTGTGTTGTGGACACTTATGCAGAGTTTGGAAAGTTGGGAAAAGCACGGGTGTGTGGATTGTGTAAATATGAGCTCACGTATGTGATGTTGATTCCAGGATTACAGTGATTTGGTGCATGTTAAATGGGAATTAAAAATCCAAAGACCCTGTAATAGTGATTTATGTTGTATGAGGAACCAAACTATTGTAATTTTGTACCATACATGCCTTTCCATCAAGTGACCAACAGCTTCTAAATAAATCCAGGTGATTTCTTGCTTATGTCCGAGGTCAATCCTAACTGTTCTTCCCTGTCCTCACACCCTGGGCTTCAGCTGACTACACTGTCCCTTAGTGGTGGTTCTAGGGTTTCCAGAGAGCAGCAGGTTCCAGGGCACAAGCTTCTGTGACCCCTAGTTGTGGATCAGAGACCCTGGGAGTCCCCATTGGCATCTTGGTCTGTCTCCAATCCCCCACTCATTTCAGCCCCTTACAGAAGCCAGGCAGCATCAGAAACTCCTGCAGGACTGAGACTAAAGTAAGTGGAGCTTCAGGGCTGTTAAGACTGTGTGTGTGTGTGTGTGTGTGTGTGTGTGTGTGTGTGTGTGTGTGTGTGTGTGTGTGTGTGTGTGTGTCTGTGTCTGTGTGTCTGTGTGTCTGTGTGTGTCTGTGTCTGTGTGTTTTTCCCTGATTCAGGCAGGGGTTTCACTCTCTGTGTGTGTGTGTGTGTGTGTGTGTGTGTGTGTCTGTGTGTGTGTGTGTGTCTGTGTGTCTCTGTGTGTGTGTCTGTGTGTTTTTCCCTGATTCAGGCAGGGGTTTCACCATCTGCAGGCCCTATTATGGACTAAACAACAGAACAGAAGTCTTTCTACTGCTGCACAGATGTACCCTGGAGCAGTGACCCTTTAATGCACTTCCTCATGTTGTGCTGACCTCCAACTATTTCGTAACTGTCGGTGCTTCATAACTAATATTACTACTGTTTTGAATCATGATGTAAATCTCTGTATTTTCCAATGGTCTTAGGTGACCCCTCTGGAAGGGTCAAGACCCACAGGTTGAGAATCACTGCCTTGGAACAAGGTGTTTTAGAAAGAGGTCTAGGTTAGGGCTATGGAACCTGACTTTAGACCTGCCTACCAGGAAGCCTACCCTTTCTGGTTTTGTTCTAGGGGAGGGACCTCCTCTGCCACCCATGGGGCCCTACTCTCAGCCACTGTGCTACAGTAAAGCATTGTTTCCAGGGTACAGGACTCGTGTTTTTCTCCCTCATCATTCTGCCCTTGTCTCATAAGTAAAATAGCCCAAGAGTTCTGGGTCAAGGGCACCTGGAGGGCACCATCAGCCACAGGCAGCTTCTGTTTACACAGGGCTTGCCTATATTCCCAAGTGCAGCAGAGTTATTCTCAGAGATAAGCCCTGCCAAGCAGAGACAAAAAAAGTGGCAGCCAGGAGCAGCCCCTTGAGAGACGAGGCAGGATTCTGAATGGAACTGATCCAGCAGCAGGGGTGGGGGTGGAGACATCTTTTTCAGAGTGTGGTTACCTGGCAGCCCCAGGAGAGGTCTAGTCTGTACCAAGCCCTGGCATGAGCTGTAGTGGGTATCGAACTTGGTTCACTCTTTGCTTACTGAGTGACTCAAGGAATGTGGGCACTGATCCTGGGCCTGGAGAAGCCCAGGAAGTCACCCTTGGATATGGAGAGGAGACGGTACTCCAGGGAGATTCTTGGCCATGTAGTACATGTGCCCAGGCTAAGAAGACTCACGGTCTGAGATTTGGGCTTAAGTTAAAATAAGAGTTTGGGGCCCAACTATGCAAACTTGTGAGGAAGGAACAGGCCTGTCCTGGCCTTTGTCCTGATCTGAGCTGGGCTGTCAGACTCCCCTATGCACGCATACAGTGAAGGGAAATGGTTCTCAGTCTTTTAAGGAAGGGTAGATAGAATCCCTGCCTGGGGAACAGGGAAGGCTGGGACCTGGTCTTCCCTCTGCTCACCATTGAAAACCAGAACAGGGAGAACAAAGCTGCCATTTTGTTTCTGCTCCTTCAGATACATCTTTCAGAGCCAGCTCCTTTAAGAGGCTCAGGGTGTGTAGGCTGCAGCAGGAAATGGAGAGAGCAAAAGAAAGCTACAGAACCTCAAGCTTGGCTGTGGACGTGGGGCGGAGCCTTACTGGATGCATGCCCCAGCCCCCAATGTGAAGTGGGGGCAGAAGTTCTACTCAGGGTTTGGAGCTGTGATCTCAAAGCTTTCCCTTTGGAAAGTATGAAAGGCAGAGCTAGGGCCTGGACACTTGCCTGGGATGTGATCCCTATAGCTGCAAAACCAAAACAAACTAAAAGCTGCACAAGGGAGGGTGCACAGAACAGACCCCAGTCCACTTCAGCCAACTGGGCACAAACACCACCCCCATGAATATTTGGATTCAAAGAAATCCCGGACAGCCTTGCTCAGTTATACAGTTTATTCTCTAATAGGTACAATACTAAAATAAACACAAATTAAAAAAAAGTTTTATTAAAACAAAACTGTACAAAAAAGCAGTATACTACATTTTAATTACAGAACAGTCTACTGTCCAAAAGGCACTAATCCAGAATAGGAGATACAATGATACAGGACTCATTGAACTATAATCAATACAGTAGAGCGCTTGTTTCTTTGACCATTTACATCGAGAAACAAGGGCTTCTTGCTACAGTCATCACACATTGTTAGAATCTGAGTCCTACTGGGAAGGTGCAGTATCACTCCCTAGGGCAGGCTCCACCAGGGGCCAGAAGGGGTCTAGGAGGGTGTGGGCAGCAGTGGGTACCCAAGCTTGTCTTGGCCTCTGGTGGGTTGGTTCTGGCCATTATTGGTAGCCACTCTAACCCCTCTCCTGTTTAGCACCGGCAAAGTGGGTTCTGAGATGCTCCAGGTAAAGAATTGGACCTCTGGTGACAGCTCTGATAAGGGAGGCATCTGGTAACCCTGTCTGAAAAGGCAGCAGGTACCTGGGAGACACCGCCCAGTGGTAGCCAGGGGCCGGGAACTATGCCAGGCAGAGCCACCTGGGCAATGGAAAGAAGTCTCCCCTTGCTCCCTGGGTCTGTAAGTATCCAACGATCTTGTCTGGGAAATTGGTTTCTAAAAAGGGAGTTTGCTTCCCAGAGACAAGTCAGAATGCCATACCATGCCTGGCCTCAGGGGTGCAAGCCTGCCCCCCTGTGTGTTAGGAGCCCCCAGCTTTATTATCACAGACTCTGGCCTAAGGAAGAAGGATACTGCAGCTTTCCAAATAGTGTCATACACAGAGAAGACGAAGACAGGCATTTGATGTTAAAAAAAAAAAAAAGTAACAAGGAAATGGGATTAAACCAAATCTCTTCTCACAGCGCCCTATACTACACCCTCCTTCTGCTTAGCAGAAAACTGTACGTACACAAAAATACAAATACACAATTTTGTAGAACAGTCTGATTTTTAATATATTTATATATATTTATATTTATACGAGTGGCAGGTTAGTTCATTATATAGAGCTTTTTGCACTTTTGGCTCATACGCAACAAGGCTTATAAGTTCAGCTTTAGCTTTCATTCAGATTTTATAGCTTTTGAACAAATTTTTCACATTTAAAGCAGCATCCAATTTGCACTAGGAGTCTGGTGATTATGGGGAAAGATGGGGTCAAGAGGTTATGGGGGTGGGGCGGTATACATTCCAGTGTGTGTGGCATGTAAGGAGGATTCCATGTGGACAGAGCTTGCCATGACGACCCCTTGAGGTAGACTGAACACCTTACAGCAGACTCAGACACAGGTGTGATTCACCCTCAGGGACACATGGCACACAAGATGGGGACACCAAAGGAAAACACAGAGACTAAGACACACAACGGCCAAGGCCAGGAGGGCGTCCTGCCCCCTCCCCGAATCATCTGGCAGGATCCTACACAGCCATTAGGCTGAATACCTGCAGGCAACCTCAAGACATCTGGTCCCTGGTGTTGTCTGGTCAAAACATGTAAGCCTTCTTTCCACTTCCCAGCTGGCCATGCCAGCTTGTTCCCAGACCCACAGTGAACTACCCAAGCTGCACTTCAACAGGAGTGCATTCGGCTCTTGCTAGAATGTTCAAGTCCAGTCAGGGCCCAGAATCCTGGCCCTCCTGATGCTCTGACTCAACGCTGTCGTCCCTCAATTTGCATCCAGTTGACATTCCTCAATTAAACCGGGCCAGACAGGTGCTTGGTAGGTAGACCATGGTCGCTGCATCTAGAGGGTGACACATTCCTCAGGGGCAGTGTGGTTTTGCATGCTCCACAGCCTCCCTTTTGCCACCACTTGGCCACTCACCCTCTGCTTTCCCCTCTCTAGGTGAGGCAGGGTTATCTGCACCTGTTACACGCAAATGCCCAGTGTGTGCATTATTCTACTGTCTGAACAAAAATCCTGGATTAATGAAAATAAGGTGCCTGTGTAATGGGTTGTTTCTTTCTACTTGTTGTACCAACTGAGCACAGCACAGTCGATGACCTGTCCTATACCCCATGTAAATAAAGGCCCAGACCTAGCTCACAAAAAGAAACAGTCTCTCACTCATTTTAAAGAATGCACATTGACTCTACTGCTGATGGCCTTTGGCTCCTCGGTATCTGGGCTCCAGTACGCACAGGTTTATCAGTCATAATCCCTGCCTGCTGGCCCTCTTAAAGCTGGAAAAGTGCTGACAGATGGAACTCTGCTCAGAGGTGTCTCACTCCTGAGATGTGTCTCACTCCTGTTCTTCACTCAGTAGCCTCTGAGCTCTAGCTAAGTAGATTCCTTAAAACTCGCTCTGATCTAAGACCACAGTAACATCAACAGAATGAACATAGGAAACAGTGACAAAGCCAGCCCTCTCCCCTTGCTTGCCCTTGTGACCATTCTGCCTGCAGAATGGCAGGGACACTGGTTGGAGAGTGGGGATGTGTGTAACACCTGCCCTGGGGCGGGGTGCATGGTGGGAAGGACAGGGCACACAGGTCAACTCTCAGGCAGGTCCCAGAGGTCTGTAACTTGCTTAGGCACTTAAACATAAATGAGAAGTTTGTTCTAGAAGGTACTGCAGACCCAACCTAACCATGGCCATGGAGAGGAGGCTGAGCCCATGGGGAGATTGGAGAAGGCTGTAGCCGCTTCCAGGGGAGACAACTACAGTCTTGGCACCTTCCAGTCAGCGAAGTTATGTGGTGGCTCAGGGGCCAGTTTGGCATCTGTGGTCCCTGATCTGCACCTGATGAGGTGCAGACTGCCCTGACATACTGTTTAGGGTCACTGTGAGGAACCACTAAGAAAGAAGATCGCTTTCAGAGTGGTGCTGTGGTAGAACCAAAGAGCATAAAGGAGAAAGCTTGCCAGAGTAGCCAGTGCTTGGAAAGAGAGCTCTACCCACCCTGAGAACTTTGGCTTTGTTTGTCTGGTGCCCATTTTCAGAGATGATTGATGAGATTCCCCACTGCTTTCAGTACAGTCAATGTGGGCATCAAGGCAAATGCTAAAGGGATGCTTTCTGAAAGCAGCCACAAGTGCTCACTCCCACTCGCACACACATACACACGCACGCATGCACGCACGCACGCACGCACCTCCTGCCTGCAGATGGGGCCTAGGAAGCATCAGAGAGTGGCTGCTGTTTGCATTTATCCACCTCTAATGGCGTTTGGTTTTCTAGTCTAATGGCCTCAGCGAGCCTTGGAGTGGACAGATGGCCTCACAGGTTTAGGCTGGGCTCCTAATTCCAGGAAAGCAAAATGGGAGGGGTTTCTAGGCTAAGGATGCTACAAATAAGACTGGAGAGATTCAACCTGGAAGTGCTGGGAAGCAAAGTCCTTGTGGGAGCAACAAACTTTCACACAAGTCCCTGGGACTGGTCTCTGTCGAGCCCTGGGAGGTGACAGGCACTGATTTCATCCCAAAATGTCCATGGCACCTTTGGCCACCAACAAAGATGCAAAATCTTGATTATACCAAAATGAAAGGCTCCCTACTCTTTTTTCTTCAAACCAAGGTGTTTGGGGCAAAATGAAGATAGTGTTAAGACCCCCTTGGCCAGCTAGTGACACACGGCATCAGCAGCCCCAGAAGCCAGTCTGCTGAGTCCTTCGGCCTTGCTCCTCGGGTGCATTTCATTCTCTTAGGCTTAAAGGCTACCCATGATGTAACAGATCAGAAGAGGACAGTGACCTAGCCAACTCTCAGAGAACCTAATTTTATAAGAAAAGGAGCTAGAAAAGAAGATTGGGGTGTGTGTGTGAGGGAGTATAGCGGGTCATTTGGAAGATGTCCCTTGTTTGGTGTCACTGACCAGTAGTCATTAAACCTCCATATTAACTCTGAGGCAGCTTGTTCCATTCTTGAGCTCTGGATATTTGAAAGTTTTATTCTAGTCCTAAATTTGAATGTCTTCAAGAAACTGCTATTTATGGGCTAGTCGGTGTTGATAAGGAGCCGAGGAAGGCCATGGCAGTCACACTAACACCAGAGTGCCAGAACCTTGGATTCCACAATGCATCTACCTCCTTTCTACGGTAGAGGGACAGCAGGGTTTGTAGGAGGGTTCAGCACAAGCCCTCGGGAACTCAAGCAGGGCGCCTCAAAGTCCCAGGAGCAAAGCGCTACAAGAACTGAAAAGAGCAGGCTTTGGGGAAGTCACTGCAAGGGCGGGTGGGAAGAGCTGGGGACCAGCACCCCACAGTGATGCACTGCCTGAGAACAGAAGTGGCTGTGGCACTGGGGTGACCCCTTGTGCCCTGAGAACAGCAAGCAGGTTGGCAGTGACCTCAGCAGAGTAAGACATACATTCCAAATACCAGTATCTAGATTCTTACAACAATCAAATCACTTCTGGGGTTTTCCTTGAAGGAAGGAAAGAAGGAAGGAAGGAAGGAAGGAAGGAAGGAAGGAAGGAAGGAAGGAAGGAAGGAAGGAAGGAAGGAAGGGAGGGAGGGAGGAAGGGCGAGCGAGCTATTCCCAGGCAAGTACCACCTACACTGTCTGTGCCTGCTGAGCTGGTTGTGTGCTGTGAGGTGGGGTATCTGACATACAGGAATAGTTACCCTGGGCAGGGTGTTTTTAGTCAGAGTGGCCCCTGAGCACCCAATCACATGAGGTTAGGAACTTGTAGCTGCATGCCAATTCCATTCCCTTGAATGCTCACAGGTAATCGTAATGTTTTGCTGCTGTGCAGTTCATGTCACACAAGTCACAATATTAGCTCAACCAGTGACTTTTCAGAATGGAATCAGAAAGCAGACCTGAACTTCTAATGGACAGTTGCTCAGCAGCTGGTAAAATAAGAAGCGTTGTAAGTCCGACATCCACATCAAGGCTGACAAGTCCCAAGGACCACACCTCTGACCTGCGGGCATGGGGAGGGGCCACAAGGTAACTTATCAGTAATGGCCATCCTCCCAAGACCACCTTCCTGACACAGACACCTGCTGTACATTTCACTGTAGGTATTTGGGAGGAATCAAACTGAAGCATCCCCCAGAACAGAAACTTCCTCACCTCTCTGTGTGTCTGTGTGCTGAGGGAAGAGGGCTCTCTGGACCTCTCCTGGCTTATATGCAGCCTCAGCCCTTCCACACAACACGCTGGAACCAGCATCTTGGTTGGTTAGGGTTCTGGGTGAGAAAAGGCGCGCGCACACACACACACACACACACACACACACACACACACACACACACACACACACACACACACACAGTTGGCTACTAACTAATCCCAGTGTCCAGCCTGAAAAAGACAGGGCTCTTGAACTCAAGTAAACCTCACCTGAGTCTTGAGCCTCATGGGCAGAAGAGCTTATAAAAGGCCACTTAGCACTGGTAGCTGCTGGCATTCCGGTGGACCCTTCTGACGCTCTAACTGAATCAAGGCTCCTGCAAAGGATGACTAGAAAAAAAAGAAAAAGTCCAAACTAAGCATCAGCTAGAGAGGGGGCTACTCAGGAGGACACGACAGGCTGTGAGGATCATATGACGCACACCTGAAGGCACAGATGCACACAGAAAAACTAGGGGGCAGAAAACACAGCTTCAGAAGAGCCAGGAACCCAGTACTGACAGCAGAATAACTCTAGGAAGCTTGCGATGGCTGAACAAGCCAGATGTGAGCAAGTTAGGGTGCGCACACTAGAGCCCGAGTCCACGCATTCCTGTGTGAACTCCACGTGTGCACGTTCTTGTCATGTTGTCTGTTCTAGGTCCTATGGTCCCATAAGGAAAACACCACTCAACTGGAGACCTCTGTGTGGCAAATACTTCTGATGGTCGTGGCAGTGGAAATGATCAAGTTTCCAAGGAAAAGCCTGAAAAATCCCAGGAAGCAAGCGTCCCCAGGAAAGGTATTCCGGCTGCCAGGGAAAGGATGGGGACCAGGAGGCTCTGCCAGAGGCTGCCTCAGTTTGAGATATTGACTAGTTTTTGGTCAAAGTAGAGTAAGTTGAAACTGGACACAAGAGGTTTAAGAGAATGTGGAAGTCAGATGCAAGCAATAAGCAAAGCCTTCTACTCTGGATCTGGAGTGATTCCCAATGCCCTCTCACTTGGGTGGGAGATGAATCCCATATCATTATGTTGGTTTATTGAGTTGTGGTTCCAAATGTTCTCAGGAGCATTAGTGCTCAAAGGGAACGAGAGTGGGCTCTGCTGTTCTCAGTCACATAAAGGACAGAAATCCTCTTCATTATGACCATGCCAATCTACACCCTGCTAAAACAGCTAATGACATGTCAGGAGGACACTCAGTCATTTGGAACAATTGCCATTATACTTTACATATTCATTCTATGCCATCCCCCTCAATTACCATGGTTACAATTTGAAAAAAGATTCTGCCAAACCTTCATTTGATCACAGCACACCATCGTGAATTTGTGAGTTAATTATGGCTGTATGGAGCCAGTCTTATTTAAAGAAAGAAACAACGGACATGCAGTCAGGGGAGCTGGCCTCCTGGGCGTTCTAAGTGGAGCATCAAGCTCCCCAACAACAGTGCTTGGAGCTGTACAGCCTGAAGACTGGCCACAGAAAGGGCTTGTCAGCCAAGGATGGCAGCAAAGCTCCCCTGCTACCTAGCAAGGGCTAGAGGGTCCCTGATACCAGTGGAAGAAGGCCATTCATATCTTGCCGGTGCTGGACCAACTAGGTTTAGTTCTGCCTGGGTGCCAAGAATGATAAAGCAGCATGAGGACATACCCACCAGGGATCCCAAGGCAGCCACCAGGTTGGCGAGCTGAACCTTCCTTCAGTCTTATCCTCTCTTGGTTAAGGAAGAAAACTAGTGTTGTGAGGGTTTGGGTGGCTGGTTGCTGACGTTTCTTTTTTTCTCCATTACCACCCCCTCCACACACATGGCATAATAAAGTATCTACAGAAACCTCTCAATTTCCAGACTTCCAGCTTCTACCAGTCCATAGGTATGCACAAAGCCTCCTTGTAAACATGCCAGTCCTGTACGCTGCCATAAGAAGTAGTGTCTCCCCTTAAGTTTAGAAACAAATGGCACTGTGAAGTCTTTAAGAAGGCGCTCTATAAGAGATGCCCTTTTGCAACCTGAACCCTGGCTTGATGATGCGGTGGGCCTCAAAGCCTTCCCTACGGCCTTCGTATGTCAGTTCCCTAGCACAAGAAAATCACGCTTCTTAAGTGATGGCCATCCTTGAAATGGAGGGTGTGTAATGAAGAGCACTACGCAGGATAGAGCATCTGCTCTGACCACATGCTACCATGAAAGCCTTAGAAAGCAGCTGGCCAGCTGTGGCTGCCTCCCTGCAAAGCCTTCCACTGTTGTCCAGGTGCCCCCTGTTACAGAGGTAATAAACGATAAGGAGACGAATGTAAAGGGTCTTCACAGCCACAGTACAGCTTGTTAACTTCAGTATGGCTGACAACTGGTGGCCCAATCCTGAGTAAACACATTTGCAATGTACACAGCACACACAAACAAATGCAGTACAGGTGCAATTCCTCCCCCTGCCCCATTACATCTCCACCCAGCTCCACCCAAACACACAGCAGAACGGTCGATGTGCCCAACCTTCACTTGGGAAATCTTAAAAAAATAAATTGGCTCAGTAATGCTGTACGTGGAATCTGCTAGTCTCAGTACAGCCTCAATAAACACAGTAGTAAAACATAGCTAATAATCATAACAAGAGGATGTCGTCCCAGAGATGGAGAGACTGATGCTCCTGCAGGAGGTGGGACACTCAGCAGGAGACCACCACCACACAAGAAGTTATTGCCTGAGAACTCGGTGAGGCTCACAGAGGCTGTTCTCTGAGCAAAAGGGGAAGAAAGCTCTGGGCTAGAGCAGAGCTGGTTAGATGGGGACACTGCTTCTAATCACAACCTTCTTGAGACCATGGAGAGAAAGGACTTGACGGGAACACTTTTAGGTCAGGAGGGAGAAGTCACTGTGGGAAGGGATTATTCTCACTGTGTAGTCAAAGGTAACAGGATGGGTGGATGGAGCCTTGACTGCCTGTCACAGGAAGGAGGGTCTGTGTTCAGAGCGAACTAACACTGCCCACTAAGCCTATGCTCAGAGGAGAGAAAACATCCAGTGGTGGTCAGCTCAAGACAAAGGTGCAGTGCTGAGACACAGCATGGGAGGAAGAGAAGCCATGTGGAGACGGATGGACAGGGTGCAGGGAGCATCCTGAGGGAACAGCATCTACTATAGCTGGTGCCTGACGGCTGGTCCCTAAGAGGAGTTTAAAGCAAAAGTTCCGAAAGCCAGAGAGAACAGAGACGACTCTATCAGCTTTCTATGTGCCATCCCCATGAGGTAAAAACATTCCCAGATGTCTGCTCCTAAAATAATGGGCGTGGCTGAGTGACAAACCTCCCAGGAACCAGAACTCTGGAGTGGAGCACAGTGGTCCAAGCAGGCTTCAATGCACTCCTCTTTCTACAGTCACCACTGAGCTGAAGTGAAAGGAACACAGGCTGTCTGCCTCCCCATCCCAGGTTCGCTCCTGTAACCTGCCTTACTGGGTGTTCAACACAAACATGCCTGCTGGGAACTCAAGTGTCTCCTGGGTCTAAGGGCCCTGCATAGTCACACAGGAGAGCACTGTACTGTCCTTCCTGGCTGTGACGATCTCAGATAGGCAGGACTATCTTAAGATGGTCCTTTGTTAACAGGTCGCCATGTAAGTTACCAGAAGGTGGGAAATTACCTTCCTATCCAGCACAGTAATTCTTAAACATCACAGCACAGTCTATGAACACCTGCTCCCCTCCCTTCCTATCTAGCACAGTAATTCTTAAATAAACATCATCGCACAGTCTACAAACGCCTGCTCCCCTCCTCTCCCCTTCCAGTAGTCACTGGTCGGGAGGGTACAACCTAAAGGAGCTCTAGGCCAACAAGAAGTACAGGAGATGAGAGCGGAGACAAGCAAGCAAGGAGCACAAAGGATGAATCTCATTGGATGCTCTGTGGCCATTCCAAGAGCTCAGGGACCAAGACTCAAAAGAAGAATCAAACCTGATGACCCCAGGAAGATGGCCTGGCCTGATGGTAGTTTTTGAACCTTGATCCCAAAGAAGCAAACTCCTACTGTAGGTGAGACAGCGCAGGTTCCCTGTAAGGCTGTGAGTCTGTGGGCATGTGACAGACCTTCTAGCTAGCTCAGCACAGAGCCAGCCTCCATGGTAACCGTGCCCTTGAGTACCACCACACTGCCACACAGGGCTGGAAGCACCTGCGCCAGCCAGGCTTGGTATTGTCTGCTGCACTGCTCTCTCTAGAAGGCCCTCAGACGACAGAACACTTTGCTCTTCTGCTGCAGTCAGAGTTCCCTTAGAGACTGGAGCTGTCTTAACAGCTGGTGCCTGTTCCTTTAAGACAGCAAGAGAGAACAAACGACATGAGCAGCCACACCATAAAGAAGCTGTCAATCATCATAATCTCATGGTACATCATGGATGTGGCTTGTCGGAAAAATACGTTTTTCCACCCTCTCCTATTCTTTCTGATTCAACTGAGAATAAGCAGACAAAACTCAACCAAAATGGATAGACATAATAGGAATATTCCTTCTAAGTAAATAAAAGGAAAGAAAGGTAATGCAATCACCTAAGAGAAACAAAAAGTCAAATAAACCATGCAAGATTCTAAGTAGGTGCGGGGGGTGGGGGTGGGGCTCGTTCCTGAGAATAAGAAATGCTACTCTTAAATTTGTGAGTTCAAGTAATACAGTAAGAGAAGATGGCTCCATTTTACTTCAGTTCTCAGAGCTGGGAAAAATGCAGACATTTTCCCCTGAAATCTACTGATTGGAGCAGGGCCAAGCCCTACCTAGTGCTCTTCAAAGTCACAGATATAGGTGGGGTAGCACCCTCAGCCCCTCAAAGACAACTTGACTGCTCACATTCCTATAACCAAGACTTATACCTAAGGGATAATCCAGACAGCGTGTGCCCCAGTAAGACTGGATGAATATTGCGGATACTGAGTATCTGGGCAGCGCCCAGGAGAAAGCGAGGAGGGTTGGCAAGCCCGACAGTTTGGAAGTTGGACACACTTGGTGAGGAGGCAGGGGGTGAGGAGATGGCACCTACTTTCTATCTTAGAGATTGGTTCAGGCAATGCACAAAAAGATGGAAGCCTGCTCAAAGGCCCACTCCACACTGCCCTCTAAACAAGGCTTCTTCAGACACAACAAAGGGGAGATGGGAGGAGGCAGACGACGCTCAGCCTCTCTCAGCACACACTGCACCAATTCACTGAAGGCTGTTTCTTCTTACCCACAGTGACAGTGCACTATTTAATCAGGGCTCCAGGAGATCATTTTCACACAAGGCCAGCAGATGTAATTTTCTTTGATGCATGAATAGTTCATCATTTTGCTACTAGATGACAAGGTGACCACAGGGTGACTTTATAACACAAGTTCACTGTTTGGTATTTTGAGTTCTCAAAATGAAAAAAAGATTTATCAAATATAAATATCTTTAAAAAGTAACAAAAGTGCTACATATGTGATCAAGGAAAAAAATTCCATTAGTTACTGCCGCTTAAAGTAGATTAAACTACAAATATTACCACATCCATTATCAATATGGCTTCCAATTATTAAATAAATTGCCTGTAGCAATATAGCTTTCATACCTCCACAAGGACAGATAAAGGGAACATAGCAGAGACATCCTGCTGTCCCACACGCTCATGATGTAGGTGGTTAATGTCCCCTGATTTTTCTGCCCCTAGCTAGGCAAGGATCTCCATCTGTGACAGTCAAGTAGCCACAGTCCCCAGCAGAGTCCTAGCAACTCTGGGTGGGCTTCAGGTGACGGGTGCAAAGCCTGCTCTTTCACCCACTCTTGACCTCAGCTCTATCCTTTTGGTAGCAGGGAGGGGGCACCAACAGGAGGCAGAGCAACTTCCAAGGTAATTTCAACCCGTTCCCAGGCGGCGGGCGCGGGTGCCGCTCTGTGGAATGTACAGCGTCTGAGGTCTGGGCTCAGCACATCCGACACTCAGCTCATGCCTTTTTCCCTACTGCTCTCAAGCTGGGCTTTGCTTTTCAGAACTTGGTTTTGTCCGTTTTGTTTTAGAATCGTGGTCCCAAAGGCAGAAGGCAGTATATTATCTACTAGGTCACACAGCTTGTAAGAGAAAGGACGTCTGTGTTGAGCATGTTAGCGTTAACCAAGATCTGAGCTTGGGATTCCAATGACATTCTTAACACAGCACCCAAAGAAGTAGAGCCTGGCCACACTGTGACTAGGAGGCATGGCTTATTGCAGCTGAATCAGTGAGTCTCACGCCGAGGTGGGGTTCTAGTGTCCCCTGTGCTCCACTCCATGGATACTTCCCAGACGGTGTCTGTCGGCCCTGTGCCACTACCTCAGCTTGCATCCTATCAGTCTTAGGGCAGGGGCGGGATACAGCCTAGTGTTACATGAATCTAAAGGTACCCAAGATTTTACACAGAGCCTAATATTTGAGAACTGAGGGTTATCTAAATACCTGGAAGCACTTCTTGGAATGCTAAGACAGAGCAGCGAGATTTTTTTTTTTTAGCCTCAGGGGCTGGGATAGGGAAGTTTGTTTGTCTGCTTCTTATTTACTGGAATTTTAATACTGAGAGAGTATATGCAAGGGCTGAGGGCACCATGCCATCTTCACAGAACAAGACCCTAATGGCTACCTGACATACAAGAGACTGTAAGTTATACTGTAAGAACACATGTTAAGGACCGAGGAAAGTCTGCTAAGGTGCTACGTCTAAACTAAGTTAACTGTTTAACTCCCTGATCAGTCATCATCCAGGGCCTCTGTCTTGATTTCATTGGCTCCCTGCCGGGCCAATGCCAAGATAGTGTGGTTGACGGCCGCCATCTCCACAGCTAACGAGATGGGATCTTGGTGGTCACTATGGCTGGTGCTGTCATCCTAGACGAGCAGAGATAAGAAAGGAGCGTTATTTGTTGGCTGGTAACAATCTCAAGCTCACAAAAAGGCATGCGGGGGTGCTGGGCGGGGGACAGAGCATCTGTGGAGAAAATGGCTGAGTGCATCTCATGGTGGAGGTGAACTGTATTTAAGTAGACACTGAATGGACACAGGTCCAGAGACTTTTCATGTTTTTGTGACTCAACAAATAAAAAGGACTTAAATGATTTGTTTTGTTCCTTTTTTCATACAGTATTTATTCTATCAGAAATTGCTAGTGTTGATCAAACCTGAAGTGATTAAAATAAACTAATAATCTGTATTTTTCTGTTTGCCACAGGTACAATAGTAACTGAACCCAACCGAGTGCACTCCTAAATCCACAAAGCTACTGAGTGGCTAACAGGATTCAGGGTGTTCCCTGATGAGAACAGTAGAGGAAATGTAGAGCCAGCCTGTACCTTACAGATCAAGGGCGGGTCCTCAGTCACACAAGTCGCAAGTGCAGTGTCCGCCTTAGAGCTAAGTGAAGCTCTCCACCCTCTAAGCGACACACAGTAAACAGTACAGCTACTGAGGAGCATGGGGACACATGCCTGTGACCCCAGCACTCCCAGGCTGAGGCAAGAGACTGACTGCAAGCTCCAAAACCAAACAAAGCAAACCCAGACAACTGAAATAAAGCTGTGAGGAAGCTGTCCTTGCAGGTGTGCTGGGCTCAATGGCCATCACAGATAAGGGGCGTTTCTCACCTGTCACATCTTCAGGGGACTCTGTACCAAAGAGCTTTGGAAAGAGTAAGTCCCTTGGGGGAAAAAGCATGTGATGTGCTGCCCTCAGGGCATCTGCAAAAAAAGATGGAAATGATCCATCTATGTGGGTCTGCTGAAAAATAAGAGGAATGTTTCCAGAAAGAAACAGCACTCTCCCGAGCCAAGGGTGCAGCTGTGCTTGGAGAACTGAGTCTCTTGGGGGGAATCTGCTGAGACACATGGGTGCTACTGTTTCGTTCTGGCTTTTAGACATTAGCCTTTAGGATTTAAGAAGGAATCTGCAGACAATCACGCCCTGCCAGAGTAGTGGGTACATGGAGGCAATGGAAAGCGAGAGAATGAAGAACATGGCGGCTGAGGACAAGGAAAGCACCAGAAGAGAGAGTCTAGGGAAAGGACCGCTGTTCTTTGAATTTCTCAAATGGAAATGAACTTTGATCCTATACAACATTTTAATGAAATCTGTCAACATGTTTGAGGGTGGGGGAATCCCCCAATTTGACTTATTCCATGCAGTGGCTACAATTAAATACACTTTCCCCAAGCAATGCAGAGCACACCAGGATGAGATGAGAAACCATGCAGGTATTGTATTATGACAAGATGAGTCAGTGTCCAGACAGAGTCTGGTTAACCACTCCTCTGGGCACGAGGGTTCCCAGTGCAATGGGGCTGGAGTGGGCGGGGCCTTTGTTCTGCCTTCATGGTCCATGGTAGGCACCATCACAGCTGCCCGCATGCCCCTAAGTGCTTCTCAAACACTGTGTGTGTGGTAAGTGTTGTAACTTGCTTGTTTGGGTCAGATCCTCCTCTCTTCTTCTACCTTCTCTGCTTCTCTGCCTCCCTCTGAACTTCTTCCCTCCTCCTCCTCCCCATTGCGTGCTTGCCAAGTGTCCTGTTGTGTGACAATAAACCCATAGGGGTGGATAGAGATTACTCACAGATTTAACAGGACAACAGAATCTTACCACATTCCTTTCCAACCACATGAAAATCTAACTAGACACATGAGCAGAGTGGAGGGGCACCAGTTGCTCCCCGACCTCCCCGGACAACCGCCCACACACTTGAGTTGCCACTACCTCCTCCCCCCAACCAGAAGCCGCAGCCCAGCCGCCCACCTGCTCAGAGTAGTCGTTCCCGTCCACATCGTCACTGTTGGAATGGCCTCCTGGACTCTGTACATCTATCCCATGACTCTCCAGGATTGCTGCTTCTTCGAAAAAAGCAAATAGATCCCTAAATTATCTGCTGCCTCACCATCATGGCTACACCATGATTTTCATGGTGAGAAAATCAGAACACAGTAAGTCTCTAGTCATCTTTAAATGGGAGAAATTCAACTCTGTGTAGCTCGGGGTAGAGGTCCAGCTTCTATGCACATTACACTACCAACCTGGTTGAAGTACCAGCCAGACTGTTGGGTACTTCATCAACTTACTATGTTAATAGCTGTCCTGGTGGGGCAGTGCAAACCATCTGAGAATTGGAATGGCAAGTAAGAAGTCTATTCACAAATGAAACTCGGTCATACATCTCGTGGTGCTGGGCATCAAAACCAAGTCTTTTCTCTCACTGTGCTATCCCAGCCCGAAATACAACTGTAGGAGCTCGAGAGAACCGTTCACTCCACGCTCATCCATTCTGGTCTCACACTTCTATAGCTCTGAATAGGAGTCTCCTCTTTGTTAGTTGAGCACACATTTCCCTAGGGCACTTTCACACAGTCTTCCATCCTCTAGCTTTACTTACTAAGTTATTGTTGCCAATGGAACTGTTTATGGTATATACCACGGTTTATGGTATATACCAGCAATGACTACACACTGGGGATGACTAAATCCAGTTACATTTGTGAACTGCCCTTCATTGCTGCTTTTTCCATGCTTCTTGTTCGCTGAAGCTCTTCCATTCCCGCCACTGATTAGATGTTTCTTAGTGTGGAGGTCTAGGTTACACCAGTAACCAGAGGGCTGGGAGAGTCATAATTCTTCTCTTAAGACCCCACAGGAAGCCTTAATATAAACCATACAAGTAACCCAATATTCAGGGGTTAATTCTACATTCTAGAATATTAAGAAGAGCCATCTTTATAAATAACTAAGTCATTTTTAAAATATAAATAAAAGTGTAGTAACACTGACCGTGTTATTAAAATGCAAGGAACAGAAGTGATGGTACCTGCTGTTAGACCTACATGTTGCGATCGTTCAGACTTGCAGCTCATAACTGGCCACTCTTAGTGTACTTCTAACTTTCTCATGAGAGAAAGCAGTCTCTCTGATACATTACCGATATTGGCTCTCCTCTTGATCTCCTTCCGTCGATTAGCAAACCAATTATATACTTTCAGAGAGGTAACTCGTTCCAGGTCAGACAGCTTTTTGCCTGTGAATGCATGCAACAAAATTCAGATCATCTGCACCTTGGATCCAAGAGTGAATTGTCCTTAAGAAATACTTCTCTGATGAAAGTTGTTTTTGATTCTATTCATTGCCAAAATAACAAGATGGAGTATAATCTTTTCTACCATTGCTTAGTACCATGAACACATTAAAAGTATCATTGTGTGAACAAACATATAAATGAATGCACAGCTAGCCACAACTAATAACACAATAAGCTTCGACTCAGGAAGGCAACTCAATACTAAAAAGATTCTATAAAGTCCATTTACTAGAGTTCTAAATCACATTGTAGACTCCCATGTCAGATTCCATAGAGGGACCATTTGATTACCATCACCTAGAGGGTTGCTATTGTTATTATTGTTGTTGTTATTGTTATTATTATTACATTGGGAGGGGGAGTTGAGATAAGGCCTCTCTGTCCTGGAACTCGCACTGTAGACCAGACTGGCCTGGAACTCACAGAGATCTGCTTGTCTCTGCCTCCTGAGTGCTGGGATTAAAGGTGTGCACAATCACCGGCCAGCTGAGAGGGGTGTTATTCTTTAAGGAAGTGTACAGATAACAGAAAGTGACTTATCTTAGTTTTCTGGTATTTTTAGATCCATGGTCTACCTTATAGAAGATAGGAGATAGGTGTTGCTTTGAAGGCTAATGGCCATGTCCATACACGGTTGTGACTGTTCTGGGACACAAGGTACCACCAGATTAGATTTCAGATTTATTGTCTTCTTGGCCACCACTGTTAATTCTTATGGAGATAGCATGCACGTTTGCACTGTCTCCTCCTCTCCCGTCTTCTTGTTTTAAGCTTTTAATCTGTATGTGTTTTCCAGAGGAAGCAAATCCCTGCGCTAGGACTGTAGGCCTGTGTACACATGGTACAGACTCCTCTGAGGGTGGAGCTGAGTGTGTGGGGTACATATGGCTAAAGTCGGTTTTCTAAATAAAGAAGATTAGCCCCCCCATCACTGTATAAAATGGAGATTCACAGTCTTTAAACCATCAAAGTAAGTGGCCAAGCAGAAACTAGCTGGTCATTGTAACTGAATGGGTGCTTGTGCCAAGTCTCTGAAATGCACAGGGAATAAGGTACACAAGAAGTAGCAGAGTGGCTGTGGACTTCCCCAGGAGACTTTAAAAGGGAGCCACCATATTTCCATTAGTTAGGCAGAAGTCATTCCAACATGGGAAGCAGACATCCAATCCCAAAGAACTTTCTCACAGATCATACAATTTTAGAGCAACTTTGAAAAAAAATGGATTTATATATTTTTATTAACAAAACTCGCTTAAATTTTCACACTTTATGGTTATTTCAGAATTGATAAATTTATGCTAACTTTTAGTAATACAAATCCATAATTTAAAAAGATTCAAACCTCATGGAGAGTCATTGTATATGAGCACTTGATTCCTGTCACAGTAACACCAGAAGTCTATGTGGAGAACATTGGGCTGGGACCTGTAATAGGAGGCGAGTGTCCACATCACTGACCATAGCTGAGCTCACGCCTTACCTGGCTTCTGTATGACTGCATTGCAAGCGTTAGCAATTTCTTCTCTCTTTGCTTCATCTGGGTACTGGTTCTCATTGAAGTAACTGCAGGGGCAACCGACAAAGACACATGCCCTCATTAAATATGTCTTCTTTAAGACGTAACTCTGGTGTATGCCAGGGTGTTCAGAAGAGCTTTCTGACAGAAACAGTCTCTACTGTGTTCAATACGGTAACTACCACCTATGTGCCCACTGTGCACTTGAGAGGAAGATAATGTAAGAAAGAGACTTGCCTTTCACTTCACTGAAATGACTAATTGTGACTGGCGGCTACGTGCTGCTGTACTTCATTAAACGTCCTCTGAGATAAGTTATTGTTTTCAAGGATCCACCTGGTGATGATCGTGTTAACTGAATTAAGCTAGTCTTTGAAAGAAAATATTATGCCTACTCTCACAAGTGGTTCTTTTTATTTATTGTATATAGATATATAAAATTATTAATGAGCATATGACATGACCTCAGAAGTAAATCTGACTGGGGGAACCAAGAGGAATAATAGGAGGGGAAGTGTCAGGAGCCATATTGGGACAAGCTAATAACTAGCAGGTAATCTTCCTGAGATGGCCTGCTTTGGATTATTATATAATCTGTGACAGGTTCGCCCTTATAAAGCAAGGCTGAAAGGGATTCATTTTAGGAAAGATTCCTGCTATTAATATGCTTTTCCTATTATTATTAAACATATATAACAATCACCAAGTAATAGCACATTCCTTTGGAGCAGATCTCTGCAGATCCACGAAGATCTGTCTTGAAGTGATGCTATATAGACAAATAGATGACTTAAGTCTTTATGATGATCCTATAAGAATTCCTAAAATTGTATCAGTGATTACTAAGCTCTTTTATAGTGGGACTGTTATTAGGTCCTTTTCTGATAGTCAAAACTGCAATGAGAACTCTGCCAGTTTCCCATGTGTCATCAGTTAATTGCTCTTAGATAGTAATCAGACTTTCTCCAACTCAGAGCACATTCCAAGAGGTTGTAAAACAATTAACCAAAGGTCATAAAAAGGGAACGAACGATTTATTATAGGTGCTAGGACAGATGATAAAATATATTGACTGGGTTTATCTATACAAAACTTCACTAATAACTTAGTTATGGTTTTAAACCTTCAGTGAGCCTGTGGAGCTGAGACAGGTGATGGATGTTTAGCCAGACAATTACTCCTAATGGATATGCATGTAAACATTCTCCGTTGTAAATTTCTATTTCAATTTATGATTTGATTTTTTGTGTGAACTTGTGATGAACTTTGTAACATGTGATCATGCATTCTGAAAGATGTATAATTACTGAAGACAAAGAGAAGAGAGAATCCCCCCCCAGAAGAATTTTTTCCTTTAGAAGAATTTTTCCTTACTAGAATTTTTACCCTTTCCCCACTTAGGATCTTTCTGCTTTTCCCCTTAGATAGCTTTCATAGGAAACTTTTTACAACTTAGTAATAAACTCTATAACCACTTCTCTAAATGTCCCTTTTTTTTAGACTTCTGACAAGCAGGTTGAAAGCTGCTCAGTTCCTGCTGAGATAGTACAAGGGCTATTTACTTAATCCTTGGCTGTTTTTAGGAAGAGGTGCTAAGTGCCAGAGACTGCAGTTTCTGGCCTCAGAGGATCAGAGAAAGCAGGTCAGCTACAGTAGCATAGTAACTTAGACTTAGATAAGTAAACTTCTTATTAGTATACAGCAACCCTAAATATCTCATAAGACTAAGTCTTACCCTCTGCCGACACTCTTCCCCCTCCGCTGCCTCAAGAACAACGACAAGAAAGAAGACCCCTGCCGGGGCTGGCCCCCAGCAGGGAAGGCTAAGAAAAGGTAGGGCAGGGAAGTAAGGGGTAAGGTCAGTTACACTATGTATGTGCTATTTTAGTATACATGACTAAAGTCACAGAGCCATAAGAGACACGCTGCTGAAGACTGGTGTTAACACAACTTTTTCGGTCATTTTTTTTCTTTTATAGTAGCAAAAAATGGAAATTACCCAATTATCCACAAATGAGGAGATGGCAGAACAAATTATGGGGTATCTATATTTATACACAGCTATTTTAAAACAACTAGAGAGAAAATAAGTTAGCACTCTGTCCACTGATCTGAATGAGTGTTTATAGCATGTTCCTCGGTGAGAAAAACAATCCACAGAATAACGCACAAGCCAAAATGCCAAGAATGAAAAGACCCCGATGGCACGAGCGCTGGGTCCCATGGGTAACCAAGGAACATGTGCACAAGACTGAGAACACTGACCACTCACTGCTGAGGAAGGGCTTAGTGGGGTACTTACACATTTCACTTCTGTAGGAAGTAGGTATTACTTTGATTCAATAGTAGGCTTAGCAACATGAGGCTTGCTAAATCTGTTGTTAGACCATCAGATGCATAAATGTAAGATGGGAACAGAATGCTCATTATTAGTGCTTTTTCTGACATCTATGAACTTAAAGAAAAAGAAACTTCTTATTGCTTGAGCCTGATCTTCACTGGATTCTAGTACTGACCATTTTTCCAGGGTGTCCTTTTCCTGAAAACCACTCCTGTTCCCTCACCACACCTATCAGCACTGGCAAAGACCATCCAGCACAGATGCCCCAGAGGCCCTTCCCCTCCTACGACCCCCAACCTGACCCCTGCTGCCCTTTCTTCCCTCTACGTCTCTTTATGGATGGCACGCCTTCACCTCAGTCCGTGCTGCATCCCTCCTCCATCGCCTTTTCTAAAACATAAGCCTCCCAAATCTTGTCTTTGCCATATTCTACGTGGTTCTTTGCCGTTTCCCACAGTGTAAGCATTTCCTCCTGCATGATCCTTGGGTACCAGTGTTCACTCTAAATGCTACCAAGCCACCACTCTCACAGATGTTCCATGCCCATGCTGTCTGGGCCTCTGTGCTTACTTGAACTAACTTTGTTAGGCCATGGCAGACTCATAGCTTCACCTGGGGAGGACTCAGTAACCAGAACCACCCTTCAATGGCAGCCAGGTAACTGGAACACACACTAACATCTGAGCTGTCACCCAACTGCCTCATTTACCTCAAATTCACCAAGTAGATATGAGTTACCTAGCATGTGCTCGGCATTGTTGGTAAAGAAAAGAATTGCTTTCTGGCATCAAGGAGCTCATAATGTACTTGAGAGAGAAATATATATGTAAGTATACCTGTGGTGAAATGCTTAGGATCTGTGGACAGTTCTGTGTGTTTAGGGTTGTGGGAGGAGTCTGGAAAGATGTCACAGAGAAGCCTCAGGTAGGCACTGAGGACTGGCAACTGTAAAGACATGAGGCCATGAGAATCCTAGGCATGGAGAAGAGCAGAGTGTGTTAAGAGCTTGGGCTTCAGCCGGGCAATGGTGGCGCACGCCTTTAATCCCAGCACTTGGGAGGCAGAGGCAGGTGGATTTCTGAGTTCGAGGCCAGCCTGGTCTATAGAATGAGTTCCAGGACAGCCACAGAGAAACCCTGTCTTGAAAAACCAAAAAAAAAAAAAAAAAAAAGAACTTGGGCTTCACAGATGATGCGATCAGATCAGTGCTGGTCTCCATCACTTCTTCAGAGGTCAAGCCTGCGTTGGACTCAATTCTGTCCTCTAAGAATGAAGGCCAACAGCTGACATCAGTGGAGAGCCTGAGGGGTTTTCAAACAGATCGAACCCCGCCTATGCTTTAGGAAGATAACATATTTTCAAACATATTGCTCCAAATTCTACCTCCATGACCTTAAGTTCTGAATTAGTTCAAATTAATTCAAAATTAGTTCATCTCTACAATCACTACTCCTGAAATTGTTTCTCTTCTTCTAAATAAAAAATAAATGCCTATTACCTCTAGCTATGTCCCTGACTTCTTACCAGAATGGCAGACAAGCCAAACTTGTCCCAGAAGAACCTGACTAATGAGTTTTTCAGTTCCTCGTTCCGGCCCTGCCCAGCTCCCACACTGCAGACAGCACCTGCCTTTTCCTTCCATCCTTCTCAGGGTCCGATGTGTTCCTGAACACCACAAACCACAGCCACGTGGTCCCCTTCCTCTGCCTTGCTGCTGAACCCTTTCCACTCCGGTCTCAGCCCTCAAAGCCACCGCCATCCCTCTCTTCGCAGATGACCTTGCCTTCGCTATTATCAGTTTGCTAGATGGTTTAGCTTCTGAGCTGCTAAACTTCTCCAGGCCATTATTCATTTCTTTTCTCATAGCTGAGAAAACATAAATCATCCTTCTTTCCAAGGTCAACTTCTCTCCTTGTCCTTGATTGTATCCCCTCTCCTTTTCATTCTCTCTAATTTTTCTTGCCGTTCTCAGCTTTTTTCTGCACTAGTATAATAATCTTCTTTCACTGATTTTATGATGCACCTTTCTTTATTATTATGATCTTTGAAATCAGGACACATTTCCTAACTGGTAGTATCTGAAAATTGAATGGCAGTGCTTTGCCTTTTAATTCCTCACTGGTGTACACAATAAGGCATGCCTTACAATCAAGACTTTGCTAGACCAGATGGAATATACTAGCTGCTAAAACCTAAGGTTCCACTTAAGTGACAACTCTGTGGCCAGTATACCTTATAACATTTTAGCCAAATGACCTGAATGCCCATGACTGGCCCTGGAGTATGTGATTAATATTCTTGACACATTTCTTTAGGTTATATCCCTGTCCTGTCTAAACATTTTCCAAGGTTTACTAGGGATGCTTAGAGTGAGTCCCTCCCCTACCCTCTGCGGCCACTGACACTTAGGTAAGGAAAGAAGCCTGTGCCCCTTTCCTGGCAGAACATCTACCTTTTGCCTTCCTCCAATGCAAATCTGGTCTATCCCCCAAGGCACAAGTTTTCTTTCCCCAGTGAGTCCTACAGGAGCTCATCTGTCCCTTCCTCACAGCTCTTCCATCTTGTACCTTCTCCTCTTCCTGAAGCCAGGACTCAACTGCAAGTCAGACTCAACCTCAGCCATCTCACAAATGCTGGGATTGCAGGCCTGGATTGCTCAGCCCAACACCAGAACACACAGCTGTCAGAAGTCTTTATCTCTGAGGAGCAAGACAGATGATGCAGAGCGGGAAATAAAACGCTGGCAGCATGGTGACACAGCTGACTCTCACAGTCTACTTCATAGAAGTCTCTGCAGACTTTTTGAAATAAGCAGACATCATTTTATAATAAAAGGACCTTAGGGGACACTGAAATAATTAAGAACTAGGTTGATGATTAGTATAAACCGGTAAGCCATTTATGTGCTAAGGCGCACTGGGATCAGGTAGAAGGCATCACTGCTGTGACTGCAGCGACTCAGGAAAAAAGCCATACTGGCTTTGGATGTGAAATGAAAAATTTTCAGTTATTCATAGCATAATGTCTTCTACTGAGTCAAAGTTTTAGTGTTCATGATTAATCTGTATTTCCAGGCTTTAATTTTATACAATGAAGATCGGAATAAAGAAGACACCAGTAACTTCTCCCCAATCAAGATATTTAGTCATATGGTTTAAGCCTTATTTTTTTTAAAAAAAAGTAATCTTTTTTTCTGTTAAGAAAATCTGTTGTTTTTTTAAAATTATATCTATGAATGTTTGCCTATGTGTATGTCTGTGAACCACATGTGTGCAGTGCCTGTAGAAGTCAGAAGAGGGCCGTGGACCCCTGGAACTAGAGTTACAGATGGTTGTGAGCTGTCATGTGGGTGCTAGGAAATGAACCTGGGCCCCCTAGAAGAGCAGCCGGTGCTGTAACTACAGAGCAGCCCCTGTTGTTTCTATGATTATTAAGTGTTCTGCTCAGCCTCACTGCTGAGCTCTGGCTAACATTTAAAGAACTAACACTAGTTCTTCTTAAATCTCTCCAAAAGCTAAAGAGGAAGAAGCTTTTCTAAAAACCTGCATTGTCCCGATACCCTGGTAACCACAGATATAAGAAAAACAAAACAAACAAATAAAAACCTTCCTCCCATAGTGTGAAGGACAAAACTCTATAGTCATCTTATTGGATGCACAAAAGAAATTTGCTAAGATTCCAATATCCCTTCATGGCTAGCACCTATCATTTCTTCAATAGCAGATGAGGTAAGCTTGTGATGACAGATATGGGCGTACCCATCACATCTTCAGGGGAATCTTAGGTTTTATCTAGCAAATACTGTATTCCATTCAGTCTAACAAAACTTTGGTTGTAAGAAGAACAAACTGGACATCACTCCCACCAGTTTAAAAAAAAAAAATACTCAAATCAAAATCAAACAAATATAAGGCTTGAAGTCATAAGACCACTAGGAGGCAAAGTAGAAAGTGTTTTAGGACATCAGAATAAACAAGCATTTCCTGGACAAGACACCCAATACAACAGGAAATAAAGACAACTAGGTGGCAACACAGTGGATAGAGTGCTCTAGAATCAGAGAAAACATCTGACAGGGACAGACATCCAAGGCATAAGGAACTCTCGCCCCCCCCTTGGCAGTGAGGTACATACATGCCTAGGGTTGCACAACACTGACCAGTCTAATGTAACAACAGCCCTGGGTCTTCCCATTATGTGCTTGGTGAGAGGGAATGCTGCTTAGAGAAAGGGAAAGTGTCAAGAAAAAAAATGACTAGTTTTCCAGTTACTCACAAAGGAGTCTGGTTGGCCATGGCAGAGACTAACAAATGTGTATCTGTTTACTCAAGAGATGTGTGGATAAAGAAATGTAAGACGGAATGTAAGACGGAGTCTGTGGTGAACGAGAGCAGAGGCTCTAAGCAAGGCCTCTGTCGGGACCAGCCCCAGCTCTTCCAGCAGAGACAGCTCCAGGATCCCAGCATGCTCCACAGTATCTGCTTCAGGTATGTTTGGTGGTTTTAGCAGTGGAGACATAGATGACTACAATTATATCAGAACAGTGTTTCTTTTAAACTACACGTGACCAAACTGGACTATCAAGGAAGTCAGCAGGCTAATGTCTGTAATTTCTTAATCATGCATTTAATCACCCTGTAACAAAGCCCTAGTTTCTATTAGATAGCTCACTATCAGGGGTGGCAAAGATGAACCAGATAGAACTTCTGAGTGTGGTCAGAGCAGACAGAGGTAAATACAGAACTGTAAAAGGAGCCCCAGTACTGTAGGCACAGCAGGCACTACTGTAGCAGACGAGAGCTGATGGCAGGACAGGGTCTCAAGGAAAGAGTGAGAGCTTTCAGGGCAGGGATTTGGGCACAGTGAAATAATGAGAGGCAAAGTAAAGGAATCCTAAGGGAGCCTGTGGCCCTGAAATTGGGAGGGAGTCCAGCACAGCCTGAGTGTTTGACATGGGGCAGCAGATCAAAGTGGAGAAAAGACTGAGGAACCAACTCTTTAAGGATCTTGGAGCCATGGTTTAAAAGTAGGGACATCTGAGGGTTAAAGTTGTTTTATAGAGCATTTCCTGTGGTGATGATAGACACAGAAGCCACATGTGTAGCTGTGGCAATAGCTATAGAGGTGTGGAGACGGGAGAGGCAGGACCCTTCCAAGTGGCACTCACACGCCCTTGTCACAGTCCTGTAGCATGAGCCATTATCTGCCTTCTGACACTAACTTTTAGATGGTTTTTGGTTTGCTTTCTGTAAAAAAACAAAAAAACAAAAAACCAAACCAAACCAAACCAAAACAAAAAACCCCCAAAAACCCTAATAAACAAAAACATTTCTAAGGTAGGAGAGTGCCTGCTAGTTTTTAAAGGAGACAGAAAATCAAACCTAGAACTTCACTCTTTTTTCTATGGGATATGCTTACAGCCCTAGACATTCTGTAATATACAAAAGGGAAAGAATTGTAAGCACATGCCCGTGGATAGCAACATAAAGAGACGGCAAATTCTGAGGACACCGCCCATCACAAAGGACACTGTGAGCTGAGCGGCCCGTGCATAGCTTCCCGTGGAGGAATTGCTGTGTGAAGGGTAAAAGTCAGAATGACAAGTGGGAGGGTAACGTACACGAAATGAGAAGCTACAAGCTAGGAACAAAGGGCGATGCCCTGAAGCACTGCTATTCCAGTAACACTTAAATCACTGAAGCCAGAGAAGTTTTTGCTTTGTATCTTGAGAATGCAGAAAAAACCAGAGACCAACCCTGAGAGGGGATAAAGCCACATGGATGGGCATGACCCTCTGTGTCCTCATGCAAGCTACCTCTGCAGGGAAGATCTGCAATTTCACTCTTTTAGTTATCTAGAATTAGCTTTCAGGATTGTTTCTTACTACCCATAATTCCATGTGGATTTCTTCAGAAGACATTAACATTAAGCCAGCCTACATACTATGGAGTTTAATCGTCCCACCTCCTATTTGAGAGCATCTATGTGTGAAATGATCTTTAGCAATAAAACAATTAAAATGTCTTCATTTCTTAGGCTTGTCTTTATATGGTGGGTAAAGGCAGTGCTGAGGTAGTGCTGGGCAGTGCTGAGGGAGAGGAACGGAGGCATCATTATTTATGTTTACCTATAATTACATATGTTCTATGTACATGAAAGTGGGTGTGCATATGTATGTATGTGTGTGTGTGTATGTACGTACGTACATATGTTATGTTTCCTGTAGGGGTTGATAACGCTCCCCTGCAAGAGCCAGAGACTAACATAAATCCTACAACCAAGCATGAGAAACCTCCTTTTAAGTTGTTGCTCAGTGATTTCAAGCAACTTCCAAAATAATCCAGGCTATTGCTGTTGCCTTTGGTTGCTCCCCAGAATCTAAAGGTAAGTTCCTACTGCTGAGGACACTCTGGACTCTGGAGACAGGACTTGAAAGAATTGAACTGGATCTGGCCTAGAATTGCCCCCCCTGTGGTCTAGGTTTCATAGTACTGCGAAGACAGAGAAGCAAGCAATAGTCCTCCCCAGCTAAGACACCTATGAGCCACAACAATGACCAACACGGCAAGATGTCCTCTAAGGTGCAACAGTGGCACTTATATCTTGGTGGTAACCAAGAGCTGTCTAGTTGTACTTATGGACCATTTAATGGGATGGAATTTGTGTCTTCTAATGTAAACATGGCCAACCCACTGCAGCATTCCCAGTACTTACTCTTATGCCCACAGATAAATGTAGCTGTCACTCTTCATTAAAGAAGCTTCCTTTTGCAGGAGATGGAGACTATTACAGAAAGCACCAACAGGTCAAAATGCAGAGAACAGTTAATTGGGTCCTCAGCCCCAATTGATACATCTATACCACAGCCCTTATACTTATGACTCAGGAAACATCAAGGACAAAGGGGGTGTGAAGATTTCAAATGCCACAGAAGACCAAGATGTCTGCTTTGAGATTATATCTTTTATATATGACATGGAAGCTGCACCCATGAAATCTCAATAATATGGTAGCACAAACAAGACCTCAACAATGACATCACCAGTTGACATACCACCAGGAATAAGGAAGATCTCACAAGGCTGAAAAGAGAGAACCAGTTTTCCCAGGGATGAGCCCCTAAATTGGTTATCTAATACCACTGGTCAGCCCTAAAAAATATACATATGAGCAATGTTGAATGGATTCAGCAGTTCGTATTTATATATTTATATATACACACATCTAACAATAATAATTAAAGAAAAAGAAGAAACCAGTAGAGATAAAGCACGGAAGTAAGCAGAGGGTGTGGCGATAGAAGGGACCAGTAGGGGAGAAGCAGAATATGACAGTAGGGATGAAAGATGATCAAAGTGTACTATATACGTGTATGAAATGTCAAAATGAAATCTACTATTTTCACAATTAATAAATGCTAATAGAAATGAAAAATTTTATTGTACATGATAAATACAAGCAAACCATTAAAAAGATCAGAATTTCTCATATAAAAGTAGCAGCCAGTTAAGAAACACAGTAATTATCTTGCTCTTATTATTATCTATCTCTTACTATTTAAAAGAGCAAGATAAATGAAAATTAAAATAAAATGTCTGATAAGAAAAGCAGAGTGAGCCAGGCATGTAGAGGTCAGACTGGTTGGTAACCCTGCTCTCACCAGGCGGAGGTAGAAGAAACGAGTTCCAGGTCATATTCATCCACATGGTGAGCTTGAAGCTGAAGCCAGGTGGGGCTGGCTGCTCACACCTATAATCCCAGCACTTGGGAGGCTAAGGGAGGAGGATGTCATTTCAAGGCTAGCCTGGGCTACACAATGAATTGCTCTCTCAAAACAAGCAAGCAAAAGAACAAAGCAACAAACAAGCAAGTAAGCAGGCTTCTGTAAAATCAGCCCACTTGCTTCTCCACATATTCAGCCACCATCATGTGTGCAATCTGGAACTGTAATCAACTAAGCAGTTAAGCCACTGTGGCCATAACTTCCTGAATTCATCTGATCTTAGCTGGAGTTAGGCCCAGAATAGAAAAGACAGTTACTAACTTAAATATCCATAAACTACAGCATATTCTCATGGTAGTGCTCATAATAAAATTATATTTTAAAAGCCATGGAATGATAGTTACTATAGAATTACACAGCTGGTATAAGTCTCCTGCTTGAAAAGGTGTGTACATGACACGCAGAGATATGACTGAAAGCATGGCAAGTGTCAATGACCACTGGGAGTGAGCATGGCAGCTCACTTCGACTCTAGATCTTCTTGTGTCTCCTTACATTTTACACACTAACCATAAAGTAACTTTAAAATGCAAAATACAATACTTGAAAACAAAGTTTGCTACCTTACAATGTGAGAGAAGTGCAATTTTACATAATTATTAAATAATAAAGTTTCTTAGCTTGCCTTGCACCTTTTAGCAACATTTGAGAGAATGTTTCATAAACACACTAGAGGTCGATAAGCAAAAGCCACCCTGCTCTAATGCCTTTT
Source organism: Uromys caudimaculatus (assembly GCA_028551405.1). Taxonomy (NCBI): domain Eukaryota; kingdom Metazoa; phylum Chordata; class Mammalia; order Rodentia; family Muridae; genus Uromys; species Uromys caudimaculatus. The sequence continues at coordinate 53,846,266 of CM052708.1, read as the reverse complement.
TACAGATGAACTCATTTTCAATTCTACGGGCAGAATAAAATAAATAACAGATCTCCCCACATCAACCTTTTAAAAGGTGTACGTGAAGAGAAAGGCTAAAATATAGATGAGTTTTGTTCCAGAGGAAGCTGTATGTTTTCACGGTTTGGCAGCATCTGAAAACTTCAGAATAGAAAAGCTTGTGAAAGGAGAGTTTGAAACAGAAAAATTAGTATTGGCCTGTGGACAGACTAAAGACACAAAAAGACGACTTCTCAAATCCTCATTCATAAATTCATATGGAAGCCCATAGCACACAGACCATTGTGGATTAGACAGACTGCAGAGCAGACCCTGGCAAGGAATCCAAGACCTCTGAGTTGTACAGAAACATCAGAGGTCAGCTCCTTCCACCTGTAGTAAGGGCATGAACTTCATAGATGGAGCCACAAAGGAGAAAGAACCGTCCGCCTCAAGGTCACATGACCTGCAGCTCAGCTATCCTGACATAGTCCATTGGTTTTTTTTTTTCCCTTAGGGTTAATGCTAAGCTTTTGCAAAATGCACATTCATACTAAAAGAATAATGTCTGAGCCTAAAATGAGAACTGGTTTTCCTGAGGAATCCATTTTTTTTTTTTTTTAAACTTGTAAGTAGCAAACCAAGTAAGTAAACTCTTAGAATTATGGTTGCGATAAAGTCTCTGCTTTTGGCCAAGATCTTGTGAAGAATCAGTGTGTACTGATTACTTCCTGAAGTAATCAGTTATCCTGGTACTTCCTGAAGCCTAGCTTTTCACTTCCCATGTCTTGGGTTCCTGACCATTTTCAGGTAAATTATAGAGAAACTTGTCTCAAAACAATAAAATACCCCCCCCCCAAAAAAAAACCTTTTCTTAAAAACAACAATAAAAGGTAAGGAATTGTGGGGCACTCCTTAAGTCCTAGCTCTAAGGACGCAAAGGTAGGCATATCTCTCTGATTTTCAGGCCATCCTGGTCTGTATATACCAGTTAGTTCCAGGACAGCCTGAGCTATTGTAAGAATAAACAGTCTCAAGATAGAAACAAAGTCTGAGTTTTGGAAAAAGATACTTTTTTATCTTGTTTTACATGTATGTGTGCAGTGCCAGCAGAGGTCAGAAGAGGGCATCAGATCTCCAGGAGCTAGAGTTAGTGTTGGCGGTGAGCTGGGACTCAAACTCAGGACTTCTGCAAGAATGAGCCACCTCTCCTGCCCTAATCTGAAATTTTAATATATGACATGTCATCAAAGCAATAGAACAGAATAATTTGTATGAGGCACTATATGATACTCAGGATTTCTATGGTACATAGGTTTCCAAGTACAGTTTAAAGAGAACATACATTTTGCACCACGAAACTTAGCAGGATATTCAAGTTTCTTCAACCAAAAGACAAGCAAGTAGAAGAACACTTACACCTGAGTCCATATCCTGCCACGACACAAGCAAGCCCCATGTAAGCTGTGATCCTGGGTTTAACAGTCCTTCCCGCACTATAAGAAGAGCCAAAATCGCTTTTCATCCTGCCTGCTAAATAGTATTCCCTAGTATCTACCGCAGGACGGATACAAAGTAATAGTGGAATATTTGAACCCTAAAAAGAAAAGGCTCACATGTTTCCACAGTTTTGAGTTAGTCACAAGCTCACCTCCTCTGTGCCAGTGTTTACACACCTAAAGTTCACCTTCTGATGAAGCCGTCATACCTCACAGTGACTCTCATGATACCAAGAGTCACCTAACTGTGCTGTTTCTTTGTAGACTATGGCTACAGAAGGGCATGTGGAGCATAGGCTGTCTGTTCTACTTAACTGTCAGGGACTAGAGAAATAGGGATATAGCATTGTTTGTTAAAAATAACAACTGCTGCCAAAGCATCCACAAGAGAACGGGGAAGACTTCAATCCACCTCAAAAGCATCGTGATAATTTCTCTTTCAGCTATATTTGTTTGACCAGAAAGGAACCAGGAAGTATAATTTGCCAATTTTAAAATGCATTTAAGGACAGTTCATCTTCTTATTGGCGATGAAAAATGGATTGGAATAACTTTACTTGTCAATAAGTGGAGAAGTTTTGTTGTTTTTCCTCAAATAGTCTAATGGATTGAAATGAGGTCATGTCCAGGCTCCTGCTGTCTCATGCAAATGCTTCCTTCTTTTTGCAGAGGCACAGGAGGTGCAGCTCATTACGTTCCACTCGAGTAATCCCACAAGGGTATGGGAGAGGATAAACTCATTTTAAAATTCAACTTCCAGTACCTATTAATTCCAAAATGTATATAGTTTATTCCCCCAGCATTTCCTATTCTCGACCAGAGCTGACATTGAAAGGGAGGGAAGGGAAGACAAGCTGATGGCAAAACTATGTCGGGGAGGCAGAGGGCATGCACTTTCGTCCCCACTCACTGCAGAACAGAGCTCAGGAGCTCAACCCTGCCACCATTGTACAATGGTCAAGGAATGGAAAGACAACACTGAGAGTGGGTTCTGAGTCACTTTAGTGGGGGGTAACCTTAAATCCTTCTTTAGTACTTACCTTTGGATTGACCTAACAGCCTGAAAATTTTGAAGAAAATTGAAAGATACTATACTCCTCTGCATCTCCTCTGAGCCTGGCACGTTTGGAGTAGACATGGGCTAACAGATCCTAACCTTGCTGAGGCTGTGGGATCTTCTTACCTACTCATTCAGTCACGTTCACGTTACCCTTGGAAGCATTAGCCTTCATGCCTAGTACCATGCAGCTTATTTGCCTGCTGAGCTAATAAAATTCTTGCCTGGAACATATAAAACTCGTCACTGAAGTGCCAGGTAAGACACTGAGCAGATGGGGGATAACTCTTTCTGGCAATGATATTGTCTATAATTCCATTTTGACAGTGCACCTTAATACCAAGTTGATAAGAAAACTGAATTTCATAATTTTTATAAAGACCAATGTCCCTTTATAATATGGGAGCAGAATCAGAAGATTTTTAGAAGATTTAGCATGGCTGGATTGTCAAGTTACTCCCTTCCATATAAGGGGAACCTGGACAGGCTCTGACTTCAGAAAGGAAGTACAGAAAGACTTTTCAAGCCAGTTTCAATTTTTAATCAACCCCCATTCAAACCATAATCTTGAGTCACAGGCACTGAAAAAACAAAAACCCTGCCCTGGGTTCATATGGGGGGGGGGGGGAATGGCAAAACAGACGCCTTGGAAAGTGGACAAGGAGAGAGCATGTGACTAGAACCCACTGTGGTAGAGATGCAAACTGAAATGCCCAGAAAGCCAAGCTTGTAGTTGTGGGTAGAAGATCATTTGCCACTCTAGTCTGACTCAACAAATGCTCACAGTACTTCACCCCTGCCACTGACACGTCCTGGCTTCTCTCAACCCACTGAAGCATCCTGCTCACAACCACAGGAAGCAGCTCCGGGTTTCTGCAGTGTTTCTTCTCCCATTGTTCTGGTGGCCAATCTCTCCTGTGAGGGTAGCCCAGGTTCTACCCACTATCCACTGCTGCTACAGGACCAGGGCTTTTCAATATGCCTCAGCAGTGTGCAGTGTTCCTCAGAGAAGAGCGAATGGTGACTTCTTCTCCTCACATCTCCCCCCCCCCCCCAAAAAAAAAGATGAAGTTTCCCAGTATACCTTCAAACTCTGGGCTGAGGTGATCTTATCTCAGCTTGACACACACCTGAAACAACTCGTAGGGACCACTATGTTCTGATTGAAAAGAAAGGCACAGCAGACTTTAACTGGTTGAAGTGAGAACTTCAGAAAATTTCAGCTGAATAAAATCACCCTGAAAGTTATTAATGTATATTATTGTAACTTAGATTTTATTTATTTATTTATTTTAGGAGGGAGATACGTGTGGAGGTCAGAGGTCAACCTGCATGAGTTGGCTCTCTCCTTTCACTATGTGAGCACCAGGGATCACACTAAGGTTGTCAGGAGTGGTGGCAGGGGCCTTCAATCACTGAGCCATCTCATTGGCTCTAATTTCTTTTTTTATCTTGACCATGTAGTGAAAGGAAGAATACGAGCTATTAAACACATAGCATGTATGCCATTTAAACATTTAATAGTCATGAAATCACTGTACTCCTACAGATAGCTATCATCATGTTTTTTTTTCACTTACTTGTATGTAGTGTGGGTGTTTTGCCTACATGTATGCCTATGTACCATATGTGTGCCTATGTACCAGAGGCCTGCAGAGGGTGGCTCCCCCTGGCATGGAGTTATAGACAGGTGTGAACCACCATTTGGGTGCTGAGAATGGAACCTCAGTCCTCTGAAAGAGAAGTTCTTAGACCAGGCTGGCCTCGAACTCAAAAATCCGCCTGCCTCTGCCTCTCAAGTGCTGGGATTAAAGGCGTGCGCCACCACTGCCGAAAGAGAAGTTCTTAACTGCTCAGCTACCTCTCCAGCCCCATGGTCATTACAATAGTCATTTTGTAGCAAGTGACTTGCCTACGAATACCTAGAACATATCTAGTATGTATTCCCAATTACTATATCATCAGGTACCAAACAAAAAGAAAAGAATACAAAAATATAAACTCAACATTTAAAGCAAGTAATTTAAATTTTATCTTTGTCTCTCTATCTTCATCTTTCTGCACGTACATCCTTTGCTTTATTATTAGTACTCTATTATTACTGTTTGTGAGACAGTCTCCCTCAGCAGCCTAGGCTAGCCTGAACTCAGGATGCTTTCCAGGCTCCCGGAAACGCATAGGTGACCCTCCTGCGTGCTGGGACGGCAAAGCCGCCACGACCCAGGTCCCTTATACTTTACCGTGAGAGCACACTGCTCGGTCTGCTTCCCATCACTTCACTTACATTCCCTCAAGTTTACTAACCAGGACCGTCCTTCGCTGTGCCATTCCACTTAATAAATTCATCATTATTGATGTAGCCACTTGCTAAGAAGCAATCACACTTAAATGTACAGAGCTAAAAAAAAAAAAAACACACTCATTTTTTTTCTCAGTGTTACTAACTTGCCTCTGAGATCTAGGAGCTTAAAAGATACTTCCTTCAGCAGGTTCACTCAAGTCAGCTCAAAACAATAATCGAAGAAGATGAAATATTCTTTGTGATTGTAATAAAAGTTTTAGGAACAAAATTAAAAATAAAAGTAATTTTTTTCTAAGTAGTAAGTCATGAGTTCGTGGTTTTCTCATTTAATAAAAAAATTAGTAGTTCTAAGAATGTAGATGAAGTAGGAGGTGAACAACGACATCTTTGCCACTTCAGACCATAACCCTCAGATTACCATCCATCTGTAAACACTGTCGTTGAGAGGACCTCTCCACAAGCTGAATGCTGAAGGGAGTATGAACAGACTATCAGGACATGCAGGAAAACGGACTTCTGACAGAGCCCATTCTCAAGGGATGACGGCTCCCCAGGGTTAGTCTGCTCGCGGCACCCAGGCCGTGCTAGCCTATAGCCAGAGAGCTTAGTCTCTGCACATGCTGCTCTCCAGAACTCGCCTGGTGAAGAATTCACTGAAACTACAACTAAAAAGAGACAGGCACGAGACTGACATCAAAGCCTTACACTAACAAACTGTCCTGGGAAGAAGTCCAAAATGCTAAAGACCAAGGGAATGAAATTACAGAGCCCTCCAACAGCACTCTAGAAACATGCCTCATAGGCCGATTCATCTCTTCCATACTAATTCTCCCAGGAGGCAATAATACCCTGTGTAAAATGCTTCTGTGTGTCAGACACGTCTCAAATGTAGATTATACGCACGTCAGGTTAAGGGCAGGGACACCAAGTTTAGAACTTTGATTTAATTTGTGTTTGCCATAATACTGTGGCTGCAATGCTATTTTTGCTCACGACAACAGTTATTCCAAGAACCTATTTTTGGATACTTGAATTTTAGGGGAAGGAGACACTTACATTCAAGCTCCTTTTCTGTGCTGGTTCCTTGACTTCTCGGGCCAGTATTTTAAATTAACTTCTTAAAGTTATTTTGTTGATTTCAAAGGTCAAAAGAACAAAATTAATTTTCCTTCTAATTCCCAGGCTCTATGTTTACTGGTGGGTTTTATTTTGTTTTCTATTACTTACAGAAGATGAATGTGACAGAAACAACCCAACAACAAAAACATATTACAGGTAAACTGCTCCATAAGAACAACAAAACATGCAGTAGAACCTGGAATACACAGACACATTCGTCTGTACCTTCTTGGACTCAAGTCAGACACAGTGATAACAGCAGTAAGTAATTTCTTACACACGGCTCCCGGTGGTCACAGCAGCCACTGCAGTCACTACATCCACGTGACACTGCCAGGCACTCTCATAGTCACTGCTGAGCCTGTCAAGGCTTCCCCAAAGTTCTTGCTTTTTTCCATCTTTCTTAACTGGGCTAAAGAACCTGTGGTGTGGTTCAGAAACTTCTTTTATCTTCTTCCTTTGATATGAAACGGGTAAGAACAGTAGCCAGGCTGCAATCTCTGTGTTCCAGTCACAGACCCAAGATACACCTGTTTTCCAAGCTAAAGGCACACCATGGCCAGATCCTGAAAGGCACATAGGCAGAGTATACTGGGGCCTGGCTCCTAGCCTGCAAGCCTCCAGAACTCAAGTCCAGCTCACATGATTTTTTCTACCAAGGGCTGTTTCTAATCTCTCCCTAACACTGCCTCATCACCGGAAGGGAGTTGACAGAGTGAGTGCAGGGCAGGTTTCAGGAAGTCCCAGTTTTCACCTCACACTATCTGCAGATATAGGCCTATCAAATGTGCATTGTTTTCCATCTTGAGGATATATAAACCTGAGCCTCGCTTAGTAGTAATATACAGCAAAAGTTTAATAAGTAACTAATGAAAGACTATCCAATAATGTCTTCCAAATTCTCTATTAGAAAAATCTTCTTTAAAACACCAAATACTGTTCTAAACAGGAAACAAGATCAACCTATACAGAGAGAATAAGCCTGTGCTCCTCATGCTCCATGGTCCAGCAGCAATTATATTCTTCGCATTTGTGTTGCATCTTTTCCCCATTAGAACCTTTATATGTTCTTAACCAAACAGAAGGCTGGAACAGATACTAATCCAGGGCATAAGATTTGGCTAACAAGGCCTCGTTCGTGTGCTAAGAGCAACTGGTATACATCCAGATGAAAATGGCTTTCATCTCAAGCAATAGGACTCATATACAATTAGTACTGTAGAGAGACGCGTGGAGTTCAGCGGTTTACTGGGTTTGCAGCCTTAGGAAGTCATCTAACCTCCTTGAACCTTGGTTGCCTTCTTTGGAAAAGGACCAAATGTGGAGGATAAACCGGTGCGCCTGGTGGTGGACTGAACAATGCCTTCCTTTCTCATGTGAAGTTTTGCTGAAGTATGACTCACATGTGGATCAATTTACATATCTGAAATGTGATTTTAGGATATTCATAAAAGCATAAAAGCAATGTGCTTTTCAGCTGTTTCCTGGCCCCCAGACCTCTATCTTCCCTAGTCTGGGCTAGTACCAACTGTGTTCTTTTTCTACAAATTTGATTACTCTGGATATTTTCTATAAATAGAACCACAAAATATTGCCCCTTGTAATAAAGAATTATTTGGGGAGTCAGTACTGGAAAAGTGAAGTACATAGGACAGAGAGCGCAATAAGGTCTGTAAAGAAAAAAAGCAACATCCATAATGTTATATATATGAATAAGGCTATCTGCTGTAAGCAGACACTGGTAAGTCCTGGGAAGTGCATCACTGAGCCGCTTTGGGTGTGGAAGGCACTGGGGAACGTTGCACAGGCATGCTCTTAGCACATACAGGCTCTAGTTTGTGGACATTCTCCTGTGTTTTCTTTTCCTCACTCAAATGTGAAGCAAGGTCACAAGAAAACGAGGTTGAGTTTTAGAGAGAAAATGAAGTGTAAAATAATTTTAAGAAAGAGGGGAGGGTAAGCCAGGAAGACACAGTATGAGCACCTGAAAGAATTAAAGATCTCTTCAAGGTTCGTGATCATGAATTTAAAATAAGATAAGTCAGCAGGGTTTAAGGTTTGTTTGTTTTTTTTCCTAGCTACAATCAGTTGCAAAAAAATAAAAACCATGCAGAACCTGTGTAAGTTGAAAGGTGTAAGCAGATGAACCTGCACCCACGCCGTGAGTGTAAATGACGTACGACGTTCCCATGTCCAGCGCCATGATACTTCCCGAGAGTCGCCTCAGCTAACTTCCCACCTGGTGCTGGAGGGGCTTACTCTGAAGACAAACACGCCCCACAGTAACTGCCGGGAGCATTCTACTATGGCGTCACATACTTCGTCTCCACGCTGAAGACAAACACGCCCCACAGTAACTGCCGGGAGCATTCTACTATGGTGTCACACACTTCGTCTCCACGCACCCTCGCATCTCGACTTACGAAGGCCCTACGGTTCCAACAATTCACATACGAGGGTTGGCCGGGGAGCTAGGATCAAACCCCGTCTTACTCTATCATTACACCTAAATCTTCAGTTTAGAAACGGAAGAACTGGAGTCCAGGGATGCTGAAGGATTTTCCAGGGCCAAGCCATTTTCCAGTGTCCTCAGTGGACGCCTGACCATCACCCCACTAAGCTCCTTCTAAGCTCTCTGCTGCTGCCATCCCGTGTTCCTCCTATGGCTAGTTATGTTGTCTTTCCTCACACTCCTTCCTGACAGCTAGGCCTTCTATTCACGTTGTTTTTTTACTATCATCCAGTCCTCCTCGCTCAGGCACAGGTCACTCTGACAGCCTTCGAATCTGGCCTCCTATGAGTCACTCACAATACTATAATGTCCAGAGCAGACACATTTACACACAGACTTAAAAGGGGTGGGAGGGAAGGAGTGGCTTCCATTAGATCCTGAGGTTCTGAGGGCACAGTAACAGTGTTGTAAAAGTAAATGTGGTGATACTTATGTGACTGCAGATTTTTATAGGCACATGTACACTTGTGTGTGGAGGTCATACGACAACTTGGGGGGGGGCTCTCTCTCCATGTTTATGTAGGTTCCAGGGACTGAACTTAGGATACCAGGCTTCACAGCATGTGCTTTACCCGCGGAGCCATCTCAATGGTCTTTTCATTCTTTATACTTATTTATCCAGACCACTACGATGACATTCAGGCTTCTGTCAGTATTCTGATATTATATTACAGTGTTCTTTTTGTATTTCTGTCAGTAGAAACAGGAGTACGGCTCTAAAAGGCAAATCCACAGGCAACTGCCCCGACACAGCCTGGCTCTCTTCCAGAGGAGCTGCCCTGTTTAGCATTTCCACAGCAATGGATGAAAATGCTACTTCTGTGGAGCCGAATCGAGAGAAAACTTTACCAAACTGTGTCTGCCAATGTGACAGGTGAAGGATAGCACCTCAATAGAATTTTAATTTGACTCACTCTTGATTCAGCGTCAGTGTCTTTGCTGGGATGCAGTGATTGGCACCTGGAGGCTGATACAGGAGGCCTGCCATGAGCTGGAGGCTACCAGGGCTGAGTGAGACTGTCTCAAGGACAGCCAAAACAAGCGGGAAGAACAGCCATCAATCACTTTAGGACTTCTACGTGTGCTTAGGGGGCTTTTGCATTACTTTTGTTCTGGTTCCTTTAGCTCATCTTTCTGTACAGTCGCTGGCTTCACCTTACTTACGAACTCTCTCTATATTAAGGGTGATGCCTTTCTACTTTGCTTAATTTTACCCCAGAAGCTGTTTCCACCTATATTTATCCATCATTTCATTTCTGCTTTTGGATTATGAGATTCAGTCAGGAAACATTTCTCCCACTTCCAGGATACAGGATAATGTTTTGTTTTATGTATATAAATTCACTTCTCTAATTGACTTGAAATTTATCTTGCTGTATGGAGTAAGGAATGGAATAGTTTTGGACTTTTAGCCTATGCTAACATATTTGTATAAGGCTTACTTGGCTAGACACATGTATTTATCCAGACATTCAGTCTGTGCCAAAAAGCATGATGCTACTCTAAGGCCAGGTGACTTCACGCTCCACTTCTGAGGATACAGAGCTCCATTTTTGGAGGATGCAGGTTATATAGACAAAGGCTTTCAGCATTTCCGAGCAGTCAGGCCTGAGCTACACCTTCTCTAGCTGTGCCAGGGAAGATGAAACGAAGCCAGAAAACACCGAGTCCGAGGGTTAGGATATTTAATTAAAATTAAGGTTAAAAATGTTAGAACTCAATAGGAACCTTACAAAAAGAAAGGTGTTGTGTATCCCTTTGACTAAAATTTAGTCAGTGTGATTCTATGAAAGAAAACTCAGAAGTAAAGGGAGCTCCAGTCTCTGAGTTTCAGGTTCGATTCTAAATCACATGAAGAGTGTCATCTACTATTTGCACGTACTGACCCAGCTATACCTCTCCCGGGCATATACCCAGAAGATGCTCCAACATGTAATAAGGACACATGCTCCACCATGTTCATAGCAGCCATATTTATAATAGCCAGAAGCTGGAAACAACCCAGATGTCCCTCATCAGAGGAATGGATACAGAAAATGTGGTACATTTACACAATGGAGTACTACTCAGCTATTAAAAACAATGACTTCATGAAATTCACATGCAAATGGATGGAACTTGAAAATATCCTGAGCGAGGTAACTCAGTCACAAAAGAACGAACATGGTATGTACTCACTGATAAGCGGATATTAGCCCAAAAGTTCAGAATGCCCAAGTTTCACTTTACAGTAACTGCTGGAGTGAGAGTGAGGTCCCAGATGGAGGGGTTAGAGAAAGGACTGAAGGAGCTGAGGGAGTCTGCAACAGTGTCAACTGGCCTGACCCCCCCCCCATCCTCATGGAGGCTGGACCACCAACCAAAGAATACACATGGAGGGACCCATGGTTTGGACCACATATGTGGCAGAGGAGGGCCTTGTTGGCCATCAGGGGGAGGAGAGGCCCCAGTAAAGGGGAATGTCAAGGTGGGAATAGGGGAGTAGACGGGTGGGTGGGAGGTGGAATTCCCTCATAGAGGTGGGGGAGGGGAGGGGATAGGTGGTTTCCAAAGAGGAGACCTAGAAAGGGGGGAACATTGGAAATGCAAATAAAGTATCAAAAAAAAATAATAATAATAAAAAAGAATTAAAAAAAAAACTCACAGTAAAAAAAAAAAAAACAAAAAAACCCCCAGTTAATCCTTTCTCATACTGATGTCATGTGACAGATGCACTTTGGTATAATTAAAACCCATACTAGGCACAAAATAATATCAAAATTTATTCTGTTACCCAGGGAGAAATATACAATGTTGTGACTAATTTAAGCTAGGCATTGCTTTCATTCCCATCTGCTATGTGGAAAATTGAAACAAACTTTCAGAAAGAATCAAACTTTATAGATGAGGGAAATGGAGCAGATTACAATCAGATCTCCAGAACACTAAAGTCTTCCCCTCCCACTGTCGTCAGTCCAGGAGACACTGGCTTATTACTGAGCATATGGTCTACTCTTAGCTACAGTCAAGAGCGAGGGAGAGCACCTCACAGCAATGGGTAACTGGCAGTTCCATTGTGGCTACCTATTCACCTCACACACCATTTGAACTCCAACACTGTAAGCCTGTCCTCCTTCAGGTAGTGATGTCCATGCACTGGGAAACAGCAATGAAGCAGGTGAGAGAGAGACAGCAACCGTCCTGGGTACCATATTGCCGGCTACTGACATGTTCATTTTGAAGACAAGAAAGATACAGTTTTGGTCTCTGACTTGATCTGAGCCTGATCAGGTTTCTGGGACTTCTAAATCTGCGTCAAATGTTCCTTCCAGGATGCTACACTAGTGGTCAGATTAGGTAAGAATAGCCCTGTTGCTGTCAACCTCTCCAGCAAATCAGAATCCTGCATATATCACTTATGCTGGAATGTGGGGCTCCTTAAAGGACAGTCCTACTGTAGAATACAGACAAAATATAGCACTATGTTATAAGCATATATTTATACCATGTCAGATGGGAAAAAATGAAGCCGTCAAAAGTACTGAAACAGGACATGGACAGGTTTTAGCCTTTGGGAGTCCATTCCCTGAGATTGTTCCTCTTTTGCAGAGAGGTGATCTCAGTGCTCTCCTCTGATGAAACTAAGCACTCAGCATCTAATGATGCTTAACACTGATGAAAATCAAACTTCACAGAGCTTTTTCAAAAGAATGGAAAGATATACATTTAAAAATACTAACTCTAGGCTAGGTGGTGGTGGAGCATGCCCTAATCCCAGCACTAGAGAGGCAGAGGCAGAAGGATCTCTGTGAGTTTGAGGCCAGCCTGGTCTACAGAGTGAGTCCAAGACAGCCAGGGCTACACAGAGAAACCGTGTCAAAAAAAAAACAAAAAACCAAAAACAAGAAAACCAACAGCAGAACCAACAAAAACCCTAAAAATATTAACTTTATAAAGATTGTGAGCTGGCAGAGGACAAAATTAAGTTGTAAAGTAAGCTGATAGATGCCAACTCCAGGCTTATGAGTTTTCTCATCTATCAGTACAGCAGTTCTAATATTTCATAATACCTGCAGAGCTAGAATCTGGACTTCGGATGATCTTTTAGAAACGAAACTGGATTGCCAAGTGTTTCACAGGACTAGGACACCTACCTTTCCATGACAGCTAGGCACTCCTTTCTCCAGGTAAATCTACTCCCTCGTCGAAGCCGGAAGGTTCCGGGTGTGGCGGAGACTGGGGGAGGTGTTTGTCTCCATTCAGGGTCCTCTATTGGAATGGGGGCAGGTCTCATACTTAATGTAGCCCCTGGAATAAACAAAACTTTTTTTTAGCAAATACCTTGCAATAAAAAAAAACAATCAGTATTATGAAGATACCATGAAAACAAGACAATGAGCTCTGAGTATGAGCTTTTCTTTGTCCACTGAAACTTGAAGGCCAAGATATTTAATATTCTTATTTTTAAAAACATGATCAAGGAGCTGGAGAGATGGCTTAGTGGTTAGGAGCAATGATTGCTCTTCAAGAGGACCTGGTTCAATGACCAACACCTAAATGGCAGCCAACAACCATCTGTAACTCCAGTTCTAAGGGATCCAATGCCCTCTTCTGGCCTCTCCTGGCTCTGTACACACATAGTTCATAGACATACACACAAGCAAAATACCTATACACATAAGATTAAAAATGAACAAAGGACACTCATAGAGGTGGGGGAGGGGAAGAGGATAGGTGGCTTCCAAAGAGGAGACCTAGAAAGGGGGAAACATTGGAAATGTAAATAAAGTATCAAAAAAAAAAAAAAAATGAACAAAGGAAAATCCTTAAGAGGTAAAAGCCTCTTCTTTGAAAAGCCCGCGAGAGTCAACATACCTGTCACCTCCCATCTGCTTTAATGTGTCCCTCAGTTACTTTAATGCACTGCATACAAAGCATGAAACCTACCTCTTGAAGGACTGGACTTTCCCGTTAAGCCTTCTTTGAAATCCCTATACTGGGCCAGATGTGGTGCACATCTGTAATTCCGCCACTTGGAAGTCAGAGGCAGAAGGATCACAGTTATTAAGGCTTGCCTCAGCTACATGACACTCTGTTTCAAAAAGACAAATGTCATGTAATACAGCAGCAAAGGAAATAAGATGACGTTTTACAAGCCTAAGGTGAGCAGGATTCAGTCTCTATAGGTCTATTACCTACTAATGACCCCATATTCTTTCACCTCTCAACTATGACAACTTGAATCTGGGAGTGTTCACTAATTTAGACTCGCTTTTCTCACATAGCTTCAACCAGTTATAATTCACTAGTTCTTGATCTATCACATGTCTTTTTCTGTGGCTTGTTCTGGACTCTAGACTAGACTCCATCCAGAGAAGCTCAGACATGTATGGACTTGGCTCACAGATCTGAACAGAGACTGGCATGCTTCCCCAGAGGGCTCTGCCTCCTGCTCCTCCTTTACTACATGCACTGCTAAATTCATCGTTCCCAGACATAATTACAGTTACATCACTCTTCTGATGAGAGTCTTCAGGACGTTACCTCTGACTACGGTTTAATATACATTCTTTTTCTTTCTTTTTAGACAAGGAGTAAAGTTGCCCAGAACTTCTGCCTCTACCTCTCAAGTACTGGAAATATGGGCATGCTTCACTATGTCTCACTAATCAAAACTCTTACTATGTTCTGGAAAGGCGGGTTAGACTCAAGGGGTTTACGTATATGAATACATGCTACTCTCACACAATGAATACATTTTTCTTCATGATAAGAACTGCTTTCTATCATATCATCAGGTAACACCATGGATAACGCTTCTTATTTTAACACACATATATTTCCCCCTATTTCCCTTCCCCTTCCACGCAAACCCTTTCTGAGACAGGGTCGCACTATGTAGCTTAGGCTAGCCTTTAACTCCTGACCCTAACCGTTCCTCCTGCTTTAGCACCCCAAGCAGCTGGAAGTAAAGGTGTGCAAAATGCGGGTCTAGCTGAGCCGCTTCCTAAAGGCAACATCTTTATTTGTATTTTCTTGGATGGAGACCAATGGTTTAAGCCTAAATTGTCCTTTTCAAACATATTATCTCCCTGTTTCTTTCTTATTAGTAAATCTCTTCTTCAAATGGCAAACTAAAATACCTCAGATTCACCTCATCTTTAATTTTCCTACCTCCCCGTAGATATTACCCAGCCAGTCCATACTCAAATTTCATTAATTTTATATTAAAAATAAAACCAGTATAAAAATTTCTTTTTATATGTATTGCTGATTTAACAGCATCATCTCTCACAGCCATAACTACCCAGGGTAGGTCGGAAGATGAAGTTTCACAATAAGCTGTCCTATGACACGGACAGAGTCCAAAGCTAGATCATAGGGAGCTTTGTACCGTCTGTCTGCATCTCCTTGGATGCTGGCCTAGCTGTCCTTTAGGAAGTCAGATCAACTGCACATGTAACCATGTAGAAAGGCTGCATAGAGTGAAGGATGCTCCCCTGATCTCCAGGTGCTTTTGCCGTTCTACCTGAGGGCCCGACAGTGGAGGGAGAAGCTACCTTGTACACTTAACCCACGGTACACACATCATGTAGATACTGCTATAGCCACTTTACAGAGAGAAATAAATATCCACGCATATATTCCCAACAAAGACATGTTGGCAGCCAGGCTCCAAGGGCTCCCTGGGTCCTTCCTTGCTTCCTGGTAGCTATGCCTTTATGTAGTGCTTTCCCACTCTGTACTCATGACTAGACTGTGTGATCAACAGCATGTGGCAGTGAAAGCATGTCTCCTCCAGAACTGAAACACCGCATCTTACTTTGGTTTCTTTTTCAGATCACTTGCTCAAGGGAGGAGCTGCTAGGTGAGAATGGATGCTGGGGTTCTTGAGGAACTGCTGTCTCTCTCTGGCCATAAGGCAGTAAGGAATAGGGATAGCCACCATCCATGTGAATGGCCTTGCATATGGACCGTCCAGTTCCAGTCACTGCATGCAGTCCTGACTGATGGCTTGACTAAAAGCTCATTGAGGATGTTTCTCCTGGATTACTGATCTTTAGAAACAGGAAATAAATCTTTGTTGTGCTAACCTACAAAACTGCGGCATGGTTTGTATCACAGCAGATAATTAATACAGATCATCACAACCATGTTCAGTTGTTAGTTCATCATAGCCTCCCAAACACTAAGCTTGGTACTTATTCAAATGCACCAATTTGACAGAAAAAAATCCCTTTAAGACAAAATACTTTACTAATAGTAGAATGAGCACCTTTTCTGTTTGTTTCTATTCTGCTATTATTATTCTGACTTTTGTTAGTTTCTGGTTCTTTTTCTATTGCACTAGATTTTAACTGAGTGGAGATGCAACATCAACTATTAGTCACATAGCTGTAATCACTTTTTCATTTGTCATCTGCTGTAGCTTTGCTTATGGCAGTTTTATAATTCTAATTTAAACCTAAGTGTGTAAGCCCTTCCATGCAGCCAATGGGTGTGAATCTTTTGTATCAAGGTTAGTAGGTTTAAATCTCTTCCATTATCATCAGTGAGTTTAAAATTTTTATATTATGGTCAATGGGTTTATGAAAAGGGTTTAGGGACTCAGCAGTTAAGAGCCCTGGCTGTTCTTCTAGAGCACCCAGGTTTAATTTCCAGAACCTCCCTGGCGGCTCACAACTGTGATTTCAGTTCCAGGAGATCTGTTGGCCTCTTTTGGCCTCTCTGGGCACTAGATTTGCAAATGGTGCACAGAAATACATGCTGGCAAAACACTCACACAAATAAATCAATAAACAAACAAACATAAATAAAAAGTTTCTTTTATCAAAATAACCAGAGCCTGGTTCAAAGTCTTTCTTTCCTATTTTTACCAGAGCAAGCAAGGATTACAGCACACAGTAAGAGTCTAGGATAAGAACTTACCTATTTAAAAGTTTATAAATTTTGTTCTGAAAAAAAAAAAAAATGTCCAAAACAACCAAGCTAACTAACAGCTGGTCAAGATGAAGGCAGAATAAAAAAGGCCATGAGTTCTCTTACCCCACGTTTGCCCTGGTGAAGGGATGGAGAGATTCAGAGCAAAGGGGGTGGGGGAGAAGAGAACACAAGATCAGGGAGCTCCAACGCGGGCTGCTAGAACTGCCGCATGTCTCTTAGGCGGGCATGCAAATTAACAGACAGCAGAATCCTAAGAGGCTAAAGGAAACGGTCAGCCAATGTACAAGAGAAATCCCTTTTTGGTATTGGGATTTACTGTTAATAATATCAATCTTTAAAAATACTCTGTGTTGTCTAGACTTCCTGTAAGAAAAGAGTTTAGACTAAAATAAAGTTGGTCAGAAAGTGAGGAAAAAAAGAAAGTGAGGAAAAGGAGGGATAAAACCCCCAGAGAATAAAGTAGTGACCTAGTGACCTTGAAAGAAATCAAGACTACTTATGTATAGAAAGCTGGAATTGAATAATTTTAAATCTGTAAATATTCTTAATTTTAAAAATAGCATATTAATTTTGAAGTTTTTTTTCCTTGCTCCATTTCTTTATCAATGTAGCAGCCATTCAAAATAGCACAAGGAGCCAGGCAGGCTAGCTGCCTGGAATCCAGCCTGGGAATGTGGAGTTGGTGATTCCCAAAGCAAGCCAAGTAGCAAGACTAGCTCTATCTGTGAGCTCTAGACTGATTGGCTGAGAGACCTTGCCTCAGTGAGTAAGGTGGAGGAAAGGCTGTGGATGATTCTTGGTATCAACCTTCGACCTTCAGGTGCTCACATACATGTGTACCCACCCCCCACACATACACCCCCCCCACACACAAACACACTTGAAAAAAACAGCCCATGAAGCACTTTGAATGAAAACAGATTTCTTCTAGAAAGCCCAGTCTATTTTGTTTTGATTCAAACAGTCAGGGAGCAGTGAATTCTACAAGCAAAAGATAATTTCAAAATTAAGGACTTTGACAGGACAATGCAAAGAAACTAGACTGTGGGAATAATGAGGATAAGCCTTAAAACTTCCCTGGAGCAACACAGGACTTCTGGGCTGGCGGTAACGCCTGTCCCACATTATACCTGAGTTCACACTAAAGCAAAATTTTGTACTCTGTTTTGGCAAATCTAGACTCATAAGAAAAAAAAAGCCTGCTTTTATAATATGCTAATAAACCTTAGGTTTTCAGTGAGTGCTCTTCTGTAGATTATCTTATGCACAGGGTTAGAACTGGGTGAGGCCCTACCAACCAGCTAGCAAAGGAAGGTTGTTAGCACTATCCACAGAAATGGAAAATGACTTCAACACCACACATCTATTTCCCGAGCTCTGAGTTTCGATATGCGAAAGATAGGTGTTTTCTTCGGCTCTGCACACTGACTTCACGTGCACGATACACAGGCCTCCCAACTGACTCGGTTTAAAGTAAAGTCTGCAGATCAGTGTCATGAGCCTGCAGGAGCCCAGCAAGTCCTGCCTGTTGTAGTAATGATTGAATCAGACAAGAGAAGACTGGAGCTTAATTTGAATGAATAAAGGAATTTTCTCACATCAAACACACTTAGCACTTAGTTCTTTAAGAAAACAGGCATTTTCTTGTAAATGTTGTCATAAGAAACAAGATCAAGTCCATATGACTAGTTTCCATCAGCTTGTCTTAGTTATGAGACTTAGCAGGGTTTGGGATGTGCTGGGAAACTCTGATGATGGGTCTGGTTATCAGGGAATTATACTGTATCTGTAGATGTTGGATTATCAATAAAAATAACCCCACTTCCCCTTGCTGGGTTTATATAAAGAGAACCTTCCTTGTAAAAGAGAGACTTGAATGGATCTAGAGGAAGGAAGCCGAAAGAAGAATTTCACTATAGCAATGCAACCAGAAGCCATTTAACGTAAGCAAAGAATCTACAAACACAGCTGACTTGTTTGCCAGGCATTTCTACAGCAAAGTCAGCTTTTCATTTTGCAGTTTGCCTTAATTTTACATTTTTTCTCAAAGTGTATGTGACAACATGATGCTATTTACATTTCTCCTGATAACCGGTCTACTAGACAGAGGGAAGGTTATGGTATTAGCAAACTACCTCCTAATAAGCCCACCCATGGCTTATTTCCTACAAATTGCTTCAGGCAAGCGGCAGGACCACACCTCAGGACAGGTGGCAGCTCTTCTCTCACATCTTAACAAGAACAAAATTGACTTTCCTATCTCTTCTCTCCCCCCCTCCTTCCTTCCTTTCAGTACACATTATATGTATTTTTCAAACAGACTACAGTGTCTAAAATTCAGAAAGCCACAAAAGGGCCATCGTTCAATGGTAAAATACCTGCCTAGCATGTATAAGGTCCTGGATTTGATCCCAAGCACTGCAAAACAAACAAACAAACTAACAAACAAACAAAGGCCCAGAGGTTAAAGAATGAAGTCTTTCTACGCCTCCCCTAACAGCGTTCCTCTTCAGAGTTGTTCTTCTCAGTTCCTAAACCAGAGGTCCCACCAGCTTCTATACTTACAGAAATCTAAACTGCTTCTCTTTCTCTCTCAATATCTCTCTCTCTCTCTCTCTCTCTCTCTCTCTCTCTCTCTCTCCTCCTTGGATACTAATAGTAATGTAGTATATATCGTTTCTGTTTCTTACATTTTAAACTTCCCTATGCTGTTTCACTGCATGCAAATATAATTCACACAAAACATATAAATAACTATAATATTCTACGATATTTTCTTGTAGAGAACTTAAAACCATTTCTTGATAAGGTGATTCTTTTGACTTGCAAAGAAGAGCAAAAGGTACTCTAAGCAACTATTTAACAGGCAGAGAGAAAAAAAACCTTAGGTGCCACATACACACATTCAAAGATCACCGCACCTCCAAAGTACCCACAGAAGAAGCACCACCGCTCTTTAGACAGACTCAAAGGTTGTTTTAAAGTCAACAAAGATGCACTGACAGAAAAACTTAAAATACTGATGGGTAAGATGCAACTATTATAAATACAACAGAACTACCATTTGACACTTACCAACTTCCTTTTTTCTTTTTTAGCTGCTTGTAAAATATAACATACAGAAAAAATGGAAGGAAATGAGTATAGACTGGGGTTTTAAACAGGAGGCAGCGATGCAACTTCAATGAGAAGCCGATGCATGCCTATAGAGGCACCATCCTTGACAAGGGAGACTACCTGTGCACAGAGGGCTGCTCCCAGTGAGCACTGTTAGTCTTTCCCTGTGCTTCCCATTGGGTGCCCTACATTCCAACTTCCTTCAATGTCTCTCAGAGCTGGGTAGGCCTAGCCCAGGTTCCTAGATACATTTAATTGGGAAGCAGGACTAAAAGCAAAAATATAATCATTCCGAGGTTGCAAGCTAGATTCTTTAGTAGGAGTCCTCAGTGGGCCTAAAAACGTTGCTGCAGCTCTTTTCTGTTTCTAGTGAAGTGATTATGTTAACAGCTTCCACCCTGCCCCAAGCTGGAGTACAGCTCTAAAACCCCAGTGTGGGAATTCAGCTCAATAACCATTAGTCTCTAAGGAAGTTCTGTCCTAGGTACCAAATGCTCAGGTAAACAGGTCCTCATGTAGCTAGCTGAACCCTCGCTATCAGCCCGTGTCTCTGTGAAGCACAGCACACACCAAGTATCTTTCCTTCTTCATCTAGCTAGCACTGTTGTGAATAACTGGCTTCAGTATGAGTCACAGGAGAAGGAAACTCAGCTTCAGGAAATTACTTAGCATCAAGTCTGACATACTGCTTCAAGAATATTATAGAATTGTGCTGGTCTCATATGGAAGCACCAGACAACTGAGCACTCGAAATGTAGTTGGTTTGAAACTATGTTACAAGTATAAACTACCTACTGATTTCTAAAGAATCTGGACAAGAAGTAAACAGGGAGTGGGGAAGTTTCAATTTTCAAAGTGAAAATTAAACATTGAAGTGGCAGGTGCTAACATACATCATTACTGTAGATTTTCAGTTTCCTTCTGAAACATGGCTGCTAGAAAATATAAACCCACACGGCGTTTGTGTGAATGGTGCTGCCCTGGAATATGTCACAGTCGTAAGAATAGAGGCACTTTTTCAAGAGATTGGCTTATGCGTTTAGACATTGCCAGAAAATATGAAAGCAAAATGTCAGCTGATAAATGTTGAAGGGATGATAGATGAGATTATCTAATTTTTTTATAAATTCCCTGGAAGAACTGATTGAGCAAGGATCTTCAAGGGATGCTGAGACCGCCTAACACAGGACAGAGTATTTACCTTGGAGCACAGGTGGTCACACGGACTACTTAAAATGCAAAGGAAAGATCTCGTCTCCACCTCAACAGTGCCACCAAGTACAGACATGAGCAGTGCCACCAAGTACAGACATGAGCAGTGCCACCAAGTACAGACATGTGCCACCACTTGACTTGCTCTATGACACACGGCAGCACGGACTTCTTACTATTCACACCATATTCCACCTAGAGTTTCCCTGAGAAAAATATAGAGCAAAACTGCACTCGTACTGCTTAATACTTCCTTATACCCACCGCACATTTCCCTAGCAAAACATTTTATTTTTGTTGCATCTCAATGTAAATTGATGTCATTATGACAGGGATCCCTAAAAAAAAGAAAAAAATCTATGCACTATTTCTGACAAAAACATTCAACCTGAATCTATGGAGCCCTTAATTCTGACTCCCACTATATAGGCAATACAGAAGATAAGGCACTAAGTCCTTTAAGAGTAAGTAGCTTGGAAATATCTACAGTGTGGGACATTCTATAAGACAAAGAGATTTTAAAAGTTTATGTCATTAAAAAAAAAAAAAAATTGGGGCTGGAGAGATGGATCAGCAGTTAAGAACACTGACTGCAGAGGTCCTGAGTTCAATTCTCAAAACCCACATGGTGGCTCATAACCATCTGTAATGGCATCTGATGCCCTCTTCTGGTGTGTCTGAAGACAGAACACTCATATAAAATGAGAAAAAAAGATAAAGAAAAAGGTTGGGTCATTTAAGAATCTGGGGAAACATTCTAATTGCTGACCTAAAACAGATACTACTTACTAAAAATCAGAGAGGGAGAGAGTGGGTTGAGGGGGAAGAGACAGGTATTGAGCTATACAAGACATTTTTATAACAGAGAAATGTAATAAAGGCCTAGATGACGGTGAAGGTATTTATTTTCTTTGCTATAATAATGGACATTGTGGTTATGTAGGAAGCTACCTTCTTTATTAGGACAGTACACACAAATAAATCTTAAAAAATATCAGTTAACAACAAAAATGTTCATAATTTTTGTATCTAGGAAAATTAACTGAAAATAGCTGGATACCTTATTGGTCTTTTTAAATGTCTGTATATCTGTAACACTTCAAAAGAGAAAATAGGGAAGAATAGAGTTCAGAAATTTTTTCATACAGTTTGTTACTGTTTTGTTTTGTCTTACTAGGGCCTTTTGGGTTGAGAAAAGCAAACAAACCAACAAACCCCTCACAAAGGCACTTGAACGCAGTACTGTGTATTTGCAGCTCAGGGTCAATGCTGCTGCATGCACCACCTCACCTGGTGTGCCTGCAGGATTTATGCAGTGGTGCTGCAGAAGGCATCTCTACATAAATGTTATACTAACAAGGATTATAACCTGTGCACTGTGCAGTCGGAGATAGACACTCTCATGACATCATGTTTTTCTTGATCTACCACTTGTTACAAGTATCTTGGAATAAATGTTTCCTATTCTTGGCAACTCCAGACATCAGGACTCACGATCTTTTCTCTTAAGATTTCAACCTATTTTCCAATCTAGTGCTGCTTCTGGGAGCTATGTGAATGACTTCACCTTAAAATTCTAAAATATATTTATTACCAAGGTCACAAGCATTAAAAACACAAAAGTGTTAGAACAGATCATTGGAACAGTACAGTATGAACTCAATAAAAATATTAAATACATACCAATTAACATAATGTTTTTCTGAAAAAAATTGTGGAAAAAAAAAAAGGTACAATTTTATTTGTGCACCTACAGTTGAAGAAAAAGGAGCCAGCCACTGACGTCATGACCATTCTTCCAAACTGTGCCTAGGACAATCACCTAACCTGAAAACCAAAAGGCTGCTGAGAAGAAGAGGTGAGCCCCTTGGAAACAGAAACTCAACATAGTGACAACCAGGGCTCAGGCTTTCCACTTGCCTACTTGCATAAAGGAAAATACTAAAACACGAAGCAAGTTTTCTGAACAAATTAGCACATGGGTTCACTGACATAATTATGCTTTTTCCTTTCAGCACAATAAATGAAAAGGATACTCACCAGGGTTTGTCTTCTCAAGTTGATACCATCGGTAGAATGCTCTTTTCTTCTGCTCACTCAGATCTGATCCCTGCTGCAGTAGCCAGTGAGAGATTCGACTCTGACTGATCCCTACAGAGAAAGAAAAATAGTGGTGGGGCACTGAAATCACAAACAAGTTAATGAGGGTTCTGCTGGCTTTAGATACTTGGTGCTTATTTACATGACTGTGAGAAGCTGTAACTTGAAAAAACTCCTTGACACTTGCCTGACCATACTGACATATGCAAAAATGACATATGAGAAATCAAACATTCTATCAAAGACGTTACAGTGGCTTCTAAAATGAATCTGCAAGCTGAGTCCATAAGTGCGAGATAATGAGAAGACCCCAAGTAACATTACTTGTCAGAGCAACAGTCTGAGGCTACTTTAAGAACATGAGACACTTTAACGGATACTTTGAGAGGGAAAAATATAGTCAGCAAGTTTTATTTTTCATTAATGACACTAATAAAAAGATTTAGGGGCTAGGAAAGGAAGGGTCATTAAAAACACTTGTCTTCGATACGGTTTCTGGCTACTTGTTAATTCATTTAGGCATTTTAGACCCATCTCCATTAGTAGAGAGAAGCAAGACTTAGGCAGACTTAGGTTACAACATGACCTCTGAACGAGGCCCAGTAACGAAAAACGGTTTCCAGAGTTGAGTTTCCCTTCTAAACAGAATGCACTACACAGTAGTAGTTCTGTGCTATTGTTAATCGTCTTTTGTCAGCAATTACTTAGAGATGTGGATGATTTGCACATATGAAAGTCAAAATAATGTTTCAACACTTTCAAGAATCACTTGCTCATTCTGGTCCTTATATTCTTAAAATCCCAATATACAACTGGCAAAAGCAGAGAAATCAGGAAAAAATAAGCAAGGCATTTCCAAAATATGATCTGAGTTTATCTTAAAGCCTCCAAGGCATGCCAGGCAGTGGTGGGGTACACCTTTAATGCCAGCACTCAGGCCAAAGCAGGCAGATCTCTTGAGTTTGAGGCCAGCCTAATCTACAGAGAGAGTTCTGGGACAGCCAGGGCTACACAAAGAAATCCTATCCCTTTGGAAGTCATATATCAGATATCCTGCAGATCAGATATTTACATTATGAGTCATAACAGTAGCAAAATTACAGATATGAAGTAGCAACAAAGTATTTTATGGTTGGGGTCCCCACAACACTAGGGACTGTATTAAAGGGCTGCAGCCTTAGGAAGGCTGAGAACCGCTGCTCCAAAGGGTTAGGATACCCACAGCGGCAACTAGACACCACCAAACACCACTGTTCAAGCAGCTGTGTAAAGCTATTGTACTTAACAGAAGGCAGGGCTACTATGACATCATCACATGTTAACTAAACGCAAGGCCTCAGGGTTTCAGACTCTTGGCAACTCCTATTAGAAGATGACAGGAGAAAACATGGCAGGAGGAGCTAAAAGAAAGGCTATGATGCTAAGTTCTCTGACTAAAAACGTTTGTGTGTGTGTGTGTGTGCGCTCGCACGCTCGTGTGTGTCTGTCCCTCCAGTGCACAGGGTCAGAGGACAACTTGGGTTTCAGGAATTGGACATAGGTTGTCAGGTTTGGTGTCAGGTGCCTTTACCCACTGAGCCATCTCACTAGTCCAATGCCTTTCTTTTTTCAAAGGGTGTCATTCTCGTTTTGAAAATGTTCCCTAGTAATTCCCAGAGATGTTTCCCAGTGGTAGAAGGTATATGTGATGCAGGTGCTGGCAGCCAGTGCTGTGTGCGAGCCTGCCTGTTAGAGGAGAATGCTAATTATTCTGAACAATTAAATCAGCTGTGTTTGGCAACATTGTAGCCAGAATCTAGTTTTAGTCATCATGGTATCTTTTTAATACTACCCTAAAATAAGATGGAAAAAATAGACATTCAGCACCATAAAATCAAAATCTATTTGGATTTTCTGCTGTTCCCACATAGGTAAAAAACAGGGAAGTTAAAAGAAAATATATCAAGAAAAAGTATGTCTGAGATTTGTTAGCTTTCTCCAATATTAAGACACCCTCACATTAGAACACACAGAGCCCATTAGCCTGGAAAGCTGTCCACATTGTGTAGCAGGCAGCAAAAGTCCATCAAGAGGACATCAAATTACAGTATATTTTCATAACAAAAACTGACATGCATTTAAATTTTTTGTTTTATTTTGTTATATTGCTTGTTTTTTTGTTGAGAAAAGGTTTCTCTGTGTAACCCTGGCTTTCTTGGAACTTATGACATAGACCAGCCTGACCTTGAACTCAGAAATCCACCTGCCTCTGCCACCCCAGTGCTGGGAGTAAAGGACTAAAGCCACAGTCTGGCTAAATTTAATATTTTTTAAAAGCTACAAAACTCACAAAACTAATCTAACAAGAATAATCCATTAATACTTAGTATTATCAAGAACATGGGATTCACATATAGCAGGGTTATTTTCAGAAACAAATGGACAGGATCCATAAACACTGAACTTTGGGCATACAGACGAGTGAGGATTTACCCAGCACAAACACACTCAAAGACATGCACAAAAAGCCTCATAAATGAGCATTACCCAGAGAATTCCCCAGTTTCAAAGCCTAAATGGCCATGAAATGCAGAATGCATATATTATGATACCTGTGTCTTCCACTGCAGACTGCTATAGCAACAGGAAGAGGATAAACTAGTAGTATATGTACCCACATGGGCAGACCTCACAGAAACAATGCTGCTTCTCAAAAGCCAAACATGTACAAAAGCCATATACTATACTATATATAGGGATGCAAATCAGCACACTGGTACCCACGCAGGAAAGAAAAGGTCAAGGATGATGTTCTTTACTGATACAGAAGGTGGTAATGTGGGTATCTATACTTTATAAAAGTCACTGAGTTGTCCCCTCCATACATATTTAAAAAGATCCCCACAAATTTTTAAAATTCAAAGACTATATATATATATATATATATATATATGGAAAGATGCCCTTGATATATAAGTATACACTTTATGAATATATAATTTTATATGCTCTGTATTACATTTATATCTAGATATATCAAAAGCTTATAGATATATAATTTTACATCTAAAATTGTAAATTTCCCCTGCATTTCTACCACTAAAACTTTCTCAATCTTTCTACAAATGTTTTAATGTCTGGCTTTTGACACTGAATATTTTATTTTCTGTTCGTTCTTTTAGAAACAGTGCAATTAAAGTGAATGAAGACTTAAGTCCACTTCTGCCTTTTGTCTGCAATTTTACTCTGAGGTAAGCATGTGACTGACTTAAAAATATGTCATCACACACTTTTCTCTCTATGTAATTATGAATGCAATAAGACAAAGGGAAGAGCAAGTGATACAGACTGTCTTCCTGACTCATCTTGGATTCAGATAATAAACGCAAAAAAAACAGTTAACCAAGCAATTTTCCAGAAGAGGCATTGCAATACAGATGAATAAACAGCAAATGTCACACTCGGAAATGATTTTTCTCTAGGGTCCTTGACCCACAGTCCCAGCTGCTCCCGAAGCTCTGTGGGACTTGACATTCAGGTCCCAGCAGCTTCCCTGTACTGTCTGTCAGCTCTGCTACTTCCCTTGGGAGAAAATTCCTGATAGTTCCTTCCCTGCTGTGGAAGAAAATCTCGGGAAAAGTTTCAGCTCTTCAAAAACCTCTTCTTCTTTACATCTTGTAGGGCAGAAGCAAAGACAAATCTATATATAATTTACATACACTGACTAAAACTAAGCTCTGCTTAATTTCTTTCCAGTGAGAAAGTAAGCCCCTTGTACCCTAAGGGATTGGAAACAGTCTTTAGCCCCATTCATAATGCCTGTGAACTTCAGCTTTACTGGCTCCTCTCTGGAGTTTAGACACCATGCTTCCTCCACTAGAGGGCTCTCAACTAGACTCCAGACTTCTAAATCTTAATACTGGACTCTGTCTGGATCCCACTCCACGTTTTGTTTCCTGCCACAACTTACTGGCTCTTCACATGTCATCATCCTTAGAATGAGGGACACAACTCCCCCAGAGCATCATTTTGGCTTCAGGTGCTATGTTAGCTTTCTACTCATTAGTAGCCACTGGGATTCCATATTTAAGCCTCTTTCTTTGATCATCATAATTATCAACAATAATTTAAAATGTCATGTAAATGCAAGAGATTCTCAGGGCACAGCCTGTTCCTGGAAACCCCTGGCTAGGCAGCTTTAATGAGAATTTCTCTTGGGCCAACACAGTAAGCCTAATCCATTATCTTCCCCCTCATCTGCTTATCTTCCTATAGGAGCCAGCTCAGTTTAACCTCTCACCTACTCTCGCCCCTAAAGCTTACATTTTCACCAAATCTCTTTCTTCTAGTCATCATTCCACTGTTCTAGAATCTTAGCCTCTTACCTGAACTATAACAACTCTAATGACACGAACAGGCCATCTCAGAACCACAAAATATAAAATCCTTAGACCATTGCACGACCTTCAGCAACTTTCTACTGCAATCAGAGGTATGTTCAGATATGGTTTGCTATGTGAGCCTGAGTCTCACTAGATACCCCTGGCTGGCCTGGAAGTCACTATGTGTCTCAAGCATGTCTTCCACACTTATGCTTCCTACTTTAGTGCTTTTGAGTGCCACATTACAAGTGTGTGTCACCACGGAGCTAATGACTCAATTTTTAAGCTAAAATACAACCATTCTCTATAAAATTTCAAGTATGTTGAACACACATAGGAAAAAACTTCTTTGCCACCACTTTCTTATTATTATCTTAGAATCATTCTTGTTTGTTTCCTATGGATTCGTGTAACACATAAACTTTGAAAGAGCATACATTTGAGTTTCAATACATAGTAAGGGGCTGACTTTTCTCCACCTTGCACACTGTACATCTAATTCCTCACTTAACCCAGGGCACAGCAACTGCATGCGACCTCTAGCTATGTTTTGTAAGGACACTTCTTTCTGCTGTTGTACTGAGTCTTATTATCTTGTGTGTTTGCTTTTTGATTGATTACAGGCAGTATCTCCCTCTGTTGCCTGAGCTGGCTTTGAACTCTTGGTATTCTTTCTCCCTCAGTCTCCTGAGTGCTGGGTCATAGTTCAGTAACCATGACCAGCTTCATGGTGACTCTTTATTGACACTTCTTTTTAAGGACTTTTAAAATTTCTACTGTGTGCATGAATGATGTACGCCCACATGTGTTTGTGCCTGCTGTCCATGAAGGCTGGAAGAGGGTGTTAGATTCAATTTTTAAGCTAAAGCTTAAATAACCTGGCTAAGCTGCTTCTGCATTTCTGATGTATATTGTCTGGAACACTGGAGGCTTATGTTTCGAGATGTTAATAAATTCTGGGATAAAATTATATGCAGCAACAGATGACTAACCCTGACACTGGTTCTGGGATCTCTGCCTTTACTGTAATCTTCACATTAACTTCTGATCTTTAGTCAGCACTTTCCTTCAGTCCTGACCCAGAGTTTTTACCATAACTTACTCGGGGCTAGGTTTAAATGGATTCAAGATTTTCTCATTCCCCAGTTTTATGACTTTCAAGCCCTGTATGTTTGTTGTAAACTGAGGTATATTCTACAAAGGGCAAACTCCTGTGTATACAATGAGTTTTGAAAAACGTGTATGTGTGTGATCATGGTGTGACTCAAAATACAGCTCTCTTCTTGCCCCTTCTTGGTTCTGACAACAGTCAATACATAAACTTGGCATTTTCAGCTTAACTCTTGTTGGCGCTATCTCACCATGGAATTCTTCTTACTAGTACAAGTTGATTGGTGCTGTGTTAGCCAGGCCTTATCTGCTTGAGGGTCTGTGTCCCAGTTTCATACTTGGAGGACAATGTTACAGAGATAAATGGGGGTCACTGTTCCTTCAGCATCTGTTCAGCTGCAGTAAAGTGAGTGGAAAGGGTACAGCAAGAATCTTTACCATGGCATGCCTCTGTAAAAGGAAAGAAAGCAAGACAACCTCCACAGGCACTGACAAACATGCTCAAAGTCACCCAGGGCTCACCATGCACCACCTACACGGCAGCTCACAATCATCTGGAGCTCCAGTTTCAGGGACCCAACCCTAGGAGAGTGCACATCATCACCCCCACCCCCATCATCACCACCCCCACCCCCACCCCATACACACATACTACAAGTAAATGTGTCTTTTAAAAGAAGAGTCAACAAAAGGTGACCCTGAAGCTGGTCATGGTGACTCAGGCCCTAATCCTAGCACTCAGGAGGCTGAGGGAGAAAGAGTACCAAGAGTTCAAAGCCAGCTCAGGCTACAGAGGGAGACACTGCCTGTAATCAATCAAAAACCAAACAACACAACATAACAAACACAATACAACCACAGAAAGAAGTGTCCTTACAGACACTGGGATAGTGGACTTATCTGACATAGATAGGAACAGTCAAAAGAACTACAGAAAAGGATGAGAAAAAGGTGCATCCTATAAAATGGATCAACAGAGACAATTACATGGAAGAACTAGACGGAAATTTTGGAGTACAAAAGAATAAATGAAATGAAAAATTTACTAGCAGGGTTCCACAGCAAAAAAGAAGTCGCAGAAACACTCATCACTGCACTGCAAAGGTCAACTGAGATGACTTACAGGGAACATAGACAGAAGGAACACCACAGAACAAAGCTTCATAAACACATGGGATACCACACATACCAAATACAGGCGAGACTCTTAGGACACACCAAAGTAAATGAAGAAGATTTTGAGGAAATAATGGCTAAAATCACAGAAATTTTTGATGAGAAATCTTAACATTTTAAGGTGCCTAGTGATCTTCATGTATGTTAACCCAAAATTTCACATCTACAAGCACCATAAATCAATACCCCTCCCCCTAAAATAGGACTGGTGAGATATCTCAGCACAGAGGTGCTGCCAAGTCGGACAGCCTAAATTCAATCCATGGGATCCACATGGTGGAAGGAGAGACCAATTCCCATGAGTTGCCTTCTGGTCTCCACCCATGACCTACAGCATACATGTGCCTCTACTCACGCACACAAAATAAACAAAACTGTAATAAACTGCTTTAAAATCAAAGATAAGAAGTGAAAGTAGGTCTCGGCTGGTCCGCTGCGGCGGGGTCCCGACCGAGGGTCAGTTGGCGGCAGGTGGCACTGGCTGGAGGTCTGAGGGACTGTCAGAGGTATAAGAAGGGTCTGGGCGTGGCTGGGGCGGGGCGGGGCCAGTCCGGGGCGGAGCCGAGGGGCCTGGCCGAGCGTGCCTGCCTGTTCACAGAGTCCTTGCTCCAGAGTGAGACTGCGTGGAGCACACAGTAGGCACTCAACAAATGCTTAAGGAAAGACCGACCTTGTCGTCCGGCCAGCCCTGACCCGACTGGCCCGATTCTGAGAGTACCCGAGTTATCCCTACCCCACCCGGTCTTCTGGCATCATTTGGGCGCCTATTGTATGC
>CM052708.1:53670987-53815503 GCA_028551405.1 Uromys caudimaculatus | reverse complement strand
TGTGTGTGTGTGTGTGTGTGTGTGTGTGTGTGTGTGTGTGTGTGTGTGTGTGTGTGTGTGTGTATGTGTGTGTGTGTATGCCAACACCAACAAAAATAATAGAATTTAACAATTACTGGACATTTATATCTTTCAATATCAATGGACTCAATTCCCCAGTCTAAAAAAACACAGAATAGCAAAACATATGAGAAAGAATCCATCCTCCTGCTGTATACAAGAAATACACCTTAACATCAATGATAACATTACCTCAGAATAAAGGGTTGGAAAAAGACTTTCCAAGCAAATGGACCTACAAGGCAAGCTGGTGTTGCCATTCTATTATTTAACAAAATAGAGACTTCGAACCAAAATTAATCAAAAGAGACAGGGAAGGACACTTTCTACTCATCAAAGGAAAAATTCACCAAGAGTGTCTCAGTTCTTAATTAACATCTATACCCCAAATGCAAGGGCATCCTCAATTGTAAAAGAAATATTACTAAGCCTTAAATCACACATTGACCCTCACAAACTGATAATAGAAGACTTCAATACTCCACTCTCATCAACTGACAGGTCATCTAGACAAAAACTAAACAGAGAAATACTGGAGCTAACAGACATTATAAACCAAATGGACCTAACATATCTACAGAACATTTCACCCAAATACAAATTAATATACATTTATCTCAGTACCTAACAGAACATTCTCCAAAAGTGTCCATATACTGGGCCATAAAGCAAGCCTCAACAGTATAGAAAAACTGAAATAGCCTCTGCACATATTAGACTACACCATGGATTGAAGCTGGATTTCAACAACAACAGAAACTACAGAAAGCTTACAAACTCATGGTAACTGAACAACTCTCTACTGAATGTGAGAAGTTCATTTTTCATATTCCATTTATCTCCACCCAGAAATTAGGTCACAAGCCACTTGTTAAGTAAGGTATTTGTTCTCTCAGCTAATCCATCTAACTGAGTCACTTTAAGGCTGGAAGCTGCAGCCTTTGGTTAGCACCTCAAAGTGACACACCTGGGGGCTAGAAAAAGCAGCCTTCAGGAATTGCTTGGCTCTGAGTTGAAGTATCAGAGAGAAAAGGGGAGGGGGACTTATCTCTGCTCTTTGTTCTCAGTACTTTGTAGGACTTCCAGAGCAGGTGTTCACATGGTAAAAGCTCATTTCGAGTCTGCACATACATTCAGTCATAAACTGAGTAAGAGATTATACAGAGTATATTCGTGCATATACTAGGAGCAATTATCTTAACTTTCACCATTTGTTACTAGCTTGCAGGGTCATGGAAAGTTTAAGACTGTAACTAAGCTGTCCTTGAAGTTTTGTTTAGATAAACTCAGTTAATATCTTATCTCCTGTTTTTGCACCTGGAGTCCAGTGGTGTATATCATCTTTATGACCTCCAGTTAATGGTTTCTGTAACCCCTTGGAATGTGCCCTAAGTTTTAAAAGTCTGCTGTTATCTCAGAAGCAATTAAGCAGTCCTGTTATAAAAGGAACTCAAATGTCTCTATCTGGGTTGCCATTCTGAACAATGGTAACCCTTGCATGCTAGATGTTTCTGTAAAATAAATGCTCTTTGTCTTTGCATACTATCTGAGTTTGGGGTCTTCCTTCAGTGATTTTTGGACCCTTACAAATGAAAACTGAGTCAAGACAGAAATAAAAAAAAAAAGGCTTTCTAGAATTCAATGAAGATTAATAAACAACATACTCAAACTTGTAGGACACAATGAAAGTAGTGCTAAGAGGAAAGTTCATAGCACAAAGTGCCTTCATAAAGAAATTAGAGAAACCTCATACCAACAATCTAAAAGCACATCTGACAGCTCTACAACAAAAACAAACAAATAAAGGATGAATAGGCAGCAAGAAATTATCAAACCAAGGGCTTGAAATCAATACAAGAGAAACGGAGAACAATACAAAGAGTCAATGAGTGGTTTTTGTTTTGTTTGTTTTTGTTTTTGTTTTGCAAAAATCAGAAAGATAGACTGTTCAGTATCCAAACTAACTAAAAGACATGAAGAGAATATCCAAATTAACAAAATCAGAAACAAAAAGTAGAACATATCAACAGACACCAAGGAAATCAAAGGAATTACAAGGTCATACTTTAAAAACCTATACTCCACAAAATTGAAAAAATCTAAATGAAATGGATAATTCTCTTAATAGATTCGACTTGTCAAAGTTAAGTTAAGGTCATATAAACAACTTAAAAGACATATAACCCCTAAGGAAATAGAAGCAGTAATTAGAAGCCTCCCAATCAAAAAAAGCCCAGCGCAGGACAGTTTTAGCACAGAATTCTACAGACTTTCAAAATAGGGACAATACTCCTCAAATTATTTCACAATAGAAATGGAAGGAACAATGCCAAATTCATTTTATGAGGCCATAATGACCCTGATACCCAAACCACGTAAAGATTCCACTAAGAGAATTACAAACCAATTTCCCTTATGAACATAGATGCAAACAACAACCATAAAAAAAACCAAAAAACCAAAAAACAACAACAAAAAAAAACCCTCAATAAAATCTGAATCTAGGAACACATCAAAAAGATTATCTACCATGACCAATTAGACTTCATCCCAGAGAATCAGAGATGGTTCAACATAGAAAAATCAATCATTGTAACTTACTATATAAACAAACTGACATTAAAAAAAAAACAAAACAAAACAGCACATGACCATCTCATTAGATGTTGAAAAAACCTTTGACAAAATCCAGTACCCCTTCAGGATAAAAGTCTTGGAGAGATAAGGGATACAAGGTACATATCTAAATATAATAAAGGGAATTGCAGCAAGCCCATAGACAATATCAAATGAAATGAAGAGAAACTAAAAGCAATTCAACTAAAATAGGGACAAGACAAGTCTGTCTACTCTCCATTCAATATAGTACTTGAAGTTCCAACGAGAGCAATATAACAACCAAAGAAGGTCAAGGAATACAAATCAGAAAGGAAGAAGTCAAGGTATTGTTATTTGCAGATGATATGATAGCATACAATAAAAGACCTGGAAAAAATCTACCAGGGAACTTCTACAGCTAATAAACACCTTCAGTAAAGTTGCTGGATACAAGATTAAATAAACAAGCAAACAAATCAGTAGCCTTCTTATATACAAATGGACTGAGAAAGAAATCAAGGAAACAACAGCTTCACAATAGCTACAAGTAATATAAAATACCTTGGGGTAACCCCTAACCAATCAAGTTAAAGACTTATATGATTAAAAACTTGAAGCCTTTAAAGAAAGAAATTGAGGAAGATATCAAAAGATGGAAAAATCTCCCATGCTCATAGATCAGTAGAATTAACATAGTAAAAATGGCCATCCTACCAAAAGCAATCAACAGATTAAACACGATCCCATGAAAATTCCAGCACACTTCTTTACAGACTTTGAAAGGACAATTCTCATCTTCATATAGAAAAATAAAAAGCCAAGGATTAAAACAATCCTGAACAATAAAAGAACTTCTGGTTATATCACCATACTTGATTTCAAGCCGTTATTACAGAGGTATAGTAATAGAAACCAAATGGTATTGGCATAAAAACAGACACATTGATAGAAGACCCAGACATAAACCGACATACCTATGGACACCTGATTTTTGATAAAGGAGCCAGAAATACAAAAAAGAAAACATCTTCAACAAACAGTGCTGGTATAACTGGCTGCTGACTGTAGAAGAATGCAAATAGAACCATATTTATCACCCTGCTTAAAATTCAAATCCAAGTGGATCAAAGACCTCAACATAACACCAGATATACTGAACCCGATATAAGAGAGAAGTGGGGAATAACAGCTTTGAACACACTGGCACAGGAGACAACTTCCTAAACAGAACACCAATAGCACAGGCATGAAGATCAACAATTAATATATGGGACCTCATGAAACTGAAAAGCTTCTGCAAGACAAATGACACCATCAATAGGACAAAATGGCAGTCAACAGAAAGGGAAAAGATTTTCACCAACTCCACAACAGATAGAAGGCTAATATCCAAAATTATAAATAACTCAGCTGACAGTGGTGATACATGTCTTTTATCCTAGCACTTTGGAGGTACAAACAGGAGGATCTCTGAGTTTGAAGCCAGCCTAGTCTGCTACAAAGTGAGTTCTAGGACAGTCAGGGCTACACAGAGAAACCTTGTCTGAAGAACAAAACAAAATTAACCAAAAAAAGAACTCTGGAAACATCAACAAACCAGACAAACCAATTAAAAAATAGGGTACAGATCTTAACAAAGAATTCTCTATAAAGAAATCACAAATGGAAACTGCTTAAAAGAAATGTTCAACATCTTTAGCCGTCAGGAAAATGCAAATCAAAACTACTTTGAGATTCTATCTTACACTTGTTAGAATGGCTAAGATCAATCCATTTCAAGATCCAGCTTTGGCATTTACCCAAAGGATGCTCCACCATCCCACAATGACACTTGCTCAACTATGTTCACAGTGGGTTTATTCATAATAGCCAGAAACTGGAAACAGCGTAGATGTCCCTAAACTGAAGAATGAATGAAGAAAATGTAGAAATATTATTTATCAGTTAAAAAATGACAACACGAAATTTACAGGCAAATGAATGGAACTAGAAGAAATCATCCTGAGTGAGGTAACTCAGATCCAGAAAGGCAAACATGGTGAGTACTTATTTATAGGTAGATATTAGCTGGTAAGTAATTGATAACCATGCTACAATCAATCTACAGACACAGAGAGGCTAAGTAACAGGGCAAGCGGGGGGGGGGGAGGATTGGACCTCCTGGGGAGAGGAAATAGAATAGATTTTGCAGGTGGACGGGAGGAAGTCAGAATGGGAATAGAAGAGATCAGGTGTGATGGTAGAGGAAGAGACAACTGGAAAAGAAGGCATTTGCGGGGTGATGTGGAAACCTAGTGCAACTGAAACTCTGCAATCTACAAAGGGGACCCTGACAAGGACTTCTACTAATGGAAGATATGGAGCCTGAACATCTTCTGTAACCAGGCAAAGCTTCCAGTGGTAGGACTGGGACACCAACCTAGCCACAAAACCTTCGACCTACAATCTGTCCTGCCCACAAAATGTGCTAGGGCAGTGATGGAGCAGAACATGTAGGAGTGCCCAACCAATGACTGGTCTAATTTGAGGCCCATGCCACAAAAGGGAGCCCAAGTCTGACATTGCCTGGATAACCAGGAACCAGAAGCTGGATAACCTAGAGACCTAGAGTAGAACCAAATGCAATGGGGGTGTGGGGTTGTCTATGAAATGATCCCTAATGATGTTCTGCTATACTCATAGACTGTGTCTAGTCCAGTCATCATCAGATGAAGGGAGATCCACAGAGATTTTCGGCGATACAGAGATCCACAGCTAGATATTAGGCGAAGAGAGAGAGAGCCCAGGTTGGAGGTCTCCATTAGGTCCCTCCTCTTAGAGCTCAGGGAATCCTGTAGAAGAATGGGCAGAGAAATTATGAGAGCCAGAGGGGTCAAGAGCACAGGGAAAGGATAACCCACAGATTGAACTAAGCAGGGCTCATAGAGACAGAATTGGTAATTGTGGAACCTGCATGGGTCTGAGCTAAGTCTTCTCCATCTATGTTACGGTTGTTGGCTTGGTGTTTTAGAGGGGGGACTCCAGACTGTGAATGGGGGATGTCTCTGATTATTTTGCCTGATCTTAGAATCCTTTTCTCCCACTGGGTTGCCTTGCCCACCTAGGTTTGTGCTTGGTCTTATTATATCTTGTACTGTCCCTCAGAGGCCTGTTCTTTTCTGGGGAGAGATGGGTGTGGGGTGGATTTGGGGGAAAGGGAAGACCAGGGAAATGGGAAAAATGATGAGAGGGGAAGCTGCAGTCGGGAAGTATTGTATGAGAGAAGAGGAAGAAAAAAGCAGTATATATTCAACTATATGCTGTTTATAAGAAATATATTCAAAGACAAATATGTTGAAAGCAGAATTGGAAAAGGCAGATCATGCAGACAGCAGCTACCACTAGACAAAATAAACTGTAATAAAAAAACCATGATACTACAAAAAGCCTGGGCTACATATACATAGTGAGACTCTGTGTTGAGCACAAATACACAGTCAATGCATAAGAAAGATATAATTAAAAACATAAACACATCTAACAGAACCTCAAAATCCATGCATCAAAAACCTGATGAGAACTGAAGTGAGAAACAAGTAAGACTAATAGCCCACTTGTAGGTGCCCCATTTGTAGGTACCACACTTGCCAGTACCCCACTTTCCAGAAATAAAATAGTTAGCAATAAAGAAACAACACATGCACAGGAAACAAAGCCTAGCAAACATTCTACCCAGCACATGCAGAAAACATGTCATTCTCAAATGTTTACCAAGGTGACATTTACTCCACTTTAGAGAATGACACGTCCCTCAGTTCTCAAACCACTGGGAAGTGTACATGGAATAGTCTCCAGAAAAGGTGACACTATTTTCATAGGGATTAAACAGATTATTTCTCCAGTTGCAATTGGATCAGTGGCATCTGGAAGCAGCAGAGGTAGCGTGCATGCCTAAAATGCAGAAGATCATGAGTTAAATGAAAAAAAGAAAACAGAAGAAAAAAAAAACCCTGGGAAATCCAACAACACATAGAAATTAGACAAAACTTTCCTAACCAATGAGTCAAGGAAGAAATTATAAAATAATTTTGAGATGTTAGAAAGAAAAACATATCATAAACTTTCACAATGAAGAGACCAAGGCAGTGCTTTGACAGAAGCTTACAGTTGCAAGTACCCCTTCAGCTAGATACACTAACCAAAAGAAAAAGAACTCAATTATTAAAGCACTAGTGAGGCTGGGGCTCATCTCTGCAGACATAAAAAGGGCCATAAGAAAATTCAGTGGACGGTGGTATGTCAACTAAATATGTGACCAAGAGGAAGTGAACAAAATTCTAGGGGAAAAAAACTAAACTACCAACTACTCCCAACTCAATCCATGCAAGCAGTGCTGCCCACAACCAGACCAGATGAAGGTACTGAGAGCAAAGGGGACCGTGGCTTGATATCCCATATGAATGGCTATGTAAAAATCCTCAACAAAATACTAGAAAACTGAATCCAACCACATATTAAAAAAAAAAAATTTATATCACGACTAAGTGAGATTTAAGTTGGGAGAATAGAATTCACTAAATAAATGAAAGTCAACTAAAGTAACATTATGTACTAGTCTACAACAATATATAAGAAAACCAGCAACAGAGCATCTGACCAAGCCAGTATCGACTACCCAAAATCCCACAAATCTTATTGTGATTGTCTTAGTTAGGGTTTTACTGCTGTGAATAGACACCATGACCAAGACAAGAATTATAAAGGACAACATTTAATTGGGGCTGGCTTACAGGTTCAGAGGTTCAGTCCATTATCATCAAGGTGGGAACCTGGCAGCATCTAGGCAGGCATGGTGCAGGAGGAGCTGAGAGTTCTACATCTTCATCTGAAGGCTGCTAGCAAAATACTAACTTCCAGGCAGCTAGGATGAGGGTCTTAAAGCCCACACCTATGGTGACACACCTACTCCAACAGGGCCATACCTTCTAATAGTGCCACTCCCTGGGCCGAGCATATGCAAACAATCACAGTGATTCAGATACCAGACAGTACATAAACAAGCTGTGATTTAGACTGAATCTTGCTAGGACATAACCTTTTTAAACTTGTAATGGTGTGTATATTTTAAAAACTGGGTTTGGGTTTAATTTTCTAAAACATAGAACCCATGCATGTCATATAAATTAGAAAAGAAAGAGTTAAGTCATTTTGTATCCATACCCTCCAGCTAACTCTCTTACTCACTTTGCTTAAAACAGAGTTGCCTTATTCATTTCTGGACTGACAGTAACACATAATGCAAATGAGCCATAATTTACCTAACAGCTTCTGTCTGATGGACACAGGTTATCCACAGTTTTATGCTACCATATCACATACAATAAACATTATTGTACTATCATCCTTCAAGATATAAGAAAGTTATTTCTGTAGGATAAACTCCTGAAAGACAAATTACATGGTTAAAACTAGAGGACTTAAAAGAAAAAAATATTACTAATATAAAAGTTGTATTTTAAAGAATAAAGTAAATCAATTATAGACTGGAGCTGTTATAGCTCTGTGGAACAGTACCTGTCTGGCATGCACTAAGGATCTGATGATTTACTCCCCTGTGTGTGTCTAAGTAGAAACCTTATCTTGTGTGATACATGGACATTACAGTCAAATGTATCAAATAAGTGTTTAGTTAACATTTACTGTAATGAAAACATAGGCAAAATCATCAAAGTAGTAAATGTTAATAGCTGGTTGAAATAGGCTATCTAGAAGATGGTATACCACAGCTTATGCTTAATAAATGTGATAATATTCTTTATATACTAATACAGGATAATTTCCAAGTTAAAAGCAAAGACAGCAAAGACATATATATGGCATGTCACCAATTGTCACAAAAAGAGGAAAGATTTATATATATACTTATTTGCTTATAAATGTATAAAACATCTCTAAAGAAACTAGTATTTATCTGTTCTGGGAAAGACAACAGCAAAAATGACAGAAGGAAAAGAGCTTTAATATCATACCCTCCTCTGAAATCCATACCGCAGGACTATAATTCTGTAACATAGAAAATTAACTTAATGCAGGAGGGAGAGCACAGCTAGAGCCTTTGTATAGGAGCTCAAATCCAGCCCTGGTAATAGTGAATCCCCCACCAAAAAGGGGGGTGGGTAAAGTAGAAACTTAAGGGTTCTTTGGAGAGTCAGTTGGTTTGGATGATGTTTTGCTGGGGCAAACACGTGAAGGAGTAGGAGTGTTTTCCTGAAGTGGACACAGGTGAACGACTAAGGCAAACTCGTGAAGGAACATTTCACTGAAGCAGACCCAGGAGAGAGGATGCTCTGCTAAAGCAAACACGCGAAAGGACACGTGATGAAAGATTCTTTGCTTACAGCGCCCACGGATTGGTCTGCCTTACATTGTGTAGTTGAACTCCATTTTTCAGGACTCTGCAGACTCAGGCTGATTAGAAGCACATGCTGAGGCACGTGGAGGACACGAGACATTTGGAGGGTATAAACAGGACTTGACAGAGCGACAGAGAGAGAGAGAGGCTTGCTTATAGAGCTAGCTGTAAGATACTTGTGGGTCTCATGTCTTTGCTAATCTTCGATTCCCTGAGAGAGGCACAGCAGAGAACTTCTCCTGGCATCCCTTGGGGTCCTCGCTGCTGACTCAAGTGGAGGCTGAGGCCTGGCTTTCTCTGGTGGGTCGTGTCACCACTGTTGCTAACCCAACTCTACCAAACTGGGCTGCTGGTGTATCTGTGCAGTATTTGTGAGTGGATCGAGTTGCCACTGCCTGCTGACCTGTGAACTGAACTGCCAATCTCCAGACAACACAGATGGGAATTACTCCAAAGAACCTTTCTAAATAGGTCCACTTCTCTCATAGCCTTTCTTTCCCACTACCTCTGGTGGGTGGTGGGCTACAAGGGAGGTTAAAGCATTTAAGAACTGTCATTAAAAATAAGGTTTGAAAAAATTAAAGATACAGGTGGGATGATACATTTTTAAATTTATTCTCTCTACAAGTTCATGTTATATATTAAGAACTATTAAAAATGTGGTTAACATATTTAGTCTTGAGTAGCCCAGCTCCATAAACGGGCACTGAATGCTGGTGAAAAGTAAGCAGAGCCAAGATTCAAAATCATGGCTCAACCCTTTCCTGGGTATGGAACTGGATAAATTACTTGGAGAAACCTTGCTCCAGAAAGCAGGTAACTAACTACATGAAGCTTATTCTGAAGCCAGGCCCTGCACAGCTCTACATATACCCCTGGTCCTCTATGTGCACTCTCTCCGCACTGACCTGCCTCTGCTTAAACCCAGAGCTGCAGGATGGGTAACCCAGCCAGGTCCTCACCTTGGTTTTCTTATCTGTAACTGTGGGACTTCACGCCTGTTTCTCAATTATATAAAGCAGTTAGCATAGCATCTAGCACTTGGTAAGTGTCACATCAATTACAGCTAAAAATAAAGACTCTTTAAAAGGAGGTTTGGCCTAGAGTGTGCATGCTAGCACCAAGCAGAACTGGCCCTAGAACTCGTGCCAGCCATTTGCCCAATGATGAGGCCAAACCAGAGCCTCAAACAGAGATCAACAAAACTCAAGAGATATTATTAGTCTTAATATTATTATACACAAATATTTCAAAGACATGGTATCTTCTGGAAAAATCATGGCAAACTAGAGTAACAGCCTTCAAAAGTCATCTAAGTAGTGGAAGAAATTAGGTGCAAAAGGCAATCTTTCTGTTTAAAAAAAAAATGTTAAAAGAAAACAAAAACCTTTAAGAAAATAGCATATTTTAGTTTTTAAAAGGACTCAAACTCAAAACATTAAATTTAAAAATTGCTTTACAAAATACCACAGTAGCATTATAAAGTCACATTATTTAGAAGGCTGAGTAAGGAAGATCTGGGGTTGAGGACATGCTGAGCTACACAGTGATTACCAGGCCAGACAGGATGACATAGAAACTCCCTGTCTTTTAAATACAAAATTAAAAAATGACGGTTTCTAAGAATTTCTCATAAATAACAGCGACAAGTCTATAGCAATGTTACTTTGGATAGACAGGCACTTTAAATTGAACATGTTCAAAAGCAGGACACTGCCCATATATCTGCCCCAGAGACCTAGAGACAATCACATGGACTACTGCTCAGCCTTAGGCTTGCTACCATCTCACAGGAAGGGCCTCCTGACCTTCTTCCTAGGACTTCCCCTTAAGCATTTATTGTTTGTTTATGGCTTAACATCACACAGTTCATGCTGCTCTTGAGTTCAAAGATAATTCTGAATTCTTGATACAATGGTCTCTACCTTCTTCGTGCTGGGATTATAGATATGTGTCACTCGACCTAGCTTTAAAGAAAAAAAATTACATGTTTATTTGCTTCATGTGTCTGTGAGGTACACACCATAGCATGCATGTGGAAGTCAGAGGAGAACTTTGAGGAGTTAGCTCTCCCCTTCCACCAAGTGAGCTCCAGGATGGAACTCTGAGTCATTAGGCTTGGGGAACTACACCTCTGCTCTGAGCCATCACTGCTCCCACCTCCACACTTCATTTTACTATTCCTAATGGTAAGAAGGAGCAGATTATGTTCTGGTGAGAATAATATATCTGACAAGGGACATTACGTTTTAGGTACAGGGTTGGTTGGTTGCTGGTTTTTCAGTTTTAGGTGGTGAAAGAAAGAGAAATGAGAACTGCTGAGTCTAGCTTGGACAGCACACCTGTGGATTGTTCTCAGCCATTGCTGGCGAGCCTTCTGGGCATGGGATCAGTTTAATGTGGGTTCTGCATTAAGTTCAAGTAGGAGACATGGTTCTCACTGTAAGGTTGGCAGTCAACCTAACTTTCACATGGAAACTTACAACCCTGTGCACTGCATGTGAGATTATGGAAGCCCAGAGGGATACACACATTATAGTAACTACAGAGAGCTAGTTTAAAATAAGCCTCCTCAGGAGCTCTCTGTACCAGAGTGAGAAAATATGGGCATCACATGGAAGAGGTGTGTTTCTTCTTAGGAAGGGAAAGAAACAGTGTACCCTTATGTGCTAGCTCTACAAGCGAACAGTTTGCCCAGAATTTGAAGAAGAGAAAAGAAAACAATCCCCAGAACCTGTAAGTCAAGAGAAGGCCCAAATACACTACACAAAACACTAGTAACACTGGTACAGAAAGCCTGTAGACAGAGAGGGGGAAGCCTCTGAAGAGAGGAACTAGAGCTCCAAACATGTACTTTGGAACCAGTCAGAATGCCCACCTACAAGCCTGCTTACTGTGAGGACAGATAACAGACAGCTTTCAAACTGGAGATCTACTTAAAGCCAGCCAAATCCTGATAAAGCCTTGTCAAATGAACAAATGAATTATTTCTGAAAATTATAACAATTCCACAGTCTGATATATGCTCTAGCAACACTGCTATTCTAATTTAGATATTATAAATTCTATTTTCAATAACAATTTTCTTCATAGTTCATAAAGTTTGAAGGTAACACATCCACTAGTAGGGAACTGATAAAGTATAGTCTCCAGACAAGGAGCTATTACTCAGCAGATAGTGTAGCATCTAGACAAGGAGCTATTACT
This sequence comes from Uromys caudimaculatus, assembly GCA_028551405.1. NCBI lineage: Eukaryota > Metazoa > Chordata > Mammalia > Rodentia > Muridae > Uromys > Uromys caudimaculatus. The sequence continues at coordinate 53,803,247 of CM052708.1, read as the reverse complement.
CAGCAGTAAAAGAAAAGGAGTGCTTGAGGTAGGCAGTGGGCAGCAAAGAGGAACCCTAAATGCACTTAGTAACTGAAAGAATCCAGCTGGAAGCTATCAAGACTTGACTCCAATGCTAAGACACTTTGGCAAAGCTCCATGGTCACAGGAATTGGGAAGAGTAAAGAGTCAACAAGCAGAGCACAGAAAACTTTTGAGGGTGTGAGCTCACACTGTAGTTGTGGATGTATGCTGTTTGACCCTATAGCATGTGCACTACTGAGAGGGCCTGTTGTCAACTAGGGATGCTAGTTCCCAATGACACATCTGCATAGGGTCATTGACTGCAACAAATGTGCCACGGTGGGTGGTGACAATATAGGAGACTGGGTATGCATACATGTTGGAAGTTTCTCAACTTTCTGTTCAATGTTGTGAACCAAACACTATTCTAAAGAATAAAGTTTAGTTTTTAAACTGATATCTTAGTTGGTTTATAACACCAGGTCTAAAGTTCTCTGATTAAGAAAGACAGCAATACTATTTTTTTTTCAAAACAACTGATGCATATATAATATTTTCATTCTCCATTTTAGAGAAAAGTAACAAGTGATTTGAATACAGTTGGAAGAAGAAAGATTAGATGCAAGTAGATACAAATGTCAAATGACTTGTAGTTTAAAAGTGGACTAGCACTGGACCCAAGCCTTTTGCTGAGATCTCTGTCTTTAAGGTGGTGATATTCACATGTGGGGATCTTTGGAAGGGGAGTTGCCTAGGTCACATGGGCAGACCTTCATGAATAGGATTAGCACCCTAAGGGGCCTTGAAGACCCTTCACCCTTTCCACCATGTGAAGACACAGCAAGAAAGAATAAGGAGTGTATGAGCCAGAAAAGCAGGCAGTCCCCAGACATGGAACCTGCCTTAGAACTGTGAGAAATACATGTCTATGTTTGTATACTACACTACTCAACTCAGTTTATGACATTTTGTTACATGGACTAAGAGAACAATCATTTGGTCCAAGTCTCACATCTTAATAAGGAAAATTTGGCTGTGGGTCACACAATGATTGGATGTCAGAAAGAATGGAATCTCAGTATCTGCTGGTTTCCCACTGTACCCTAACATTTCATCACAACTGTAGTACAGTTCTTTAAATTCAGATGCTAACATTTTTCTTCATTTTTTCAGAAGACATACCACCAATTAGTATATTTCTTTGGATGATAAGCATTCATCAACCTTTGCCTATTTATTTACTCATTTATTCCGAGTATCCCCAACTTTTCCCAGAGATCATTATATTTTTTTTGTTTGTTTTGAATGTTTGAACAGCCTAAGAAAACATTTTGCCAATAGTAAATATAAAATACATGTGTTTATTACTAAAGCCAAGGCTATGCTCAACACCCTATCATTGTTAGTGAAAAGCTAAAATCTTGGCCGACCTCTCACAGAGGTAAAAATCTACCCATGGTGGGAGCAGCTGCATCTGTGAGGGAATCTACAAATGACATGCTGGAAATGCAGCAGGCTCTGCTGTTATACCCTGTTTACACTGCCGTCTCCCATCAGCAGGATATTATGTATACAGACCCCACCCTGCACTTCTTGTTTGTCTTATTATAGAAGCCCTCCAAATCTATAAAAAGCAGCCTCTGCATTTGATTCTGGAACAGCACATGTGTCGTAATTTGGCACCTTGCTACACTTTTTTATTTAGCATTTTCTGTTGTTAGGTACCATCCGTTCTGATTTTTATCTTAAGGTTGATCGCACGTATTAGGGTCGAACTCAAATGATGTTCAAAGAATCTGCTGAAGAAGGACAGAAAAGTATGTCTAGGTAATGGTCAATCACTAACTTACTGACATGAGAATCACTGTTTCTGTTAGCTTCCTGGCTGGACAGGGTGGGACACAAATGTGACTAATTCATAATACATGAGAAACACAACTCAGTGAATTAGCCAATAGATAAAAAAATGTATGTGATTGTTGAACAAACAAACATCCCAGAAACAGTGCTAAACTCAATCAGTTCCTTCATGCCTCAGTCAGCTCTACCAGGCAGGTGAGTGTGAAATGTTCCAAGACCCTCTGAAGAAACTTTGTCACCCAAGTGAGGATTAAACCTAAGGAGAGTCACTATGCTAATGCCAGATGGCACCCTAATAGAATGAAGTGTGGTAAGTAAGAATGCATAAAGTATGCAAATGAGCAGGGCTCTCAAAACTAAAAGTAGTTAAATTCAGCTGTGAATATACATAATAGAAGATGTCAATAAAAACTGGGCATGGGGGCTGCATTATAAGGACTTCCTGGGCTGAGAAGATGGCTCAGTGGTAAAGAGCTTTGCCGCCAAGGATTATGACCAGAACACACAATAGGAAGAAAGGAAAAAACAAAACAACAAACAAAAAAACCTTCTCACCCTGACATACATATATATGCATGCATGTATGTACACACTAAAACAAATTTACCTATAAGATGATACAAGGTTAAGAATATTCAACACTCAGAAATATTCTCTTCTGAACAAAATCAACTTTGCAATTCTTTTCTGTCATGTCACAAATTTGTCTGGCTTTCCCCCTCAATTTTGCAAACCAGAATATATATTGCTTGTAGTCTTAGAGGCTAAAGCAAAGATGCAAAAGACAATATCCCATCATGGCATAATCTACCACACTTTCAGTAAAGCCTGCACAATTTACCTTCATAGTTTGTTACACACTGTAATTTAGTTTATTAGAGATAATTTATCTCATCCATCCTACTGGCAAATACCTAAAGACTTAAATAACTAAATCCACATCTTTCCTTACCATTAAGACTCTACATTAAAGGACATGTTTAAAAGTCTTTTACCAGTAACAAAGACATCATTTATAAAAATGAATTACTGGTAAAATATTTGCACATATATTTTATATATACATATATATATATGTATACATATATATGTAGATATATGTATCATAAAGGGTTGGCTGACATTAGGTATAGAGATAAAATTTAATACTTTTAGCTTTGACGTTACAATTTTAATTGAATTAATGAGCAAGAGTAACCTCTTTACATTCACTTCAGCATGTACCAGTGTTTGGACCACTGAAGGAACATCAGAGCTGGAAAAGCTTCTGCGGCTCGGATACCAGCTTGTAATCACAGAAGTATAAAAACTGAGGTAGGGGTTGAAACACCCAAAGGCATAAGTTTGCAGCCACATGCTAAAAGGGGTGGTGGTGGCAAATTCTGTAACTGCTGGCATAGACCGTGTAACAACACAGCAAGAGGAAATGCACTGGAAAGAACTCACGGTTCATCTAAAAGCTCAAGGACTAAGGAAGAGCACACCAATGGTGATGGTGGGGACACACCTGCACTCACACTCAGGGTTCCATTTTTAAGGTGCGATCTGGGTAGAGAATGACACATACACACCACATGTGGGTGAGGTCTGGGCTGGGTGGAGAATGGGATGGATATAGAGAACAAAAAGAAGACACCGGTGACTCTTATCTTCTCAGGAGGGGTCTGAGGAAGGTTTCACATACAGAAATGGTCATTCAAAAGACAACTTTCAGTAGGCAATGGGGGTGCACATATCCCAGCACTTGGGAGGTGGCTGCAAAAGGATCAGGAGTTCAAGGTTGTTATCAGCCATGGAGTGAATTTGAGGCTAGCGTAGACTGCATACAATCCTGTCCCAAGGAAAAAAAACAAACCAAAACAAAAAAAACAACAAACAACAACAACAACAACAAAATCAAAGCCCTAATGACGACAAACCCCCAAAACTAAAAAGGAAAAACCCTCCCAACTTGCTTTCTCCTCATGAGCCACTTTTTATTGGTAAAATCCTAGATTTAATTTAGAGAACTGAGAAACTTTTAAAAATATTAAACAGACAGCAGCTGATGATATGTCATAGGCTCTACCATAATCAAAAGGAAATGACATCCCCCTTTTAATTACAAAATAGGGATTCTTATTGTTACTATTACTAATTATTATTATTACTAATGTTACAAAATTTACTAACAAGTTTTTTAAAAGCTCACTGGAGCATGTCCCTGATACCAGAGGCACTGGCTTAAACCCCAGGCTTCTGTCACCATGCCCAAGCTGACAGGGCTGCAGGACAGAAAATGTAAGTGATATTCCAACATCTGCACAGATGGCAGAGACGAGACGTGATTCTAGAATAAAGGGCTCTGCGGCTCTTACCTGTTACCTGTGCAACAACTGCTTGGGAAATCCTCCGATTGGCAAGAAAGGCTTTGATTTCCTCTTTTATCACACTGCTGTCCCTCCTAACAAAAACAGAAGACAAGACCAACAATGTATGTTGAAGGTAGAAATCCTCATCTTTGCTAAAAGAAAGGTGAAGCAGAGAGGTGGGGAGAACACAGAAAGGAAGGACACAAAAATAAAGGGAAACAGACTAAACTTGGGTGAAAATATGAAATTACAACAAACCAAGAAACACCAAATACTCCAGTCCTGAAACATCACACCATCAGACAGACACCTCAGTGAATGGCACTGTGGATACAAGTCTCATTGGGAGGACCGGTAACTGCGTGCTGTGAATAATTCAAATTAGGAACAAGGCTGCCATGTGTGGTACGCATGGCCTCATTATAGGGAATGAAAACACAGAAGCCCTAGAGGAATGAAAAGCAAAGGCAGTGAAAAACCAGTGTACGTAGACTGCGGGTCTGCAGGCTAAGGAAGGTACTGTACAACTGACACCCATCTGAAAACCTTGGAAATGCTTCCGGGGCAAAAATCACCATTCTCAGGAGTGGAATTATTAGCATCGTAATATGTTTATTACAATTAGCTGCTTCCTCTCCCTCCCTTCTGTATAAGAAAAAATGAAAAGAATATGGAATGGTTTAAAATATTAGTTTCATATTAAGTGTTCATTAATTTTCCATTACATATAATAAATACACAGAATAGTTAACACTAAAAACTAAAGTATTCAATCTTGGTAATATATACTCTCAGTCTATTACCTATTTAAATAGTCAGCACATTTTCACAGACCAGACATCCAGAAGAATGACAAAGCACACGACTCATTCTCTCACCAAAACAAAAGTACTTAAATAAAAATTAAACTAGAGTCCTTAAAGAACACTATTCTTGTTCAAGATAAAAACTGACATAGAATTGTGGTAGCTAATGGTCTAAACAAGGTCAACAGATTAAAGGCCTCAGCTCACGTCCACCCGCCGTTTGCTCTCCTATAAAGCATGAACTAATGATCTTTCTCTGATGGACCTTTGCAAAACAAACTGAACAAAACATCATCCTTCCGTTTATTTTTACAAATACTGTATATAATCCCCCAAACGACATACAATTACTACAATTTCATACTGAACTTTTTTTTTCATTTTTTGAGAGAGGGACTCACTCTTGTAGGCTAGGCTGGCCTGGAACAATTGAGCCCAGGTGGTTCAAACTCAAGGCACCCTTGCATCTCAGCCTCCTGAGTGCTGAGAGGTCAAGTTCCATGTCAGATATTGTCAAGAAAAAACATGGTCATTTTTCTCTCTTTCATTTTTCTGAGACAGTCTATGAGTCCATGCTGGCCTTGAATTTACTGTAGTCTCATGTACTGTGCTGCCGTGCCTGGTTTCCCTCTTGTATAGATTATCTATATTATACCCTCAATTTTACCTTTCAACAAAGTCTAATTGTTAACCATTAGCTATTCACAGTAAACCTTTAAAAACTGTTTTGTGAATGAACCACAAATTTCACATGGGCTCATGTCTTGCTGTAGATTTGAGCAGAAACAAAAGTATCCTAGCAAAATATAATAACTTGTGATTTAATTTAGACCAGGTCTTTCAGCCCCTTCACTAGGAAGGGCCATACACTCTGGTGAGGGATGCCGTGTTTCCTGTGGTGAGTTGTATCCGTGCAGGTAGTGTGTATGTCTGTGTTTGCCTCTGAGCCCAGCTCCCCAGTTTGCTGGACTGGCTAGCCCACAAGCTGTAGGGACCCCACAGGGCTAAGGCACATGCTACCACTGCCTGACTTTTCATGGGACCCCACAGGGCTAAGGCACATGCTACCACTGCCTGACTTTTCATGTGGATGCTGACGATGTGAACGTAGTTCCTCATTCTTGTGCAGCACAATCCCTAGCGCCATGTTCCTGCCGTAGGAAATTTGGGAAAAGACTAGAGATGGGCTAGTGAGTATCCAATATGTAGCTCTACAATAGATCCTGAGTTATTGGTTGGAAATCCTAATCAAAAGGTTTCAAAAGAAAATTAAAAATTAGCTGCCTAATGTAATATTTTAAATTTTTCATACTGATTTAGATTTCTATCTACATACTGACTAAATTTCTCTGAAAACGTCTGTATCTGTACCAATTATGAGCAAGAGACAACTTTAACAGTATCTATTTCAGATGGCTATTGTCCACAAACTAAATCATTTGCTTTCTGAGGTAACTATAAAATTAAGTTGAAAAATTTTATATAAAGTATTGCATTTCAACATACCAAATGATCTTGAAAAATGAAACTATACTTGAGAATAATTGAGCAGATTAAATTTAAAAATGTACTTTTGTAGGCAAAATGAACAAATGATATTTTCTTGACTAATGATTTAAAATCAAAATTAAATCAACTTGTTTTAAATCCAATGCACCTAGAGCAGACACTAAATCATACAGAATAGACAACAAACACTCAACCATGTAACCAGTTGGTGAATTACTCACTGCTCTGCAGTGTGGCATTATTAAAGGACTGCAGCAAGACAGGAAGAGCCTCCAGTGTTTAGAAAGCAGCAACCTGTTCACCACCTCAAAGAATACATTCTTGTGCGGGTCCTTAAAGCATCCACAATAAGTTTAAAAATGTACATACGTGTGTGTGTGCACATACATTCTTTACTGCTTTACCATTAAAAAGAAGAAGAAGAAGAGTGGGGTGTGGCTAAGGACTAAACGGTGCCTGGCTGGCATCGTAAACCCCTGGTCTCAACCTCCAGCTCCTCCACTCCTTAAAAGACAAAAGACATGTGAGGGAAAGCCAGTTACTATTAAGTTGTGCTCTAGTTACATCATCCGTTAAAACAAGAACATTAACACACTCTTTCACACGTGTATAATGCACTTTGATCCATTCATTCATTTGGCTGCCATGAGTCTCCCATCCTTACCCCTCCACTCCCACTGATCCCCTCTCTCTCCTCTTCTCCTGTTGGTCCTCTCCTCCTCCTCATTCCTGCTAGTCCCCCTCTTCTCTCCAAATTTCAAAGGGTTTTAAGAGTTATGGATATAGCTCAGTGGCAGTATGCTTCCCTAGTATGCACAAGGCCCTAGGTTCTATCTCTAGCACTGATCAAAAAAGGCCTTTAAAATGTTCCTCCAAACAATGAAATAAAAACTAAATGATATAAATATAGACACATATGTGCATATAATATATGCAAAAGAAATTTCTTTGAAGTAGAAAGTTTTAAAACTGTAAATAAGCCGGGCAGTGGTGTGCACGCCTTTAATCCCAGCACTTGGGAGGCAGAGACCGATGGATTTCTGAGTTCCAGGACAGCCGGGGCTATACAGAGAAACCCTGTCTCGAAAAAAACAAAAGCAAACAAACACACAAAAACAAAAAACCTGTAAATATATCATATAAATACAAACTATTATTTCTATAAGCTGGTCATACAGGATCCAAAGCAAAGAAGACACACATGACCAACTACAACTGTAAGCCACACATCAGCGTGTGCATCTTAGACCGGGTACTTCAAAGCACCATGCATGGACAAAATGCTCTCAGGTCAGTCACTTTACAAGACTGCCCGCTTGCTTGGGTTCACTAGGTATTTGCAAAAAAGTAACAGCATTCACCTTTCCTGTCCAGTTCCACGCTATCAGGCTGACTTGGCTGTTTGTCTTCCTCCCCTTCTCCTTAACTGCCAGTCCAGCTGTAGAATCGCCCATTTGATACACACAGCTTACATAAATATGAGTCTCTCCTCTTCTATTCCATTTTTCTTCCCTTTGATGAAAATGTGAAAATTTGCCTAAAGAGAATGAATCCCTTCTAATCTCCACAAATACCTCACGTGCTCAAGACTGTCCACTGCTGAAGTCTTAGTGAATTAGCACGAGCAACCACCTGACCACAGATAGGCACTTGAAGTGCATGCCACTTCTCCCGCTCCTGCTTTCAGATTGCTGCCACTGTGCTCATCTGACGGACCTCTACAACAGGATGGAGCACTAACCATCACTGCCAAGCACACTGCCTTTGTTTTTAAAACAGTTAAACTCTCCACTATTATCCTTCCTAATAAATACAGAAGAATTCATCAGGAATGCATTTTTGACAAGCACTTTAAAAAAAAAAGGATTTGTTTATTTTATTTTACCTGTATGGGTCTTTTGCCTGCATGCACAGATATGTGTACCACATGTATGCCTGGAGGCATAGATTTCCTGGAACTGGAGTTGCAGACAGTTGTGAGCTCTCATGTGGGTGCTGGGAATTGAACCGACATCCTCTAGAAGAGCAGTCAGTGCTTGTAACTCCTGAGCTATCTTTCCAGCCTCCAACAAATCACTTTTAAAATTGATATGTATGTATGTGTGTTCATATGTATGTATGTATATGTGTGTGTGTATACACACACACACACACACACACACACACACACACACACACACACACACACACATATATATATATATATATATATATATATATATATATATATATATATATATATGTACATACTGTGACAATAGGATTATGAGGCAGGGGTCTTGCCATCAACCCAGGATGACTTTGAACCAGAGATCTTTTCTCAGCCTCCGGAGTGCTGAGATCTAAGTGGCACCACTACCCTGCTCTCTGCCTTGGTTTTGTTTTGAAGCAGGGCCTTGCAATGTAGTCAATGGTGGTTTTGAGCCCAGTGATCCTCCTGCCTCCACCTCCAGAGTACTTGGATTCCAGAAAGGTACCAGCACACCTGGCTTCCAGACTACTTTAAAAAGACTCACTGTAACTACCGTCTATTGAGAGCCTTCTCCCTGATCATCATGGTTTACAAAGAAAATCTCATTTGTAGGCTAACTCTTAACACCCCAACTGTGCTAAGGGCACAATGCTCTATACAGTTCATGCTCCTAAGCATGTCATCTATACTACTAGCCTGGAAAGTCCTTTAGCACAATGACTGCCATATTCAGCATAAATTTTTAGTAAAACTTAATTTGTTTAATGAGTGAAAAATTTCTAGAGATTAAAGGCTATAAAATGGAGAACCTGATCTAGATAATTTATATAACAGCTTTAAAGTCTTATTTTCAATTTCAAGTATGTTTGTTTTCCAAGTCAGGATGGAAAGGTTATTTCTGGTGATTCAAAATGACACTGATTTGTTTTCTGGAAGAAAGCATATTAAAGAGCTCATATTTTAAAATGATTTGCTTTAAGATGACTCATGCCCCCTAAGTTAACACACCCTTAGTATTCTAAATGTTGTAAAGGAGCTAGCTCAAAGTCACCCCAAGATGAAGCCAAAACAGTATATTTCACATTTGAAAAACAATCACGACATTTTCCCTGTGTACAATTTTAAGAAAGAACACCACCACTTAGTGGTGTTACCTTCTTGTGGAGCATAAATATCCTGCCTGCACAAACGTACACAGGCGGTGAGCCCCACCTGAGGTGCATCACACCAGAAGCCTTTTCAGATTTTCTTTTTTAAATTTAGGACTGTTTTCATATTTACAATAAAATATCTTAGGGAAAGAACCCAGCTGAAACACAAATTTCAATTACGTTTTACATAACTTATACAGTGAGACTAGATGTAACTCGGGACAGTATTTTAAATAACTCTGTGCCTAGAAATGTATGGTACTATGGAATTTTTCACTTGTGACAGCAGTACTCACAAGTTTTGAATTCTAAAACACCATGGCTCAAGGATGCTAGACCTTATTTTAATGTAAAACATTACTAATTCCAATAAGCCTCATTTACATTATCTCGTATTATATAAATGACCACAAGAAAACACTGATATATCCTACTGTATCGGCAGATGCGGAGACACATCCCTATGCATACACTCACATACTAATAAGCCTCTTAAGAGGCCCTAATATAAAATCAGTCTCCACTGTTGGCTTTCAGTCCTTCCTACAGTGGCACATTCAACCATTTACAGAAAATTTATATGCTAGTGTGGCTTTTTTCTTCCTCCTTTTTGATCCCAATTCAAACTAGAAAAGATAATTTCTGACTCTAACAAATGATCAAGGGTTCAGTTATAACCTGATGTAGTGACACAGATGCATGCGAGGGTGCGTGCATGCACACACAAACACATACACACACACACGCACACACACACACGCACTCCTTCATTACATACCTTCAAATTATAAATTGTAATACAGCCTGACTGGATTACAAAATCTGCACAGCATGTCTTACAGTGGAGCACCTGCAGGTTGGGATTGGGGGCCAGAGGTAGACTTTACACAGCAAATGAGGCAAGAAGGCACTCGGGTATCCATGCTCCTACCAGAGCCTACCAATTCCGGTCACTGCCATGTCACCAGTGTTGGGTAAGCAGCAAGGACACAGAATACTCAGGAAGAGCTACTCTGAAAACCCCTTGTTTGGTAAGTGACTGATCTGAAGTAGCAGGTACATTGAAGAAGGATGGCAAGCCCAGTAAGGAAGGCCATTACATTCTCTTGAAGAATGACATTAACTACCTTTCCTAAAACTTTATTAAATCTGTAAGCACAAATAATTTCAGTGGTAAAATATGCTATCAACACAATGATAACAAAGACATGGGATATAATTTAGGCTCAGTTGCCCAATAATCAAACTTTCTTGAGCAAATTACTAATTTTCATGAACCTCAGTTTCTATGATCAACCACCCAGTATGGCTGTAGAGACTGCAAATGTCATGTGAGCAACTTCTCTGTGCTCTAAGAAGGAATATCCTCTACAAACTTGAAAAGGGTGAGGAGGGGCACACCTGAGCAAAGCTGGAATGGGAGAAAGCCCAACTGTGGGGGAGCAGGGGGACCAGAGATCTAGAGGATCCTAGTTGACTAAATGTTACCACAAGAGCTGCTCTGAGCAAGAAGCAGAGGACGGGAATAAGAAAGTGTCCTAGTAGGTACACAACAATTAAGAGCACACAACTGAAACACACACTATACCTGTGAGCCTGTATCCAAGGGAATGTGCATAAATAACACAAGCTAGCACCTGAATAAATAAATGCTATTTTGCTATCTTCTCTACTCAGGATAATTAAAAACTCATGAAATTTCAATGAAAAGTGACTCATTTGTCCAAATGGTTCTCCTTTTTAAACTGGAAAATGATATATGCTAAGTTCCAAATACCAGCTACGACCAAGGGTATGACTCAGTGGAATATAAAGCTCTGGGTTCAATCTTCAGCACTAAGAAAGTCACCAGCAACAGCAGAGCCTTGGCACCAGTGTTTACAGCTGAGGATGGACCAAACCACATCGGCTAACGCTGACTGTCTGAAGTTGATGTTCCTCAGTACCTATACCCCATGGTCCCTGTAGCCCAGAATTCCATACATGGCAACTCTTCCCTGAAAACAAGCTCAGAAGAGCCCATGTGTTTAAGGCTGTCTCATGACAAAGGTGCCACAGGATGACTCTTCATACAGCAGTGTGAAAGCCCTCTTCATTCTGTCTTGATGTCAGAAAATCTTCAGAAATGCTCAGTTGTAACTTTTGTTTTTACTTCTTATAAGTCTACAATTCTGTTCGCTATCAACTATAACTAATTTATCTGCAGGCTCTCACCTTTTTTTTTTTTAAAGATTATTTTATGTACATGAGTATTTTGTTTGCATGAATGTGTATGCACAACATACATGCTTGGTGCTTACAGAGGTCAGAAGAGGGCTTTGGATTCCCCAAAGTGAGAGTTATGGATGACTGTGAACTCCATGTGGTGCTGGGAATCAAACTCAGGTTCCCCACAAAAGCACGTGCCCTTAAACAGTGAGTCCTTCTCTCCAGCCCAAGGCTTCTTTTTTACACAACGGCATAACTCTACTGAAAACAATGTTTTTGTCATTTCTATTTATAAAGGTCTGGAAAAACTTCCTAATTCCAACCATTTAGTACAGAACGTGAAGCTGTGAGAATGTGCGTGGCATCCTAAGGTATTTCTATGCTTGTCAGTCTGCTTCATCTGTACTGTTTTCCCTTTGATGCTGTCTGGAGAGGTTCACGCTCTGTAAGTTAGCATGTTAGCCTTGAACTGACATCAATCTTCCTGCCTCAGTCCCCCGAATGTTGAGTTACAGGCATGTGACCATACCCAGCTTCTATTCTTCAACAGAGTAAAAACACACCTTTGTTGATGCCTTTTCCTGTTTCTTTAACTTTAATTAACATATGTATATTTTGATTTTTATTTCAAAAATTAAAAATAACTAATTTATTGACTATATGTATATGTCTATGTGTGCCATTGCATGCTTGTAGTCAGAGGACAACTTTTTGGGAATTGGTTCTTTCCTTCCACTTCGCTGGTTCCAGGGGTGGAACTCAGGTCCTCTGACTTGGCAGCAAGCATCTCTATCCACCAAACCATCTCACCAGCTCCAAATGCTTATTCAAAACAGAATACCCTTATGGCTTAAGGCAAATTTATCTACTTAGCTAACATGCTGAGCCGCTACCATTTGCTAAAGAAAATTTCTAGTTCTAGACACAGGATGGAACACACAGTGTCTGTTACCCTCAAAGTGAAGTAGCTCTGGTACAAAGTCCTGACTGCCTTGGTTGAAAGTGGCCTCCGTTTCTCTGAGTTTAAACTCTAGAGTTTAAACTCACTTACTGATGATGTATAAGGTGCATGTGGGCATCGTATCTACTGTGAACATCAAAACTTCAGCTTCTTAAGGGCAGGGTGGTATGTATCTATGTTTCTTACTGAAAGTTACTTCTGACCCAACAGCTGCTCAAATTGTTGCACTGATTGAAATGCTGCAAGGAAAGAATGAAGAGAGCACGTATGCTGCATCATGGTAAATTTATCTCACCATTCAGAAAAAGTATTTACAATGAAAGATTGAGGAGTGGATTGGATTAAATGAACTTCTGTCAGGAACTGTCTGCTAAAGCCATAAATAGAGAAAGCCCAAATCAAGAGACTAGAAAAGCTTCATCACACAGCAAAAGGGCTGAAGCACAGAAGAAATAAAATATCTGAACTAAAACCACAATGTGAAGTTTCACTTTCATTCTCAAAGAAGGGAGCTCCCTCCCTTCTTTGCTGAAATACAGCCTAATTAAAAACAGTCTTAGAAAATATAGATGTTTTGGGGCAATTCTAAATAGGCAACATACTAACCTCATTAATTCCTCCACTTTATCATCTACATCTAGGTCCTCTTCTGAGGCTTCAAAGCTATATGACCTCTGACCCATGCTGTTCGCATGGTAGCGAGATGGTGACATCTTCCCATTGGATGTGGACAATCGATCATTGTTCTCCCTCCCATTTTGATTGGTAGTGCAAGGCAGTGGGGAGGTATCGTAGCTGTTGCTGGGTGATGGGGACATTCCCGAGTGCTGGGTCTGCGTGGAAGCTGTGGCTGTAGAGGAAGATGCTGGAACGTTGTTGGTGCTGTTCCCATATGAGCTTCCCCCGTAGCTGGATCTCCTTCCAAACTTATCACTATGCTCTTGATCAAGACGGTCCAAAGTTTCTAACGCATGAAGAATTTCATGTTTGGTCATCCCGGTCCGCCGAAGACGTTGAAGCAGATCTATCTGTTCTATGGTAAATCTGGGTTCATCTGTATAGTGAGACATGGTTTCCAGCAAACTGGAGGGGAAAGAAGGAGGATAAAAATGAAGAGATTTTATTGTCAACTAGAAAAACCATTTCATCATCAAGAATTCTCAGCAGAAGAGGCTTGAACTCTGCACAAGCTCTGTTTACTGAATATAAAATCATAAGGAATAGGGAGATGGCTCAGTCAATTGACATGCTTGTTATGTAAGTAAGGGGGCCTAAGTTCAACCTCTTGTACCCGTGCAAAGGTTGGGAACAGCAGCATATGCTAGGCATTCTAGCACTGGAGAGGTAAAGACAAGAAGACCTTTAGGCCTTGCTGACCAGCCAGGAAGGCTAAGCAGTGAAGCTCATCATCAGAGGGTTCCGGGAGAGACCTAGTTTCAAAAAATGAAGTGGAGAACACCTGGCAAATACACATTATGTATACTTCTGGCATCCACATGCTTCATATGCATCTTAGTAACACACAGACACACAGATATATACAACAAAAATTTAAAAATGATGAGTCCTGATAGACTGTTTTTATGTGTGTGACATGGATTGCTACAAATCCTGAGTTTAGTAGAAGTGCATCAGTTATAACATAAAACCCAACTTATAATAGAATGAAATTTGTTGTTGTTTTGGTAATCAACCAAAATTTGGAAGCAAAATGTTAATTATACAAAAAATATCAATTTGTTGGGTAAAGTATATCAGTGCATCAGGCCCAGACTATGTGATAATGTACAGGGTTTGGGTTTCTTCTTTTTTTTCTTCAAACTTGAAGTATATTATTTTGTAGTAGTATATAATAGGAATCGCTTTCCCAAATACCTGCAAAACTGACCAAGAACTCTTAGGCCATTCAATAACAAGCATTTTTCTTAGCCGAGTCTAAATGAATACTAGTAACTAATACAAATACTTCAGTGGAGATAAGAACAGTGCATACAACAAGACATCAAGCAGTGCTTCTTCTTCTTACACTCTGTGAGCGGCATGCTCTCTAAATGGATCCCTTGGGTGTGTACAGCCCAATCAGAGCTATTCATGCCTCAGAAAACTGGTTCTACATGTTTCCACCTTAACTAGCACAAGACACTATAGCACACCAGAAAATGTTTTCTTAGAGAGAAAATTTATATTTTGTTTGAGACATTAGCCCAGTAGTTCTCAACCTATGGGTTATGATCCCTTTGGAGGTCAAACAACCCTCTTACTGGAGTCGCCTAAGACCATCAGAAAACACAGATATTTACATTACAACTCATAACAGCAACAAAATTACAGTTATGAAGTAGCAATGAAAATAATTTTATGTCTGGGAGTCACCACATGAGGAACAGTATTAAAGCATTAGAAAGGCAGAGAACCACTGCATTAGCCGCATCATAAAAAGGTTCTCTCCTTGAATTACTTTTTAGTAAAAGTTGACTTTTAAAAAGATTCATGTGTTTGTCTTTATTATTCTGTATGTCTGCATGTTAATCTGCATACACATATGGGCATCACACACACGCAGTTCCATAAGAGGGCACTGCATGTCCTGGAACTGGAGCTACAGTTTTGTAAGATGCCATGTAAGGGCTGAGGACCTAACCTGGGTCTTTTGCAAACACAGCAAATGCTCTTAACTGCTGAGCCATCTCTCTAGCTTCTAAAATCTGATTTTGAATTCAGGATTTTTGAAAGTGATAATCATCTCTATTTTAATTTGTATTTTCTAGTGACGGATATGATAAGTGATATGGAGCAGCCTTGCAATAAGCGATTGCTAGGAGAAACAGAGAAATCAGGAGGTTTCCTGACCCTTTAGATGTGCTCCAGGCCAGTCCCTCAACCCTGCTGGAGAGCTACTAGTTCCTCATTCCTCTGCATCCCTCACTTGGTAACGCAACTGAGCAGTCACTTTCACTCAGAAACTGGACTTTCACTCAGAAACTGGGTGAGAATTTCATATGACCTAACCTCCTCTAACCCTCATAGCAATTCTGTGGTAGACACGATTTATTTTGTTTTATTTTAATGTTTTATTATAACCTGTTAAGGAAGGTGAGACTTAGAATACTTTTGTATCTTTCAGAAAGTCTAAAGCCAGCCTGATGGCACAAAGATAACAACTTTGACAGTGCATCTGACCAACAGACTGAGTTCAAGGTCATCTTTTAACTTAGTGAGACCTGTCCTAAAATCAAATTAATTCAAGTACTCTCTGCCTCCATTTTTTTAAAAAGCAATTGCCAAACAAAGTAATGTACTGGCTTGGCAAATTCCAGTTACTCCTCCTAATCATTTTTCATCTTCATAATTACTTTCCCTTGAAAATAAATAAAAGGCCTGTTTTGGTATCTTGAGTTCTCATCCACTCAAGACACTTCACAAACTGTTCTTCCCTTAGATACCTAACTTTGAGGCCTGTGCAGGAAAGTTAACCATATTTTTCTACCCTGTTCAGTCAGAGCAGACAGTAAATCATGTGCCATTCTTCGAGCCTCCCTCTATGAGACATGGCACTGTCTATTAGTATAAAATTTCACAGCATCTGAAATACTTTACACCATTTAGATAATTCAACAATTGGAAACCACTTTTATTCTAAACTCATAAAGGGGGAAATAGGGCCCACCTATTACTTTGATTATCTAGACACCTAATCATTTCTAACCACATGTTCTTACTATATTTAAATGGCAGTCTATAATTTATAGCAAGAACAGCCCCTTCTATAAAAGGGGCTAAGGAAAAGGTCATAGTTGCCAGGACCAAATGGCTACTTAGAGGAGAAAGACAAGGGCATCCCAAGCAGGATCACATCATGCACATGACATAGAAGACATGGTATGTCACCAAGAAAACACACACACACACACACACGCACATGCACACGCACACAAACATAAATGATTAAAAGCTCGCATGTGCCAATGTGCATCAGTACACACGAAGAGATATATTATGCCAGTTTCCATGTGTACCTCTCATAATTTACCTAGTGTGAGCACAGCATCATAAAAGCACAGCAGCCGGTGACCTACAACTGTCATCTAGCACCATAATGCCAGCAATCCTTTTACGACAAAAGAAGATAACATGGAGGGACTAAATTACTTTTCTCATGCATAGAGATCACTCATTGGATAAGGGACAGTTTTTGCTTTTAATTACTAATTTGAATGTAGGCTCCAGCTAACAGTAATTGAAAATAGTGTGAGAATTTTAACACTCAAATAACAGAGACAAAAATTAAAATAGAAAAGAACAATTCAGTTCAGGACTTATGGCTCAATTCCTAAATTGATACTGTAATACCTCAGTTCATCTTGAGACATTAACTGTATTTCACAATAATACCTGAAACCTTTCTAGATAAGCCCCAAGGCCCAGGACATACCTTTATAAGTGAAATTCTTCAGATGGACAACAGAAGAGTCTAGCTAAGCATTCAGAAATGATTACTTAGCATTGAAATCACAGGGGCAAAAATGACACGAATTTTAAAGCATCAACAATTAAGGTTTTCTTGGCAAACAAAATTTTCTTCTAGATTATTTCTGCTGTTTTTATCTTTTTGTGCAGAATAACCAGGCAGCATCCACTCTGCCTTGCACATGTGACCACTGTAGGATGATTCAAAACATTTCAGGCCCCTCTTACTACATATATATAAAATACATCACTCCCCACCATCAAAAGAGTGACTACTTTAAAATAAGAAAATAACAGTAAGTAAGAAATGTTTTATAGAGAACTGAGCTTCGTGGTAGGGTAAAATGATTCATAATTCAAATTAATCGGTAAATTAACTAAAACCTAAGAACAGTCTATGATTAGAAACCATGGTGTAATGCCCTTCTCATAATAAAGGATTTTGTGAAAAAAAATTACATTTCAATGTGTCAATCATGCTTCAGTATTTTTTTTTTTAATTAGCATTGACTGACTTCCATTTTGTGTGGTTTGGGGGAAAATCTGTTATGCAGCTTTGACATGGTTTCAGACACTGCCATAAGTGACAAACATGTCTATAAGACACAGCAGAGCTGATGCCCAACACCTAGAGTACTCTGCTCTTCTTCCGCATTTCTGAGACAGTGTCGTCTACACAGGCTGGCCTCAAACACACACTGATTCTGCCTTTGTGTCCCAAGTCCTGAGATTACAGGCCAGAGAATGTTAAGTCTCATTAGACTCCTGGTATGGGAAACCAGAGTCAGTACCTACCTACTTGAGAACTCTCCTTCTTTCAGGGGTGTCCCATGAAACCTCCCCAGACGCTGTAGTGAGTTGAAGACTAATAACTCCTGGCCTTCAAAAATTTTAAACTCAAGAGTTTGACAGACACTTTGAAAGCTTTGAAGCTTCACCTGTGAACCAGCATCCGTGCTCAAAAAACAAAACAACAAAACCCAAAACCTTACTCTGTTCTCATTCGGCAATAAATTCTTTAATGTTGGCCGGGCAGTGGTGGCGCACGCCTTTAATCCCAGCACTTGGGAGGCAGAGGCAGGTGGATTTCTGAGTTCGAGGCCAGCCTGGTCTACAGAGTGAGTTCTAGGACAGCCAGGGCTACACAGAGAAACCTGTCTCCAAAAACCAAAAAAAAAAAAAAAAAAAAAAACCAAACTTCAATGTTTTGCTTTCTATTTAATTGAATTAATTATTTTTAAAATTGTGACAATATCATGTGTGTATACAATGCACAAACTACTGCACTCCTCTCTATATTGGTGAGTTCAAGGCTCACCTGAGGTATAAAGCAAGCTCCAGGCTATTTTAGACACAGTGAATCCAGTCTCAAAACAAACAAACAAACAAACAAACAAACAAGAGGAGTAAGGAAGAAAAAGGAAAGGAAAACAGCAAAGAAAGCAGCAGGCAGACACGGCAGAAAGCAAGCAAGCAAGTGGGTGGGTGGGGAGGGCAAAGTCTCAAAGATAAAGTGCCTTTCCTAGAGCACTCACCAGACTCAGGACAACTCCTGTCATCTGGCTCTCTTCCAAAGCCTTTTCACTAAATCACAGAGTCAATGTGGGGTGGGGGAGGGGCTCTTACAAAAAAATTAATAATAATAATAAACCAATCTTAATGCCTACTTATTAGATTATAGAACTGTCAACCAAAACGAAGTGAAACAGACTCTACCAAATTTTAGAAATTACATAGGCTCAAGGCACTCTGAGGCAGCTGCTAAAGATACCCTTAATGAGCTAATAGGCCCTTTATCTTCTGAAATTTCTGAAATTCCCGGAATACTTTTATTCGGAGGCCTATTTCATATGAACTAGTGGTTACAGTTCATATTCCAGCACAAAACCACTCTTGAAACAATAGCACCATCTCCATTTGTATCTCTTTGCTTTGACTCTAAAGAACAGCTAGCAACTACATTAGCTAACTGGCAGAACTATGTTACCATATGCAATAGGGAGAGAGAAATGGCTTAGATGTCCTTAAGAGTTTGCATACAAAACAAGCATTAAGAGAACATGCTTTTTAGATTCTGTTTATTCCTAAGAATGTAACAAGAGCTCTCTCTAAAACTTAACCATCTACCTCACAAGCTTCTAGGCTATTAAACAGTTAAAAATAATAAATACGAAGCTGGAGAGGAGGCTCAGCAGTTAAGAGCACTTGCTGTTCTTGTAGAAGTCCTGAGCTTGGTCCTCAGCACTCACATGAAACAGCTAACAACCACTGCAGTTCTGGAGGATCTGACGCCTCTGGCTTCAGTGGGCAACTGCACTTGTGCATATATACATATGCACATAATGAAAATAAAATAACTTCTCAAAAAATAATAAATATGAACACTTTATGTTTAAATGAAAAAATAATGTCAAAATACAATGGTAAAATGGGAGGAGGAGGAGGAGGAGGAGGAGGAGGAGGAGGAGGAGGAGGAGGAGGAGGAGGAGGAGGAGATGACAGAACAAAAAGCTTCCAGGTTTGAAACCTCATCCTCACCATATGATACTTGTTTACCTCGATGTCAAAGAGATAGACCATTTGAATATTTTTCTTAAAGTTTCTTTGCTCTTGGGCTGGCAAGATAGCTCAGAGGATAAAAATGCTTGCTGCTAAACTGATGACTGACCAGAGTGTGATCCCACATGGAAGAAGGGGGCGAGCACCATATTGTACCAACCTCTCCTGACCTCCTTTCCACATAGGTGGAAGCAAATGAACAACCACTCACAACACATAAAGAAACAAATGCTATTTAAAAGAATTATTTGAATTCTAAAAGCATTTGCTGTCAAATCTGAGTCACAGTCCTAGTCACTTATCATTACTAAAGCGGCTGACAGGCTAAGAGTTGAAAATCGCATACTTACACCACTGGAAAGGAGCTGAGCATACTTTACATGAGGCAGATCAATGGCCTTTCCAAAGATGGCCAGCCTTATTTACCATTCTGTAGAATAAAGACAGAAAATTGAGAAACAATTATATAACTCAGCATTGAATAAAAAGTTTAATTATACAACTTCAGGGTATTAAAAGTTAACATTAGATGATCTTTCTTTTTCCAAGTTGTTTTGTAATTCTGAAATGAAATATTGAATTGGAGCAAAACTTGAACAAAACAAAAACACAGAAAAATGACATTAATAGTTTTCCAAATGATTCTGTTGGGGAGAAGCAGTAAAAAAAATTACCCAATTTAACTTGTTATCGGGAACCACCCACAGAAGCGGATCTAAACTTGCAGTGCAATGCACACACTGTAATGGCATCTAACAACCTCCTAACTGGAGATTAAGCCTTGGCCCTCGTCCACACCAGGCCAGTGCTCTTGAGCTCTGCTTCCCCGGCTTTCAGCTGTCTTGTTGCCGATGACACTTATGAAGACTCTTATTATAAAACAAGCTTAGTGTAATGCTAATCTTACTGCTAGGTGGACCCCATTTCTATGAGTGTCAACTGTCACAACTATAAAAAGGGGATAAAAGGAGAGGCTGGCACACCTATCTTCTGATTGGTATTGTTTTATTAACTATTGAGACGCTTCTACCTTCTTCAGTTCTGACTGACAGACAGACAGACAGACACACACACCCCCTATTCAGAGTCCAAGCATCAAAGGCCAACTGAATGTATTAGCGATTTCAAATCTTAATCTGTAGATAAAGACAACTTTTTCCAGAAATGACAGGTTGAAAATTACAAATCATCAACCTCCGAGCTTCACACACGAGCGGATAGACACC
The DNA here is from genome assembly GCA_028551405.1 of Uromys caudimaculatus. Lineage (NCBI taxonomy): Eukaryota > Metazoa > Chordata > Mammalia > Rodentia > Muridae > Uromys > Uromys caudimaculatus. Next base: position 53,782,174 of record CM052708.1, on the reverse strand, counting down.
TTCCCCTCACCGCGGACACGCGTGCTGACAGACACCTTCCCCTCACCGCGGACACGCGTGCTGACAGACACCTTCCCATCACCGCGGACACACAGAAATAAAGAAACTAAAAGACCACCACAACAAAACACAAAACTAAGCCATAATGGTGGTACAGGCTTTTAATCCTAGCACTCCGGAAGTAGAGACAGAGGATCACTGGAAATCCAAGGCCAGCCTGGTGGATCAGTGAGTTTTGAACTACATAGAGAGATCCTGCCTCAAAAGAACAAGAGCTAAGGTTGGGAAGGGAGTTCATGCTTGCCACACATGCATGAAGAACAGAGTTTGATCCCCAGCACCCACGTTAAAAACAAAACAACAAAAATTAATAAATTAAATAAAAATAAAACAAAAATAATCAATAACAATTTAATTAATTAATTAACTAGCTAACTAAAACAGGCCAGGCAAGGAGGTACTCTACGAAAGTAAAGACGGGAGTATTTCTGGGGCTTGCTGGCCAGCTAGGCTAGCTAATCAGTGAGCTCCAGGTTCTTAGAAAAATACGGTGGAGAACAAATGAGGAAGAACACTTGACATTCACCTCTGGCCTCCACACCTACTTACATACACATAAGCATGCACACACAAACATACAGATACAGAAATGAAGAAAAAATATTAGGAAAATTTGCAAACATGTTGCAAACACAGAAAGTATCCAGAACTAACTGCCTAATGCCCATAACACACAACTTAATCAGTTAATAAGTCTGACACTACACCACCCTCCCACCCTGGGCCGAAGGTTATTTTCACACAGATTCCAAGCCTCATCATTTTCACGAATGATTCTTAGCAAGCTTCAATATCCGGTTTCCAAATCCAGAATAGATTAAGCCAATAAAAACTTTAAAGGTAGTTAAGTGTAAAAAAAGTTCACTCATAGAATTACAAACAACAAAGGCCAGTTACCTGAATTAAAAAGAAGAAGAACCATTTATTTACGGACACACAGAACAAAGACGATCCTCACAATTGCTGGTGTTTGTGATCTGTGTTTAAAAAGGAAGCAGACTGTGACATATGAGTACTTTCAGGTCGTTCTGGGGAGCTGAGGATTGAACCCGGAGCTCTAACATGCTGACCCCACTCAACCACTGCATATCCCCAGCCTGAAGCAATTTTTTGTTGAAGTCAAGACAATTAAAAGCTTATGCTTTAGGACATTAATCAGAGGTGTTTCACTCATGTCAAACATTTTTCCTTTGAACAGTCCCAGATAAATACTGCCTTCTCTATTTAGCATCTATCTGAGAGGCAGATGGTAAGTGTGGGGTGAAGAGCGGATGGTGACATGTGAGAAGGCAGATTCACAGATACGGAAATTTTAAAAAGCATCATGGTTAGAATATTAGGCCTTAGGGGGTTAGGGATTTAGCTCAGTGGTAGACTGATTGCCTAGTAAGTGCAAGGCCTTGGGTTTGTCCTCAGTTCTGAGGGAGGACAAAAAAGTAGACTCTTAGGGCTATCCAAAGGGGCTCGTGCCAGCTATTCTAGCACTTGGGAAGACCAGCTTGGGTCACAAAGTGAGTTCCAGACTAGCCTGGGCTACACAGAGAGACTCTGTGTGCCCACTAACCACTACTACCAAAAATATATAAAATACTAACACTAATTTCTCAAATAATTTTGCTGGGTAGTTTCAGACTATAAACTTAATGACTATTCTCTCAGCCAGATTCACTGGGTAAATGCTTTACGTGAACCATTTATTGAAATTCACAATCACCTGAGAAACATTAAGACACTAGCTGCCCAAGGTCAATCAGTTTTCCTTACAGAATTACAGGCTTCATCTTCAAACTGTAGGGTTAATGACACCATTATTATTTCTGTACTGTTTCTCTGGAGTGAATGTTTCACTGTGATAGGTGCTGTGAGATGCACGGAGCATGTTCAGCATTCACGATTAAACAGGTGCATCACAAACCATGGGGATTTTATTCTGGAAGAATTCTTACACACGTTACCTGTCAAGATCTTATAGCCTTTCTGATGCTCATACTGCTTCCACACCTCCAGTGCTGGAACACTTCATGGAGATTGTAAGGCTGCTTCTTGCCACTTCAACCCACTCACCTGGCCTGACAGATACAGACTAAACTTCTGTCCTTTCCTTTCTTTTACACACAACTTTTAAAAATACCAGTATAACATATCTGCAAATAGCTTCCAGGCGAGGCGTTCCCATCTCAGTCAGCCTTGCAGGGCCTTCTTTCAGTGTAGTGATAGGGCTTCCCTAAGGAGCCTGGCTCCCCAGACACAACAAGACTGTAGAGTAATTAAGGAGAATGCAGAGAACTAGGTTCCCTGGTCCTAGAAAAATCACGAGATACTGTGCCCCATAGAGTCTTTTTGTAAATTTTTCAGATAATGTATAGTTCATTTGCATAGTCACTGTGCAAACACCCATGGTACAATTACACTTCTTCTTAGCTTTCTTTTCTAAGTCCCTAGGCACTGTAAATTTTGCTAGATAATCCCCAGGTGTATTAATACACACCATCAGAAGAGTCCCAGAATTGCCATATGCCTGCCACAGGCTCTGTGACAATGTAATAACACAGAGATTAATGAACTTGATAATGGTACATGCCAGGCTAGAATCGCTGTGTGTCAGAAACACACGACATCTTTATAGGAGAAAATCCAAGTTAACCTAGGACCTACTGAGCTCAAAGTTGAAGAGGTAGAAAAGAGGCCAAGATGATTTTTGAACAGCCTCCAAAGCAATCTTAATTTGAAACTACTGGCTTAAAGGACAATGAAAACTATATGATAACACAATGTCATGTATCTTAGGTGAAATATAATGTTGCCTGGGTATAAAGTTAAGTTGAGCCTAGCATTATCAAAAATACCTCTTATGGGTCTGAGGATGTAGCTCAGCCATAGTGTGTTTGTCTAGCATGCTCAAGGCCCTGGGTTCAAATATGAGCACAACAAATGAATATACCTGGAGTTTATAAATACATAAGTATATGTACCTATGCTATAATATCAATAATTTTAAGATGAATACTTAACAAAATGAAGTTACCCATCATTAAAAGTAAATTAGACATCAAGCACCTAAGACATATCCACTTCAAAGGAATTCATATCAGATATTGGACCAGGTGCCTTAAATGTTCCCAAACTAGTCTCTAACCTTTACTTATCACACATAGTGAATACCTGTCCTAGCCAATCAGCTCCCTGGCCCTTCTGAAACACAACACCTCCCTCCCAAACAGGGGGAACTCTTTTATTTATAAGACAGCCAATGCTCATTACAGTAGTCTTCTGTCTTCTTGTTACAGGAACCTGTACATGTAACTGTATTCCTTACTGGAGTAGAGCTTACCAACAAGGACTGTTTCCAATGCACTGGTCCAATCTCATTCCCTAACAGTGTGCTGACTTGACGAGCAGTAAACAATTCTTTGTTTAGTGCAGAAAGCAAAGAAAATGCCTATTTTTAAGTCTCATTCCTTAAGATAATCCTAAATTTCTAATTTGGAAATCACAAAGAGTCTGTAATACTAAAACTTAAAATATGCAACTGACCACTTTTTCAGATAATTAATAAGCATGTATGACTTGCACATTATAGAGATAAACGAGTTTTGCTCTTAAAAGGTGAGTAGTATGTGTTCTCAGAACCAACAATTTACATCTACATCTACACTACATTTAGAGCCAAACTGCGTTAGGATTAGAGGCCCCTGGTGTAGTTAGAATACTAAACTAGAATTTAGAAATGGAACAGCTCCACACTGTTTTACCCATAAGTCCCTGGAGTTCCCTACAACAGGAGCGCTAAAAACATTGAGAGCAGAGCCCCTTGCTCTGTGATCAGTAACTTTACAAGTCCCTGATCTTTTATTTATTTACTTTTAAAGATTTGTGTGTTTGTTTGTTTATTATATACAGTGTTCTCCCTGACTGTATGCCTGCACACCAGAAGAGGGCATCAGATCTCATTACAGATGGCTATAAGCTACCATGTGATTGCTGGGAATTGAACTCAGGACCTCTTGAAAAACAGCCACCTCTCCAGCCCCAAGTTGCTAATCTTTTGAACGAGACTTTCTTCTGACCTAAAACAGAATCCGTTTCTGTTTGGCATACACCTGGAATATTCTGATATTGCAATATAATAGTCTATTCAGAGAATAATCTGTATCTATTGTTTATTCACTCATTTGAAGCCTCTACTTCATGAGTAGAATAAAATGACAATCATCAGAGCGAAACTTGTCACCCTGGACTGGTCAAAGATCCAAATGTCCTCTTCATTTTGCACTTCCCTAAACTTAGCAGTTTCTTAATGCTTAATCACAGAAATAATTACAAAATTAAAGAGTGAATTCATTAAGCTATAATAGGGTAAATCATAACTTCTTAAGACAGAACTGATAATAAGGAGCAGACAATGTTTTCTCATCACCTCAGCCTATAAATGAAAATCAATTCTAATGCAATACACACAGAGCCCTTACTCCTTCCTAGATAAGCCATAGCATCTGCTGGGCAAAGGCACAAACAAGGCTCTGCAACTGTAAATACCTATCTTTTACAGGTCTGAAGGACCTCAGTAGAACCCAGATGCTATTCCAAGAACATTACCTTCAAAAGAGTTAAGACTTCAGTTTCCAAGACTCCATGGACAATAAAATCCTAAATTTAATCATTACCAGCAAACACAGCTGGCCTATTCACTTATCTACTAGGTGAGGTGGCTCATGCTTGTCATTCTACCACTCAGAAGGCTAATCTAAGAGGATATCGAGTTTGAGGCCAGCCTGGGCTACACAGACAGATCCTGCTTCTAAAGGGGAGGCTGGAATCACTAATTCTGGAAGTAATGTTGCTGAGTTTTATATCATGTGGCTCCCAGTGGCTTCACTGTAGATATTATCTCTGACATGAAAGGTATAACAATTGCCTAGATTGCTTTTCACAGATTCAAAGGCCATTTTTTGCTGAAACCAGTGACTCTTCAATGGAGCCTGTGTGTGTGCACACATATGTATGTATGTGTATGTATATATATATGTATGTATATATACATGTATGTGTGTATGTGAGCGTGTGTGCATGCATGTGCGTGTGTGTATGCAGCATGACTTTCTGATTTTAGGAGGCAAAAATTCTATGTATCCCCCAAAGAGAATAGTGACTGATTACTTCACATCCAATAATCTTTCTCCACTCTTAACTCATCCTTTTCTTTACTGATAAATAGCCCCAAATTCCACCTTCCCAGGAGATTGAGACCTGAGTTTCCCACCTCCATTCTTGGCTACCTAGTAAAGAAACATTTTAAAAAGTCTTTGTTACACATTGATTTATTTACTCTTATTTGTTTATGGTGGGAGTGGAGAAAATATACTTATGCCATGATACACATGCGGAGGTCAGAGGATAACTTTTGGAAGTCCAGTCATAATGCTTAGTAATAGGTGCCTTTACTGAGACATGTGGCCACAAAGACTTTTTTTTTTTAAACAAAACTTGGTACAGTGACATGCATTATGTGGTGAGCAAAACTGGTCTGTCTGGTCATTAACACTAGTAGCCAGAAACATAATTCCCAGATTAATACTTACAATGACCTATACAATATATAAAAGGGAAAAAAATTACAGATATTCGGACACTTTAGACATCAGCTGGAGATTTTGCTGAGTTTAGAGTATTACAAATGTGCTGAATGAAGCCTTCTCTGGCTGCCATGAAGTAACAATTTCTGTTGTTAATATATTTACTGAAATTTGCTGAGAAAAACTGTACAACAAGCTAACATTTGGCATCTCTTTTACCTAAAAGTGTATGTTTTATGCCTCAAGTCCTGTAGGTCTTGTGTTGGTCATTTATGCATTCAACAAACATTGACCACCTAAGGACAAGCAAAGCCCTGGGGAGCATAGCCATGAAAAACTACGAGCTCTGCTCACAGAGCCTATATTCCTGCAGTGAAAGACACAAAGGGGTCAACATAGACTCCACATCATGGTAAGCACATAAGAGAAAAAGAAAGCTGGGAAAGAGGATAGGACTTGTGGGTTGTGGAACTACAGTCTTAAATAGAGTGCTGAGAAACTCTCACTGAGGAAGTTAAACCTGACTGAAGACTAAACTAAGGGAGGGAGCAACCATGCAGATAAGGGGTAGAGGACATTTCAAGATCTTGAGTCCAGAGACAGCCTATCAGGTTCAATGTTGACAAACACAAGGATGTGTGTGAACAATTAGAACACAGCCTAAGCAGGAGCCCCTCCTGGCAGCCTAAAATCCAAAGGAGCCTATAGTTTCTACTTAGAAGTACAAAATACTTCCTTAGCTAAAAGGGAACTAATCACTTTTGTGGGTAACTCAGTAGGAAGCCTAGTACATATTGCTAAGGGCAGAATTTCTAACATCAACAGGTTAGCAGAGAACTTTCTTCTGTATAAGTCCGTTAGAGAGTGTACTGGCTAGTTTTGTGTATCAACTTGACACAAGCTGGAGTTATCACAGAGAAAGGAGTTTCAGTTGAGAAAATGCCTCCATGAGATCCAGTGGTAAGGCATTTTCTCAATTAGTGATCAAGGGGGGAGGGCCCCTTGTGAGTGGTGCCATCTGTGGGCTGGTAGTCCTGGGGTCTATAAGAAAGCCAGCTGAGCAAGCCAGGGGAAGCAAGCCAGTAAGTCACATTCCTCCAGGGCCTCTGCATCAGCTCCTGCTTCCTGACCTGCTTGAGTTCCAGTCCTGACTTCCTTTTGTGATAAACAGCAATTGGAAGTGTAAGTTCAATAAACCCTTTCCTTCCCAACTTGCATCTTGGTCATGATGTTTGTGCAGGAATAGAAACCCTGACTAAGACAGCATCATCAGTCACCCTTAGGCTAGTTTTAGAGAACAGCTGTCATTTACTAGGTGAGTATGGAAGGCAGAGGACCAGGGAACTCAGCTCTCCACACACTACAAGAGAATGGTGAGCTGGCCAGGTAAGATAGCACACACTTATAATTGCAGTATCAGAAGGCTGAGGCAAGAGGATCATGACTAGCCTAGGCTATATAATAGACCCCATTTAAAAATAGAAAAGAGACAGGGAAGGAAAGAACTTTGGAAAAAGATAACTTGAAATAAAGAAATCAGAAGAGACACCTCACAATAGCTACAAGTCAAAATTAGGAGTGTTCCAGAGGGCAGCTGTATCCCATTCATAGGACACTGCAAGTACCCCACAGAGTGCTGACTCTACCTCCTACAGAGTCAGTGTACAGCTTCCTGGTTTATACTGCTGAGATGAGGAGTGTCTTAGTTAATTCTATTGCTGTGAACAAACACCATGGCCAAGACAACTTGTAAAAGAAAACATTTATTTGTGGTTCACCATTCTAGAGGATAGTAGAGTCCATGACCAGCATAGGAGGAAGCATGGCAGCAGATGGGCAGGTGTGGTACTGGAGCAGTAGTTGAGAGCTTACATGTTGACACAACAATGGCTAGGCAGAGAGAAAAGCTAATTGGGCCTGACATGGGCTTTTGCAAACTCAAAGTGACACACCTCTTCCAACAAGGTCACACCTCCTAATCCTTCCCAAACAGTTCTAACTAGAGAACAAGCACGAGGAGTGGATCATGTACACAGGTGATTTCATGTGAACCTTCTCACCATTCTAAATAGTCAAACAGAGGCTAGAGCCTGTGACTGGGCAGTGGAAGAAAAAGGTGGGTCTGGAGGCTTTAGAGAGTGGAGGACGAAGGACAGAGGAAGCTTTGTGGATGGAAGATGGAGCAGAACCACATGGCCTGGAGAAGCCACAAGTAGCAAGGGATCTCATAGCTGGGGAATAGATTAGTGTAGTGGTAGATCTGCCCAATCTAGGCATACAGCTTATAAATATTATAACTGATTTGTGTGTTTTTTACATGGGCTCATTGGGGTTGGAGATTTACTGCAACACAGAATGGTAAGATTTACATTGGCTTTATCTGCTATAGTTCTCATGGATTCAAATCCCCTTACCCTGAATTACTTCCTTCAGTTATCTACTGATAAGCTCAAGAATTCTTGAATTTTATGACACTTATAAGCTAACACCATACAAATATAGTCTTTATTTATTGTATGCAACTAGATATAATACAGGCTCCTCCAAAAAAAATCAATGTGCTATGAAATATAGATGGAAAGAATTCTTTAGGGATTTATTTTTATTGTTTATATTTATGTATTATGTCTACGACTGAGTACCTGAAAAGGCCAAAAGAAGGGTTTGGATTCTCTGGTTTTGGTGTTTAAGAAGGCGGTGAGCCACCTGATGTGGGTACTAAGAACCAAACACTGGACCTCTTGACTGAGCACCCAGATTGAGTGTTCCTAACCACTGGGCCATCTCTGTAACCCCAGAAGAATTCTTTAATCTTTGGAATAACTTCCAGATTCAGATCAACATTAATTTCTTTTATACTACTTCTAATCAGTACAATAAAAATGCACTCCCTGGTCTTTATTACTTATTTATGTTCACCTATAAATAAAAATGTAAAAATACCTATTTACACAATGTTTAAGAATATCTACTAGGGTTGCACAACACTGGGCCTGTCAACAGCCAATTATGGATCAGGAAGGAGCGCACAGGGCCCTACCCATCCCTGCTAAGCTACTGTACACTGATGGATTCTGAGGGAGGATCTGTCACTGTCTTCAGCTGTGAACCCAAAGGTGAGCCCACCATGCTCCACTAGATAGTTCTTCTTTATGTATACACAGATGTCCTAGTTAAAGTCAGCGCTCATAAAAAAGACATGAACTTGTAAGGAAGAGAAGGGGGAAAGAAGAGAGTGAGCAGAACACATTATCCACGTGTATAATCACCACAGAAGAGACTTTAAAACAACCAAAGAGAAAAACATGCAAACAAAATATCTCCCATGAGGCAGTCATGGTGGCTCACAACTGTATCTCTGTATTCAGGAGGCTGAGGTAGGATACTATGAATTCTTGGCTACCTAGAGCTACAGAATGAGCCCCCGCCTCCAAGGATTATCTTCTGTGGACATATATGACGATGTTATAAACTTGAAACATAAGTGAATTTACCTTATTTATATCTTATTAAATTTATTTCATAAAATAGAGTGGATTACCCTCCATGAAGGAGCAAGAGAATGCTGTACTCTTAGCACTGCTCACACTCATGTGAACTGCTGGCAGACTCCCAAACACTGCTTTCAAAGAAATAATCATGGGCCATTATTTTAAACTGAAATTCACATCTAGGAAAGCTTACTTTTTATATGGTGAACTAGCATAAACTGTTTATATGTGTGAAACCAAATACTGCCCATTACTCTCCATTGCAGGTTCCTTTAACTGTCATACCTTCCAATGCTACTACTGCATTTAAGATGCTCTTTTCTCTCCAGCTGACTGCTTTCGCTTTTGTCTTATTCTTGTATATAGCTACAACCTCCACAAAATATATATCTGAGGGCCAAAGAAGTTCTGCACCCACCATGTTAGCTCCCTTCAAACTAAATTATCATAAATATTTTTGTGTGCACACATGTGTGTACAGATGCCAGTAGAGGCCAGACACTGGCTTTAGGTGTCTTCCTCAATCACTTTGGGCCTTATCATTTTTTGAGGCAGTCTCTCACTGAATCTTGATCTCATTGATTCAGCCAGTCAGCAAACCCTAGGGATAGTCTGTCTCTACCTTCCCAATGCTGGAATGAGATGTGTACCACCATTCCTGGATTTTCAATGTGCATGCTGGGAATCGAATTCAGATCCTTATGTGGCAAGCACTTTACCAACTGAGCCATCTCCCCGGGCTCCCAAATGGTCAACTTTGTCCCTTGAGGGTATAGGTGAGTCAATCCTGTGGTTTGTTTGGGTTTTTTTTGTTTTTATTTTTTTGGGTTTTTTGAGACAGGGTTTCTCTGTGTAGCCCTAGCTATCCTAGAACTCACTCTGTAGACCAGGCTAGCCTTGAACTTTGCCTCTCGAGTGCTGGGACTAAAGGCACAACACCGCCACTGCAGTGCACTCTGATGTACAGTTTAACCTACATGGTATCTACAATTTTGAGATTGTACATATATATCAGTATTTTTAATAGAAACAAGATCTACATTCATCAACAGACTTTGTAATTTCTCATGTGTTCAAGGCATCTTTCTCTGAGTCAGGCAGGTAACCACAGTCACTCAATTCTACAGACACTAAGTACCTGCCACAGCTGACCAGTGAGCTTAACTCACACTGTGATTTGTCTCATGGCAGAAAATTATTCATATTGTTCTGTCTCGAGAAAAACAGCACTATGACTTACAGCATGCTAAACATACTGATTTTTCATGTTAATTGTTTTAGTTAAAAGCACTCTGAAGGCGGCACTTTAAGAAGGGCACTTTCATGAGAGCAGGAGAAAGAACTCCCATGAGAAAGGTGCCCACCCCCCACCCCCCATACCGGAGGAAGGAAGACATTCTTATCAGGAGTCCAGGATGGAAGAGATCTACACAAACAAGCCCTGTCCAACCAACCTTCTCTGATTAGTCACTCTTCCGAGATTAGCGCCCGGATTGAAAGCTCTTTATTTGTCTAAGACAGCTTTTGGTTCTAACTGCTTCTTAGGGCCCTCATTTTTCTTGGGAGGGCTCCCATGGGGGGAGGGGGGAAAATCACCAAATAAAATGTGTGTGCTTTTCTCTCAGCTTGAAGAGGATGGAAGAGATATTTATCTCTCCTACATTGTGAGAGAAGAGAAAACCATCTCCTTTTTTCTCTTCTCTCTGGCTTATTTTCTGTTGTACAGGCATTACTGGAGCAGTCATCAAATACAGTTAGATGCTGACAAAGCTAGTTCACCAAAAAGACAAGTCCAGAGTACACACCAAGGCCTAAGAACACACAACGGCAACAACAAATAACCCCTGTAGTTATTAAGTAAAAAGGGGCGTGGCACCCAGATGATAATGCCTACAACTTTCTACCAGGCAATTCCAGTTCTGGAGATTAACCCAAGAATACAGTCACTCGGGGCAAGGTAAACTTCAATTCAAGGTTATTCTTTGCAACAAAAAAGATCAGAAAATCTACATTGCCACCTTAAGATGACTATAAGTTATGGTATAACCACACAATACAGCCATAAAAACTAAGGAAATTCCTTACATGTTATTATAAAATAGATTTCAATTGAGAAGAACAGGAAAGGACAAAGTGTTTTCGTCAGCTGTAGATGAGGAAGAGATAAGAAAAACTGTCCATACATAGCCTTGTTTCTATACACACATCAATTATTTCTGAAAGGAATAGAAGAAACCAGTAATCCTTGTGGAGGAGAACTGAAGGCTGAATGTAGTAAGGAGACTTGAAAAGTCTGCATTTTTCTACCTTATAAATTTTACAGTTGAAGATGAATGTAAAAAGCTGGCAGAGTTCATTCCAAGTAAAAGTAAGAATTTCCCATTGGAGACAACAGATAGAACTCAAAGGTAAAGTGCTTAGCTAGCATTCACCAGGTCCTGGGTTCAAGCCTCAGTGCTCCACATCTATGGCATTTTGCCTTGGAGTTCAAAGTGCTGGTTCAACAGGAACCTATGGGTGGAGTGGGAATCAGGAAACAAGACAATGAAAGAAATGGCATCCTTTGCCATCTGGCTCTTTGAACTGGTTGTGAACTGAAGAAGTAAAAGGGGAGATCCAAAAGATAAAGGATCTTTTCAAGATATGGGCAGACTGAAACTGAGCACAAAGAAGGGCTCTCTAAATCCACCCTGGGCTTCTGGTGCTAAAGGCTGAAGCTCTGAACATACATTCCCAGCATGGCATGACTGTCCCTCACAGGGGACCCAAATGCAGAGATAGTGAGGAGGTACCACACAGCAACAGCATGAAGAAGGCTGTGAGCAAAAACTCTTCACTTCATGGCTATGTGTGGTGGCACACGCCTTTAATTCCAGCATTTGGGAGGCTGAGTTCAAGGCTAGCCTGATCTACAGAGCAAGTTCCAGCACAGTCAAGCTCTATAGAGAAACCCTGTCTCAAAACCCCACAAAACAACAACAGCAAAAAACTCTTCACTCTGTCCTCAAATTCAGGTACTGTTCCACTCAGGGGGTCCTCAGGATCTCTCTCGGGCCCCCAAAGCTTGGTTACTGTGCAAGCAGGAAGGAGTGCTACATCCCACCTCTCCCCGGCCCGAAGCCCAGACACATTTTCAGAGCAAACCTCTAAACACGTGATAGGAGGAGTGAAGAAACAGAAACCAGCACTCCGGAAAGAAAGCCAAAAGGAATGTCAGGGTGTTTTAAAATGTGGCCTACTGCTCACCACACGGGAAGTGGGGGGGAGCCATGAGGACAAGCAAAGAGGTCACTCGAGCTCTGCTGGGACCCTCACTTACTCTACAGAGCACAGTCCTTCAACCACTTTAAAATACTGCTTTTCTAGCCATTAAGCAATGATGTGTGTTCCTGATTCTATGCCAGTGTGTACCCCTGCATCCTAGACTGATCACATTAAAAGAAGGACAATTAGAAAAATGAGGAAAGAGAGCTGGGGAACACACAGGAGAACGTAAGCATATCCTTGTAACATATTGGCAGAAAATTACAGAGTAGTCAAATACAGAGTTGCTTTCTTTTTCAAAAGTTAAAAACATCTTGCCCTGTTCTAAAAATATAGCATTTCTCTTAATTCAACTTACTGTTTTCTTTTTTCAATTTTATCCAGAATTAAAATAATAGATACAATCCATGTATGCCCTATAGCACAAAAATAATAGTTCTAAATATACAGATGAGCCATTTTTCAGAGATGGAGTTTACACTAAAACCTTAATATTTGCTAAACCATTAAAAAAAAAAAAAAAAAAAAAAAAAAAAAACCAAAGAAACCAAAGGCCATCTTTAGGAAATTCGGATTCCGATGTGACAAAGGATGATACTGCCAGGAAGAGGCGTCTCTAAGATTAGCAGGGAGTCACTTCAGAGACTCTGGAGATGAAACTCCGTGCTGATATAAATCTGTGGCTTAACAGAATGAAACCAGCACAACTCACTCACTACACCCTGCTTTTCTTCTCCTATCTCAAGAGCTATGTAGTACAATTTTATGTTTGATACTTACCTCTACATTTTTCATATACCTTCATGTATTCGTTTGATGTTCAAATGCCCCACAATGCAGGTAAGGCAGGTTTAACGAACACTTAAACACAGAAAAAATTTAATTTTAAACAAAGCAAAATAATGTGTCACCAGAGACATTTTATCCAACTTCCACTTCTTCAAACACCAACTTCTGTTTTCCCTGAAAATACCTCTCCTGCCCATTTACCTTTATTTCACTAAAGCCAAGGTAGCTGTCTTTTGTTTCAAGTTGTTAGCAGAGTTCATACTCCATCAATTTCATATTCCAGACAGCAGATTTGGATATCTCTTCCTCACTGCAGTGGCGGGGATGAAGACTGGGAGTGTTGAAATGTGCTTGTGTACAAATCAACCTGACACTTATGGCTTCTCTGCAACACAGACAGTGAAGTGTATACCTCTAACGTAACAGGACAGGCACAGATCTAACTAAACAAAGCTTATAAGCTACCAGACTTCTGGAACATCAAGACAGTGTGTGAATGATATTCTAGAAACAAATGCCGTATAGACGGGCTACAGTAAGACAAAGCATTTACAGCAAGGGGTAGCATTTCATTCTCTCTTCATTTCTTTACAGTAGCTTCTTTGTGAAAATTCAATCCACTAATAAAACCTAGGCCAAAGGTCAGCAGCTTGGTGAATTCTTCCTTTATTCCCTAAAAGTGATAAGCCTTCCTGCATGAGATAACTTGATGACTTGTGAAAGGAGTTAGCAGATCCCTTAGTTTAGTGAACTGTCTGGCTGAACTAGGAAGTAACTGGTAAAATAAAGCAGGAGTCACTCAGTCATGAACACGTCTACATGACACAGGGAACTCATTAAAACAAACACCCGTTCCTCAGCCTTGGTGGTCAGAATCCAGTAAATTGTGATCTATATGCCAACTCCCACTCTCTTTCAATTCTCTTACAGTTTGTGTGTCCCCTCCTGCAGTGGTGGCTCTTTTGTACAAGATATCCTACTTGTCTGGGCTTGATAGTTCTTTTCTTTCTTTATGTGATACCTAGCCTTCAGACCTGGACTTTATCATTTCCCAAGGGACCCCTTTCCTGACAATCGGACAAGGTTAACTCTCCACAGTCTAAGTTCTCATAGCACCTGGCAGTACCCCCATCATGGTGCATTCAAGTGCAGCTCTGCATCTGTGTGGCTAGTTAAGTAATAATCCTCACTATACTGGAAGCTTCAGGAAGGTAGAAACCTCGCATGTCTCTGTTCTCTATTATGTCCCTTTTATCAGACATAGTTCCTGGAACATGGCTATTACTTAATAAATAGTGAGTGAGCAGATGAATAACGATCTACGAATATTTCAACAAGCATTGAACCAGGAGTTGAGTCTATCTGTGCCTTATTATTTTGCTTTTAATTTTCCTGTGTTTAAGTGTCTATAAAACCTGCCTTACCTACATTGTAGGGCATTTGATGGTTAAATGAATTCACGGGGGTGTATGAAAAATGTACAGATAAATGTCAAACATAACAACACTACAAAGCTACTGAGATCCGTGAAAGGGAAAAAGGGCAGAATAAAGGAGCTGTGCTGGTGTCCCTTCTGCTAAGCCGCAGTTTTATACCGATATGAGGCTTCATCCCCAGAGCTGCTGTTTATAGTTTTGTGGTTCAATGACACTTGGGCTGGAGAGACAGACAGCTCAACAAGAAAGAACATTTGCTGTTATTTCAGAGGACCTAGGTTGAGTTCCCAGCACCCACACGGTAGCTCACACTATTTACTATGACTTCAGTGCCAGGGGATAAAATTTCCTCTTCTGACTTCCAAAGGAACCAGGCATGCATGTGCACATACATGCATACAAGCAAACATTCACATAAGCTGAAATAAATATATACTGTAGAAAGTTTAAATGTGCGATGCATGGCTGAGTCTCTGGTTATCTAAAGATGAGTGGGTCTGTGAGCCATAGGGCTTTCTCACTTGACATAAAATTATTCTCTTTATAGCTCAGAATACCTAAGAATTTCTTGAGAACCATGTAACTATCTTTCATTTCTCACAGTGTATACTTACACTTTGTAAAAAGTAGAGGAATTTTTCAAAAAAAATCACTAATGATTGATTAATTTGTTGTTTTGGTTCAGTTACATAACATAATATATCCTTAAGAGGGCATAATATTAACCTGTACAATAACAAAGATTACCACCTTCTATATCTGCATTTCAACTTTCAATTATTCATAAAATTAACACTGGTAAAAGGGACTAAATTGGCATAAACTACAGAGTGCATGCAATGACAGTGTGATTGATTTTCCTTAAAGAGAGCATGAAAATGATTTGGTACACCTACTCCTGATTCCCACAGTCATCAAGAATCAGAAGGTTAAACTGAAATTTATACATTTATCAAAAGAGTAAAAAACAGCTTAGACTCTCCTTAAGACATAATTAGTTTGTTTTCTGAAAAAGAGCAACTATGAAGGATCAACCATCATAAATGACAGTAACTAATGAGGATACACTAACAGCAATAACACTTTGTACACTATTACTGTCTGTTTCTTCACTTGACTATCATGGTGATCCTACTGTGCAATGTTAGCGTTTTCATCTCACAACAGAAGAAAACTGAGGCTCAAAGGACATTAAAAACAAACTAACCCCCCCCCCCGCAGGAATTTAACAGTATCTTCCACAAGTGTCTTCTAACAGGAGTTAGAATTGCATATAATAGGCTCTTGAGTTAAGCTCTCAGCACTGGCCATTCTACACTCTATTGGAGACACATCACAAAATAAGGCTACAAATCATACCTATCTCAACACACACATCCATTTGTAATATGACCCTACTGTTACTCAATCATACTTTCAGAAGAAAAGGCTTTGATTAAATAAAACTTATCAATTCTTTTTTTCTGTTCAGCTTTTTGGCTTCACAGTGAATTCTCCTAAGCATTTAAGTTAGAAATAATGCCAATTCATATAAGCTATTTCAGAAAACAAAAGGCAAGGAAGTATTTTTCAACTCAACAGACAGGGCTAGTATCACTGTAACATCAAGACAAATACATTAAGAACAAAGCAATCCATGCGCTAGTATCCCTTGGGAACACGTTCAGGGAACCTTAATAAAATACTAGGAGATGATAAAATGACAAAGTAAGTCCAGTAAAACAAAAGGTTCCTGCAATCCTAACTAACATAATGACAGCCTAAGATGGCTTAATGCTCCAAACCCCTTAAAGTACCTTACCATATTTACAGGCTGTCTATGACCATTTCAATAAATACCGAAAAACAACAACAACAACAAAAAACCCTTCAATTTACAATTTAAAAGCAATAACAAAACTTGGCCAAATATGAATGAATAATAACTTCTTCAAAATAATAAAGTATTTACCAAACATCTAATATTTTATTATAATTATGACAGAAGACTGAAAGCTCTCTCTCTCTCATGGGTCTCTACAACTGCAGTTGTCTGATAGGGCTCCTGGGTGGTGCAGTGAGGAGGAAAGTCAGACTTAGAAAACAGAGCTCAGCAGCAGTTCTCAAGGACAGCCACAGTATTTTTCATCTATAGCTCAATTCATCTCGAGTCCCTACTTAAAGTCCCATAGTGGCTTCCACGGTGCATAGAATAAAATGTAATCCCTTACTAAGGTATATTCTCACTTTCTTTCAAGATTTGGCTTCTGTTCTTCACTCACCATGACCTAGGTTCAGGCAGCTTGTTTCTCAAGGTCATTACCATTTTTGAGACACAGTGCACAGTCTGCCTAAAATGTGCTTTTCACAACTAGTTCATTCTTGTTACTCAAGTGCTAAGTTAAGTGGCACACCATTTGAAATGGTCTATTAAATAATCTTTATACCTTATCCTACTTATTACTGCTATCAAATTATAGTTTCTTAGGCTAAAGAGTTGGCTCAGCACTTGAGGGCCAGTACTACTCTCATAGAGGACCTGAGTTCAATTCCCAGCACCCTATCAGGTAGCTCAGAAGGACCTGTAACTCCAGCTCCAGAAACTGACAACTCTAGTTTCTGTGGTCAGCTGCATTCCCTGCATTCATGTGCACAAAACCACACACACACACACACACACACACACACACACACACACACACACACACACACACCATAAATTCAAAATAATAATAAAAAAAATCCAGTTTAAAAATGTAGCTTCTTGTTTCCTAGAGCTTTTTAGCGAAGCAACAGAATCACTGTCACCTCATTGAAGCATTTCAGTACTTTAAGGTCGTCATTCACATGAGCACAGAGGAAGCATTTATAAATGTAGTGCGGTAGAGGCACACCCACAGTTCTGGTGTGGTAGGCAGGAAGAAAGGAATATGAGGCAGATTCTCAGATGCAGCTTAACATCTTCCAACACTAACCTTTGAGCCATCAACCCCAAACTGCTGGGTTACAATACAAATGCCCCAGAAGAGCAGCTGGAACTTGTAACTGCTAAGGTTGAGCCAAGGGCGAGACTTTAAGCCATCTACAGACCTAAAAGATAAACTGATGACAGTAAGTATTAATACAATTAGCTATTCCTTCCTGGCCTAAAGCTAACAAAAGCTAAAAAGATTCACTTACAGTAATAAATACAGTTTGCTCTATCCTCAAACACCTGTTCAGAGTTCTGGCTCCCACAGAATAGCCTTTGACTACAAAGCTAAACCAACAGCAATAAAAGTAGTAAGGATTTCTTCTTAGGCTGTGCATTCTCACACCCAAAGCTTATGTCATATTGGGCAGAAAGCAATTTTCGTATCTATTAGCTTTCAAACCTGGGACAAATGGCTGAGGTGCCTATTTAACATATCAAAGTGTACACTGGCTGCTGGGTTCTCCCTGGAGTCCTTCAGTCTCTACCTGTTTCAGGGCCCTCCTGGCTGGCATACCCCACCCTCTACCTTAAACTCTTCAGCCCAGAGGTCTGGGCAGCTCTCCACTATATAATCCAACCATTTTGGTTACCTGCTCTCTTGGGCCTTCTGGCTGCTACACCTGGTTACCCGCTCTTCCCTTTCCCCACATGGCACAGCTCAAGATCACGTCCACTCTGGACACTCCCAGATGTCCCTGCCTCTGGCTGTTCTCCCACATTATCTGTAAGAAACTGTCTCCTCCACCATATCTAGGAGCAGTCATGTCCTCTGCTCCCCATTTTTTCATTCAATATTCACTTTAATAAATGTTACATTCAGCCAAGACTCAGGCCAGTTCTTTGTTCTTGCCTTCATCAGCTCTTCTTGCTATTCTCTCAAAATGGACTTTATTTTCTTACTGTCATTTCATTTAAAAATTACTCAAAAGCTCTCTCCTGTAATCTGTTTCATGTTCTGTCTGGAAGGTGCTGTAGGGAGGTGTTCCTAATTTTAGGTTGCCTCACTCAAGTACCTGGGCGATTTCCCAGTTCTCCAGTAACAGATGCTGTTATATGACAGGGTGCAGAAGTGCTAGAGATTACTATGGCTTCTTAGTTTGATTTTCGATTGACAGCTGCTCTGTTCTGGGGCCCTTTACGTCAACTCTGGTTGACACTATGAATCCTAAGTGCTCCAGGATTATTGAACACAATAAATAAAGGATGAAAATCAGGGCTAGAGCACAGCTCAGTGGTAGAGTATTTGTCCTGTGATCAATCTTTACTGTACACACAGGAGCATTCAACCACACACACACACACACACACACACACACACACACACCCCACACACCACACACACACACACACACACACACACACACACACACACACACACACACACACACACACACACACTGAGGTATATATGTGTGTGGTCCAAGCCACCAATGAGGCGAAAGCAGGAGGATCACTGAACCTAGGAATTCAAAACAAGCCTGGGTGACATCTCAAAAACAAGCAATCAACTATTTCAGGAAGAAAAGGCTAAAAATCAGATGGTACCTATAACACGTGTCACGACTGTTTCATGGATGAGAATGATCCTCCAAGACTCAAATAAATGAAGACCCAAAAAGACCATGGAGGAAGAAGCATCAAGGACGACCCCCAGATGGATCAAACCAGTGCACTGCTGTATCCCCGAGCTCAGCACCAATGTCTCCTGCCATGCCCAAAAGAAAGGCTGAAGGGGATGCCAACCGAGATAAAGCACGAGCCACAGAGAAGATTTGCAAGGTTGTCTGCTAAACCTGTTCCTCCAAAGCCAGAGTGCAGGCCTAAAATGGTCCCTGCGAGAAGGGAGAGAAGGTACCCAAGGGGAAGAAGGGGAAAGCAGACTCCGGTAAGGATGCAAATTATCCTGCAGAAAACGGAGACTCCAAAAAAGATGAGGCACAGAAGGATGAAGGTGCTGGAGATGCCAAGTGAAGGTGCTGAAGATACCAAGTGATATGTGTGCATTTTTGAAAACTGTGTACTTCTGGTGATTGCAGAGTATGAATACTATTTTTTATCAAGCTTTATAAAAGCACTGAATATTGTTTTACTTTTTTTTTTTTAAGGTATATTGTTAGCACACAAAACACTTTACTGTTGGGGGGAAGGATCGTGTGTCACTAACAAAATACCTCCCAAGCTGGATTGATGACGGAAAACATCTTTCCCTGATAATTTTGAAAGGCTCCTGTTGGCTCCCAGGAGAGACATCCTGTCCTGGTCTTGACATAGGTGACCACTATGGCACAAAATGCCTTGTGGTCTGGGAAAACTCCATATCCATTTTTATATCCTCTTCCCCCTGTACCATCAACATAGACTTAATTCCCTTAAAACCAGAGACATGTTGGAACCTGACCCCCAAAATTGGTTTTCCAGTCTATTGGGTGATGTGGACTTTGCAGTGACGTCATTGAGTGTTCTCAGAAGAGCAACGGTTCCTTTTATAAAAGACTGTGATCTTCAGATTGATAATTCTGCCATGTTCATTTCCTGAAAGCCAGGGTTGCCTTGTGAAGAGTTGTTAAACAACATCCTAATGTGAAACATCAGCCCTTACTCTAAGCCACTTCTCCTTTTCAAAGCACTGAATGAAGATTTCATTGGGTTTTATAGTGGCTGTCTGATTTTGGTAGTCTATACAAGGGAATCTGGAAATTCTTATTTATTGTTGATTGTCTGCCCATGTCCTGCCTGAAATACCATGATTGTTTATGAAAAGTATCTTTAACAAAACTGGTTACAGTTAGGCTTGGGGGGAAAGAGACCATAAAGTTAGGTAAGAAGAGGGGAGAAGAGCAGTCCCGAAAATCAGAAGTACTATACCAAAAATGCTAAGGAAGGAGAAACCAAAAAATATCACAGGAACAAAGTAGGTAAGTTTGGCTGAAAGCTAAGGCTGGCATAGGTAACAGTAGGGGAAAAGGATGAATTTCTGATAGCAGTAGGAGTGCTTGGTACCTGTGGATTATTACATTTACATGATCTTATTTTCTTACGGAAACAACCTCGGGAAAAAGGATGGTGGAGAAGGCCCTGTGTGGCAGCAGGATCTCAGACAGGCCAATCTGTCACCAAGGAAGGCTTGTTAGGAACGTTTAACCACAGCTAATAAGAGTCCCAGTCAAAATGGTATAAGGCACCACATGCTTACACACACTCATTAAATAATAACGTAACTTAGCCACACACTATCGTGTTGTAGCAGCTGCATCTTTCCTATTATGCCCGTGAAAGAGTAACAGGATAAATGTCAAGGAGTTCCAATTAGCATGTTTTTGCTCATATTCAAGAACAAGAATAGGATGGACTCAAATCAGCCTCCTCCTTGGAGAAAGGCTCAAAAGCTCCCTACTAACTGACGAGCTACTGGTAGTTGATAGATTCTAGAGGTAAGAGTCAGTTTGTTTAACTGTGTGGCTCCTGGCAGGGTGATAATGCTCTAGAGAATGGCTCAACACTCATAGGTATGGGTAGAACAAATTGAACTTGGTGGATTATTTTTAAAAAAAAGAGAGAGAGGAAATGAAGTAAGTTAGGATGGGGTAGGAAATCAGGGTGGACCTGAGAGGAATTAGGAAGAGGAATGAGGGGTGAATATGATGAAAATAAGTGCAGTTATGTATGAAATTCTTGAAACACTGGGCATGACAGCACACCTCACCTCTATAAACCTAACACCTGCAGAGCAAACAGGCCGATTCCTGGAGCGTGATGACCAACCAGTGGGGTAGAATGAGTAAACTCCAGGTTCAGCAAAAGATCCTGTCTCAATAAAATAGAGAATGATAGATGAGGTCACCTGATGTCAGCCTCTGGCCTTCCCACACACACCTTAAAACTTAGATGAAATGAACCTTCCCCTTGAATAAATAAACTACCAAAAAACAAAAAAACAAACCCAAAAACCTATATAGCCCAGTATCTATTTAAGAAATTGGGTTTGCACTTAGAAAATATGCCGACAAAGAAAACTCTTCACCAGGATGACTTCACTGCCAACTTGACTAACCATTCCAGGAAAAAACAATGACAGTTTTTCTCAATTTATTTCAGAATCTGAACTAGAAGAAAACATTCCCTAAACTGTTTCACAGGTCAAAAATTATCCTAATGTAGAAGCCAGAAAGTTAAGTAACAGGGTAAGAGAAATACATATTATTATTCCTCATGAAGAGAGATGAAAAGGATTCTTAACAGTACGTGAACAAATACTACACCATAGAAGGTGCATGTGGTATCTAACAATCAACTGATACAAATCACCACCACAGCCGACTATATAGGAATTAGTAATGATGAAACAGCACCTGATGAGGACCAAGTCCAAAAGCTAGAGTGAGCTAGACACAGAGCAGGCATCCTGTCACTAATGCAGCTGACATCATATTTAATCATGAACGGTGGAACTTCCCCTCAACACTGAAACAAGACAGAGTCTGTGGCTCCAACAGCTCTCCAGCAGCATCATACCCAAAGCCTTAGTCAGTATAATAACCGAAAAGCATAAACTATTAGCCACAGATGGTTATAATATTAAAACAACCTCAGTTTCTATGAAAAGAGAGAGACAAAGACAGAGACACAGAGAGAAAACCCAATTCTTTGAGTGTATGAATTCAGCCAAGCTGCCAGACATAAGAACAATATAGAAAAAAATCAATTGCATTTCTAGGAGTGATCTAGAATCTAGCGGATTTGCTTGTTTTTTCTTTCTTTTTTTTAAAGAGAATTATTTTATTTATTTTATGTATATATAAGTACACTATAGCTGACTTTAGACACACCAGAAGAAGGTATCAGATTCCATTACAGATGGTTGTGAGCCACTGTATGGTTACTGAGAATTGAACTCAGGACTTCTGGAAGAGCAGTTAGTGCTCTTAACCACTGAGTCATCTCTCCAGCCCCACTCGTTTTTCTTAATCATTTACCATTTACAGAGCTGAAGAGGTAGTTCAGAGGTTAAAGAACACTTGTTGCACTTACAGAAGACCTGGGTTCAGTTCCCAGCACCTCCATGTTTGCTCACCACCAATTCCAAACAATCCAAGTTGACCAACTCAGGCACCAGGAAAGTGGTACACATACATACACGCAGGCAAAACATTTATATAGATAGAACAGAATAAATCTTTTTAAAAATTAAGTATCAATCACAATAGCACTGAGCCATAAAATACTGATGTAAATCTAACACTGAGATCCAGAATCTGCATAGCAATAAATGAAAACCTTAAGAGGGAAAGAGATCAAGGAACTTGTAAGCAAGCAGAGCAGCCAGGAAACTGAGTGTTACTAAGATGCACCCACTGCTAACTACTCAGAGCCAGTGAGGATTCCTGAAGGGTTTATGACACACATCAGCAAGCTGATTCTAAGCCATGTGTGTCCTACACAGAGGAAGACTTCCACAATTCTGTCCGAGGTGACAAGGTAACACAAGCTAGGTGGGACAGCCTTCTCAACACCTGAGGAGAGAACAAGACATCCATGTGTAAAACTGCAGCCTCGAGGAGTATGTCAAGCTTTTACTAAAAAACAACAAAAACAAAAAACAAAAACAAAAACAAAAAAACCCTCTAACTCAGCTGGGTGGTGGCGGCTCACACTGTTAATTCTAGCACTTTGGAAGCAGATACAGGTGGATCTCTGCAAATTCAAGGCCAGCCCAGTCTACACTAAGCAAGTTCCAGAACAGGCAGGATTACACAGAGACACTGTCTCGAAAAAACAAAAACAAAACAAACAAACAAAAACCACAAACTAATTCAAAATACATCACAGACCTAAATATAACATTCTAAATCACAAAACTTCTGGAAGAAATCCCAAAGAGAAACCTCAGTGCTGACATTATTCTCCCAAGGGTCTTGACTGCATTGCATCCTCCATAGCAGTTCATCCCCAAGGCCCCCAAACTGACTCCTGCTGCCATTGCCTGAGTGGCTCCACTCAGGAGGAGCCACTCAAAGTGCCTGCTGCTGTGCTTTGAAAACGTACTCAGGAAAAAAGTAATGTGTTCTCAAGGTAAAATACTAATTCTGAAGACTTAATGTAAGAAAGGAATAGAAAACGTTTCTCTAGTCATTTTTACACCAAGAGCATGTTAAAATAGTAATGTGCTGGACAGCTGAGTTAAATAGAAGACATTAAATTTAATTTCAAATGTTTCTTTTTATTTGCTGAAATGTAGTTACTAGAACATTTAAATTTAAAATGTTGCCTTCCATTTTCCTTTAAAAATGTTTCAAAATTTTTACTTTATGCTCAGGAATGATTGTCTGCATGTATGTCTACGTCACTTGTGTGCTTGGTGCCCACGGAGGCCTGAAAAGGGCAACAGATCCCCTGAAACTGGAGTTACATCTGTATGGATGTGAGCCACTTACTATGTGGGTTCTGGGAATCGAACCTGGGTCCTCTGGAAGAGCGACAGTGCTCTTAACCCCTGAGCCGTCTCTCCAGGCCCTTACACTCTGTTTCTATTAGACAGAGCTGCTGTAGGAAGTTAAGAATGCTAGTCACAGCAAAATAAGCAAAACACAACAACAAATAGGATTTCAGAGGATTCGTTAGTGTCACTAGGTCAGCTGTTTCCATAGCTTTTCCTGCACTAGATTTTTGTGCTGCATTAAAATAAATAAATTTATAAAGTTATTTTCCAAAGAATTTGTGATTTTCCAGCTGAAAGTATCCTAACTCCTACTCTATTCCAGCAGCATTTGTAATGCCATCTTTGAAAAAAATATGTTGAGTAGAATTCTCATTGTTATTTTTTTACTTTCTTTATGCATGTGTATAACACACTAGCTAGCTTTTATAAACTATTTCATTCCTGTATTACACAGATAGTACACATATAATATTCTTCTCAAATAAAGTAGAATACATTTTAATAAGGGAGGTTCTCATTGAAATAATAAAGAAAAAAATAAATTTTTACTGTCCGGAAATCAGATATTCACTTATTAACTCAACTGCTGCTGAGGCCTTATTTTAGCTAAGATGTCAAAGTTTCACTGCACTGCTGCGATAACCTCCAGGCGGATGTGGGCCCTGATGAAGAGCAGTAAAAGGCACTTCCACACACCCCAGCACTCCCCAGCACAGCAGAGCCCCTCCCACATAAAAGGCAGAAATGAGGATTCTGTTGGAAAACTTAAAAGCGTCATAAGAATTTGTATTGTATAAACAGTTAAGTTGGTTGAATTTCTAACCTCCTCCCACATGTGAGGAACAACTACAGTTGGAACAGGTTTGCCAGCTGAGAGGGTCAATAAAACTAGAATATCAAAATCAAGAAGAAAACAGAAATAATGACACTGGAGCTCAGAGGGAGCAAGGCCCTTGAACGTCCCGGGAGGTACATTAGGTTGTGCGGCTTCCTCACACGGGCAGGGACTAAACATTCAAGAATAGCATTGTCCACATGACTCTTCCGTGTGAGAGCTACTTCAGGCTACCACCGATGGTGGCTTAGGCATGAGTGACATGTAAGAGGAAAAGAGAAATGGTGACAACCAGGAGCTGTCTGGAAATAAAGTTGAGAAGATGTGAAGGAGGTAAGAGGCAGAGAACGCTAGTCTGCTAGTGGAGACAGGTGTCTACCTATCGGTGCCACTTCTTACAGAATAGCAGCTCGCAACCTGTATGTCACCATCCGATATCCTACATATTAGATATTGACATGATGATTCATAACATCAGCAAGACTACAGTTATACGTAGCAACAACAATAATTTTATGGTTGGTAGTCAGCACAGCATGAGGAGCTGTATTACGGGGTCATAGCATCAGGAAGGCTGAGAACCACTGCGCTATAGCAATGGTGGAAGAGAGAAACAAACCCAAGTGTGAGTTCAGAAGTGGTGACTGAGGTGCCTGAGACACTTGAGAGAAAACATTTAGCTGGATGTTCAGTGGAGTACACAGAGGCCTGGGCTCCTCTACTATTATTGGAAAATAAGACAATGGGAATAGATGAGCCTGCTTAAGTGCGTATGGATTAAAACGAAAACACATCAGGGCTGGAGTAGAGCTCTGAGAAACTTGAAGCCTGGGCAGACAAGAAGCTACCTACAAGAGGAAAAGAAGGTAAAACAAAACCAGGGAATAAAAGAAGCCAAAGAAGAAAGTCTCTAAGGTGGGAAGGAGCTATTAATGACAAAAATAGCTGAGATCTCAAGCTAGAGAACAAAATTTGTTCACAGATTTTAGTGACACTGTAAAAATTTTGAGGATAAGTAAGCATGCACACCAGATGCTGGTGGCTCGCATCCGGAAACAC
This sequence comes from Uromys caudimaculatus, assembly GCA_028551405.1. NCBI lineage: Eukaryota > Metazoa > Chordata > Mammalia > Rodentia > Muridae > Uromys > Uromys caudimaculatus. The sequence continues at coordinate 53,756,278 of CM052708.1, read as the reverse complement.
AGACAGAATAATCAATATTGTCTGGGAAGGAGAAGGAGGTGCAGCAGGACCCAGATGTAAAGCTAGGGTCCATGGAACTTAATGTGGTTTACAGTTTAAGTTGGATGAATACCTGAATTTCTTTTAAGACTAAAAGATGGACTCTGACTCACATCAAGAAGCTTTAAAAAATAAAAAGATTAAAATCTGAATTTTCTTTCAATGTGAGTATAGGCAAGCATACGTGCCTCATACACTGAGAACTGGTGTCCCAAACAGCCAGAAAGAAACCTCTTGTGAAGCTTCACCAAGGCCAAGTACAATGAACAAGTGCCATTCCACGGCCAGCAACTGCATGTAGCAACAATGCTGCTGTCCTAACCAGAGCACACCTACGGCGGGCTCTGGCTGTGGTTTCTGCCAGGAGCCGCTTCCCATGGTCCTCCTGCTGTGTGAGATTCGTTCTGCGTAGTCTTGCTAACAATTCTGAAAAATTCCTAACTTCATGCAATAAGTTTGATCTTTTTTTCTTTCTTTGGGACAGAGTCTCATGTATTCTAGTCTGGCCTCAAATGCACACTATAGCTAACGATGACCATGAACTTCTGATCCTTCCGCAGCCTACTCCTGAGTGCTGGGGTGACTGGAGTGTGGCACTGTGCCAAATCTGACACTGGATACAGAACCTAGGGCTTCATACATGTTAAACATGCATTCTGCCAAGTGAGCTACATCCTTAGCCCAGTAAATAGACTTTTAGCTTATGTAGGAGAGTCAGTATCTGTTGTTCCACCTCTGACATCTGACTGCTCAAGTAACTATGACAAAAGACAGCGTACAGTGGAAATGGCTGCTGAGACATGAGGCTTGAAATTGTGGCACAGACACTTAGTATCATTAAGCAAGCAGACCCAAGACTATGAAGTACTTTTTGTTTTAAGTACTTTTTGTTTTGTTTTAAACACTCTCTCTCTCTCTCTCTCTCTCTCTCTCTCTCTCTCTCTCTCTCTCTCTGTGTGTGTGTGTGTGTGTGTGTGTGTGTGTGTGTGTATGTGTCTAGTTCTAGTTCTAGTTCTGAATCCTCTCTGCCTCTTTGTTTTTTGTTTTTCGAGACAGGGTTTCTCTGTGTAGCCCTGGCTGTCCTGGAACTCACTCTGTAGACCAGGTTGGCCTCGAACTCAGAAATCCCCCTACCTCTGCCCCTGAGTGCTGGGATTAAAGGTGTGCACCACCAATGCTTGGCTCCTCTTTGCCTCTTAAGTACTGGGACCATGAATATGAGCCAGGATTTAAGGACTTTCTGAAGGAAAGGCGAAGAACAGGGTAAGATACTTTGTCACTGGTTTATCCATTCATTGTCCCCTCTAATCTTTGAAATGAGCATCAACTTTACTGAGTTGAAAGACTCTCCCTTAAAAATTCATTAAGGACAGAAAAAATAAAGAAAGAAAGAAAAGTAGTAAGACAGAGATTTTAAAAAGATATATGTGAATGATCTGTTTACAAGAATAAACAAAAATACATAGAAAACAAAGAATTCTTAGAACTCAATCACAGGAAGATGCAACCATAAGACAAACATTACCTGGACAGGCATCTCACCCAAAGCATGCACAGACCTCTGAAGATGCCCACCATCAGGTACCGAGAGACAAATTAGCATCACTCCCAGGAGAATGGCCGTAAAGAAAGTGGGAGACAATTACAAGTGTCAGCCAGGGTGTGAAAGAATTGCATCCCTACATCATAAACAGACAAGGAACACCAGCAAGGATGCAGAAAAATCTGCAGCCAACACACAAACACAAAGACAGACAAGTGACAACACAGACAGAGAAACTGTAGCCATTCACCACTAATGAGAAAATAGTCCCAGCACAAAGAGGCAGAGGCAGGTCTTTGAGTTCGAGGCCAGCCTGGTCTCCATAGTGAGTTCCAAGACAGCCAGAGCTACATGTTGAGATCCTGTCTAAAAAAAAACAAAAAATAAAATAAACAATTAAAAAAATAAATAAAAAATAAAAATAAAAAAATTAAAAAACAAAAAATAAAATAAAATAAAACTATTTTAAAAAAATCTTAAAAAACTAAACATAAATTTAATATTCAAACTAAAACTACCACTCTTAGGTACCCACCCAAGAGAAATGAAAACATAAGAGAACTGTGAGCAGATGTCACATAAGCAATATTCTTTTTTTTTTTTTTTTTTTTACTGTCTAACATCTGAGTTTATTTCAGAGATCAAGATGATCAAAATATGAATTGGCAAGAGCTTGGAATACAATCTGGTTGAGTACTTGCCTAGAATATACAAGGTCCTGGACTTAGTTCCCATTCTGGTGGCAGGTACACAAGTTTATAATTATTATTGTCATTAGTTTTGGTTTTTTGAAGCAGGATTTCTGTTTTGGCCCTGGCCATCCTGGAACTCATTCTGGAGACCAGGATGGTCTCAAACTCAGAGATCTACCTGTCTCTGCCTCCTGAGTGCTCGGATTAAAGGTGTGCACCTTTTTTTTCTTTTTAAATTACATCTCACGTGACCACTAATACATACACTCCATGGAATACATTTGGAAGTCAGATGACAATCTGCTGGTTGCCAGACTGAGTTTTCTACCACTATGTGGATCTGTGGTATCAAACTCAGGTTGCTAAGACTTGTTGGCAGCGGTTTTCAACTTCAAGGCCTGCATGAGTAGCTTAGTGAGACTTTGTTTTGAAAACACAGACATACACAAACAATGAAAATAAAAGAACTAGAGATACAGCTCAACAACAGAACACTTGGCAAGTATTTACCAGACCCTGGGTTCAACTTCTAGTATGGACGAGAGGAAAGACCTTTGCCTATTTCCCTGCTATATTTTATTTACTGGTTTTTTTGTTGTTGTTTCTTTTTGAGATAGAGTCTTACATAGTCCAGGAAAGCCATGAACTTTGTAGTTTAAGATGACTGAACTCTTTTATTTTTTGAGACAAGGTTTCTCTTTGTAGCCCTGGCTGTCCCAGATCTTTTTTGTTTTTGTTTTTGGTTTTGGTTTTTTTTCGAGACAGGGTTTCTCTGTATAGCCCTGGCTGTCCTGGAACTCACTCTGTAGACCAGGCTGGCCTGGAACTCAGAAATCCACCTGCCTCTGCCTCCCAAGTGCTGGGATTAAAGGTGTGTGCCACCACTGCCCGGCTCTGTCCCAGATCTTGCTCTGCAGGCTGGCCAGGAACTCAGATCTCCACGTCTCTGCCTCCCTGGTGCTGGGACTAAAGGTGTGTGCCACCATGTCCAGTCTGGATGATTGAACTCTTGACTTTCCTGCTTCTACCTCCCAAGTGTTGGGATTACAGGTGTGTGTAACCTACCTAGCAGACTTTTACTTACTAGAATTCTTTTTTCTTTTTGAGACAGGGCACTGTGTAGTTATGGCTGGCCTTGAAAGAGAGATCTCCATGGGTCCCTAACTTTGAGTGTTGGGACTGAAGGCATGTGCCACTGGACTCAGCCTCTGTTCAGTGGATTTTATGTTTTGTTTCAAATATTTTCATAAAAATATTCCTGGTCTGCAGTTTCTCTCTCTTACATACATATACACAGAACAAAAATTATATTTACTTAGAAAAGTAGATTCAACTCCCCAAATGCAAAAACAGGTTGGACTGAGCTTGGATTTCCTGATAACCTACTCCTAACCCTGAGGAAGAAGTAATGAGCCATCCATTCACATGTCCAGGCATCTGATCAGGCTGGAAAAACAAACTCAGAACAGTTCCAAGTCAATATGGGAAGCCAAGGTGGAGAAACCTAAGATATCTCAGGAATTGTTTTAAGTGGGAAGCCTCTAATCCTACCCAGTTAGTGCTTCTCTGTGGGTTTCTCAGTATGAGTCCAAACCTCTTACAAAGCACCTTCAAACACAAGTTATGGCTACAAGTCTGGAAAGCTCTATACAAGAACTATGTAAATAATGGTTCAAGAAAATTGAGGACCAGATCCCCCTGTGTCCCACACTTGCAATAAGTAGTCGAAGCCTAGGTGGTTTTCCTCTTCTTGGCAGATGGTCACTCAAATACATCTCATACCCCTGCGGCCTTTTGTTTAAAGAATTTGGTGGTCCGGGCACTCTCTTGGCCCCATGCAGAGTCAAAGGAAGTGGTATCTTGATCCACAAGGTGGGTGTACTTGGTGAGCTCAAGACTGTCCAAAATTCTTGACCTGCATGACTTTTGGAAGAACAGTTTTGTTGAAATGGTCCTCAAGAGTAGGTGCACTAAAATCTCTCTTGTAGACTTCTTCATCCTCATCCATGAAGAAGGCACCTCGGCGATAATACTTTTGTAGAAACTTGTATTTGCCTTTAACAGCTTTGTTGGTAATGACTTTTCCATTTGCCAGAAGTTCAGCCCGTCTTTCTATCTCAGTCAGGTTTCTCATGCGTTCAATTTCTGCTTTCTCCCTTTCAAGCGCTTCTCCGTCTTCTCTCTCCTGCTTGATTCTTTTGAGCTCTCGGACTTGACACGCCTCATACTCCTCCTCCTCATTTTCATCATCAGTACTGAGATCATCCAGGGCGGCAAGGGACCGCTTGTTCTCCTCTAGCTCTTTCTTGGTCTCTTCTTCTACAATCTTGAGGGTGTACTTTCTCCGCTCCTCAGCCATGTATTTTGCTTCCTGTTCTAGTTCCTTCTGTCTCAATGCTTCAGCTCCTCTCTCCTCTTCAGCCTCTCCTCTTTTGTACTGTCACCTGATCCTTCTTGGAAGACAGGCTTAAGTCGAGGCTCCATTTCATCTTCACTGTCTGTGTACTCCTCATACTCAGACTCTGACTCAGACTCCTCCCCAGAGCGTCCTTCATCTTCCACCTCCATGACTTCCATCTCTTTGTTTTTTCTCTCCTGTGCTGGCTGATGCATCATGCCACGGCTCCACTCTATTTCTTCATCGTCAATTTCTTCCTCCTCTTCCTCACTGCTATCTTCTCGTTCCATGCGCCAAGCATCTCCTTCTACTTCTGAGTCACTTTCTTCTACTACTTCAGGTTCCACTATTTTTCTGTGTCGAGCCAATCTCTCTTCCACGTCTTGACTAATGGGGTTCTGTAAACGCCAAAGTCGAGGGTCACTGGATGAATCCTCCTCCTGTTCCTCAGGTTCTGCTTCTTGTTCCTTAGCTTTCTTAATGAACTGAAATTCTTCATCCTCTTCATCTGAGGACTCCATAGGGGCATAATCTGGTCTCTTTCCGGACACATAACGTTTTACCTTCACTTTTTCCATTGAAATCTCACCTTTCTCATTGCCAACTGGGATGGCCCCAGCCGTAGACTGAATGGGCCGCTGCTTCATGAGTGCGCTTGGGACCGACATGGTAATGGCTGCCATGGACTCTCCAAAATGGACTGAATGCTAACAACGAAGAGCAAGGAACAGAAAACCGCTTCCCAACGAGCTTTGCCCCGACACTGCTGCGCGACTGACAGAAACTGCAATATTCTTAATGTCCTTAAATTATCCATCAGCTACTGAACAAGCACATTTATAAACAATAGAAATATGAAGCAAAAAAAGGAAAGGTATAGAAATACCCGCTATAACATGGATGAACATCAACAATTTACATTAAGTCAAAAGGATAAGACACAAAAGACCACAAGCTATCCACTGTTGGTTCTGTGTTTAATCCATCGGGAATGTAGTTCAGTGATAGTGTGCTTATATGTACAAGATCTGGGTTCAATCTCCAGCATGGAAGAAGGGGGAAAGGAGGGGAGAAGAGAAAAAGAGGGAAAAGGAAGTGAGAGGGAAAGAGGGAAGGAGAGAATATAAAAATACAATCAGAAGGGGTAACACACAACTGTAATTCCAATAATCAGCTGATAGAGACAAGAGGATTGTGGGTTAAAAGGCAGCCTGGAATACACATAGCCAGATATTGTCTTTAAAAAACAGATTAGAAAAAAAAGAGAATATCTTGATAAAAGGCAGAAAACTAGCTGATGGTTTTCAAAATACAAAGGTCTAAATGAAGGTAATACAAACAAACAAAAAAAAAGAAAATCAGTGAAGTTAGCTTGGGTTTAAAATAGAGTTGTCCAATAGGATATAAGGCCAGCTAGTGGCACCCTCCGAAGCACACAGTTAAATTTATTTCAAGACAAGAGTACATTCTTAGCAATGAATTCCATCCCAAGAACCAGGAAAAGAAGTAACTAACTAAATAAATCCCCAGGAAAGCAACTTGCTAGCAGAAGGCCACAGCAGGAACAACAGACCTTGTAGATTAAGGTTTCTGTTTGTAGTTAAAGAGTAAGTTCTTGTTTGTCCTGTGTTAAATGCAGGTTAAGGTTTCCGTTTGTAGTTAAAGAATCAGTTCCTGTGTTAAGTCCTTGTAGGTTAAGGTTTCTATCTGTAATTAAGAGTAAGTTCCTGTTTCTTAGATCTGAGGTATTCTACAAAACGTGTTTTTCACCCCACACTAACCTTGGGACCCCATTCCCAGGATTCCCTTCCCTTTGTTCCTTCCCAGTTCCTTCTCTTCCATTGTACCTTTCTAACAATGTAAACAGCCAACCCTCTCTGTGAACACCTTATCTCTCTGATAAAAGGGAGCTCAAGAGGAAGGCAGGGGCTGCTCTCTAAAATCCTGACTTAGGGGAAGGCTGCCAGACTGGCCAGTCCTGAGTGCACCCCAAAATACAGCTATCTTCAATTGAACAATCATGGATTTGGTCCTTCTCACAAGCTTCAGTTTTAACACTAGAACTCTGAACACAAATGATTTAATAACCTCTAAGATAGACACTTCAAATAATCAAAGATTCTCTAACATCCCTATCACCAAAGACAAAGAACATTACTCTTTTTAAAGAGATAACAGGGACTTCACTGTCCCTCTTCCTCCCAGATGCCCTCACGAATCCTATCAATCTGGGGGCAAAGCACTACACTGGTAATTTAATGTTACTCTATGCTTATAGAGGGCTTTGTTTGCTTTGTCCTTGGAGGTGGAGGGGTGAGGATGGGCTTATTCATTAGGTAAGAAAAAGACTTACCAGTGAACTTACTTTGAGAACAATTTACAACCAAAGTTCAGCTTCTTAGTTTTCACTCATAAGCTCCTGGCTGACCAACATTTACTAATCATGCTATCTAGGTGCTCTTCCTAGAACAATAGACAAGAGAAGCTAAGTGCACAGGCTAATTCTGGTTTTCAAATGAACTAGAGCAGGAATCTGCTAATTTGCAATCCACTGGGCACACCTGGGAGGCACTTTCTTGATAAGATTATCTGAAGCAATCATCTATCCTGTTGCTGCTGCTTCCTTCAACAATAGTAGAACCAACTTCAGGCCTCTAAGACAGAATGAAGACCAGCAGCTCCCCAGGAATTCTCCAAGGCTCTGGCACAAGACTGGTATTGCTGAAGCACCTAGCCTCATGGACTGAGCAGCAGATGATTGACTTCTCAGCCTCTCCAGCCTAACAGTCACTGCTAGACTACCTAGACCGGCTATTCTAAAAATCACCCCCCCACACACACACATTTTCATTCTATCAGTTGTTCCTTTGGAGAACCCTGACTTGTACAAAACAAGTACCTCACAAACTCCCCTGTGTGCCAAGGATAGGCTGACTTCCTTACCCCACAAGGTCCCAGCTGACCTTGCAATGGTGGAACATAATTATATATTGTCTAAGCTGGTAAAATGTGAGTTGGAGTACTTGTTTCTATAAAAAGTATACTACAAAAAAAAGTTTAAATGTTTTGATGCAATTTAAGATCGTTTACTGAAAACAAGAAAATTAGATGCAAGACTACTGTAAAAGACTTGGGGAAGTAAGACATTAAAATATGACTCACAGATCGTGTCTTTAAGATCTTCCTTCATTTAGGGCTGAAGAGACGGCTCAGGGTTAGGGGCACTGCAGCTCTGGAAGACAATCCAGATTCGGTTCCCAGCATTCACCTGGCACATAACAACTGTCTGAAACTCTAGTTCCAGAGGATCCAACGCCCTCTTCTGGCCTCTGTGGGTACTGAATGCACTTAGTACACAAATATACATGCAGGCATACACATAAAATAAAAATGTAAAAGGAAAAAAAAAATCTTCCTCATTAAAAAAAAAAACCCTCAAGCTTGACATCATAAATGTATGGCATATTCAAGACAAACTGCTTGACATACAGAGCCAATCCATGCACTCCAGTAATACCAGACTGTGGCCCAAGATCACATTTTTGGACTCTGATACAACTGTTAGTTGGGATGGGAGAATTCTCTGTTGGGATGGAGAGATACTGTTTGCCCACTGGATGACCACAGCACTTTTACTCCAGTAGTGACAACCAAAATGGCCCACAAGCACTGTCCACTACTCTAGTTGAGAGCTATAGCTCTGGATCAGTTAGTGTGAACAAATGACCATATATTTTGATTAAAATAAAATATTTTGGGAATCACTTTTTAATGACTTTTGCTATATTAACTTTGTTTTCATTCCCTGACTACTCTTGTTCAAATGAAGTCATTAAAGACGACTTTTGTCCACTTACCAGGAAGCCAGAGCACAATCATTCAGCAAGTGAACTGCCAAGGAAGACAGGCTTACTTGATTTTCAGGATTCTTATCTTTTCCCTTTCATTTCTGGCATAAAGACAAAGGTGCAGGATTACCAGGTCAGACCTAAGAAGCAAAGGTTGAAAGACCAAGGGATGAAGGAGAAGAAGGAGAAGCAAGTCCCAGCAGGTGGGAGAGGCACAAAAATAACACTTGCTAAGCCTCCCAAGTGAAGGCCCACAGCACCAGGCAAAAGTGGCTATATGAACATTTCAAAGGCTGTGACGTCACTGGCAAGTGGACGGGCAAAGTAAATGACTGTTCAGTTATTTATGATGTCCAAAAATTTAGAAATTAAGAAAAAAATGGAAATAGGTCTGTATGTAAAGAAACACAGAGAGCAGATATGTGTGAAAAAGTGAGAAACGAGAACCACAAAGGCTTCAATCAGCAGAAGAATCAAATCCAACACTCAAGATCGGAGTCCCTTCAGACACAGGGCACAGATGCTAACCACTAAAAACACAAAGTGCCTTAAAAGTCAATTCAAAAAGTTAGGATCATAACTAAGTCTGTAAGCAGGGCTCAGTGGTAAATGGACTGGCGTGAGTGTGTCAAGATGCACTGGAAAATGCTTCCTCAGGAGCAAGGATTTAACTGGCTTTTTTTTTTTTTTTGGTTTTTCAAGACAGGGTTTCTCTGTGTAGCCCTGGTTGTCCTGGAACTCACTCTGTAGACCAGGCTAGCCTCAAACTCAGAAATCCGCCTGTCTCTGCCTCCCAAGTGCTGGGATTAAAGGCGTGCGCCACCACTGCCCGGCTTAATTGGCTTTTATTAGATAAGATCCTAAGTGGTAAGACAAGGATATACAAACGTGTTAACTGAGTAACACGGCAAAGAGTAAGAGGGGAAATGTTGAAAACAGGAGAAGAGATAACTCACTTAAATTATCTCAGAAAACATCTTTAGGGATAAGAAAGTAAGATGATATTTAAGGGTAAAAGGAAATATTAGAAGCTTTAAGAAGCACAGGAGTCAAAAATTATCAAAAGCACAATGTGAACGCAGGTAGAGTCCATACATACATGACTAGCCTGATAAAAATCATTTTGAGGGTGCTGACGAGGCAGGAAGGCTGTTTTTATACTGCAGTGACCTCAAGAGGTATTTATGTGGGATGTAATTAAGTCCCACACATAAAGAAAATTGAGAAGAGAATAAACACACAAAATATTAGCTAGAAAGGGATCGCCTGCACTACAGAAGAATCCTAAGGGTTAAGGAGGATGTGCAGATCCTGGAAACAGAAGCACAGAACCACTAGTAATGAAGCTGCTGTTTTAATCTGTGCCAACCACTATCATAAGCACAGTGCAAATGTTCTCATAAGCCCAAGAATTCTATTAGATTGATACTATTTTAAGTACATTTACATATTATTTTACATTCGTGTGCACACACACATGCACATGTGAAAGTCAGAAGACAACTTTCAGAAGTTGGCTCTCTCTTTTCACCATGTGGTTGCTGGAGATCAAACTCAGGTTGCCAAGCTTGGAGGCAAGCGCCTTTACCGGCTGAGCCATTTCACTGGCCCCAAACAGATACTGTTATTTACCTTAGCTTACAAGTGGAGATACTGAAACGCATGGAAGTTTATACAAAGAGTACGTTGTAAAGATTAGAGGTACATCAGAACAATCCGGCTCCAAAGTCCATGTTTCGAAGCAGCTCAAGGGTCTGGAAATAATCAAGACTCTGGGAAGAACAGTGATATACATTAAGGGAGGAGGGGCTAAGGAATTAATTTTTGAAGGCAAAATTTCAAGAGGCTTGATATCCTAAAGGTTTTACACACACACACACACACACACACACACACACACACACACACACACACGACTACCTCAGATCCAAGCATTATACTGCCTGCATTTTCCAAGTGTCCTATATCAATTAGAATTATCTAGTATGTTTATGCAAGAGCCACATTCCTAAACTCATCCCAGATTCTAAAAATCTGGAGGTAGCACTCAGGAAAATAACATTTTAATACTCTTTCTGGACAATTCTTCTGCATAAAAGCTGAGGTCCCCTTCCATTGGTACAGCCCATTTGTTTGCAATACTTTGCTTTAGCTCCTTGCCTTTGTTACTGGACTGGATTCTTCTAGACTCTTAGCTGACTATGCTTGATTTGTGTTTGTCTCTAAAATTCCTAGGCTGATTTCTAATCATCTAAACTTGGATTTAGAGTTTTCAGTATTAAAATTCATATTAACCACAATATTGACAGAACTTTCAAAAAAAAGCTCCAGTTCTTTTCTTGGGCATTATGATTCTTCTGTTAAATGTAACATACGGTTGATGGATACTGTGCCAAACAGACATGCCAATTCTTCCCCTGCTGAGTCTCTGCAGAACAAGATAGTTTATATGACAGATTTACTAGCTCAAGTCCTGTTTATTGCATCTAAAGAAGTAGGCAGAAATGTACTGGCTTTGTTTGACCTATCACAAAAGCTTATCTTTCCTTGTATGTTATTTTATGCATATAGGTGTTTGCCTGCTTGTATGTCTGCATTGCATGACGCATATAGGTGTTTGCCTGCTTGTATATCTGCATTGCATGCATGCAGAGTCCATGGAGGCTGGAAAAGGATGCCAGATGCTGAGACTGGAGTTACAGATGGTGAGCCACGTGGGTGCTGAGAATTGAACTTGGGTCCTCTAAAAAGAAGTCAGCACTCATTTTTTAATATCTTATTTTACTTTAATTGTATGAATGTTTTGTCTGATGTATGTCTGTGCACCACATGTGTACAGGGCCTGAGAAGGCCAAAAGAAAGTCTCGGATCCCCTGGGACTGAAGTTATAGACCACTGTGAGCTGCTATGTAGATCCTAGACATTGAACCCAGGTCCTCTCAAAGAACAGCTAGTGCTCTTAACCCCTGAACTCTCTCTCCACTCACAAGGGATTTTATAAGGAAATGGTTGTCATTCTATAGAAAGTAAAATCACCTAACATTCCTTAGTCCCTTTGGACTTGATGAGAAATAGCAAAGAAAGAGCAGCTTTAATTAAAGCTACATCTACAGTACTATTCTGTCATCTTTCTGGCTTGTCTGAGATGACTAGGATTAAAAAAAAAAAAATTTACAAAAAAAAAAAAAAACAATGCTAAAGTACAATGTGGCTCTTTTGCCATTTCTTACAAATTGACCCTTGAAGCAAAGAGTAAATAAAGGCAAAGAATTCATTTCTGCGTCACCAAGTAGCACTCAGCATACATTGTCAGACTTGTTGCCTGTAAATGCCCCCATTCAATCCCATCAAGGAACCTCACGCACACAAGACCCAAGAACATACTTACGGATGATTTCCTCTTGTGTTCTATTCACTCTTACCTCACAGAATGAGGACAGAAATGAAGCTCACTGTCAGTGGATTCACATTCCTCCCTTGTCAACAGAACAAAAAGAAACATGCTGCCACCACTAAGAGGTAGGCTTTAGCTGAAGAATCAGTTCCAACAGCACCATGGTAAACCACACCCATCTATAATATACAAGTCTGGGTAATGGGGAAGAGGAGACTACAGAACTCAGCAAGGCAGACGGAAGCAGAAGGGAGAAGTGAGACAAGAAACCATATTCCAGACTAGGAGACAGAGACTAGCTTCTAAGATTCCCAACAACATTCTTCATTTAAGGGCTGGTTTCCTCTGACTTCTACCTATGCATCCTGGCAAGTGTATATGTAAGTGAATGTCACACACACACACACACACACACACACACACACACACACACACACAAAGCAGCTATACCCTTACATTTTTCTTTGAAGCCAAATAATTTCTATTTAAAACATTAAAACATTATTTATTTACTTATTTTAGAGTATATACAAAAAAAAAAAAAAAAGAAGAAAAGAAAAAAAAAAAAAAAGCTGAAACCAGACAAATACAAGGAGGGAAAAAAAAAGTATCAGGAAGAAAATGAAACCACGGTACTAAAAGCCTTGCATGGCTGAATCTGACTTACCAGAAAACGTTACTGATATTTATCTTATTCTTACCAATGAAACAACTTTCAAGTTCATTCTTTAGGGGTTTTTTTCCGAAGTAAATTTTCAATGCCAACAATTAAAAATACCTCACATTTCAAAGACAAAAATCACACAGCCTATCTTATGTTAATACCACAGAGCTGTGACATTTAAAAATTCTCTAAATCATACACCTAAAGATAAGCAGCCCTGTAACTATGCTTTAACCTGATAAACCTTTCTGGGACCCAAACTCAGGGGAGCAGTATCTAAATTTCTCCCTCTTTTATTCCTTAAATCTTTATTTATTTCTCCAGAAATAATTTCAAAAGTACTTTCTTTGAAGCTAATTTCCTTCTAAGTCCAAAATAAGACTATGACATGAGCTCCAATTTATCTGCAGGTCTGTACTAACCCCAAGACCAACATGGCATTGAATAGGTGTAACTTTGGTCATCTAATACAGACTTTTTGCTTTGGTGAGAAATGTACCAGCTGGGTGTAATGGCAAGCACCTCTGATCTTGGCAGTCAGAATGTGAGGAAAGAGAATCAAGAGCTTATTCTGGCTACAGAACAAGGTCCTGTTTCTAAAGAGGGAAGAGAAGGAAAGGTAGGAAGGGAGAAATTCATCTTAATTTTACACATTTACTGAAAATTTCACTATTATTGTTAGATTTCACTAGCAATGTTTAATGGGTACTAACAATATAATTACTTGTTTAAGCAAAGATTCTTTATGTTTTATTGTTGTTGTTTTTGGTTTTGTGAGCCAGGGTCTCTTGTAACCCATGCTGGCCTCATAAGAAGATGATCTTGAACTCTTAACCCTCTTGACTGCTAGCTAGTATTATGTCCTAGGGTTTGTTCTGTGCTATGTTGTTTTCAAATTCTTATAACAAGAAAACTTAATTATTTTTCATAAAACTTTCGATTTGCACCAATTTCTGAAATACTACACAGACAAAAGATTAAATTCTTGATCCAACAATTGATACTTGTAGTGTTTTAAATGAAAATGTGTCCCTTAGGCTCATATATCTGAACACTTGTTACCAGTTGGAGGTGCTGTTTGGGAAAATTTAGGAAGTGTGTCCTTGATGGAAGAAGTATGCTACTGACAGTATACTTTGAGAGTTTAAAGACCCCAGCATTTCCCGTTTTCTGTCTCTGTTTTGTGCTGACCTTAGAGGATGTGAGCTCTCAGCATTCACTCCAGCTGCCATCCTGCAGGCATGCCTCCCCACCTTGATGGATCCTCATCCCTCTGCAACCGTAAACCCAAATAGTGTTCTTCTATTAGTTGTCTTGGCCATGGTGTTTTTATCACAGAGTAGAAAAAGCAGCTAATACAGAATCTTTCCTCTTAGCTATACTACAAAACAGAAGCACCTAGCAAGAGGTCAAGTGTCCCCATGTGTGGTGATGGATTATTTCTGTGCTTAAATTTGGTGGTGCTTACATGATAAATCGGCATAGCACTATACACACACATTGTACCAATGTCAGTTTCTAGGTTTTGTTCTGTTGGCTTTGGATGTCTGTGGATGTCAGGGCCTTGCACAAGCTAGGCAAGCACTGCACCACTAAGCTATTTCCCTTCTTTCTGTACCATATTAATGCTATGCATACATAACCAATAGAGGAAGCTGAATGAAGGAGACAGCCCTACTATTTTTGCAGCTCCTTATGAATGACATGATGCAGCAAAAGCACTCTCAGGGCTTATGTCAGGCAATCCTATGAAGTGGATTTTCTTCTCACCTCCATTCTACAGGTGAGGAAACTGAGATATAGACATTTAAATAACTTGCTCAAGGGTATACAGTGGTGAAAGCTGGTTTTGACATGGGTCGAATGACTCAAACTTGGATTTGAAAGGCTGCAGAGCCACTGAAGGATTACAGGAAAAGCATGGCTGACAATCAAATTCACATTTTACTTTGGCAAGATTCCTCAGGTACCAGTGTAGAATGACTAATGAAAAAACAACTGCATACAACAAGATTAGTTAAGAGACTGATGTAATGAGTCAGAAACAATGAATTAAGAGAACAGCAAGAGAAGGAAAGGAAGTATACTCAGACAGCAAGATCAACTCCATCTCACAATTGCAAGGCTTGACTAGCCAGACTAAGAGTGTCAGGGTTAACACTATCCTTATCCAAATCAAAAGGCAGACAATTTCAGTATTATATCGTTCTCATTTCAATAGAACCCATATTTGACTTTTCCCTGTATAAAAACTGAATCTTGGGCCAGCAGTTAAGGTAGCTCAGCAGGTAAAGACATCTGCTACTAAGCCCAAGGACCTGATTCAGTCTCCAGGACCCACAACAGCGGAGGGAGAAGCCAGAAGTTGTCTTCTAAAATCCATGTGTACACCATGGCAGGTATTCACACTAAATAAGTAAATGCAAAAAAAGAATGTGGCTATATTCATTAAAAATCAGTGTTCCTTTCTACCTCCACACTGCTCCTTAAACAAGAAAGTTACTAATGTTTCTAGTACACCATATATATGGGCCCCTGGACAAAAGATGGACAGAACTACCAAATATATTGCCTTAGTTTGCTTTTGACTGCTGTGATAAAGACACCATGACTAAAAGTAACTTGGGGAGGAAAGGGTTTATTTGACTTACACTTCTACACTCAAGGCAAGAACTCAAGTAGGACAGGAATCTGAAGGCAGAAAACGAAGTGGAGACCACAAAAGGACCTTATTACTGGCTTGCTCTTCATGGCTTTCTCAGCACACTTTCTTTTACTTTGGAGGACCACCAGCCGAGGGGTGGCACTGCACACAGTAAACTGGATCCTCCTCTTTTATCAATCAGCAACAGAGAAAATGCTCCACAGACTTGCCCAAGGCAATCTGATTGAGATATTTTCACAATTGAGGTTCTTCTTCCCATTTGACCCCAACCCAAGTCACAGTGACAAACAACAACAACAACAACAGCAACAACAAACCAACAACAAAACCTAGTCAGGGCATATATCCAGTAAATATTTCAGTCAACAACCTAATAAAAAATCTAAATTGATTCAGAATGGACTAAGAAAGAATCAGGTACACCTGTTTTAAGACTCAAAAAATAAAGAAAATAGCCCATCACAACAAAGCTAAAGCACTTCTTTATAAATTACTTAAATTACAATTTTTATCTTCTAGTCACAATTTTTTTAAAAATAAACCCATAATGCTGCTCCTACATCATATGAGTCCATAGACAGTGCTTAGCTAAAACCTAAAAGTTTTATATCAGATGACCACCAGAGAGTCTCTACTCATGTGCACCTATGATGGATGGGTCCTCAGTCTACGTGAAGGCATCTCGGGCACAGCTGTGTCTAGGAATCTGAATCACACACTAATTATTTAGTACTAGATGAAGAAAAATGTCAGACTGATAAGACTTACTTCTGAGAGAACTATAGTTTGGCAGAATCTGCTTAAATGATGGTTTACAATGATAAGGAAGCCTCCAATGTGTCTATAATGTGGACAGCATGAATGGTGGTTACACTTAAGTCTCTGCTATTTGTGGATCAGATTGGTTTCATGGCTGTAGATCTAAAACACACACACACACACACACACACACACACACACACACACACACACACACAGACATACAGAGAGACACACACATATATATGCACTTCATATATATTTGAGTACACATATGAATATGCATATATAACACTCTAGATATGCTATGCTTTTTATTCATGACAGTCTTGTATAAAATTGTACAAAATTGAAAAGAAGAAGAAAAACCAGTAGTTATCAGAAAAATCTAGCCAAAGAATAGAATAATAAAATTCTGGAAGCCAAAATATCTAAATAAAGCAGGAATGGATACACCAAACCCAGCACATTTTTACTGGGTGCTTTTAAGACTAATCCATAAGTATTTACCATTTTAAAAAGTTGAGAAGTACACCAACTCTTGTTTATGAAAAATAACATTCTTGATAAATTTATAATTCCCAAGAGAAACAACCCAAGCTTAAAAAAACAGATTACAAAAACAATAGAAAAGATGCAATAGATAAAGCCAACAGTAAACCAGCTTTGCTTTTGATAGAAACAAAGTAGCCAATTGAACTTTCAAACTAGAACCAGAACTAACATGACACATAGGAGACTTAAAAGAAACAAATTAATATACAATATACAATGAAGCAAGCAAGAATACCCATCAACACTTAGTATAAAATTGCAGGAATAGAAGAATGAGATCTTTGTTACAATGTGTGTTATAACTTAGAAAAACAGAGATATTAAGTTTCTACTTGGGCTAGAAGATGAAATACACCCAGCTGTGCAGATGAAGCCTCTGGAAAGGCATTCAACACATTACTAGGGGTTTCTTTCCTTGATGCACTTTTGCAACTAAACAGCTTTGCATGTATGTATGCTGTGCACAGAACTAGATTGGCTAAAAACAGTCTGCATTTTCAACTTCCCATAATGTAAAGGCCAGATTTTTTTTTTTTCAGAAATGATCAGAATAAAATAAATATGTGTTTACAGTTACAGGATGAAATTTTAGGCTGGACAGGCACCAATACCCCCATTCTCTCCGTTTTTTTCATAAGCCATATGACTTCCACATGCTGAGGGTGTTTTATGCTTTAGTCTGCAGTAAAGGCTTTACATCATTTTAATGCCCCAGTACTCAAAATGCAACAGAATCAGTCCGATGAATATAAGAAATATTCGGTGTACGTGGAGCCATTTTTATCGGACTACTAGTCAGAAAAAGTTTAATGAATGCTTTTCCCATAAATAACTTCACAATTCCATTGAAAATAAGCAAGATTCAAGGAAAGAGTATATGAAAAACACTCATTTTTCTAGGTTGGAATATTTTAGTTTGTCATACCTAAAATGATTTTTAAACATTTAAAAATTCAATATCTACTAGAATACATTTCAGAAAAACACAAGTAATCAACTATTATATTGTTACATGGAATTTTCTTCCAATTTTTGAAAATTAGTGTTTCAGGTTAAGATAAAGCTTAAACAAGTAATTCTGAAAATTCTGGTCTTCAGCAAACCAAAGGCTCAGTTTGGAACAGCATACTGTGTACAAAATTCTATTTAGGTCCATTCACATACATAATGCTCAACTTCATGCAAATAGTTCCCTTATCTGTGGGAATGATCAACAGCAGAAATTTCAAATCAAAGACTAAACCTACCATAAAATCCCAGTGTATCTATGGGACTTGAGATGCTATGGAATCTAAAAGCCCATAGCTAATAGATAAAACATTCAAGAACTAAGTATACATTCTTGACCAAACACATAAATACATGAAATTCTCAAGTTGAAATAGAAATGATGCCAATTATTCTTTTAGTTATTTAAAAGTCTACGATACCACAGAATTATCAGAGAGTGATTGAAGAAGTTGTATTTTGGACTGAGGGAGTACAAAATGTATGATCTTAAATTCTCCTGGTGTAATATCATTAAATATTCAAGACTGTGAGAAACAAGAGATGTTTCATTCCAACCCTAATTGAAAATTGAAAAAGAAAAGAAAATTTCCCAAACTTGACTTATAAGCATAATACCACCAGATCTAGCAACTTAGCTGTGCAATTTTAATAAGTTTAATGCAAAGCACTGCAAACCTGATGTGATAATGACTTGTGGCAGAAATGTAAAATAACAACAAATTCGGGTATTTCTCACTTAACGGTGCATTTTATAGTGAAACCACAAAAAGCATAGCCCATATTAGCTCAAACTAAGCACAAAAGTACAGGAGGTATTATGTCCATCGGGAAGAGAAATGTTCTGTGCCAAGGAAGGAAGGAAGGAAGGAAGGGGGTGGGGGAGGGAGGAAGCTAAGGAAAGATAGGAAAGAGAAGGCAAAGATTTCTATTATATGCAGGTCCCCAGAAAAAGGAGCACGTGACTATACCCTATATAACAAACGAGGGTTTTTTTTAAAGCTTTAGACAAAAATAAAAATAGCAATCACTTTTATCATTCAACTTTAGGTAGCGTGTATCTTTACTGCTAAGTGCATTCATTGCTTCTCTCACCCAATGCTTCCTCACTCTTCCATACCAGTTTTCAAGCAAATGTGACACAGAACAGGGTGGGGTAGAAGAAAAAAACATGCAGCGCCTTTCAGCGCACCGCCAACCCTCCCCGCAAATAATTTCCAACAGTTTTTTCAACTACGAAAATAAGTCGCCCTATCTACCTCAGGATACAGAGCAGACGTTCTGTCTCATTAGAAGACACAGATGCGTATGGCATTTAGCACTCGAGATTCCCAACCCCACGTTCCCGAATTTTAAATAACTAGCAAGCCACTGAGCATGAAGATGACAAGATACCTCTACTTACTGTTTCGGGGTGAAGGTGGGCGGAGGACTCCTTTCAAAGTAGCCCCAATAGTGTAACCAAAACACGGTTCCGGAATAAAATATTAAGAGACACTTTTCCTTTCCCACCTTTAGCTACCGACTTAAGAAGGCAAAGATGCATCTCCACATCACATCATCTATATAGTCCTGCCGGGAGTTTGGGGTGGAGACTGGCCCAGGAGGGCACGGAGTGTGAGCTGGGCCCCAGACACTAACGAGTTACTGAGCCCCCAAAACCCTGCACAAGATCCACGGACCAAAAGTCCAGCCCGGGACTAACGCGTGCTTCCCAAGCCCAGGCCGCTTATCTCTGACTCCAGCCATCTAACTTACCATCTACAGACATTCCTTCAAGACGATCCCAAGCACCCAAGTACACGTCACAGTTTAAAACACAGCGAGACACTCCCCAAACAAACCAGCACACCTCAAAACCACCTCACAGTTTCTCAAACTCCCAAGCAGGAAGACCCCCAACTCCAGGATTCAAACCTTCCGCCGGTCCTGGAGACCAGAGAGAAGTTAAGAAGCCATCGACGCCTCTCCACGCCTGCCTCTCACAAACTGCCCCACCCCACAGCCCGCGCACGGCCGCCCCCTCGGAAGTACCCCCACTTGCTCCCCTATGCTCAACCTGGCCACTCCAGAGACCCATCTGTGGCGCCTACTCACTTTCTCTCCCCTCAAACATCTCGACATTTTTTTTTTCCTTAAAGTAATGAGAGAAGTGAGGAAAGAGACTTGAGGCAGTCCGGCTTGCAAAAGACCCCCACTCACCTCGGAAATCCAGCTGAGAGTTCTCTGCACCCGGCTCAGCCCCCTCCCCAGCGTCCCAGTGCAAGGCTGAGGGAGGGAGGAGGAAGGCGGGAGGGGGAGGGGATCTTCACCGCGGGGCGCCCTGCGGGAGGGGCTGAGGAGGACTCCAGGCCCGCGCAGGAAGAGCAGAGGGGGGAGGGGAGGCCCCTATCTCCCAGTCTCCCCCTGAAAACCTCCCTTGTCTCAATCACATCAGACTGACTGTCTTTGTCTGGCTGACAACCGCCATATTGATAGCAACAGCCCCGCTCCCACCTGCTGCCGCTGGGCATCCCTGGGAGTTGTAGTTTCCGGTTCCCTAGAGGAAAAGCGCAGTGTTGAGGGTTTGAGGCCCTGGGGAACTACAGCTTCCAGCAGGCACTGCGCCCGTACGCCTTCCCACCGGGAGGAGGGGAGGGGAACTGAAGCCGTGCGGACTACATATCCCAGAATACCATGGATGCTAGACTCAGATGAAAGACATGATATCATGCTGGGATGGAAAGGATGAATTGGCGGCGGCGATGAATTTGAGCGGACGGAAGGAGGTGTTTAGAGAGAAAAGGGAGGAAAAGGAAAGACGCCCACAGTGCCCAGGATATCTACAGTAAAACTACATTTCCCGTGATGCTATGGAAAGTGCGTGAGAAGGAAAGACTCCAAGTCCCGCGATGCTCTCTGCTGTGGAGATTAAACCGGAAGATCCTTCCTTGTCTTGAGAAGTGAAGAGACTGGTACTCAACAACCAAAAGTCCGATATGAAACTGGTGAGTTTCTGCTACTAAGTCAGAGGGCAAAGGTAATGCTATATCCCTTTGGACTCTGTCGCCTCCACCATGATTTGTCACGGAGGGAGGTCAGCAGTTAAAAATTGTAAAGTGAGCTGACTGTGTGGCAAGCTGGGTTTTGCGATTGGGATTTGAATTCCCTCTTGCACACACCCCCACAGCCCCTGTATCTGTTAGGAGGTCTTCATTTCTGTTTGGCAGATCCCTTTGGCCAATCATGAAGTTGTATGTTACATTTCTTCACCCTTGGGCTAAATATAGGCTCCAAAACTTTGGTTTGGTCATGTTTCTCAGCCTGCACCTGAGAGTTATAATAGGTTATCAACCTCTTTCCACTTAATGAGCACTTGAGTGGACTCCCTACTGATGTTGCAAGGCTGGATTCGATCTGAACAGTCAGTAGGAGCTATTAGACAGAGGGTCTAAATGTCCTGTTACTCCTAACTGCCTTTCGAATTACAAGAAAGAGATGCTAGAGGGTGGTGCCCTTGAAGGATTTAGCCAGAGCCATGTTGAAGCATTCCGGTTTAGAGTCTGTGTGAAATAAATGGCTCTAGATAAAACATGCCTCCTGGAGAAGTCATTGTGTGGCAAAACACTTGGCTTACAGGTGGCCTTTTCAGATATGTGCTTTGCACTATTTTACTGAGCACACCGTTCTAACAGGTTGTTTTATTCAAGCTTAATGGAATAAGTAATAGAGTAATAAGGAAATTGAAAGCAATTTGAAGTGCTTGTTGTCACCCTCACTGCCAAACTTTTTGTAGAATCTTCATAATTGCTACATTGAGATAAGTATCCTCAATAAAGAACGAAGCATGTGTGGCACGTTCTGTTTAAGAGAGAAGTGCTGTGGAAACGTTTATTCCAGAACAACTTTTTTTTCTTCTGTTTTTTTGAGATAGAGCTTCTCTATGTAATAGCCCTGCCTGTCCTGGAACTCTCTTTGTAAACCAGGATGGCCTTGAACGCAAGAGGTCAGCCTGCCTCTCAGAACAACTTCTTTAGGAGGGGATCAGAGCTTATGTATTTTTGCTTTACTCAATAAAATCTTCTTGCTTGACTTATAAACAGGGGTTAAAACAGGGAAGGAGCAAATGAGAAATTAGCCTTCCCCTTTCAGAATCAAAGGCTGACAACAAGAAGCCAGATGTGGTGGCATACACCTTTAATTCTGGCACTTGGGAGGCAGAGGCAGGCAGACCTCTGAGTTCAAGGCCAGCCTGGTCTACAAAGCAAGTTCCAGGACAGCCAGGGAAGCTATACAGAGAAATCCTGTCTCAAAAAAAAAAAAAAAAAAAAGAAAAGAAAAGAAAAGAAACGAAACCAAGGAAAGGAAGTGTTCTAATTATTAATACTTCCTCTCTTCCCTTTGAAACAAAGTGTCAATCCAGTAATTAATCCAATAATTACTGTCCACATATCAAAGTGGTTTCTCAGTAGGTTAAACTTGTGTGCTGTGCCTACCGAAGGATTTGAATAAACTTTCTCAGGTCCTAAGTTAGGAATGTGAGGTTGGCTGTGTTTTTTTTATTACAGGGACTAGGGATCTCTGTCAGTGGCAGCATGGTTGCTAGGATGCACACATACACTGAGTTTGATCTTCAGCATGATCATGAAACATGTACATGCTTTTGAACAAATTCTTGTTTCTGAGATAAGACTTTCCCAAGTGCCTTTTCCCCACGGCACAGGAAGGATAGCCACGTCTCACTGATCCTTTTCCCTTAATGAAAATTTCTTGAATAGGTCTGTTTTGCTGTCTTCTTACTGATGCTGCTTTTGTGGTGGTTTGTTTCACTTGGCATTTGGAGTTCAATCAGACCTGTCCTGGTTAAGTTTTATTCTTGTTGTTGTTTTTTTTTTTTTTTTTTTTTTTTTTTTTTTTTTTTTTTTTTTTTTTTTTTTTTTTTTTTTTTTTTTTTTTATCAACTTTAGACAAAGCTAGAGTTATCTGGGAAGAGGGGCCTCAAATGAGAAAATGCCTCTAGAATGTAGGGCATTTTCTTGATTGATGATTGATGTGGATGGGTTCAGCCCATAGTTTAAAGTACTATCCCTGTGCAGATGTCCCTGAAGCTGATAAGAAAGCAAGCTCAGCAAGCTGTGGGGAGCAAGTAATAAATAGTCTTCCTCCATAGCCTCTGTTTCAGTTCCTGCCTCCAGGCCCTGACCGCCCTTCATGATGGACTGTGATCAAAATGTCTAAGCCACTTAAACCCTTTGCCTCCTTTTAGTCACGGTGGGTGTTGGGGTTTTTGGTTGGTTGGTTGGTTGGTTGGTTAGTTTTGTTTTTGGTTTGCCTTTAGTTTTGTTTTGTCTTGAGACAGGATCTCACTATGTAGCTCTGGCTGTCTTGGAACTCACTCTGTAGACCAGGCTGGCCTCAAACTCACATTGCTCCACCTGCCTCTGCCTCCCAAGTGCTGGATTTAAATGTGTGCACCACCACATTTACCTTGGTCATAGTGTTTTATCACAGCAACGGAAAGCAAACTAGGACACCTGAAAGTCCTCCCTGCATTCAGTCTTGATCTCTTATGGGGAATCTCAGCTTTTTTTTTTTTTTTTTTTTTTTGCAGAATCCCATAAAAAAATTTAGTACCTTCTTTAGTGTTTCAGGTGAACTCACAATCTTTAGTGTGTTGACTTGGCTCTGGAGAATATGGTCCCACTTATGTCTCTACAAGTAGTGTAACTAGCTTTTACCATGGATGTCTTTATTCAGATCATGGAGGATGTGTTCCAGTTCTTTGAGTTCACTCTATTTTCTTTTATCATTGAAAATTTAAGTGTGTTCAATTACCTACCTACCATATTTGTCTTTTCTTAGTTAATGTCTACACATACTTCAGGACACTGTTTGAAATTTCTTGAATTAGGTACCCCTGGTGCACGTTGCCATGGCAGATCATTCTGTCTGTTGGACTTGTAGTTATTTCTTTGTGTTTGTCCTCCCTAATGTAGACATTGTATTCCCAGAGACTTAACACACAGTTTGTGACTTTACTACAATATGAATAATTTCCTAAAATCTCAGGGTCTGTGAGGGATGTTGGTAAAAGGTTAAAGGGTAAATTTGAGATTATAATAAATAAGAACATGAGTAAAAATATTAATTTCTACTTGCTAAAAAGAGCATTTTTTTATTTTGGGTGGGGGTTGCCTTATATGTAAGTCTGTGTACCACATGCATGCAGTCCCCAGAGACACCACATGCATGCAGTCCCCAGAGACATTGGATCCCCGGGAACTGGCCCGAACCCAGGTCCTCCGTAAGAGTAATAAGCTCTTGACTGCTGAGCCAGCTCTCCTGCTCTAATCGCTGCCTCTTAACAGAGCAGTCGCTGTGTGACGCTCAATGCACTGTTAGCCTAGTACATCTTTCGATCTAGATGATAGTATTCCATTTTGCAGATTAAAAATGTGAGCTTCTGGGAAGTAAAGGAAGAGACTCCAAGTTAAACAGATTAAAAGCAAGAAAGCAGGATCTGAATCTTCGTCTCCCTGGCTTAAGAGTCTACTGCTCAGTAAGGACAGAGTCAGGAGTGCCTGCACTACGGCAGCACAGGGCAGGATTGACTCTTAGAGGCGTGCAAACTGAGACATTAGATGTAAAATAGAGTTTGTTTCAGTTACAGCCTTTAAAATGGTTACTGGTGTTGAGCATAGTAGCACATTTCTGTGATCCTGTCACAGAGGCAGAGTGATTTCGAGTTCCAGACCAACCTGAAATGGTAAGATACCATCTTAAAAACTTAAAAACTGGTAAAATAATTGAGGTTTTAAAATCTCCATTGTCATCTAACAGGCCCCGGTGCCACACCATCTGAGTGAAGCTAGTGTTCTTTTGGTTTTGTTTTTATTTTGAAACGGGAACTCTGCAGCCCCTCTGGCCTGGAAATCACTCCCTGGCTCAGCCAACCTCAAAAGTGCAGGGGTCAGCTGACGCTTTGTTTTCACGGATTCAAGCAGCTTCATTTGATGGGATTTATTTTTTCTAACTTTACACTTCACTTTCTTCTTCTAAATATTTGTTTGTATTGATATATATGAGTGAGTGCCTGCTTATCTGTGTGATTACCATGTGTATGCAGAAGGCCAAGAAGGCCAAGGAAGATGCTGGATCCTCAGGAACTAGAATTATAAGCTACCCCATGAGGGTTCTTGGGACTCCAAACCCCAGTCCTTTTCAAAAGCAGCAAGTGTTCTTAACCACTAAACCATCTCTCCAGCCCCTTGCACCTCACTTTTTTATAAAAAATGTATTTGATTATTTTGTGTGTATGAGTGTTTTGCTCCCATACATGTCTGTACACCATTTGCATGCCTGGTGCCCAAACAGGACAGAAGAGGGTACTGAATCCCCAGGAACTGAGGTTACAGACAGTTGTGAGCTGTCTTGTGGGTGCTGGGAGTCAAAGCCAGGTCTGGTCCTCTGGTGCTCTTAACCACTGAGCCATCGCCCCAGCTCCTCGAACCTCACTGTGATGGCTTTTCACATGCGCACTGAAGCCCTTGAATGCCATTTGAAGAGTTCCTAGTTAGATACTAACTCAAAGGACTTAATGACTGACTATATTTATAAAGTTACCTTACAAAATAAATTCATTGATATTTCCATTTATCCTTTTAGGAAAGATTGGAAATATATTTTCTAAATTGGCACATTTTAGAGCACAGTTATTTGGTATAGGTCGAGCCTAATCAGATACAACTAGGGGTCAATAGTTCAGCTAAATGGTAGAAGTAGAAGTTACCAAAGTCCCTCAACATAAAGTACACTGAGCAGACTGACAGCAAGTGAGCTTGAAACGCAGCGGTGGGAGTCTAGTGGTGAAGTGAGGGTTAAAGTGAACTCATGAAGGTGAGGATGCACGATCTTTCTGAGCTAGTTCCAGTGAATGACAGAATAGAATCTTCTTGCTTATCCAGTCCACAGATATTTATTATGCAACCACAGTATACCCATAACATTCAGTTTCAACACATTCCATTTTGACTATTATGTTTGACCCCAAATAGCTATGCATGGAATTACTTATAATTTTGCTGAGACATAAGCTTGAATGTGACTTTGGGATTAATGGCACTCTTGTGAGCGAGGCAGGCACCTTGCCTCCACACATTGGCTCTTGACAGCTGTTGTCACTCTCTCATTAAAGGCCTGAAAGGGAAGTCATTTGGATCTCCATTATAGTGTACTTATTGAATTCCACGAGGGGAATTGTATATTACTGTTGCATTTACAAATTTAAAACTTGGAAAGGCCACAGACTGCATCTAAGCTCTAGGGCTGCTCTTTGTGCAAAACTGTTTCATTTTTACCTGTTCAAACTCGCCATTACTCCTGGGAAAACAGATGGAACAGACAAATAAATTTGTGTTCAGTTCAGTAGAGGATGAGAAGAACTCCAAGTTCAGTTGTAGATTATATAGAAGGTCTTTGTTTAAAACAGCAAATCCTGCTCCAAGGTCATTTAACAAATCATTAGGGGTTAGAGTATGGTTGATTCTCACCTTGTGTAGACATTCCTGACTTCTCCTTGACAGAGTGACAAATTCTTCTGACTTCCTTGATGTTGAATCAGGAGTATAACATCTTTCTCTGTAAATGATAGTCCTTCAAAATCTCACCAGAAACTGCTGCATGTGTCGCAATTTGACTGTTAAAATGTCAACCTGATTTCAAAGCGGGGTGGAGGGGTTGGGGGTGGGGGTGGGGGTCTGTTTATTCTCGCCGGTTGATTCGTGCGCCCTCATGTGTCCATCTGATGTAATGTCATGTCAAGCCTTTTGAACAGTAGGATTTTATCACAGCCGCAGTAAGACAGGTGTTTTCCTTTCTTAATCTCCAAGCTCTGTAAAAGGCTTGCGTGGCACGTAGCCTTACAACACACCTTGCGTGGCACGTAGCCTTACAACACACCTTGTGTGGAACTGAGTGCCCTGTAATAAAAGTGGACGTTTTGCATTTCAGAATCCTAAAAGTAACTGCCCTAGTGACTCACCCTGAGCACTCAGAGCCCTTTACCGGTTTCTCCGATGGTCAGCAGTGTGTTTTTGACAGACGGCCCACAACAACAGGGATGGAACAGTCTCCCAACTCAGGGAAACGTGGCCATTCCTGGTGGAAAACTGGTCCCTAGCTTACTCTGTATCAACAAAGGTCCAAGTATAAACCATCCCCACATCTCCGTCTCCACTCAGTCAGTCAGTCAGCAAGTCCTGAACACCTCCTTTGTACTAGGCATTGCTCAAGGGACTGGTATAGTGCAGAGATCAGAATAGCTGTATCCCTGCCTCTGTGAAAACATAGCTTGCTGGGTTTGCTATAGGACTCAGACAGTGTTACAGTAAGTGCCGTGATTTTGCTATATTGTTGATCACTGGCTCAAGTATTCTTGTAGTGAAATAGTAGAGATTGAATATAACTATTTCCTTTCCTACGTCCTTGCCCCTTATCCACCTGCTGCAGACCTTCATATATACAAAACATACCTATAGTAGGGATTGTGCCTATGGAAAGACATCTCAGAAAGGGGCACAAGGATTCACACCTGTAATCCCAGCACTTGGGAAGCAGAGGCAAAAGGAGTGATGCAAATTCAAGGCCAGGCCTGATCTACAAAGTGAGTTGAGGCCAGCAAGGGATATTTAGTACAACTCTGCTCCCATCCCCCATTAAACTAAACAAACAAACAAGTAGTAAATAGTGTGGTGCCATAAGCAATCTTTAAAAAACATTTTCAAAAGATCCCTACTGTTGTTTTAAAAATGCCAATGTGTGATCATTAGATTTTAAGGTGAGCAGAATTATGGGCTCAAGCAGGTAGACAAAGGATGTGAGCCACAAAGATCCTCCAAAGCACCAGCTGAAGCTAAGAGCTGATATACTAGGCAGGACTACGAAGAGGATAGAAGCCATAGGTTCTGAGGAAAAGTAGGACATGGAAAGGGACTAGAGAAAACATGTTTTAGATTTTTAAATTTTATGCGAGTGTTTTGCATGCATGTATGTCTATGTGAGAGACCAGATCTTGGGTTCAAGCTGACCTAGGGTTGAACTCAGGTTAACCAACAAGCCACCACCCAGCACCAGTTTCCAGGTTACTCCCAAACAAGCCTGCACCTGGCACTTCACTCCCTAACAACCACCAATCAGGAGGAAGGCACAAGTTAAGTTTATGATTTGGCTCCCAGCACCAGCCAGTTATTTTAAAGGGCAACCAAATTCCATAGTAGCCCCCCACTCAGATATGTGCCAGGCTAGAGACTTCTTACTTGCTTGCTCACCTCTAAATGCTTTCTTGAAACTGGGCTCTGGGCTCCATTTTCCCATCCTGCTGCATGAGAGTGGACTGAGCCCAAGCTTGGGCTTGATAGTGCGATTGCATCGGAGTTGGCTTCCTGGTGGTCTTTTGGGATTTGCAAAGGGGCACAACATGCGTACCAGGTTCGTTCCTAGTGCCCAGTGAGGTCAGAAGAGGGTGTCGGATCCGCTGGAATCTGACTTAAAGACAGTCCTGAGTGTGGGGAACAGAACAGTTGACCTCTGCATGAACAAGTGCTCTTAACCACTAAGCCATCTCTTCAGCCCCTAGAAAAACCTTCAGAGCCCCAGGATAGTCACTGACCGAGATGAAGAACTTACTGTGAGAAAAACAAGTTTAAACCACCCTGTATCACTATATGTCTGTGCTTTAAAGGTCTCAAATGTTTCCATTTATTAAAGTCACAACTAAATGAACTTTAGGGTCCTCAAAGATGGATAGTTGGGCAGGCGACATTCACAAAAGCATCTCTTCACTACAAATTGTGAAATTAATGCCCCCTTTTGCTCTTACAGTAGTTATTTTTTTAATCATTCATGTTTATAAATGGATGGAGAAAGTTTATAACAAAATGTCTGACATAATCAAAATTTCAGACCAATGGCTTAAGCAGATACTGTCTTTTTCCTAAGTACAATTTATTTATATGTTCCTTTTTCATTAAAATAAAAGAAGCATATGTGATGACTAGTGTCTTTTGTCAGCTTGATAGAGTCTAAAATCGCCTGGAAGATTGCTAATCCCGAAGATTAGAGGAGAAAGGCTACCGACCCAAATCATCATGGCCAAATTAATTAAAGCAAGCTTTTTTATTCTTGTACGAAGGCTGTCTCCCCCTAAGGTAGGGGTTTGAGAGGTCAGCATTAGATGTGAGGAAGACAAGAGGTTATTGTTTTGTTGTAGTTGTTGGGTTTTGTTTGTTTTTCTTGGAGTTTTGGTTTGGTTTGATTTTGTTTCTTGAGACAAGTTTCTCCATGTAAAAGTCCTGGCTGTCTTTTGTAGATTAGGCTGACATTGAACTCACAGAGATCCTCCTCCCTCTGCCTCCCAAATGCCGGGATTAAAGGTGTGCACCACCAAGCCTTGCTAAAACAAGATTTTTATAGCTCAAGGGTATAGGGTTTACAAATTTGGGGGATTTGGTGGGCAAAATAGGCAGTGTTACGGGAACAGAACATAAACATAACAAGGTAGTTGTAATGACCTCCTGAAACAAAGACACAATCATAGCAACAGGTAGTCATAATAAAATAGCCATGACAGGAAACAGGAATAAACTTAGTTTGTCTTTACTATGAGACGGCTTTTAAGCCTAAAATGGGGCAAACTGGTTCTTCAAGTTGGGCCTCTGGGCATGCCTGTGAGAGATTGTATTATATTAATGGAAAAAGGAAACCTTGCTCACTATGGGTAGACCATGAGTCCATGGGCTGTATAAAACAGGAAAAAGGGCTGTATAAAACCTGAACATTATTAAGAATACATTTGTCCCTCTCCAATCCTGATTGTCAATACAATATGACAGCCACTTTAAGTTCATGTTGCCATAAATTCCCTGCTGTAATGGTTTGTACCTTGAACAATGGCCAAAATAAGCCCCGCCTCCCTTAAGTGGCCTGTGTAGGATGTGTGCCTCAGCAGCAGGAGAGGAACTGAGGTGGCATAGTTAGGCCTTCTAGTTAAGGCTTCCTTCCAACGGTTTTTTTCGATATCTGGAAATAGGGATATAAAATGGTAGTTGTAACAAAGGATATTATAGCATTTTCCTACTTTTTATATTTCAGACAGTTTAATTGAGGTATTATGCATCATGAAACACATGCATTTAAAGAGTCAAATATATTGTTTTTTTGGGTTTTTGGGTTTTTTTTTTTTTTTTTTTTTTTTTTTTTTTTTTTTAGTGAATTTACAGTTATTCACCTATCATCACAATTTCTCCAAAAAAAAATCTCGTATCCATCAACCTACCGGGCCCATGTAGCTCCTGATCTACTCTGTTGCTGGAGACTTACCCCTTCTAGTTTTTCCATATGAATTTGTTCATATACTGTAGTCTTTTATGTCTGACTGCTTTCACCACCATGCCCAGCTGTGGGAAGATTTTAATCGACATGTCCAATTTCACTTACTGTAAGTCTTTGTGCATGTTGTCTAAGTTGTAACAAAGCATACACATTTAAGTGTATCATTTAACCACTTTTAAGCAAACAATGCAATGGCATTAAGGACATTCACATTGTAATACAACACTGACTATACATTTCTAGAATGTTCTTAGATTGTACACATTAAATATTGCCCACTTCCCACTCCCCTCAGCCTCTGATTGTCAGCCGTTGTCCTTTCTGTCCCTGTGAATCTGGCTGTTCTAGGTACCTCATCAGTAGTCACATAGTGTGCACATTCTCACTGACTTAGATCACTTAGCAGTGTTTACAGGATTCTTCCATGTTATCACACATGTCAGAATTTCCTTCTTAAAGGTTGAAGAATGTTCTGTAATATAGACAATATTTGATTTAATCAGACCTTTTGACTACTTCAGACACTGTGAATACAAATACCTGTTCAAATCCTTGTTTTAAGTTTGCTTGTGTATTGTTTTTGTTTTCAATATGTACTCAGAAATGAAATCGTTAAATCACCCAGAATTTTTTATTTAATTTATTGAGGAATCTCCATTGTATGCTCATGGTAGCTGTACCTGCACCCTTTATAATCTCACCAGTAATGCACAAGTTTCTCTACATTCTTGTTAGTGTTCATTTTCAATCTGAGCTGATGGTTTAGAGATGGCCATCCTATATCTGGTAGTTCTGATTTGCATTTCCCTAATAATTTTGCTGAGACTTCCTATGTGCACATTTTTGTTTTGTTTTTTATAGTGCATGCATATTGTTTTGTTAACTTTTAGTTTTGAAAACAAACTGAATATGTAAAAATGTAATAACAAAAAGTAACAAGGCTCTGTCTGGACTGGTGTGGTGGTACAATGTAATCCCAGAAGTCTAGTGAGGACAGGAGGCTTAGGAATTCAAGGTCATCCTGAGCTGCACTGTCAGTTTTAGTTCAGCCTAGGCTACATAAAACCTCATCTCAAAAATCAAAAACCAGACTAAAGAGATGGCTTAGTGCTTAAGAATAGTTGGTGCTCTTACAGAGGACCTCAGTTCAGTTTCTAGCACCCACATCAGACTTGAACTCTACCTGCCTCTACCTCTTGAGAGCTGGGATTAAAGGCATGCACCACTACTGTCTCTTGGTATTTCTTTAAATTATTGAGCCCAAGGACAAGAAATCTTATCTTTTACCAAAGACCTTCTTCTGGCCTCTGTGGGCACCAGGTATGCACACAATGTGCCGTCATAAATGCAGACAAAGCACTCATACATATAACATAAAGGTAAATAAGTCTTTAAATATGTACATATGTACGTGTGTGAATATTCCCTTCTATTCTGTCCTGTTCCCAGAACAACTTCTTTGTTTGGTTTCTTAAGTGTCCTTGGAGATAGTCTGTGGGTGTATGCACATAAATATAATTAAAATCTCCTTTTTTTGGATAAATGATGATAGTATTGATATTTTTTGTGACCTGTTGTTTTGTCATGAGTTAGAAATGTACAGATCTTTTCTTATCAGTTTCTATAACAATGGGACATGGAGGCACATGCTTTTGATTCCAACACTCTGGAGGTGGAGGCAGGAGGCTCAGAGGTTCATCCTCTACTGCTACTGCATAGTGAGTTTGAAACTACCCTTAGCTGTATGAAACCCTGTTTTAAGAAGAAATTTAGAAGCCGGGCAGTGGTGGCGGACACCTTTAATCCCAGTACTTGGGAGGCAGAGACAGACGGATTTCTGAGTTCGAGGCCAGCCTGGTCTACAGAGTGAGTTCCAGGACAGCCAGGGCTACACAGAGAAACCCTGTCTCGAGAAGCCAAAAAAAAAAAAAAAGAAAGAGAAGAAGAAGAAGAAGAAGAAGAAGAAGAAGAAGAAGAAGAAGAAGAAGAAGAAGAAGAAGAAGAAGAAGAAGAAGAAATCTAGAACTGAATGCTTGTGCCTAATAAACAAGAACCTGGATGTAACAAAATCCAAGGACCTTTTGTTTTCTGTATACTTCAGTTCTAAACCATGAAATGTTTTCAGTGTGCCTTTCAAGTATTTTTAGAAATACTTTTGACAAACACTTTGTATTTTGGTTTCCTGAAGGGATAGTTAGAATGGTGGCACTTAGCCTGTAGCTGGCTCTTGCCGGTACCTCCCCTCCTATCCACCACTTCAGTGTTAGCATCAAAATTATTTGTTTTTTCCTGGCTAAAAAGTGAAAGCATGGTATGTGGATGTAATCCGAGGCCCTTCTCTGTGCTCACTAGGACCCTGTGTGTGTGTGTGAGCATGTTCACCTCCAGCCCCTCGGGTTCTAGTCACTCTCCAGCGGTGCACTGCTTGGCTTGTAGGGCTCAGGCCGCGGCTTCTGTATTTTACTCCCTCATCTTGCTTCTCTGGAGCTCCAGAGCATGCCAGCCATCACATGTTCTATAAAATAGAAACCTTTTACTTTCTACAAACTTAGAATGATTTGTTTCCATTAAAATATTTTGTGTATGATTTTTGCAACCAGGTTAACTTATTAAATTTTAAAGAGATAATTGGAGTAAAAGGGGGGGGGGGAATGTGTGCGTGTGTTTGGCTTTTCAAGACAGATTTCCTCCGTGTAACCCTGGATGTCCTAGAACTCACTTAGAACATCAGGCTGGCCTTGAATAGGAAGGAGATCTGCCTCTCCTGAATACTGGGATTAAAGGCATCCATTACCACGGTCTGGCTTAATATTTCTTTAAAATTATTGAGTCCAAGAACAAGAAATCTTTTCTTTTACTTACATCATTGTACAGCCTCTTTATTGCATTTTAAAATGTCTTCCTAATGGTGTGCGTGCATGTGATGTTTTGCTCACATGTGTATAGGGCGCATGCTCTCTCTCACTTTCCACATTTTTCCCTTGGCAGGGTCTCTCACTGAGTCCTGGGCTAGGCTGGCAGCCGGGAGGCCCAGCAGTTCTTGTGCTCTGCTCCACTTGTAGGAGCACAGCCACACCCAGATGTTTGCAAGGATGCTCGGGTCCACATGTTTGCACAGCAAGTGCTTTCCCCGCTGAGCCATCCTCCAGCCATAAATATTGTGTGTTTTTATTGTTACTGAATTGGAATCTTTTCCTAGATATATAAGACACACACACACCCTTGTTAGTTTTGTTTTCCTATTTATCCTGTTGAGTTTTATGACATTTCCAGGTGTATACCTTTGTAGCTCACTTTTCTTCAGACTTCACTTCCATCGTATGTAGCTGCATTTGTGCGCATATGCAGTGGTTTGGGTTGATGATGGGATGAGTGGTCCCGCCTTATCAACACATCACCTTGATGCTGACTTTGGATTGAATTTCTTGAATAATTTATGTCCTGTAGCTAGCTGCTTTCCTGTTGTAGAAATTTCTAGTCATTACTAAAATGAAATTCTTTCACATTGTCTAACAATATGTTATTTTTTGCAGGAAGGATCTATTTGTGTTTGATTGTTTGCCCTAGGCAGTTAATTATATCTTGTAAGCCATTTCCAGAGTTTTAAGTAAACAATGGATTTTACAGCTTGAAATCCTAGGTGAGTCTTAGCCGACTCACAGAAATAATAAGACTTCTGTGACCTCAAAAGAAATAGCAAAGTTTCCTCAAAAAACAGCAGCCAGAAATAGCTCTCTCTCCAGAGACAGGCCCTATCAAGGCAAGAAATGTAAACAGATAGTCTGTTAAAATAAACATAATTGCCACTTACATGCTTTAAAAAAATGTTACGGGAACAAAAGGGGGCTCAGAGCCAGGCCCACCTGGCAGCTTATTTATTTTAAAGGGTATTTGATTCAAGCTGCATAGTTCCAGTAGGAAGAAGAAACTGTTGCAGAATGATGATCTATAACTACCAGTAAGAGAGGCAGTAGCAAAAACCCATTGTCTGGTTGACTGAGTGAATATTGAGCCTGTCTTGTAAGCAGTACTGTTAGTGGTGTGGGACGTGCCAGTCAGCCTTCAGACACAGTGTATTATTCGAGCATGTGATTGATGGGCTTTGGGGGATGGGCTGGAAAAGGCAGTAGTGTAAGCTACAGGTTGTAAAGGGTGAGTTCCATCTAGAGAATCACAGCTTCTTCCAGAAGTTACATCTGAGCTGGCCTTTCCAAAGCTCCTGAGGCAGAGGATTGTAGCTCGGTGGTAGGATGCTTGCCTAGCATGTATAGACCCTGGGTTCCATCCTCAGCACCTCTCCCACAAAAGTACTTTGATTGCTATATATGCCTGAATAAAAGAGTCATATCTTATTCTGGGTGGAGAAAACAGCTAAAAGTAAAAAGGAAGTACACATAAGGTGTTCGTTTCTACAGTGATAGGCAAGTTCACCCAACCAGGTCCTCGCAGCAGTGCGTGTAGTACTTACAGCTCATTATTGTGGGATAGCATTTTCATCCCTTGTTATCAACATCTGAAAGGCTGTGAGTTTGGCTAACAACAGTTACTGTAATGAGTGAGACTGGACAGACAGACTTATGGCCTAGGAACTGTTGGAAGAGGGCTAGCAAGTGGGATTTAGTGTTTAGTAATACAGCTGTAGGGCTTTTACACAAATGTGGTAGTCTAGATACGAACAGAATAGGGAGTTTTCTTTTCCATGGAAAGTTTCAAGGAAGTCTTAAAAGTATAAATTTTCAACATGTAAAGATTTTAAATTCATCTCTTTGGAAATCTTAAGTCATGGCTAGACTTAGTTATGGCTAAATCTTAGTTATGGCTAGACTATGGGAAGAGAATGGGATCTAGGAAGGAGAGAACAGTGCTAATAGTTCCTTGGCTTTTGGCTTAGTTGAGAAACTCAGAGATGGGTGGGAAGACGCCATTCTTCCAGACTCAATGAATAGCTTGACTATCATCAGAACCATCGTCCGATGAGTCACCAGCCAGAGCTGTGAGGCCGCTGTGTTCTGATTTAGTTTGCCGTCACTGTTATCATTATCATTATTAGTATACCCGGGGTGGGCGAGTGTGGAGAGGTGCATATGCTATGATGTACATGGGAAGGCCACAAGTAACTTTATGGCCTTGGTTCTTTCTCTCCTTCCACCTCTCGTGGGTTTCAGAGATAGAACTCAGGCTGTCAGCCGTGCATGGCAAGTACCTTCACTCACTGAGCCATGCTCACGGGCTCCTCATTAGGTTTCGTGACACAGCATTTTGATGGGGATTGTAGTGGTTTGAACAGATTCATGTGTTTGAATGCTAGGCCATAGAGAGTGGCACTATTAGAAGGTGTGGCTTTATTTGAGGAGGTGTGGCCTTGTCAGAGGAAGTGTATCACTGTAAGGGTAGTGGGGCTTTGAGGTCATATATATACTCAAGCTCTGCCCAGTGGGAAACAAATCCAGACTCCTCCTGGCTGCCTTCAGATCAAGATGTAGATCTGTTGGCTTCTTCTCCAGCACCATGTCTGCGTGCATGCTGCCATGTTCCCTGTCATGATAATAATGTACTAATAAACCTCTGAAACTGTAAGCCAGCGGCAATGAAACCTTAACTAAGACAGAGATGCCACACTGACCTTGAACTCACTGTGTAGGTGAACTGTCCTTGAACTGGTACTCCTGATTCAGCTGCCTGAGGATTACAAGTACAGGATGTGTTGTTTTAGCAAAAATTTCCACACAGTAAAACTAGCTCCAACTGCAATCATACACACAGTGGGGTGAGTTTTAACCTATGTATGCACCCATGTGTGCACATTAGACTGAAGTGGAAGACATGTCCGTCAGACTTGTCCCTCAGCCAACAGCCTCACCCCATCCCTACCCCTGCAGCTTTCCCTGTTCTGGTTTACATCAGTGCTGAATTTGCCTGCTCTCAAACCTCATTTAAGTCGAGCTACACCATATGTCCCATTTGTGTCTATTCCTTTACTCAGCATAATGTTGACCCGAAATTTTTGAAGTATGAAACGGGTATTGTTGGCTTGAGCAACACAAAACCTAAGGTCCCCTGCCTATATCTTGCAGCTCTGCAGAGGACTGACATGCTGCTTTGGGGATTGCCATCTTCATATTGGGTTCCCTAGGTGGCCCTGGAAAATTCAACCTGCTGAAACGACTTCTGTGTTGGGCCAGCTGCTGAGACCCAGTGCAAAGCTGCAGCAAGGCCAGCAGGGTTATGTCCAGAGAAACCCTCTGGACTAACCTTTTCTCCTCAGGGAGGGATCAAAAGAATATTTGATTAACATGTAAATTTTTTAGACTTATTTATTTTATGTGTATGTGTTTTTTGTTTTTGTCTGGATTATATGTATGTGCACCACAGGCATGCCAGGTCATTATGAAGGCCAGAGAAGGTCCTTGCATCTTCTAGAACTGGAGGTACAGATGGTTGTGAGCTGCCAGATGGGTGTTGGGAACTGAATACAGGTGCTCTGCAGGAACAGCCAGTGCTCTTAACCACTGAACTGTCTCTTCGCCTAATGTGTACAATTTTAAGGGCTTTTCTGGAAATAAAAATAACCCTATTATAAAATCAATAAACACTACTGTAGATAGGCTTTTCTTTTTCAGGGTATAATTGAGAAATATAAAGAAATAAAAATCACCTGTAATCCTCTGTAACCAGTGACTAACACTCTGGTATACTGGAGCACTAGTGGGCTGATGGACTGACACTTCTCTGTGGGAATCACCCAAAGTATGACTCAGTTACCAGATTGAGCCTGAGTGACAGAAAGTCTTACCAGTGACTTAAACAGGACAGATCCTTACAGTCCTCCTGTGTAAACCAAGTGCAGAGATGAATAGTTCTAGGTTGGTGTAGCAGGTCCAGGTTCCTGCTAGCATGTTGCAACATGTGACTTCATCTTCATGTTCCAATATGAATGCCTGCACTGGCCATTATATCCCTCTCCTAGCCAACAAGAAAGGGGCGAGGGCAAAGAAACTCATGCCCTTTCCTTTGGCTGAATTCTTAAAGTGCATGTACCACTTTGGTTTCCCTTGGCTGAGGGGCTTTATTTTCGTGGCTATGTCTGATTACAAGTGAGACTAGTAAATACAGTCTCTGTTCCAGATAGCCACAATCACACCTTAGATTTGGAATCCTAATTCCAAACAGATACTAAACAGATCTGTAGTTGCTTTGCTTTGCTTTCAACAGGGTTTCTATGTGTAGCCCTGGCTGTCCTAGAGCTCTCAATGTAGATCAGACTGGCCTCAAACTCAGAGACTCACCTGCCTTTGCCTCCCCAGTTCTGTGATTAAGGGGGTGCGCCACCAACACACAGCCAGTTGCTTTGCTTGTAACCATGACAACCTACCTGATGAAAGCAACTTAAGGGAAGGGTTTACTTTGTCTCAGGCTTTGAGGGTATCGTCATTATGGCAACCAGTCACATTGTATCCACTGTCAGGAAACAGAACAGTGACTCTGGGTGCTCTCTTCCTTTTATTCAGTAGCAGTGAAATAATCCTGCCACAACAGGTAAATCTCTCTGGAAGCACTCTCATGGACATGCTAGCAGTTTGTCTTCTAAGTGATTCTAAAGCTCTTGAAGTTGATGATCAAGATTAACCTTCACAAGGAGACAAGTGTCACTGTGAAAAGCTTTTCATTTTGAGTATAGTTAACTGTGAATATTTCACAGGATGGCAGACACTGAGCATTCACTCCGACACTGAACACCGAACACAGGTTTACTTCCCAGTATGTAGGTTCTGGGACTAACTCAAGTCATCAGACTTGGTAGCAGGTATATTTACCCTATAAGCTGCCTTGCCCACTCTTAGTTTGTTTATTTGAAGAAGCACTTACTGTGTAGCCCAGGCTGACCTCATTCACAGCGGCTCTTCTATCTCAGTTTCCTGAGGGCCTGAATTACAGGCACAAATGCCCTATGCCTGCTCTTTTATCCTGCTTAACAAACTAACAACAAAAAGGGTCTGATGTTTAAAGGAAATAGTCACAAGTACAGAAATGAGAAGTACCTGGTGGAATGAGGGGATAATGCCAGCTTGGGATGTTTTTTTGGTTTTGTTTTGTTTTGTTTTATGCTGAAATAGCAAGAATTTGCTCAGAGATCATGTCTGTCTCAGAAATAAAAGCATTGTAGCTGTGGACATTGCTAAAACCCTGACACCCAGTGTTCAAAGTAAGCACACTGTGTCAAAGTCCAGCTTTGACATGGCAAGTAAACTGAGGCGGGGTGAGGCATGGACCATTGATCACTTGGCAGACTTTTCAATGAGGGAATAAAACTTAATCCTCTGGGGCCGGTGGGGCGGGCAACAAGGGTGAGGGAACACACATATACACAGACACACACGCACACCTGGTGGATGAAGCAAGCTTCAACAAGCTCCATCAACTTTACATATATGCATATATACATACATATGCACACATTTGGTGGATGCAGCAAAACTCCAAAACTTTATTTTTTCTCCCACAGCTTATGTATCCCAGCAAAATCTTTAAAGCAGAACAAAAATCACAATGTGGTTACACTCTATTTTTCTTTAAGTAAACAATTACAATGAATATATGTTAAAAAACAACAACAACAACAACAACAAAAAACTTGTCCCCTGATACCCCCAAATAATAGAATGGATTAAAAAAACAAACAAACAAACAAAAAACAAACAAACAAAAAAACCTAGTAATTCCCTAGAACCCGTACACATTTGTAACTAAGCAACTTGTTAAAGATTAATAAAGTGTAAGCAAGCAAGGTAATTTTCTCAGCTACTTTCTCTTACTGGCAGGCTGCGATTTACAGTCACAAAGAAAGGATAAATTATTTTGTTATTTATATTAAAAAGTAATCTTATAAAAATCTTAAGAATCACAAATCTAAACTTCTATAAAGAAAAAAGAAAAGCCAATCATTTCTACTTTAAATCCTCAGGGTGCATATCTACTCATTAGCATTTTTTTTTTACTTTATCAGGAGGCTGGGGGCAAAAATGGGTACAAGAAATTAATCATCACCTTGATCACCAGCCCAGCAAGAAACGCATGTCAGCTAGTACTAGTCAAACTGCCATTGTTCTTTTCCCTGACTTTAAAAACATCCCTCATTCAATAATCAAAATCGTGCCTTTCTAAATTGATCCCCAAGATTTTCTATATCAGCGCCACTAACAAAAACATCTTAACCTGGCGTTCCTAACAATTTACCTCTCCAAATTCTTTCTAAGGGTGGTGGACGTTAGCAACAATCTACATCTCTAATTTCTTTCTGGGGGTGGTGGTTGAATCATTAATCTGCTCCAGCAACAATGGAATAGATTAATCAATATTATTGTAAGTGCCAACGACACTGCTCAGCGAGGGGCTGGAAACCCCCTTAGAGTTTTCATACAATTCGTAGATTAGGGTGGACACGTGTTGACCACTAGAGCAACAGGACACAGTAGTCCTCGTTCCCCTGCCTCTCCGAGTGAGGCACACCCATCGTAGCTGTGCTAACCGGTGGGCTGTGTTCCGTGAGTTCTAAAGCGGTTTTGCTATTTGTCTTGCACAGCCCCAACATACTTACTGTTATGTCCTCAGCCTGAAGGCTGCATTAGAAACCACAGGGCTCACATGGAAAAAGGAAATGGGAACAGTCGCCATTCTCACAGGAAAAAGACTTTGAGCAGTTCGACAGTCCTTCGTGCATTTTTAGCATACTTTATCTTAAGTTTGGAAAGCTTTAGCATTGACTACATTTTGATATTTTGTTTCCTCTTCACAAATTAAGATAGCCTACTGAAGCATTGTCTCTTAGGTTATATCACTAAGACAAATGGGAAGGGGGAAAAGAGAACTAAATGGGTCTGTAGGGGAGGGAGATTATTTAAGAATTAGAGATTAGGGAGAAACAGGGTAATTTGCCTTCCTTTTGCATAAGCAGTCACACGCATAGTTCTGACCTTTTCTCATCTATTCTAATTACTTCTTCACATTTATCACTGTCTGGTGCCAGGCAGCCTACAGTCCCCAGCCAACCCTGACCTATACTTCCTTCAGCCATAATTGTTCACTGTGAGCATTTCTACCCCCTTCTTAGCATCCATTGGCTGGGATATTGCTTTATAAAACCTCCCTCCGCATCTTGACTTGTTTTCTTGGAAGTGCAAGGCACAGGACTAGGGTCCAAAGGAGTGAGAGCCCTGGGTGTCACTTACTCAGCTGTGTGTGGTGCCTAGTCAGCCTGCAGCCTGAAGGTGCCTTTGCTGTGTACATTACAGATTTTTTTACCCACATGCTATAGGCTTTCTGCACAAGTGGAAATTGGCCCCCTTATCTTACCCAGCTGTGCAGTTTGACTGTGAACATGACTGGCACATTTAACAGTTCTACAGTTATATTTTAACAATTTTTAGTCACGCTAAAAAGTGGAGGAAAGTAAAAGATTAATAAATAAAATTGCAGTCTATTTAAAGACATCTCTGACTAGAGGGATGTCATAGTTCCAGATGGAGCACATTTGGCTCACTGGCTCAGGGTTACAAGGCATAAGGAAGGGGTCCTTAAAAGAGGGTGCCCTCTCCATTCCACTGCTACAGCAAGAATCCTTGCATCCTTGCTGGGACATAAAGGGTCTCCTGTGAACTCTTGTTACAAGGGCAGTGATAGGTACTTCGTTGGAGTGGAGAAAAGCTTATAAGCAGAACTAAGTTTCACTTAAAAAAATCATTAAGACTTAAGTAATGGAATTCCCCAAATGTGTTGATTGTATAAGTACATGGATAGAATAATTTTTAAAAAGCACCTTTGTGTTAAAAGAAAATTCAGAAATGATTTAGTTAAATCTCATTTGTTCACTGAGAAATTTGAAGCCTAAAGAACTTTTGGCTTCTACACAGGGCAATACCACCTTAGAGACAGTAAGAACTAGTCTCTGTGTGCAAGTCACATACTGTACTGGACGCTGTATGGAAATGTTACAATGAAACTCATCATGTATGTTAATACACGTTAATAAAAGGAAGGGGACGCCAAGCTCTCTGCTTGGTGTGGTGGCAACTGTAACCTAAGCACTGCAGAGACCGAGGTGAGAGCGTCCCAAGTTCAAAAGCTTGGGCTACAATGGTGTTGTAGGCCGGTTTAGGCTTCACCAGTCAACCACCCACCTCTTACAACTCACTAAGGTACAAACGACACAGCAAGGAGAATAAAGATTTGAACAGGCACTCATTGAAGATGACACTGGTCCGTAAATAAAATGTCAATCAACAGTGATCCATAGAAAGATACTGTTGGCCAGAATGCAGGGCAGCAACTGGAAATCTGCATGCACTGCTGACTCGTCCTCACTGCATGTCTAGCACAGAATAGATGCTGCATTGGCTCAGCATGCTGACTCTAGCACTCACTACCCTAGATCCAAGTTCTGCCCAGCTTCTTCTTCTTCTTTTTTTTTTTTTTTTTTTTTTTTTTAACTGTTTAAAAATTTGTTTGTTTGTTCAATGTTTTATTTATTTTTATTTTATGTGTTTTGCCTGTATGTCTGTGTGAGTGTGTCAGATCCCAGAATTACAGACAATTGTGAGCTGCCGTGTGGGTACTGGGAATTGAACCCGGATCCTCTGGAAGAGCAGTCAGTCCTCTCAACCGCTGAGCCGAGCCATCTCTCTAGAACCTCTGCCCAGCTTCTTACTGCTTTGAGATCAATGTACACTTCAGGCCTGTGCTTCACTAGCTTTATTTATATAATAGGAAAATATTTCCTACTCAGATTAAAGGAGTCAGATGTAAATTATTTGCAGCTGGTGTGATACCTAACAAGCACTAGGTCACAATGACCGAATACCAAGCAAAACTACTTTCAGCCAGACTAGGGGGAAAGACCACAAGACTAGAGGGAAAGAGACCATGGGATACTTTGTGCCTCATTCATTTGCAGATGGCACACTTCCCCAAAGCCAGTTAGCTTTGCCGTGTGATCACAACTGCCAACTTTGTAAGTATTGTTTCTTTTTATGCAATTCTTAGACTTTCCTCTAGGAGATTGTCTTGGGGATGAGGAAGCAAAGCACCTACCTGGTTGTCACTTTGAAAGCATTACATTTGCTGACATTTAAGGTCATAATGGGATTTACTCTTGTTAGTAATAGATATAATGTTCTAAACACATGTTTTAAAACTAATAACAGAGACCTCCCTAGGTTATATGCCCACACAAAAGGACAGCTGAAAACTTCTATTCACCTAAGCACTGGGCCGTTAAGGAATGTTGTCTCATGAAGACTTGGACCAGTGTTTTCAGAGAGAGGAAAGTCTGTTTTGCTTGTTGTTCCCCTACATGTTACAGACATTCAGGTTAAGAAATAAATATGAAAATTGTTTCAAAATAGTGACCTGCCCGGGCCCATTCTTCTAGAACTGTAGATAAATCTCCCACCAAATGAACTCACTATCAAAATGTTAAGACAGTAAGAAGTAGCAAAGTCTCTCTCAAGTTAGAATCAGCAAGCATTGCAGGATTCCCAGGGACTTCAGATGGTTGTGTGATCACTGGAAACACCAAAATTAATATTAATGTTAGTTGTGAAATGACCAAACCTCTAAAAAAAAAAAAAAACTGAGGAGAGGCATAAAAATGAAACAGTGGTACTGAAAAGGGCATTTACAGTTCCCTAGGGAGGGAGAGGTGTGTGTGTGTGTGTGTGTGTGTGTGTGTGAGAGAGAGAGAGAGAGAGAGAGGGAGGGAGAGAGAGAGAGAGAATGAGAATATATACCGGTTTGATTTATTGATTGACAGCAGATTTGATAACAGTGAACAAAATAAATCTGAGGAGAAGGCATAAAGCAAACTAAATGGTAAGAAAAGCAAGCAGCTCAGCTGTGAGGAACAGGGTGAGGTAAAACGTCGCAGCACCCCTTCTGTAGATGTTCCAGAAAGAGAAGTGCGGAGAACAAGATAGGTACAACAGCCCAGAGGGGAGTGGCTGACAGTCATGTTTCCAAATAGTCACGGAAGTCCTGAATCTTTGTATTCTAAAATCATAAACCAATAAGTCTACCTAGTCTCAAGAGATTCACAAACATCTGAGGCACAAGTAAATGCCACTGTAAGCAGGTCCTCTCCACCACCCACCTTGATGCTGCTGTGACTAGGTGACAGGTACTCCTTCCGTTCACTTAGTTCTTTTAACTCTGTTATAGATGGGGGCACTTAGTCTTCAGAAAATCACATGTTAATAACAAAGTTGGGCAGCATCTGAGTTGAGGGAATCTAGCATACAAAACTCCAGCCTTACACAATTTTATCAAACAGCCTCAAACTAAAGCCACTTATCACATAGTTAACTCTTCTTGCTTGGGACCATTTAATTGCCTTTAGATAGCTACTGCAGTGGTTGGAGAAAGTGTAGGATCCAGATGGTGTAGACTGTAATGTGCCAGCAGAACAAATCTGAGTTGTTAGCAGTGATGTAAATAGGCACAGTGCTTTATGGAAAGCATTTTGGCAGCAGATTTTAAGAGCCATAAAATGCTTGTACTCTTTGACCTAGTTAATACCACTTCTGAGAACGCATGAAAGAAACAGTCCAGCATGGAAAAAACCTCCAACACCGTGTGATCAGCACAGCCATATTTATAACTTAGTGCCCGTGCAATCTTAACTGTTCAATTAGAAGGGAAAGATTTGCTGGCTAGTGATGAGATATTTGCATAACCAATGAACATGAAATGTCATGTGACAGAGACAAGGAAAACAGTCATCATGAATTTTAAAAGCAGCACCCAAATTTTATAATAAATTACACCTTTAAGATTTTTAATTTATTTTATGTGTTCTGCCTACATGTATATCTGTGTATACAGTATATGCATACAGTACCCTCATATTTTACATAAAGTAAAAGGAAATACTTAAATAGACAGGTATGACTTTAATAGTTCTCTTTCCTCTACCTTTGAAGATTTTTGTGACATAGTTGTATACTTTAAAAGTGAAGTTCCATGCTGACTTGGGCTTTTGTGGTTTGGTCTTGTAACCCTTACTATGTAGGGTTAGACGTGCTATGATCAGAGAGCCCATTAGAGGCTTGTAGGGCGCGTCTCTGGAGACAGTCATCCCTGAGTGGTCTGGGGTGTGCCTCCTCTGCTGGTTGGAGGAACCTTTGGTCAGCGCTGTCTCTGTGAAGGTGATCCATGGTGACCAATGCATTCTGGGACCTCATCATATGTCACCTCTTCTGAAGCTGTAACATGCAGTTTCCTTGTCCTTGGAAATTAGGCAAATGGGAACAGGGCTAGTCACCTTTCTTAGGTACTCTGAACACTTTGGAACTCACACACAACCCTTTGTCCTTTGGTGACTGTAATAATGATGCCTTGCCTAGAGTAGTTATAGAAGGAAGCAGACACACAGAAGTGAAAGGAAGGAAATCAAGTGTGCTTTCATGGTGCTTTGAATGCAACTGGACCCCATGAGCTCATAT
Source organism: Uromys caudimaculatus (assembly GCA_028551405.1). Taxonomy (NCBI): domain Eukaryota; kingdom Metazoa; phylum Chordata; class Mammalia; order Rodentia; family Muridae; genus Uromys; species Uromys caudimaculatus. The sequence goes on along the minus strand of CM052708.1, from coordinate 53,711,855 downwards.
GTTTGAATACTTGGCCCCCAGTCTCTGAAACTGTTTGGGAAGGATTAGGAGATATGTCCTTGTTGAAGGAGGTGTGGCACTGGAGGAGGCTTTTGAGATTTCAAAAGCCTAAACCATTCTCTGTTAGCTGGAGCTGACTCCTGGTTGTGTCCCAGGGTGTGAGCTCTCAACTTCTGCTCCAGTGCCTTCCCTACCTGTTTACTGTCTTGCCATGATGGCCTTAGATGTCCTCTGAAACTGTAAACTCCAATTTAATAATTTGCCTTGGTCATAGTATTTTGTCCACATAATTGGAAAGTAAGAAAGACACTTTGTGAATAAAGCAAGCTGACTAGGACAAGAACAAACTGGCTGCTCCAAGTTTTGGGCTCATTGTAACATTTGTTTGGGTGGCATAAAACTGTTCTACCCAGGATGATGAGAATGTGAGCCATAAAACTTGTACTCCAACTTCCTAGACCAACTGTGAAAAAAGCAGACTATTGTTTCCACTAAAAGTTGTTCTGTGTGATCCAAAACTCAGGGTGGGTGTTTGAGATAGGGGGAAACTGTATTTATTATGTATTCTTACCTTTTAGCTTTCATTATCTTTGGGCTAGGAAGTAATTGCTAATTGTAATAATGTATGCTGTTATCAGTTTAGCCTTCAGGTCTGCTGCTGGTTTAGTTTCTAACTTTGACTCATCTTTAACCTAATTGTTACAGGCCACAAGCTGCTCCTCAGGTCATTTGCAGCTAAGCAGTGACTAGGTTGAGGGATGTTGCTTGCTAAAAGTTAACAGTAAAGCACTTCCTCTGCCTCCCCTCCCACTTTCTTCCTGACCTGTCCCCGAGGAAGCTTACAGCACTCAGCTTCTTGGTCCTTGGCGTTAATATTTTAAATATGCAAACAGTTTAAAATCAGTGACCATTTCCTGTAATGTCCTCTGGGGAAAAGTAGAATGTTCCTACATGTTACAAAGAGCACACAGAGCTGTATATACCTAAAAGACTTATCCTAAGTAATGGGTGGCTGTGGGGAGCTGGGCGTGGATGTGGCATCTCTCTGACTTGTCCTTGTGTTAGATGAGAAAGGACTAAGAGCATGGCTTGCAGTTCAGTGGAAGCCTCTCCAAAATCACTTGAATCAGCCAAGGAGAAGGTCTTTTACTCCTTCTTGAAGATGGCCAGTGGATCTTGAGAAATGACTCAGCCCATAAAATATGTATCCCCAAACATAAGGACCTGCACTTGTATCCCCAGCTGGGTATGGTAACATTCATCTGTAATCTGAGTGCTGAAGAGACAGAGATGGGAGATCCCTGGCCAGATCAGCTTGCTGACTAACCAGCCTAGCCAAATCTGTGAGTTTCAGCTTCAATGAGAGCAACTGAGGAAATCCCCCACAAACACAGGCACACACAGTGGCAGAGTACTCCCCGAACCGAAAAGTTTCCATGTATCGTCAATCCTTCTGTTTACATTGAGAAGGGCATGAGCTTTCAGGTCCGGGCATTGTCTTGTCAAAGCTTGGGGAATGGATTTCATTTGAGTGTTTTCATGGGTAAATGTCTTTATATTTTGTTACCCCTGCTGCCCTACTCACACTCCTTCCCCCCCCTTACTGGCTCCCTTCTTCTTCCCCCACATAGTCCTCGATTCCACTTCATGTGACATGTATTTCTCTGCCCTCTCCTGCTCCCTCAAGATCTCCAAATCTGGCTTATTTCATTTAACATAACAATCTCCAAGTCTGTCCATTTTCCTGTTAATTCCATGATCTCTTTTTCCTTACAGTTAAATAAAATTTCATGGCCCATTTGTACCAAATTTTCTTTATCCATTCATCTCTTGTTGGGTATTTACACTGGTTCTAGGTTTTTAGCTATTGTGAATATGGCAGCAATAAAACCAGGTGTGTGAGCATCTCTGGCTTATGATTGACTATATGCCCAAGAGTGGCAGAGATGACTGGTATGGCAGTTCTCTTTAAGTCTCTCCATACTGCCTGTGCCAGTTTACACGCCCCTCCTCACACCGTAATCAGCACATTTTGCCATCTGTTTGGGCTTTTTTTTTTTTTTTTTTTTTTTTTTTTTTTTAGGTTGGGTCATAATAAGAAGCCTAGCTGGTCTCAGATTTGTGTTGCTTCTGCCTCCACATACTGGGACTGCAGGCAGACACTGCCATTCTCAGCTTGTTTCCTTAACAAGAGTCATTGTGACTGGGGTGTGCTAGACTCCAGAAGCGTTTCAATTTGTTTTTCCCTAATTGCTGAATACATTGAACCCTTTTTAGAATGTGTATTGGTCACATGTATTTCTTCTTTTAGAAGTTGTATTAGTCAGGATTCTCTAGAGTCACAGAACTTATAGGTAGTCTCTATATAGTAAGGGAATTTGTTAATGACTTACAGTCTGTAGTCAAACTCCCCAACAATGGTCAGTAGTAGCTGTAAATGAACACCCGAGGATCTAGCAGTCGCCTAGTCCCACAAGGCTCTCGAAGAAGATTGAATCTTCCTCCTTCCAATGTCCTTATGTAGCTCTCCAGCAGCAGGTGTGGCCCAGATTAGAGGTGTGCACACCACCACACCTGAAACTTGTGTCTTCCAGACGCAAGATCTAGATCACAGGTGAGCCTTCTAATTCTGGATTGTAATTCACTCCAGATAGTTGACAATCAGAAATAGCCACTACAGAAATCTCTATTAAGTTTATTAGCCCATTGACCAGTTAAATTATTTGATGTTTAATTTTTGCAGTTCCATATATATTCTAGATATGAATCCCCTGTCTGATGTGTAGTTTGCAACAATTTTCTCTTCTAGAAAGGCCACTATTTAAAGATAGAGAAACTCAAACATAGTTTGAGGACTCAGTGAGTTTCATTGTCTATTCCCAGCCACAAGCAGCACTTGGGTGCCAAGGGATCGTAGGGATCTCTAAGCCCACAGGCAGGTGAGTACATGCCTGAATCATGTGCTTTGACAACTGTGACCTATCCCAGACTGCTAGGATCTGAGACCGTTGAGTCGTTTACAGGTAGTTAGAGCTTAACAAAAGAAAAGGACATCACACACTGCCCTTATGGGAGAAATGACATCACATAGGAAGTTAGCTGAACTCACACACTGTTCTTATGGAAAAAGATATCACATAGAAGAAGGCTAGCTGAGTTCACACACTGTCCTTATGGTGAAAGATGATATCACATAGAAGGCTAGCCGAGTCACACATTGATGTCACAAACACAGCTAGCTGAGCTCACATTCTGTTCTTAAGGGAGAAGATGGTGTCATATAGGAGGCTAGCTGAGCTCACACTCTGTTCTTAAGGGAGAAGATGATGTCATATAGAAGGCTAGCTGAGCTCACACACTGTCCTCCTTGGAGAAGATGACATCACGATAGAAGGCTAGCTGAGCTCATAAACTGTTCTTACGGGAAAAGATGATGTCACATAGAAGGCTAGCTGAGTCACATACTGTTCTTAAGGGAGAAGATGACTGCTTTTATTTACTTTACTTCCTAGGCTGTTTCTATAACTGATTTTTTTTTTTCCAGTATTGCCTGTCAGGGCACCCAACTTTACCATGCAATGTGCTCAAATTCAAATCCACCACTATTATGTTGGACTGCGGACTGGACATGACTTCCACCCTCAATTTCCTTCCTTTGCCTCTTGTTCAAAGGTATGTGCTGATGCATCCTGAGATAAAATGAGCTTTAGTTTCCTGAAAATGGGACTCATTAGTATGAACATTATTGATATCGTGTGTTGTCTCATATATTTGCTTTACTCCCTTAAAACTGTTCTATCAAAATAATTTCCTTTGGATATGCTGGTAGAAAGTGCTCTATTGATTTATTGATTGACTCCTTTATTCCAACTTCTTCTGGGCCTCTGCAAAATGTTTCTGCAACTGCTCAGTGTAACTGAGGTCATGTATATTTCATCTGTCTTCCTAATTCATGTAAGAGCTAACAAATGACTAACTGATGGGCCCCAGAATTGAATTTTAGGATCATTTAACTGCCTTTTCAGGGACCTGACAAAATAGAGGGTGGCACTTCTTTTCTGTGCATTGTTTTCATATTAGTCAGTTTATGCGCGTGTGTCTGTCTGTCTGTCTCTGTGTGAGGGTGTGTGTGTGTGTGTGTGTGTGTGTGTGTGTGTGTGTGTGTGTGTGTATGCATGAGCATATGCATGTATCTGTGTATCTCCCCAGTCCATGTCTTAAGTCACCTAGACTGCCATGTCCCTAAAATCAGTATTGTTACCACTAAACTAAGATTTTAAGAAACTGGTTTCTCATGTCGTTTCTACTTAGAAAGAGCAATTTGTAAGAAAAATGATTTTTAGAATCAAATATGCTCACAGCAAAAAAAGAAAAAGATAACCACATATAAGAGATGAGGTGGAAAAGCAATATGAAACAACTTGAAGAGCGTAAGAAAAGAGCACACTGAGTGAGCCGTCTGGTTCACCTCAGTCCTCCCTCAAGACGGCACCAAGCACGCAACCACCCAGGGCCAGCCTAGAAAACCACAATCAACCGCTGATTTTTTTTCTGAAATAAAATGTATAAGAAAGTACTATGGGGACAGGGTCACAGATAATTTCAGATTACATTTTATACGAAGTTGATGAGATTCACTGATAACTGTATTCAGCACTTTAAATACAGGTATTATCCGAGACTGGGGAAGATGCTTATTTACTTAGCTGACAGATTACTTATTTAAAGAGATGGATACTGTTGTCTTTTTTTCCCCATACAGAACAAAATATTCATTATTTTGGTGTTTATTAAAAATCTGTCCTATGTGGGACCAGGGTTACTGACGTCACAAAACTGATTCCTTACTCTCAGAGAGGGTGAAATCTGTCAGCAGAGAAAGGTGGTGCACAGCCGGAGACTGCCAGTACTCGAGATGAGAACACACCTATGTTCTATGATAACTACCTTGCTTTAAATACCACGAAACTTTCTACAAGGAGGCATCTGCTGTGTAGGCTCATGTGAATTGTCAGACAGCACCAGCTTCACACTGTCCTTCCTGCTCACTCTTTTAGGTAACTCCTCTGTCACCAGCACTGAGGAGGGAAAGCCACAGCCACCCTCTCCTGCCATTTTTTTAAACTTCAGAGGGAAGTGATACCACTGGGATGGCTGGCAGTTCTTAGAGTTCTTTCTAAAAAGTGCCTCTTGGGACAAGGAAGATGGCTCACTGGATAAAGCACTACCTGTGCAAGTGTGAGGCCTGGAGTTCATATCTCCTGCACCCACATAAAAGCTAGGCGGGCATGGCCACTGCTTGTAATCTCCGTGCTGGGGAGGCAGGGCCGAAAACTCCTTGGGGCAGGCTAGCTAGGCTAGAGCTGAATCTGTGAGCACTGGGCCAGTAGGTAAAGTGGGGAGGGACCAAAGAAGACAGCATCAGCCTCTGGCCTCCACACAAAAATAAAGGGCACACCACACAAATGCATGTTTGTTTTTAAAGTGTCTCCTGCCACACAAGCCAGAAACTTTGGGGCGCATCTGCTTAGAATAAGTATATCCAGCGTTCTCTCCCTGTCCAGACCCCGCGTTATGTTTATAGCTCTTCCTGTTACATTACTTCATATATGCATACTAATGTTCTCCTCTACTGAAGATGTTTTATAAGGACGGGAGGTTTGTTTCCACTGCATGTCCTCAGCACTTCGACCAAATCTTGGCCTGTAATAGCAGCTAAGAAAATATTTGGCTTTACGAATGAATCACTCTCCTCCTTGGAGCCCATGCTGCCTGACCTGCTCAGAGGCTTTTAATTACTAAAGTGTCATTGCTAAATTATTGTACTTTTGTTGTAGTGCAAATTTAGGGTGGAGTGTCTGTGCCTGTGGCATGCTCAGTGTTAAACTCAGGGGCTTGCAAATGCTAGCAGGCATTTCTTACTGAGCTGCATCTACAGACCACATGGCTCATAATCCTCCTGCCTCAACCTCCCCACAACTAGAATTACAGGTGTGCATCAGCACACCTGGCTGCCTTTCTTTCTTAAGTCTTTATCTGGATATCTGTTTGTATTTCTCCATTTTACCAAATGGGATTTCATTATACAGTATTTATAACAAAAACATAGGGGGCTTGATGATCCAGGATCCTATATTGATCACACACTGTATTCAGTTGTCTCCTTCAATCTGGAGGAGTTTCTCAACCTATCTGCTTTAATGACCTTGACGTTTTTAGACATACAATTATTTTATATGGTCTTCTAATGTGGGTGTATTTGATGTTACTCATAATTTGGTTAGAATTATTATTCTCTTATCAGAAGACAGAGGATTCCATCCTCCCCAGAGTCATCCTGTAGAAATGCAGACCAAAGCTTGTCTGACCTCTCAGCATTTTGTCTCACTGATCTTATGTTCCTTCAGCCTGTAACCTGGAAATTAGTGCTAGGTGCCAGCTTGTTGCTTAACTCGAGTTCAACCTTAGGCCATGTTCTCTAAGATAGAGTCTAAACCCAAGATCTGGTCTCAGAAGTAAATGCATCTTGGCTTTGTTGTTGTTGTTATCTTCTGATTTGAACATGTATACACTTCATACTAGGAAATTGTAAAAAAGATTCTTAATAAAAGAATTAATAGTATCCTCTGTGTTAAAGAAATGGTTCTAAAACAGTTAAATGTCAGGTGTTCTTCACTGATCATCATTTTTCTAAGATTTTCTCCTGAATTACTGGCATTTTCAAATTTCTAGTATATAGAGCGAAGTCCAAATACTAGAAATACATGGTTGACTTTTAATTTCTTTTAGTGTGTGTGGGGGATGTGTATGTGGTGGGGGCATGTGTATAGCACACGCATGGGGTCAGGAGGTATCTTTCAGAACTTGCTTCTCTCCTACCGTGGGATCTGTGTGGGTTGAACTCGTTTCAGGTTTGCCTGGCAAGCACTTTTACTGCAAACTCCTCTTGTTGGCCCATAAATTGTTGTTGTGGTGGTGGTGGTGGTGTTGTTGTTGTTGTTTGTTTCATTCAGTCTTTATAATGTAGACGAAATTAATCTCACCTTCTAGAAACCATTCACCTACATAGAAAGGCACTTTATAACTCTTAGGAAAAGTAGCTTCATTTTCCATAGTTAGAAACTTAAGCCATGGGTGACAGGTACCAAGCTTCTTAAATTGTAGATTGGGACCCTACATAATTGATTGTGAAGCTTGTAATAGATTTGGCAACAGTAAAAGGTTTCTGAATGTCTAATGACCAAAAATTAATTCAGAGTCAAATGGAATTCTTACCTATACTCACCTGTGCTGCCTCCTGTGTCTGCACTGCAGCCAGGCCCTGAGTACACAGCATGTTCTACAGTGCCTGTACATACCGCCTGCATCACCTCCGCCCCAGATGGCTGCATGTCATGAGCTGCAATGCTTTTACTATACATACAGGATTTCCGTTCTTATGAAAACATAACGATTTAATTACTTATGTGCAAGTATGAGATTCATACATTAGTGAAGTTAGTAAATACAGATGTATCTTGAGTCATATTGTGTTAGAATGTTTGATTTTAAAAATTACTATTTCTGGCCAACAATGGTAGTACGCGCCGTTAGTCCCAGCACTTAGGAGGCAGAGACAGGCAGCTCTCTGGGAGTTCAAGGCCAGCCTGGTCTACAGAGAGAATTCTAGGAAGCCAGGGCTATACAAAGAAACAAGTAGAGTGGCTCAGAGGTTAAGGTACTTGCTACCAAAGCTAATGACCTGGGTTTGATCTCAAGGGCCCACCTGGTGGAAAGAGAGCCCACTCCTGAAAATTACCCTTTGACCATATGAATGTCATGATACATATGCAACCTCTAGTGTATGCGTGCGCGTGCGCACAAACACACACACACACACACACACACACACACACACACAGAGAGAGAGAGAGAGAGAGAGAGAGAGAGAGAGAGAGAGAGAGAGAGAGAATAAATACAATTACAATCTTACATTGCTGTTTGAGTTGCTGGCTTAAGTTTCATAAACTGTTGGACGAGTTCTGGCTTGGAGCGAGGATAGAATGCCCAGCAGTTTCTGAAGTGACCCCTGTTTCTGTCGTTTGTTGAATCATATATTCATGCACAGCGTCATTCTCAACATTGATAATTACAATATCAAAATGTTGATCAACTCTGGAAACAATGTTGAAGATATCTACTTCCTACAGTATCAGATATTTAGCCAAGACTTATTTATGTATGTAAAATCAAATAAGCATAGCTATCTCATTAGTATGCAGATTTACTCTGATCTTTAATAGATGGTAAGATTATATGTATGCCAAAGGATTGTTTCTTTATGATTACTAGTAAATGCTTAGTTTCTGTTCTTAACTTTAAAGATTTGTTTACTTTATTGTGTATGTATGTGTCTGTGTGTTCCTACATGAGTTTCCATGTACTATGTGTATGCAGGTACTCTCAGAAGTCAGAAGAGAAAATGTAGCTACAGGTAGTTTTGAGACACTCAGTGTGGTTGCTGGGAACCAAACCTAGGTCCTTCAAGAGCAGGACTCAGTCTTTAACTTCTGAGCTATTTCTCCAGTCCTATATACTTAGTTTATATACCTATATACATAGAATCACATACAAATTTAAATTTCTTGGGCAAAGGGGATCACAGGTAGGAAGAGTTCCAGGTGACCTCCTATGATCCACTTGTCAGCACTAAATCCAGAGTGTTCATTTGCTTAGAATTCACAGCCCAGCACCTAACCTAAGTCTGTGAAGCTTCCCAGTCTGCCTCCACTCACAATGGTTGTGGAACACAAACAAGAGAAAACCAAGATAGTGACTGGAAGCCCCAAAATGTTCTCAATATTTCATCTGCACTCTTTCCTTTCTTCATAAATTCTTTTAATTTCTCCAGTTCTGTTCAAAACTGTTCTTGTGCCACAGAACCACCCTTTGCTTTGATTTGGTAATGTCAGGGATTAACCTGGAGCCATGCACATGACAGACAAGCATTCTGTCACCCAGCCACTCTTTTCCAATCCCTGGGTGTTTTTGAGATAGCATCTGACTGCACAGCCTAAGCTGGCCTCTGAGTCACTGCCTCCATCACAGGTGCTTACCATAATACCCAGCTGTTTTAGTTTGTTTTACTGTGTAGTCTAAGCTGGCCTCAAGCATGATATCCTCTTGCTTAAGCTTCACAATTGTTGGGATTATAGGCTAGGAACACCACAGCCAGCTCTAAGATGGATTAATATAACATGATAAGTTCTCCTCTTTCAGTTAATTTGGGTAAGAACCACTACTAGTAACTTTTAACTGTTTTTAACTGTATGGTTAATATAAAATCATCATGAATTCACTGAAGATTATAATGTATTCAGGATAATTCAATTTTTGTTTTGCAGCCCCAGGCTGTCAAATCTTCCTGGATGGTCTCTGAAAGATGGAAATGCTTTTTTGGACAAGGTAATGTCTAAAACAAAGACTGCAGCCTGCTTGTACACAGTGGAGAGCCATCCTGTCAGAGCCATGCTGATGACTCAGGGCTGAGTGTGCTTTCATGTGTGTTCTCCCGCAAACCCTGAGATTCATGTCAGGGTCTTTAATATTTGCTAATTGCTATCTTTAAGTATCGTTAGAGGCCGTGCTTGGCCTCAGGTCACATTTGTGTCTGTGAAAATCTTAAATACTTTGCAAATAATTTATCACCAGGAAAAGAAAACTGTCTACAATTGTAATTAGGGTCACAAAGGTGATGCTTATTAGAGTTTGGTCAGCTTATTAAATGAGATCCCAATGCTTAAAAAAAAAAAAAAAAATTAAAACTGTGACACAGGCACACTTTGTCAGAGGTAGAAGATTAAAACCTGCAGAGTGTCTCCATGTCCCTCCATGGTCCTTTAAATCATCCTCACCTAAGCTTCAAAATTGAAAAGCTGAGTGACTTTAAACATCTTTCACATGATTCATCTGAGTAAGACAGTTACCGCTTATAATGGACTGCTGAAGAAGTGGGAGCTTTTCTTGAGAATTAATTCCTGTAGCTGCAACCCGAATTCAAGTGCAAGCCAGGTGCATAATTTGAAACTAGATTTCCCTCCTAGCTGACTATAACATTATGTGACATTGAGGAACCTATGTACCTGATTTCAACCTGGGTCTCCTGCTGGCTATAAATCATTATCCCTGAGAAAGGCTCAGAAGCACTGCATTACCATTGCCTCGTGAGTGAAGTGACTTGCATGTGGATGTGGGAGTGTTTCATTAAAGGGGAGTGGTGAGTGAGAGACAGTGACATTGTAAGTGTTCAGAATGGCAAATGTGCCTCCCACAGACCTCAGAGACTATCATCCTAGGATAAGCCCCTGTGCATAGCACTGAGAAGAGGAAGATCACAGCGCCCTCTTAAGGTCAGGGCAAGGTTTGAAACTGCCCTCAGTGGCTCATCATTTTGAAGGAGCTTTGAGTGTCTTCCTTTAAGCATAATTGCTCATTTGTTTTGTTTTTAGCTAGTGGGTCCATGTAATTAAGAATTGCTCAGAGGGGCTGCAGAGATGGCTCAGCGGTTAAGAGCTCCGACTGCTCTTCCAAAGGTCATGAGTTCAAATCCCAGCAACCACATGGTGGCTCACAACCATCCGTAATGAGATCTGATGCCCTCTTCTGGGGTGTCTGAAGACAGCTACAGTGTACTTACATATAAAAAATAAATGAATAAATAAATAAAATTTTTAAAAAAATTAAAAAAAAAAAAAAAAAAAAAGAATTGCTCAGAGGCAGGCGGATTTCTGAGTTCAAGGCCAACCTGATCTACAGAGTGAACTCCAGGACAGCCAGGGCTACACAGAGAAACCCTGTCTCGAAAAACCAAAAAAAAAGAATTGTTCCTCCCCCCCCATCCTATCAGTAGCTAAACAGTACTCATGTGACACGGTGCTCACAAGAGCAGCATTCAAACCTTAAAGACCCCAATAAATTCCTGACGATAGTAATGTAGTTGACACCCTGTTTTCAAATAAAGACATCAGATTATGGTAATTCAGTAATTTAGATACATGTGTGTGATTATGTAGAAATATTTGTTGGATGACTTGTGAAAACTTGGTAGAACTAAAGTTGTGTATTTCCCTTTCTGAAAAGAGCAAAGGACACTGTCAAGTCCCGCCTGGATCCAGAAACTCCACCATGTGTTTACCAGTGCCAACGGCTTTCTGGGGCCATTGCAACCTACCTGTTAGTGGCCCACCCAGGTCCCTAGCCTTTCCAGTTCAGTGTGCTCTGATATAATTGCAGCACTCTTATATGTGTGGCTTTGTCTAGGAGTTTTTCTTGATGCTACCCTACATGGGAACTGGCAAAATGAATTCTCGGCCTCTTTCTTCTCAGTGGACTCAGGACTCTTTGATATGCTTCTGAGTTGCCACGTAGAAGTAAGTGCAGCTGCTCTAATGCAGCGCGGCTCCATAGCATGTCCATCTCTAGACACCTTGCCTTCTGTTTACTGCCCCACCCCCAAGTCAGGGAAGAATGACCAGGAAAACAGCAGCCTGTCTGAGCTTCTGTTTCTAGCCTCCTTTCTCATAGCCGGTCCTTGGGAGAATCCAAACTGAGGTGTTTATATAAATGTGGGTACTGTCATCTGAGGTAGGGAGGTATATGATCCTATTTTAGTATGTAAGCCTTCCTTTTTCTTTTGAATAGATATGGTTGACATATAACCCCAAGCAAGTACATGTTCTATAGAGTAGACCGTACATGCACTATGGTGGTGGCAGCGCTTGGATCCTGCACCCCACTCTCCTCCCTCCTTACTAGACCTCTTCCCTTCAGCTCTTAGTGGGTGGAAGAAAAGGCTCCTAAGTGACCATCCTAGGTCTGGACTCCTAACCTGATACCATAGTAGAGTCACCAGAGGTTCTTGTTATAAACACAGGCTTCATGGCCTCTTCTCCAGCTTCTGGTTCCTTAGATATTAGTCAGGACCCAGGGAGCTTTGACTTGATACCTAATTCTTAAGAAGCACTGGATCTCAAATTATAGCAGCATGTGTTATTCCTAACTTCTTAAAGATGCCTCAGGGAATATGTGTTCAAACCCCAAGTCTGCCACCAGGCAGTGTTTTCACCTTCAGTCAGGCACCTAGCCAACCTGAACCTAAATAGGAAACAGTTTGTCTAAAAATAACCTCCCACCCTCTCAGTTAGGTGTGGAGATTGAGTTTCCTTGGTAGGGTATCTATTAAATATCTCTTAGTACTTTTCCTTTCCGTCTCTTTTAGGAGCTAAAAGAATGCTCAGGTCATGTATTTGTGGATTCCGTGCCTGAATTCTGCTTACCAGAGGTAAGATGAAAGTGCTTCTTACTGGAAGCAAAGCATCCTGGTAATCATCGCTGTAAGTCAAGGCATAAAGCGCCATGACCCCATGCCTCACTCATGCCTCACTCACTACAGGCTTCTTGTTACTACAGCTGTCACTTAGGAATGGGGAGCAGCTCCCCATCTATTTCAGTGTATCAGGAATGACACTGACTCTTGCAACCTTCATGTCATGGGCAAGGATGTGCATGTGGACCAGTGCTCCAAGGACTTTGTGACTTGTTCCAGAGTATGGAACTTGCCAATAAGAAACCTACATTTCCCAGCGCACCTCTAGTTGCACGTATAATACGTGTAGGTTCTAAAGCCATAGATAAGTTTTTCAAGCTAGATTATATGAATTAAGTCACTGTTTTAAAGTAGAGCCACGCTGCTGTTAAGACTTGGAGAAAACATGAGAGGCACCAACCCTAGTCCAGTGAGCCCAACAGACCAATTGTGAACCGGTGAAACTACTTTATCTTGTTTCCCGCAAATTTACACTGTGCGTTGTGGGTGATCCAGTAGAGGTTAGTGTGAGCCCTGTTCACGATGTGTAGAACCAAATGCTTGGACAGAACACTTTCAAAGGTAAAATCATTTTTATCCCACTAAAAGTATGTAAGTAAATTTGTGACTATCTATACATGAATGGGGTTTACCTATTAAATTACTTGGGGGAAATGTTTATGTAATCATGTATCTTTGGTACATGAGTTAAGATTTTATTTTTCTTCTGACTGTCCTCAGCAGACTTTTCTGTGATTCTAGGCTCTGTGGGCTGATTGTTATATTTTAAAGAGGACACTCAGGCTGCCTCTCATGTCCTTACATGTGAGCTTCAGTGTTGCTTTAACTGCCACTACATTTGTCCCTCTGCTACTCTGTCTGAATTTCCTTATTTAAAAGTGGTTCCAGAGGCAACAGAGAATAGAACCACCTCCATCATGAGGACATTGTCTTGCAAGGTGTTAAGGCTAATAGATGTGCGATATTGACATTAGGTTTGTTCTTTCCATATGCCATGTGACACTGTGGAGACATGAAGAACCATCTACTCTCCCCAGATAGGGAACTAATAATAAACCAAGGTAAAAATGCCACCACCGTCCAACTTGGTAAATCAATGAGTTTTACTGGTCTTATTTGAACGAACATGGGTGAGGGGTTACGTACGGGGCAGAAATGGCTCAATGACACTTACATTACCAAATTCCCACCATAGCATGGTATGGTGCCAATGATAGAACCCTGGAGTGTACTGCATAACTTGCAGGTAGCTGGACAAGTTCAGCAGTGTCTCTTTGAGAAAACTCAGCTTGCCTGGGTGTCTTTCAGGCAACTCTGCTAGTCTGAAAGTGTCCTCAGCAGTGACCTTCCTGTTTATAAGTTTGGGGAAGGAGGAGTCTAGTGAATCAGGTCAGTTTCAGGGACTTCCTGAAGCCTTGTTGTTTGCTTCCTGAATTTTAATGCGCTCCCCTGCAGAATGGAATGTTTCCCCTCCCTGACAACCCCCTGTATCTCATCTGAGATGAAATATTTTGTCTAGGAGAAAATTCCCTACACAGCAGCACAGATGCCATTGTCTTAGCAATGAAGCACTTGTGTCCTTTACTTACATGCTAGCAATACTGGCAGGCTTATTAAATTATTTGTATGCTAAGTCACTCAGCCAGAAAATACCCACACCCCGGGTGGATATCCACACTGCTTATTGTTTGCTTATGTCATCAATATCTTTGTTACTTCTGAGAAGGACTAACAGCTCCACAACCCACTGTATTCTCCACACTCCAGTGGATCACATGGGTGGGGGTTAACTCCTCTGTGCGGGAGAGTTGCTGGCTGTGAGCTGCATTGGTTAGGCTCACTATCCCCACAGTCTGTGCTTGAGTCCACCCCACCCCCACCCCCACTAGTATGCCAGGGCTTGTTAGGTGGGAAGGCAGAGAAGTCTCAGGGAAAGGGTGCAGGGTGCTATCACAAGAGGGATGCATAAAAAGCCCCGTGGAGTTCTAAGAAGTTGCTGCAATTCTCTTTCTCTTTCCTCCCTCAGGAATACAGTAGCCAGACATTGAAAAGTCAAAAACTTAAGACAAAACAAAACAAGAAAAAGAAAAAAATGTAGTTGTCTCTCTATTTGACTTTTGAAGAGCAGATTGCTAAATGTATAAGATCAGAGTGATACTGGTGAGCCAGCCACATTCTCACAGCTAGCCATTTTGCCCTGCTGTTGGCTGTCAGTATTAGACACATCCAGAGTGAGAGAAGGGCGGTGTTGCGGGAAAGGCCTCATTATTCTGAGGAAGTGAAACTACTACTCTACATTCTGACAGCGCCGTTTGTCAGTCCTGTCCTGCTGATCTATGTGCCCTGGCAGCGATGCACACCACCCTCCCTTTCTCTTCAGACCGAGCTAATAGACCTGTCCACAGTCGATGTGATCCTCATCTCTAACTATCACTGCATGATGGCGCTGCCCTACATCACCGAGCACACAGGATTCACCGGCACTGTGTATGCCACCGAACCCACCATGCAGATCGGCAGGTGAGAAGTGTGACTGCCAAGCTCCTTCAGTGGCCACTGTTGGGTGTGATACCAGAAATGTGGAATTTATTTCCTTCCCAGGAACAGAGATGAGTACGCTGCTCTCTAGACACAGGAATGCTCACTGGAGATGCCTAGAGATTGGTACCCCTGGTAGTGTCCCGGTCTTTCTTTCAGCATTTCTAAAAGGCGTGTTCATAGGCAACTCCTCTGTAAATGGTGCTGAGTAGGTCAGAGGCTTAGGAAGTTGCCACAAAGATCCAAGGCAGAAAGCATCAGAGCAACAGAACTTTGCTTATTTAAATGAAGAAGAAAAAGAAGAAACTTTATTACTTTGTTTTGGAAACATCCCTTTTTTTCATGACTTACTAAGGGCTATAATTAGAAGCTTGTAGAAAACAGGGGAAGAAGAGTAATTAAGCGGTTAAGTTGTCCTTCCCCAGTGACAGAATGAAATATTGCACTCTTAAGGATTTAAGAGTAAACAGTCTTGTGCCTAGAGAGATGGCTAGGCAGTTAGAGTCCTTGCTGTTTTTGCAGAGAACCCAGGTTGGGCTCCAAGCACCCACATGAGGCAGCTTGTAGCTCCTCTAACTCCTGTTCCAGGGGATCTCACTCCTGACTCCACAGGCGCATGCTTGCATGCATGCATGCATGGTGTGCACACACATATACAAATACACATAAAAAATAAGTAATTTTTTTCGATTCATTTTATTTTATGTGTGTTTTGCCTACATTTATGTCTGTGCACCACTCCTGTGCTTGGTGCCTGTGGAGCTCAGAAGAGGGTCTTAGATCCCCAGAACTAGAGTTATAGGTAGTTGTGAACCACCATGTGGGTGCTGGGAACTGAACCCAGGTCGTCTACAAGAGCAACGAGTGCTCTAAACCACTGGGTCATCTCTCTATCCACAAAAATAAATAAATCTTAAAAAATAAATCTTAAAATCAAAAATTACAATCTTCAGTCAACCAAGAAGGTTGTCCTTTCTTCTTTACCCCATCTAAGCCTTTACAGTATAGGTGGCTGCTGTACGGTACCGTAGAATCAGCTACTGAGAGAAAAGAAAAGGAAAAACCTATAAAGAAAATTATTACTGGGGAAAAAATCCATACATAATATATTGCCTTGAAATAACCAATATAAGGTGACATTTTCAGGATCCAATATACAGAGTTGGTTGTACTATAAACCGTTAGATTGTATTCTGGTGTCTTACAGATGAGATATCCAACAAGACGAGCTGGTGACTAGAAATGAAACAGAGCCTTTAGTGTGAAACATGACCTGCAGCCTATACAAAAGCAGTAAGGGATTCCAGGGACCAGAAATTGCCATTATAGGAAAACAAGACAGCTGTGTAGTTGAGAAAAAGCGTTGTGCAAGCGTCATGCCATAGTCTGAGAAAGATGGCGCTCAAGGAGCATGAGCCTGGGCCTCAAATCTTGGTGTGCCGGGGCCCTCACTGCTGCCTCAAGGAGACAGTAGTGAGGGAAACAGATGGATGTGAATTGCACTTGTTTCGGTTTCTGTTGCCAATAAATTTATATATTGCTGTGTCTCTATATTGATACAGAGAGGATATTAGCCTGTGTTGGTTATCTGTAGTAGCATGAACTGGATTCAGATATTGAAAATGTATTTCTAGGTGGGTAGGAAGGTTTTTTTGGAGGACAGTCTCATTCTGCAACCCAGGCTAGCCGAGAACTCACTATGTAACCTAGGCTAGTCTAGAACTCATGGCAATCTTGCTGCCTTAGCCTCCCAGGTGGTGAGATTACAGAGATGAGCTGCCAGGTCCAGGTCTAGTTCTAGCTGTTTGATTACCCTCTAGTTTTCAGGGGTGCTGTGTCTGTAGCTGTGAGCCAGCTGAGTGCAGCCCTCCTGGGACTCCCTTGGCTATGTTCGGGTATTCCATCTCAGAATGGCAGAGATCTGTCTCACTGCAGATCTTTTGGGTAGATTTCAAACTAGTTCTTGATGTCTCCCTCTAAGCTCCTCATGTTGTGGTATCCCCAACCCTAAAGTTATTATTGTTGCTACTTAATTTAACTGTAATTTTGCTACTTTTATGAATTGTAATATAAATATATGATATGTAGGATATCTGATATATATGACCACTGTGAAGGAGTCGTTCTCATATACCCCCTCCTCCCAAACTGGGCGAGACCCACAGGTTGAGAACCACTGTTCTGACTGGAGCATTTTTTTTGATTCCCAAAGTATGTGTCAGCTTCTTACATCAGTTTAAATAAAACATCTGTCTCATGAGACAGGCTAGTGAAAAGTGGGCAAATCACCTTTCCTGGCTATAGTGTCAGCAGCAAATTGTTTATGCTTTGTTTCAACTCAGGCTTCTCATGGAAGAGCTGGTGAATTTCATCGAAAGAGTGCCAAAGGCCCAGTCTGCCTCCTTGTGGAAGAATAAAGATATACAGCGGTGAGAACCTCCCTCTCCTTGCTAGCTACGGAGCATCTCAAGTCCCCTTTGTACTCCCCACAGACCTTGTTAGAGTGGAAGGTGACCAGGCTTCCTGTAGTTCACAGTCAGGCCCCGTGCAGGCTGGGGAGCTTTCGGAGCACATGGCTCCATGGAGGGTCTGGGTCTAATGGTCCAGGTCACTCAGGTCTTGCCAGGACTGGTTTAAGAGTCTTCACCACATTGTTGTTGACACTCAGCAAGTAAAGAGCTAGGGATGACAAGAGGGCTGTGTGGGTAAAGGGACTTGCCACCAAGCCTGTAGATTTGAATTTGATCCCCAAGACTCACATGGTAGGAAAGACCCACACCTCACAGGTTGGCCTCTGACTTCTATACATGTGCCTTGTCACATACTTGCCCAAATACATACATCATATACCATACATACACACAATAAATACATACATCATATACCATACATACACACAATAAATACATACATCATATACCATACATACACACAATAAATACGTAGTGTTTAAAAAAAAAAGAAAACAATGTTTGCTGCTTAAGGAAGCTGAGGAGGACATTTCTTAGATGATGTGAATAGATTTTCTTTTATATAAAGACTGGGGGCCAGAGGAATAATTAGATGATTAAAACATTTTCTCCACATTCCTGAGAATCAGAGTTCTGATCCGCAGAACCCACATAAGAGTGAGCAGGCAATCACAGCACTTAAAAGGCAGAAACAGGCGCTCCCTGGAGCTAGATGGCTATACTGGGTAGAACTGGTGAGCTCTGGGTTCAACAAGATGCCCTGCCTCAGTCAATAAAGAGAGAGCCATTGAGGGAGAAACCTATCAACAGATTTGGGTCTCCACACATATGCACACAGCACTCATATACATGTGCACACTGTATGTCTGCGCGCGCGCGCACGCGCACACACACACACACACAACAGTTGTATTGAAGAGGCATCTGGCTTCATGTCAAGGGATGGTGAGAAATTCAGTGTTGATGGGTGGGTAGGGAGGTGAAGCAGGGAGACCAGCAGGGGGCCATTTCAGAAACAGACCAAGGTCTGGACTAGGGTCGAAGGAGAGAGCATGAAGACGACTGCAGCTCCAGAGGAGCTTCTGAGTTGGGATTTAAAGGGATCAGTTAAGTATAAAGGGAGCTGCAGAGTATAAACAGGAAGTGCGTGGAAGCCAGGGACATAGGGAGGTTCCAAAAGCACAGACTTGTGGGTGGTGACCTGTGCCCGTAGTCCCAGCACAGCAGTCACTCGGGCTTCAGCCTCTTAGATTTGCCGGTCTTCCTGTAAATGTGTACGTAGCCTATCCCATTTTTGTGTTCCAGAGTTTAGGCACATGTCTCCTCTATGTGTTCCTTGTACACACTGCTTATTTAACCTATGGATTGCTTTTTCTGCCAGACATCGTTCTAAATGTGTTCCTACAGAAGGAGCTAACGCTTTGATGAGATGAGTAGTGGCATTATTGAGTTTACAGGAGAGACGTGCCACAGACAGGGTCATCTGCTAGGGAGTTCTGACTTTTTAGGTGGCTCGGGCTACAGAGCCCACACTCCCACCCTCTGCTCAGTCAGTCTTTGAGGGCACATCCTGCAGTCCCCCTTATGTGTTGAAAAGGGCAGTAGGTGCTCTGTGCCCTTTTCTCCTGTCTTGCATGGATCTTCTGGATGTCTCCTAGGTTAGTAGGATGGTCTGCCATAGCCAAGCCGTCCTGTCTCTGTTTGAATGGCTTCCTTGATCTGGCCACTCCCAAGCAGTGGTACATGGTCCCCTGCCCTCTTTATGTGGCATTTACAGTCTCAGCTGCCTTTTTCTCAGCCTTTACTGTGCCACTCACTCTCTGCCTTGAGCACGCTGGACCACATGGGACCTCAGGTCTGACAACCTCCCTCCTTAAAAAAAGTCTTAGGGCTGTGTTTTCTTTCCCTGTAGTAGACCACGTATGCCTTGGCCTCCCTTGCTTATTTCCTCTTGTTTATTTATGTTCTTATGTACTCAGCTGCAAATAGTTTTGGCACATCAGAAGTAGTATTCAAAGGTCAGTGTTCCTGATTTCCCAAGTCCTGAGCCAAGTCTTAGGAAGTTCTGAGTCTTAATTTGCCTCTTCTGTGACCTTGAGCACAAAAAGAGACATTTCCCTCCACTTGCTACCCATTCTTTTTAAAACATAACAAAATAACTGGCTCCCAGAGTAATGTCAATATGTATTAGGAAGAGTATGAATAGAGCTTGAGGGAAGAGAGCATAAGATCAGGGGCCTGGGCATTATTCATGAGATGCTCAGCAAATCTCTCTTTTAGAAGAAAGTGTTAGTTAAAACAGAGCCACCAGGGTTGCACCTCGCCACTGGTGGGTAAACGGTAGAAAGGAAAAGATACCTTGGAAGAAGAGCAGAGAACAGAACATTGCTGGAGACAGCCACGTGCATTCTGGTCCTGACCGGGGCTTTCATTTTGGCTTTGAGACACATGATGGACCTTAGTTATTGATGGCAAAGGGGATAGTCTAATTATGCAGAAGTGATAAAGCAAAAGCCCCAGTTTTGTTGTTGTTGTTGTGGTGGTGGTGGTGGTTGTTGTTTTCTATCTTGAGTAAACTCAGCACAGATATTAGAACCGGTGTTAAGATGGAAGCACTCTTTGAGGCTAGTGATAGTTCCTTAAGGAAAGCGCTTGCCCTTCATGCATGGTTTCTCACCTCAGCACCTTCCATTAGCCAGGTACTCGGTGTCTATCTGACCCGGTGCTGCTGGAGAGGGAGGCAGGGACAGGCAGATCCCAGGAGCTGGGGGTGGGCCTGCAAGTCCAGCCTAGACAGCAAGCTCCAGGTTCAGTGAGATTTTTGTTACCAAAATAAGGTAGAAAATAATAGAGGACATCTGGTATCAATCTGTGGCTCTACCCTCCCACACATGGTAAACACATCTGTGTGTGCACACAGGAGGGCGGGGATGCTGTTATACCCTAGGGGAGAATACTTTTGAGAAAAGAAGTAGAATTTTTTTTTTTTTAAGTTCCTTTTTAATTGGCACCAGACGTCAGAGCTCTAGAGTTTCGCCTTGGGCTAGGTACCAGGAGTGCTTCATTTGGTCAGCCGAAGGAGCCGGTGCTGAAGGAAGCCTGTTGCTTTAGGTTCCCCTCATACCGCATTTCCCCGGGTGATGCAATCCATGACTTTTCTATGACAGAGGCATGAGATGAGGCTGGACGGGTTGTCACACTCCTGCACTGAAGCAGCTGGAGCACACTGAGTGTGAACTGCCAAATCTACCCTTTTTTCTTTCATTTCAGTTTTGGTTTGCTTTTTTTTTTTTTTTTTTTTTATAAGAAGCTCAAATCTGGCTGCTTTATGAGTGATTTTTTTAAACTTATTTTTAAAGTGCTGGCTTACACATTAAAATAAAGTCCCGTGTGATTCAAGCAAATCACTAGGAGTCAGATTTGGGAGTTGAAGATTTACCTCAAACTACATAGGGATTCTCAAAATAGATCTTGGTCAAGTGCCTGAAATTAATGCACCTAAGTAGCTTGAGTTAGTAATAGGGCCATTAAGTAAAGAAAACAATAAATTAAACATTGGTCCAAAAAAATCTGACAAATTCTCTTAAATCATTTGGAGTTGGTTTGAACTAGCATTTGATTTATTATTAGGATGTATATTCAAAAGTCCTATGACTCCTCCTTTTGACAGTTGTGCGACTTCTTGCCTTAGTTGACATGTCCCTAAAATTTATGTAGAAGACTTTAACCATCTGTCTTAATTTTGACACTACAGTTTATTCTTCCAGAAAAAAAGATGCAGTTTGGAAGGGAAGGAAAATCCATGCAATAGAATTTTCTCAGAGTCACCTTAAAATTTAGATTTTTTAATGAGAAATTTTAAAGCAAAATATTCCAAAAACGAAACTGCTCTGGTGTCTGGTATTTTTAATATAAATGTTTTATAAGATTAGAATCCTTAGTCATAATTAATAGCAAGTCATTATAAGGCGTTTTGAGGTATGATGATGCACACCTGTGATTCTAACCGCTGGGAGATAAGGGCCAGAGGCGGGGAAAAGGTCAAGGGTAAGCTGAGCTACCAGTGAGAGTCTACATTTAAAAAAATGATAACATCATAAGATATTGTGATAATCATCTCTTAAACATTAAGGAATGAATAACAGAAGAAGGGTCACCTTGCAGGAGACTTTAAAATGCATGTTAAAACCGTTATTCTTTTGTTCTGACATTCCCTGGCTATTTGCTGAGGAATGTATCAGGTCTAACTATATAATAGGAAGAATTTGAAAAATATGGGCTTAGAGGTCACACAGACTAGAGTTTGAATTTCAGCTCTGTTTCTTGTAGCTGAATCGATTCATCTCTTCTGGACTTGGTTTCCTCGTTTGTAAAATTGAGATGATTGTTAACCACCATGCAAGGTGTTGAGTGAACCAAATGGGTAGCGTTTGCCTGTTTTAGCAAGACATTTGGTGTTATAGTTTGAATGAAAAATGTCCCCCAAGGCTCTGTGGGTGTCTGGGTAGTTGCAGAACCTTCAGGAGGTGCAGCCTCCCTGGGGGAAGTACATCACCGTGGGGCAGAGTCTTTAAGGAGTGTGATCTTGCTGCTCACCTCTGGGGCTGACTTTGAAGGTTCATAGCCTCTCCCTACTTCCTGCCTATCTCTGCTTTCTGTGTTTCAGCTTCCTGCTTCTGTTGCCATGCCTCTACAAACTCTGATCTCCAACCCTCTGGAACCAACTATAAGCCAAAATAATTTTTTTTTCTTCCTTAAGTTGCTTTTGGCCATGGTGTTTTGTCACAGCAACTAAATTGTGACTAATCCACTTGTAGCAGCCAGAGCACACCTGCCTTCCACCCTAGTTCATCACAGATGCCACCTTCTTGGTTGAGAGCAAGAAGACAAAGGAAACTGTTTCTAAGCCCACGCTTGCCTCTGTTAACTTTGTCAGCCATGCTTTTTGAGACGTGATGATTTCTTCTGTAAGATACATAAAAATTATCTCTAAGTACACATACATTGCATTTAGAAGTTAGCCATGGAAAGGGCTTTTTAAGGAGAATCCTCACAGAATGGCTGTACTTTGATAGAGTCACAGACTATTGAGCCTTGTGATCCCAGACCCATTGTTTACTTTTAAGTCAGTAAGTTAGCCTTTGAGGGACCAACTGATGGTACCCAAACTCTAAGGGTATTGATGGAAAAAATGCCTTTCTATTACTTCCTACTGAGACTCAGAGTTAGTATGGTTCACCTGTTCATGAGTCTGCCCTGGTCAGCAAGTTCACTTAAAAGGTCAAATTATAAAGAAGAGTTATTTTGTTTTCAGGGACTGTAGAGTTGAAGTAGAGATCGTCTGGACACCCTCTCGAATGGTGCTTGCTCATCATGCTTTGCCATAGTAACCACCTTTCTTCTTCTAGAAATAATTTGGTCTAAAACAAAACTCAGGATTATAGTATTTCCAGTTAATATTGGGAAATGTGCGGTTTTGAGGCTTCGTTTTTGATAAGCTCAGTAAACAGCATCAAGCCTGCCTCCAATCCATCCCTGCAGTGCTGATGTCAAGTGGTCTTTATTGAGGGTAGACACAGTTTCTGCTTCTCCTGTTCTTTGTATTCTGCTCTTATATTCTGTCCGTTTGTTCATCAAACACTTAGAACCCAATCAATGTGTTCATCGTCTGCCTTTAAGTGATCCCTATAGGCCTACAGGTCTTAACTCTTTAACAAAAACCCATGGTCTTAGGTTGCTGCTTGTGCTTCTAAGATGCGGGAAGAGGCAGCAGAACTTTGGCTCAATGTCAGTGGCCCAGGAAAGAAGTTTATTAGGCACTCAAGTGCGATAAGAAAAGAATGAAATGATGAAATCTTTTAGAAGTACTTATGAAAAATTTAGACAATGAAATTTTGACTCTGATAAATTAGAAAGCCAGAAACAGAACCAGTTCCCTCTGGGTTTCCTTATCCTACTTATCCTCAATCAGCTACTAATCCTAATGGCTTTTAGTGGGTCTGTGAGTGCCCTGCTGTAAGTGTGACCTCACATACACATGGGAGTTTAAGGGAAAGCTCAGTCCAAGATGTTAGGAGATAGGTATATGACCTGTGTCAAGAGACAGTAAAGACAGTGCGAACCAGAGAGGGTGTTGATGGGGATTACACTTGACTAGTAACTACCAAGAACCCAGCCTTAGGACACGTCTGGGAAAAAGCTCCCCTCAAAGCTTAAGGCATATAGCCCCTGTACTCCAGCTTACAGCCTAGGGGAAGACTCTGTAGGCCATATTGGTTCAAATGTAGCAAGAAATCATTCTGGGACAAATGATGGAGTGAACAAAAATAACCAGCTTGGTGAAAATCAGCCATTGTACACAAGAAAGAGACCAAAGAACTGACCCCTGATTTTAGACTTTTGTCTGGCTAATTAAAAAAATCCCTAGATTATTTGTGAGAATATAGTTGTCAAACTCTTATGAAAAGAACTTCTAAACATTTCTAGATAGAGAAATTACAGGTACTTTGAGATCTACAAGACATAAACAGTACAAAAGGCTCTAGAATAAGCTATCTAAAAAAAATTTAGGCGCTGTTATATCTGTGTTATACATACACACATGCACACATGATATATGTGCTCTGTGTGTGTGTGTGTGTGTGTGTGTGTGTATTTCATACAGTTGGTCCTGTGTGTCTGGGGTTTGTACTCATGAATTCAACTACTAATAGAAAGTATTCAGGAAAATATCACTTGTGTACTGAACATTATTCCCCGACAGGAAAGCCATCTACAGTGCGTTTACACTGCACTACTATATGGTCAGTAAACTAAAGGTTACCTAAAGTGTAGTAGACCTATCCATCATAATGGTGTACCTGCTGAGACAGGAAACTTGCTTTATTGAGCTCTGAAGTTCAAGCCTACTGTCAGTTATATGACAAGACTTATCTCTGATTTTCTAAAGAATAATAAAGTATATTGGAGAATTTGCCTAAGACTGTACAAGCACTGTGCTGTGTTCTAGAAGTGCAGCCACAGGTTTTGGTATGTGCCAGGGGTTCCTGGAACCAGTCCCCTGTGGAGACTGAGGAAAACTAATTTGACTGGGTGGTAGTGGCACACACCTTTAATCCCAGCACTTAGGCAGTGACAGGTGGATCTCTGTGAGTTCAAGGCCAGCTTAGTCTACCCATCTAGGTCCAGGACAGCCAGGCCTACACAGTGAAACCTATCTCAAAAAGGAAGGGAAGGAGAAAGAGAAAGAAAAGAAAAATAAATGTATATGTTCATTATATGTCATTTATTTGCTGTTGTTTGTAAGGAAGAAATATTTCCCTCAATTTAGAGATAAGGAGAAGAAATGTGGTTAAGTAAATGCTTAATATTTCAACTAAAGGAAGTAAAAGTCCATCTTCCATATAAAAAGCAGTCTGCTTCTAATTGTTCTGTACAATTAGGCTTTATTAAAATGACCTTGAGGATGCCTGAGAAAAGCCACAAACCCATCACCTTGTGTGTCGGGGAATGGATCTCACTGCATTCCTCAGGCCAGTCTCAAACTCAAGGGCTCATGTAGTTCTGCCTTAGTCTCCTGGATTGCTGGGACTTCAGATGTGTGACAACCATCATGGCCCCAACACTGTATAGCTTCTCCATTTCTGCATCTCTCAGAGGCTTCAGGTAAACTCAGGTCCACCTGGAAAGGATCACCCCCAGGCTCACCTAATGCTGAGCTAAGGCCTCCCTCAAGCCTTCCCTGTGTGCCCATCAGTTGAATTTTTTATAACATCGTAGCTGGTTTCATCAGAGTATGCAAAAACAGAACAAGAGAAAGTGAGCATTCTGCAGTGCCTCTCTCAGAATCACATCTTTTTTTTTTTTTTTCTTCATATTCTGTTCATGAGAAGCAAGCATGTGGTTCCTGCTCCAGGAGGGGCCTAGACAATGTGGCAAATGCAGGATAGTGGTGTCCTGGGGAGCCCTGTCTAAAGTGACCTACCACAAAACCCTAATCCAGGAAGTCAGACCTGAAGCCAGAGTTCATTGGACTGTTGAGTTTCCGGTTGTGCTCGCTTGAGCCTTTGTCTGGTGTTTTCTATAGTCCTCACTCTGTGTTAGAGTGACCTCTAACCTCACCTGCTAGTGCAGGTAGATTCAGATAGGATGCATTTAGGATTGCTGGTTTTGTCTTTTCCGGGGATAGCCATGGTGTGTGCCTCTGTGTTTGTGTGTACATGTGTCTGTATTATTTGTATTGAGTACTCGGTGCAGCATATACAAAACTGAGAAGGAAGTTAACTCCATTTGTGGCTGACAGAATCAGGTAAAAGGTGCCTTTTTAGTAAAACTAAAAGTAAGAACACCCCTCACTGCAGTGCTCTGCTGAAGTGTTGTCAGAAACATGGATGGGAGGGTTCCGTGTAGAGTGCTATCTGCCGTTTTTCTAGATGCTGTTTGTAAGTTTATCCGAAAATATGTCTGGGTTTTCATAAGCCTTTTGCACACTTTCATGGCTACCTAAAAGACCCCAGTATATTCTCTAAAATTAGACCCTGAGTTACCAATGACAAAAGCAGTAGATGCTTCTCATCCTCGTGCTCCAAATGTTCCCTGAAGATTCAGACCCTGCCTCCAACTGTCTGCTCTCATAAGACTGTTTAATCCAGCAGAGTGACCCGTGTTGACAAAGCTGCTACAGACTTCAGTCCCAGCAGGAAAGAAAGCTCATGCTGCTTCAAGGTGGTAGAAGTGCCAGGTATCAAGTGGGTAAGGAGACCCACACAAGGAAAATAGTTGTGTGTGACAACTTCTTAGTCTCCTAGAGAAAAAAGCCATTTGTAGGGGAGCTGTATAAAACACACTCACCTAAAAGAAGCACTTTGGGCTGCACTCTGCTCTTCTAGCCACGCCCACTATAGCCTTCCAGCTCTGGCCTGAAGTCAAGGAGTCTGGCTCCCACGCAGCTCAAGGGACAAGTCTGTATTTTTCCTGGGAGGCCCAAGCACTGGCCCCTGGTGGTGGGAATTTCAAGGGAACTAAGGATAGGTAGTAGCTTGACTTCTTTCTCAAGACCCTGGAAAGAGAGTTCAGAGCCATTACCATTCCTCAGAGCCTTGCTCTGGGTTGAGGGACAATGCATGTGCTACCTGGCTGTGGTAGCTGTCAGTGTGGTACATTTGGGATGAAGTCAGGCGTGTCTGGATGTCACTCTTATCTTCCCATCATCTCGCAGTACCTCTCATAGAAATCTAGATAGAATACAGCTAAGAGCCTTGAGTTTTACCCTGAGTATAGAGAGCCATTAAAGTACAGATAAGGGTGGGTGGGTGAGTGTGTGTGTGTGTGTGTGTGTGTGTGTGTGTGTGTGTGTGTGTGTGTGTGTATGAGCGTGGAAACTCTGCTGCTCAGTGTGTTTTGGGGGAAAGTAGAGCCTAATGCACACATTCAGGTCACCAGGAGTGTATTAACCTAGATTGTACAGTCAGGTTCACACAGATTAGTCTTCCAGGTAATTCCTTATGTATATTTTTAAACAAGAATATGTATTCATCAAGGGATATTTTTGATGGTGGTATTAAAGGTCACACAGTTCATAGTTTATTCTCTTTTATGCCAAGCCTCACCAGTGTTAAATTCACTCTTTTCTCAACCCCACTGGTGAAGTTTATTTTATTTATCTTTTGTGAACAGGAAAGAGAATGTGAGATCTTAGGTAGAAATGCTTGGTCTACAGTATAGCTCAGAGGCAGAGCAAGATCCACAGTATACAAGAACTTGGGAATCCCTAGCACTGTGGGAAGAAAAACAACAGAATATGGATGTAGTTCAAGTAGGAATGTTCTGTGTTAGAGTGTATACGACAAGGGGCTGGAGAGACAGCTCCGTGGTTAAAAGATCCTGCTGCTCTTGGAGAGGGCCTGGGTTTGGTGCCCGCCTCCACATTGCAGATCAGAACTGCCCATAACTCCACTTTCAGGGATCTGGCTCCCCTTCTGGTCTTCTTGGTATCACCTACTCACATGATGCACATACAGTCAGTTCTTCACACATACAGATGAAAAATAGAAATGAGATGAAAGGGATGAGTGATCCTTGAGCTGCTGCTGGAAGCAGAGACGGTGTGGGGGGCAGAGAGAAAAGGGGGTGTGGGAAATTTAAAAAGATGGGAAAGGCACTTCCCTTTTTTCTTAGCCCCTTTCCTGTTGATTTCTGGACCAATGCTTCTTTCTTGGACGAAGAGCATGAAGACGCTGCTTTATCTAACAGTCACCTTGGAGGAAACGCTATCATTCTTCTAGAAGGGAGATCTGGCCCCTGGTCTTGGATTCTGAGATCAGTGCGAGATCCCAGCTTTGTGCCCTGTCTTTCCTGGAGCTGGATTTATCGTCAGTTTAGAATAGCATGGCTATGATGTGTGGTGATGGATGGGTGAGCCCCGAAAGTGCAAACAGGACAGTCCAGGTTACCTGGCAAAGCAGCCACCAATGCAACAGCTCTCCAAGATCAGGCCTAGGTCAATCACTGACATGGCTAAAAGCACCAAGAAGGTCTGGATCGTTGTGGTGCTTCTCTCCAGAAAATGGTGATGAAAATTTAAATCAACCAGCACACCAGGATCCTCTGTGGCAAGACCAAGATAATAATGTGGGCCACTGTCATCTGGCACTGTGGATGCTTCAGGGCAACAATGGCTGGTGGGTCCTGGATTTACAACACCACTTCTGCTGTCACAGTCAAACCAGCCATCAGGATACCGAAGAAAATGAAAGACCAGTAGAAGTGCTACCCTTTGAGCAGCCCTGACCTACAATAAATGAGTTAATTCCTAAAAAAAGAAAAGAAAAGAAAAGAGATAAATGGTTTTTTAAGTACATATTGAACTTGAAAATTTTGAAAAGAAAGACTGCATTTATGATTGTCCAATTAAAGCAAGCT
Organism: Uromys caudimaculatus; assembly: GCA_028551405.1. Taxonomy (NCBI): domain Eukaryota; kingdom Metazoa; phylum Chordata; class Mammalia; order Rodentia; family Muridae; genus Uromys; species Uromys caudimaculatus. The sequence continues at coordinate 53,683,562 of CM052708.1, read as the reverse complement.
TTATTTGGAGTATACCTGGGACTTCCCAGCCTTCCCCTAAGTCAGGATTTTAGAGAGCAGCCCCTGCCTTCCTCTTGAGCTCCCTTTTATCAGAGAGATAAGGTGTTCACAGACAGGGTTGGCTGTTTACATTGTTAGAAAGGTACAATGGAAGAGAAGGAACTGGGAAGGAACAAAGGGAAGGGAATCCTGGGAATGGGGTCCCAAGGTTGGTGTGGGGTGAAAAACACGTTTTGTAGAATACCTCAGATCTAAGAACTTACTCTTAATTACAGATAGAAACCTTAACCTGCAAGGACTTAACACAGGAACTGATTCTTTAACTACAAACGGAAATTTCAACCTGCACAGGACAAAGAGAACTTAATCTTAACTGTCTTAGCTGCAAATAGAAACTTCAACCTGCAGGTCTGTTGTTCCTGCTTTGCTCTCACAATATGATAAACCTTCAAACACTGTTAATAAAATAACTTTAAAAGTAAGGGAAAAGAAATGTAAAAGCTACATCAGAAACTAGCCCAGAAGAAAGTAGTAATGGAAAGACAGAGAAATGAAGAAGAGGTAAGACAAACAGCAAATATTAAATTGGAAGATATAGTTTAACTTTATCAGTAATAAAAATAAACGTGAAGCCAGGCAGTGGTGGCGCACGCCTTTAATCCCAACACTTGAGAGGCAGAGGCAGGCAGATTTCTGAGTTTGAGGATAGCCAGGGCTACACAGGAAACCCTGACTTGAAAAGAGAGAGAGAGAGAGAGAGAGAGAGAGAGAACACGAGGGGGGGGAGAAGGGAGAGGAAGGAAGGAAGGAAGGAAGGAAGGAAGGAAGGAAGGAAGGAAGGAAGGAAGGAAGGAAGGAAGGAAGGAAGGAAGGAGGAAAGGTGAATGACTGGATAGTCCAATTGGACTGTAGGGATTACCAGTATAGGTTTAAAAGAATCATAACTATATGCTGGATAAATAAGATGGAAATAGGAACATAATAGGAAAAAATCAACAAAATCAAAAGGTTTAAAATTTTGTGTGTGTGTGTGTGTGTGTGTGTGTGTGTGTGTTCATAAATACATGTGAGAGTGTGGGTATGTACATGCTATGGTGCCCGAGTGGTCAGAGGACAGCTTTGGGAAGTCAGGGCTCTCTCGTTTTTCCACCACTATGCTCCACACTCCATGCTAGCTGGCCCGTGAGCTTCCTACCCATTCTCCTGTCTCCTTTCCCATCTCACAGTAAGAGTCCTGGGATTACGAATGCCTGCCACCCCATCCAGCTTTTTACGTAGATTTCAGGGATTGAACTCTTGTTATCAAGCTCGCTCAGCAAGTACTATTGCCCCCTGAGCCACTACAGTCACAGTTGTTTTTTAATCAATAAAATTGACAACTTTGTCTTGGATTCACACATACACAAACACACAAAAGATTAAAAACTCAAATTATTAGAATCAGAAAGAGAGCCGGGCAGTGGTGGCGCACGCCTTTAATCCTAGCACTTGGGAGGCAGAGGCAGGTGGATTTCTGAGTTCGAGGCCAGCCTGGTCTACAGAGTGAGTTCCAGGACAGCCAGGGCTACACAGAGAAACCCTGTCTCGAAGAAAAAGAAAAGAAAAAAAAACAAAAAACAAAAACCACTAGAATCAGAAAGAGACAATACTATTGGCCTTATAGAAATACTGATTATTAAAGAATCCACGAACAGTCCCATGCCAATAAATTGCCCAACTTAAGTAAAATGATCATATTACTGGAAATCTCTGTTAATTGATGGCATGCTCACGTAGTGATTGGCATTGTGGTGTGTTTGCAGGCTGCTGCCTTCTCCTCTCAAGGATGCAGTGGAAGTGTCAACCTGGAGAAGATGCTACACAATGCAGGAGGTGAACTCGGCCCTCAGTAAAATCCAGCTGGTGGGATATTCCCAGAAAATCGTGAGTGTTTCCATGGGTGCTGTCAGTTTGTGTTGAGTCCCTGGGGGGTTCTCGTAGCTCTCTTTCCAAGCCACTCTGTCACCTTCCGGAAAGAGAATGCAGGTAGATTCATCACCCCCAGTCCCTGACACCCCTAGAACTGGGTTGGTCAGCTGGTGAGGAGTCTGGAGAAAGACATCTGTTCCACGTGTCACCTGAGAAACCAGAGACAAGTTTACCCTTCTGAGACAAAGGCAATTGGAAACAGAGAAGTGGTTTACCAAGGAGGACTTGAGAGCTGATCTAATGATAAGGATTCCTGCTGTTGTTGACCTGCAGCTGAGGCCACTCAGAACTGGAACCTAACCTAAGGTGGAAAGGGAAAACAGGTCTTTGACTCTTGACTCTGTCTCCTAACTTGCCTTTTAATGCCTGAGCCCCTGTGCCTGGTGACAGCATGAGAAGGAGCAGAGGTGGCAGACTGCAGGACTGCTTCCGTCACTGCACAGCCGCCATCATTTCCGTCTATTTCCAGTTTGCTTTAAATAAGGACATTGCTGTTGCTTTCCCCTTTAAACCAACTTGGCTTGCTGACAGCTGGCATGTTCTCTGTGTGGTTCTTTTAGGAGCTGTTTGGCGCTGTCCAGGTGACCCCTCTGAGCTCTGGCTATGCCCTTGGAAGCTCCAACTGGATTATCCAGTCACATTATGAGAAAGTATCTTATGTCTCCGGATCCTCCTTGCTTACCACACACCCTCAGGTAAATTACCTTTTAATCACCACCAACCTATATATATTTAATTCAAATTCAGAGTGTCTCTAGTGTACTATGAAGTTTACAAACCTTCATAATCTATTATGATACTCTAGATCTTAGATACTCTAGGAGAGTTAGTTAGACTGTTTAGGTCCCCATGTTTAGGGTCTGCTTTCTTCAGAAGGAGTTCTGTTGTGCTCAGAGTCACCTCTAGGATAATGATCCTCTGTCTTTCTAAGACCCTGGCCTGATGTAGGACACAGAAATTGTTGATTCTCTCAGCACATACTAACTGCTGAATACATAGGGCAGGTATCAGGCCCTGATCTCAGTGTCAGGATTGAGTGAGCACTAGGCAGTGTTTCTGCTGGTAAATCTTATCTTCAGTTGAGAGTGACCAGGAGAAAGATAAGTGGATAAATGAGCTGTGTGGCTTAGACTGGGTTAGGAGTCCTGAGGACAGCACAGTGGCTTTAGTTGTAGAGGAGTGGAGATAGCTTAGATGTGACAGTCCTTGTGAAACCAAGATTAAAGAGCCAAGTACAGCTGTGAGGCAGAATCTAGTGAATGGCTCATGGAGTCCCTGGAGCAGAACAGGCAGGGCATTGTTGAAGAGCAGAGAAAGCCCTGTGGCTGCAGTGTACTGCAGAGGCAGGTCACTCACACACGCCTTAGTAGATTGGAATGAGTTCTGAATGGATCTTTTTATTCATTCTTGTGTGTGTGGTGTGTGTGTGTGTGTGTATATTTGTGGTGTGTGTACTTGTTAGCATGGGCATATGTCTACATATGTATAAAGAAAATGGTCAAGGCCAGGTATCTTTGCTTGAACCATCTCTACCCTGCTTCCTTGAGATATGGTCTCTCATGAACTTAAAGGTCACCAATTTTAACTGACTGCCTAGCCAATGAGCTTCACGAATCCATCTGACTCCATCCCAGCTCAGACAGGCATGTGTCATCAGACTCAGCTCTAAGTGGGTACTAGGGATCTGAACTTGGCTGTTCGTGCTTGTGCTGCAGGAGCCACTTCCCAAGCCCTTGCTATTGTATGTTTTGTTTTCTTTTATTCAAACAGGGTCTTACCATGTAGCTCTGGCTGGCTAGCCTGGAACTGTCTAGACTAGGCTGGCTTCCAACTGAGAGACTGACCCACCTCTGCCTCCCAAGTGGTAGGCTTAAAGGCATACAACAACCCACACCCACTTCCTGTTGTATTTTGATGTGGAGGGGTCGCTATTAGAAGGTTTAAATTAGTCAGGCATACAGTTACATTTGACAATAAGAGATACATAAATATTGTTAGGAATATAATATTTAATCCCTGGGTTTGTAGAGAACTTACTGTTTATTTTATAAACCCTGGTTCTTTTGAATTTGTAAAGGAAGAGTGGTCAAGATTAGGTAACCAGTTGCTGAATATGTAGATAATTTGTGGGAGTCCCTGTCACATTTTATCTTTGAAATTCGTTACTTTATGAACGTACCTTAAGATGTTGCAGTCTTCATGATAAAACAGAAGGTGAGGCTTGGACATGGATCGCAGGCCCTTCTTGCCTCAGACCTGGAGCCTGGGACCTCTGCTTCCTTCGGCATTTTGCCCGTACCCTGACAGTTGCTTTGATCCATACCACCGCCTCCTCATTCTGTCACAAAATTGTTTTCCTTGGGTACATGGGAATCCTTGTCCCTGTGTTCTGTCCCTTTGTGGGGTTAGGACTTGCCATACTTCATACAGAAAGTTCTCGTGTTGTAGAAGTATTTGCTGTATTAGTGATAAGTGTGTGATTTAAACATATTTGTTTATATATGTACATACCCATATGCATACACCTTACAGAATGGCTAACTCAGGCTAGCTGCCATACTCCATTTTCAAATAGGAAAATAGACTCCTTGTTCTGTTTGAAACACTAGGTGCTACTGCCATTGTGCCATGTTTATTCATGTGTTCTGTGGGGGCGGGGGCAGGCTCTCATGTAACCCAGGCTTTAAGCTTGGTATATAGCTCAGGATGGCCTTGAACTCTGTAATGCTGTCAGTACAAGTGTCCCACACCCTGGCTCCTACATTCTTTTACAACCAAGTTTTCTCTCAGGGTCCGGAGGAGACAAGTCTCCGTGTTCTCCTGTAGCTAGCAGAACTCTGGGCCCTTCCCGCTTATTGAGATCAAAATCCCATCAGTGTCATCACTGTCTGCTTCATTGAATCAAAATTTTTTATTGGCAGCTGCTTTCATTCTTGATGTATTCTGCCCTAAAAGACAGAAGGGTAACTTGGCTGCCAGCCGCTCTGATTTGTCCTGCTTAGATCAAAACCTTTACAGTACTGTTGACGTAATTTCCAGTAAATTGTCCTTCCAAGGGCCATAAATTTAAAGGGAAAATAAGGTCTCGAGAATAATGAGCAACATACCTAAATAATTGGTTTTAATTCCTAGCTGGTAACCTGTGCTATATGTAACAAAGAGGAAAAATAGATTATTGTTGGGTTTGTATTGAATAAGTGAAAATAAAGAAGTTTTATTTTGAACAAAAATAAATTTCTACAGTAGAAGCCGAGAAACTGTGGCTCTAGGGCTGTATCTGGCCCAGTATTTATTCTGAAAAGGTTTTATTGGGTTACAGATACACCTGTTTGTTTGTGAATCACTTATAGTTCAGTATATGCTATAATAGCAGGTTTAAAGGTAAACTTCACAGAAAGTCTGCTGTCCTCTGGTCTGCCAGGTTGGAACCCCTGCGAGCAGAGGAACACCATACAAGCTGGTGCAGTGATCTGCAAACACAGGGGAAGAGGCTTTTCCCTGAGCCAGAGGCAGCCGGAGAGGAGAGATGGCTTTAAGAGAACAAAGCCTTGCTTTGTAGGCAAGGCTTTAGTCCAAGAAGCCTTTATGCTTGGCCGGCAAGGTGGCTCAGCAGGTAGCAGTGCCTGTTTGCCAACCCTGATGACCTGAGGTCAGGCCCTAGGACCCACACAGTGAGAGGAGAGAACTGACCCACAGGTTGTTCTCTTACCAGGCTACAAGTGCACACACGTGCTCACAGAATAAATACAGACTTCAATATGATCTTTTAAAATGTAGAGCATTTATTGATGGCCACTGTCTTCAGAGAAGGAAAAATGAAGTCAAAGATTCTGTGTGTGGACAGCACTGAGGATAGGGATAATAGGATAATGCATTTGACAAAGAGTTGGCAAGGTGAAAGAAAGTAGGTTGTTGATAATGATGGGTTATCATTATCAGCAGAGGGAGAATATCAGCTAGAAATACAGCCTGAGCCTGGTTTGATGGCACGTCTAGAAACAAACTGGAGAATCATCTTACTTTCTTTAATTATATAAACAAAAGGCCAGGGGCCAGAGATTGATCTGCAGGAAAATATTTACCAGTAGACTGTGAAAGGAAGAAAGACAATCTTGTGTAAGTATGGCTGGAAAGAGAAAAGAAAACTGGGACCATAGCAGAGAGTGTCCCGAACAAGAAGGAAGGGCACGTGTTCTCAGTGCTTGCTCCACTGGCACTGCCACACGGGCACCGTGCCCAGCCTCCAGCTGCAGTGCATCTTCCATGGCAGGGTGTTAACACAAGTGATGGTTGCTGCTGTCCTTGTTGTGTGCCAGATTCTAAAGGGAGTGCTTTTGCAGTCCCTTGGACAGTGCTTTTACAGTCCCTTGGACGGTGCTTTTGCAGTCCTTAGATGCAGTGCATCCTGATTTACACCTATTTTTCAAGCACTTTCTCCTCTATTCATTTTTTTTTTTTTTTTTTTTTTTTTTTTTTTTTTTTTTTTGGTTTTTCGAGACAGGGTTTCTCTGTGTAGCCCTGGCTGTCCTGGAACTCACTCTGTAGACCAGACTGGCCTCGAACTCAGAAATCCGCCTGCCTCTGCCTCCCAAGTGCTGGGATTAAAGGCGTGCGCCACCACTGCCCGGCATCATTTTTTATTTTTTTAAAGACATTATAATGCTTATAGAATGCTTTCACTGAGTCTGAGACATCATGTGACCTGCAGACTATTAATGAATTTTTGTTCTTTATTCTGCCCTTTATTTCCTTCCTTAATATCTTACAGTTAACTCTATTGCTTTACCCATTTCATCTTTGTAAATCTGAAAAACTCTCCTTCTGTTGTTTAACTGTTAGCTGTTTGGTGTGCAGTGCTTTGTGGTTCGTCTTAAATAGGTCATAATGTGCTCCACAGTGTTCGTTCCTTAAATAACCCAATGATATGTTACTACAGTTGGGCTTTTTGTTTGTTTGTTTGTTTTTGGTTTTTTTGGTTTTTTCGAGACAGGGTTTCTCTGTGTAGACCAGGCTGGCCTCGAACTCAGAAATCCGCCTGCCTCTGCCTCCCGAATGCTGGGATTAAAGGTGTGCGCCACCGCTGCCTGGCGTTACTACAGGTTTGTTTTTAGTCCATTCTGTCTAGATAGACTTGGGTTAGACAGGACTTTTTTTTAATTCTTGTTTTTGTTGCTGTTGGCACAATCAATTGTACAGACTGACGTGTTTCCCTGTGCTGTGCCACGCATGCATGCGGTGCATCCGATCATAGCCAGCCATTGTTCCCTCGTCCTCAACGCCTCCTCTTCCCAGGGCCTTATAATCACCGTCCTCTTTGGTCTGTGTGTGAGGGGCGAGTGTGGGTTATTTATCTATCTTTTTTTCTTTCAGCACATGAAAGAGAACATGCAGTCCTTTGTTGTCTGCATTTCTGTAGCTGGTAATTTCCCTAATGTACTGTTCCAGTGTGTTCCCAGTCACATCCATCTTGCTGCACCTGGCAGGACTATGGCTGCTACTCTAACGGAATGGGTTACATGATGTGGGTGTCTGCCATGTTCCCTTCGTCAGTTCCTGTCTTGCGATCACCTAGACAGAGTTTATATCTTTGCCTTGTTCATACTCTTATAAATGTGTATTCCTCCCATAAATCTGAAGAAAATATTGTAAATTTAAAGCCCTTAAAACTGTTGTTCAGATCTGAGGTGGCAACTTGGTTGGTTGGTTTGATTTTGTATTGTTGACAATTTTCTTCTTCTGAATTTTCCCAAAAGTTTTGTTGCTGTTTGTTGGTTTGTTTTGTTTTTTGATGAAGTAGTTTGATGTGGATGTCCCACAGTGAAAGCTAAACATTATATCATTGGAACAGGGCCACAAGAAAGCTGAGATACAAAGTCCCTAAATCTTTGGTACCTCTGGCTCAGTTACTGGGCCTCCCGGAAACCGGGAGAGGATCACAGCTGGCTGGCCCATGCGTGTCTTTCTCCATTGTTTGTCTCATTTGTGTGGACACTGTCTCTCCTCAGAGTATTTCCTTCTCTCAAAAATTATGTGTGCTGCCCAAGTGCATTCCTATGTGTGTTTATGTATTAATTTCCTCCTTGAGTCAAAGCTATTCCCTGAGCCCCTCCCCTTAAGCAGCAGAGTGTCTAAAGAGACAAGAGAAGAAAGATGCTGGGTATGACCGTTACAGAAGTTCTGAGAGGGGAAGAGCTTTCCTCCACATTGCAGCTGGACAACATTATTATAAGACCAGAATCCACTGGAGTCTAGGGCTAGAGAATGGGGGAGCTCACCAAAGTGTGGGGTTTGAGTTGGTTTTGGAGGGCAGAGTTGTAGTTTATGGCTGGGGAAGTATTTCTTCCTTTCCTAGGCATTAAATTCTTAACTATTTCATTTGTAGGGTTTTTAACTTTTGTATAGGATCTTGAGATTTCCCTGTACTGTTGCTGACTACTGTTTTCACTTTCTCTCAACCAGGCTGCCATTTCTCCGTGTATTTCAATCTGTAGTCTTCTGCACACTGGCTTGCTTCTGGCTGGATCCTGTTTCACATCTAAGAGTGAAATCAGTACCTCACCTTAGGGGCCTTGTTCTGCATTTTCCGCATACTCTTGACCTTCATTGTCTTCCCTAAGTGTTGTTATGACCAAAAGCCGATCCCTGTCCCAGGCCGCTGACTTCTTGTTGCCCAGCCTGCTCACAGACATCATCTGGCCTTGTTAGCCCTTCCCAGTTACGCTTAGTCGGTTTACTACTGGATTCTGCACATGCACACACAGGCATGCACACCTTCATGTGCACATGTGTGTACATACACACCACTGCACTTGCACACACAAAAACATAGAAGCGAAGTTGGGAGGAAAGGAGGGCAGAGGAGAAGTGAATCCGATCAGTGTGGCTTGTGCATGTGAAGGGAAATGTCACAAGTGAGTGTGCACTTACAAAATTAAAGTTAGCCAGGTGGCGGTGGCACACGCCTTTGGTCCCTGTACTCGGGAGGCAGAGGCAGGCAGATCTCTGTGAGTTCAAGGCCAGCCTGGTCTACAGAGAGAGTTCTAGGACAGCCAGGACTACACAGAGAAACTCTGTCTCAAACAAACAAAAAGTTAAAGTTAATTGTTAAAGGACAAATCCAGTAAAGACAGTTCTCACTAGCCTTAGAGTTTTGGGTTTTTTTATTGTATGCATATAAATGTTTTGCCTGCATGTGTGTGTGTCTGTGTGCTACATGCAGGCCTGGTACCTGCAGAGGTCAGAAGAGGGCACCAGATGCCCTAGAACTAGAGCTATGGATGACTTTTGAGTCATTTAGTAGGTTATGGGAACTGAGCTCCAGGCCTCTGTGAGAGCAGCTGATGCTCTTAACCCTGAACCATCTCTCCAGCCCCCTAAGCATAGAGTTTTACTATTTTACTCCATCTGATTATAGCCAACAGTGAGGTGCTTTTAATTCTTGAGCTGAGCAAGATAAGTTCTTCTGTTTGTGTTTAAACAAAGTATCCCCTTTTATCACTTCCCAAGTGCTGCTGGCACCAGTAATGCCTGTATTTGCCTTGGAGCAGTACAGACATTTGAAGTGTCACCTGGGGTTGGAAGGTGTCACTAAAGCCTTTTAAGTCTGTATCTGTCCTGGAGCCCTGGGAGTCAATGAGGCTGATTCCGCTCAGGGCTGAAATTACAAACATCTGTAAACTGGAACACCAAGTATCTTGTAATGGCCCTAGCTCAGTGGTGCTCACACCAGAGCACTGCCCAGGATTTATTTGTGGGTTTTTCATTTTCAAAAGATGGTGTTGATGGCTGAGGCTCAGAGATAGTGTCCTTTCAGCGTAGTTTGTCCCCATTCTGTTTTCTTCTGGATCAGTCATTCTTACACTTTTAGGGGTCATGGCCCTTTCTGACCACCCAGTTAAATCTGCAAAGGCACGCAGAATCATATACACCATTTCAGGGAATTTTGGGGCCTTCTGAGGTCTACCTCCTTCTCGGTCAGTACAGTCTAATGTATATATAAAATTATTGCTGTCTTAAGCCAAATACGCCACCTGCTGCATTGCTGGGTCCCCTTTGTCAACAGTTCAGTTTCCTTCTGTATACACAGGAAATAGTCCAAGGCTTATTGTATAGCTACTGTAAAAACCGTTTTGCCCCCACCAATGCACACTTCCTTCCTTTTGTGGAAACAGTGATACATAAGTATGGACCCGAGACGTTCTGCCCGAGAAGGGAAAGGGCTGCTAGACATATTAGTAAATATCTGAGGAGAGGAAACAAGCCAGTCACGCGATGCCTGTTCCACACTGAGCCCTCTGAACCCAGTTCAGGAACTTTCTTCCTGGTTATAAAGCAGTTTATAACAGGATCATGCCTTGTTATTTAACAAAATAATCAAGCCAGTGACTCCATACTTCCATGCTCAACTCTGAAGAGTTACGGATACTCAAAGATGACAATCCAGATTTGGAGCTTTGCTAGGCTGCTGTTTGGTTCTTTCTTTACTGGGGAGTATACTGTGGCATGGGAAGGAAGAATGAGACTTCTTCATAAAGCATGTGGCCCAGAGTTCTTCAGGACAGATAGTCACAAGATGAAAACATTTGTGGACTCTCCAGCCTCTCAGTTCTTGCAACTTTGTTTCCAACCAAATCCTAGTTTATGCCAAAAAGCAGAATGTTTTTAAGTGCTCTGGGAACAGTCATAGTTTAAATCCAACATCTTAAAGAACTCATTGTCATGTGCCAGTGGGGTTCACAGTTCACAAGCAGAGAGAGTGTGTGAGCCCCCAAGACTCACAAAACTCAATTAAAGGAGGTAGGTCAGGACTGTTCCATCTCATAGGAAACTTGGCTCGAAGCTTGCTCAAATTATGAGACTAGTTGTGGAGTTTGGAAGAGGACTAAGTCTCTAACCCAGTGTTCCTTCTGGTTCTTCTACCCTTGATACATAGGCAAATCACCTCACCTCTGTCTTCCCATAGCATGTGCTTGCCTCCTACACTTCACAGTTATTCTGAGAATGCAGCTACTCAGTTCAAATGTAATTCCCAGACAAGCAGCAGGAGCATTCCCTAGGAACTTGCTAGAAATGCAGAATCTCAGCCCCTACCTTGGAACAAACCAGAAAGAATGGAAGTGAGCTCAGCAGCCTTGTCTTGCACACCCTCTAGGCTGATCCGTATTGAAGTTTAAAAACATGTAGAATGCATATGCGTGGCATTCTGAAGAGGGAAGCTCTGTAGAAATAAGAAGCCTTAGCTGTGATTGAAAAACACATGTAGATAGGGAAACAGTGATCCCAACTGTCTAGTTCTGCGAAGCTGGGTATGGTGTGGCCAGCCAGTCATGGCAGAACTGTTGCTCCCTGTCCATCTTGCTGCTGGACCAGACACAGCAAGAGCAGCATTTGCCCTGGTCCCTCCACCGTTCCTAAGTTCTGATGAGAGCTTTCTTCTCTCTTGCAGCCCATGGACCAAGCTTCTCTCAAAAACAGTGACGTTCTGATTCTCACAGGGCTGACGCAGATCCCTACTGCCAACCCAGACGGCATGGTAGGCGAGTTCTGCAGCAACCTGGGTAAGGGGCCACTCGGTGCTGGACTTGTTCATTTCTCATTTGAATCCTGACCTCTGGTGTCTCTTTGAAGCCTCCCTGCTCCCATTTACTTCCACCCCGTAGTTTTTTCCTCAGAATGAATTGTTGTCCACAGGAGCTGTTCTTAAGGAATGTGAATCTGAAGGTAGGCTAGGAGTTGTGCAGCCACACATCAGAACTGTTAGCAGTTTCTAGAAGAGATGCTGAGCACTCTCTCACAGACCATGTTAGTTAACCCCTCACTGTGGTGGGTTGGCCGGGATGTGTGCTCGCGGGTAACAGCAGAAGAGTCACACCCCCTCACTCTGCTTTGCAGATACTAGCACAGAAATGATTCACACTTGAAATTCATAGCAGTGAAAAGATAGAAGCATGAGATTGTTCCCACTAATATTTGGTTGCTTTTATTTTTCTTCTTCTTTGGGGAAAATTTTAATTGAGAGCCCTCTAGGATGTTTTCTGCCTGGAAGATATTTATTGTCTTAAAGATTAGATGGTCAGTGAAATCTCACAATCCTATCTTTAAGAAAGTAGACTGAGCCGGGCAGTGGTGGCGCACGCCTTTAATCCCAGCACTTGGGAGGCAGAGGCAAGTGGATTTCTGAGTTCCCGGACAGCCAGGGCTACAGAGAGAGTTCCAGGACAGCCAGGGCTACACAGAGAAACCCTGTCTCGAAAAACCAAAAAAAAAAAAAAAAAAAAAAAGAAGGCTGGCTGCTGTCTTTGTATGTGCAGGCTACTATAACAAAATGTCATTATTGGTGTATAAACTAAAACTGTACTGCTGCACAGTTTGGTAAAGGGAAAAGTTTTATTATTGATATGAGAGAAAGAATAGCCAGAGTCAGAATCCAGAGGAAAGAGAAAAAGTAGTCTGAGTATGGGCTGCAGACAGGAGGACCTGGCCAAAACTATATACAAGAGAGCAGAGAATAGCAGAAGACAGAGTAGAGAAAATATAGTAAGAGAATCAGGAGCAGAACAGAGCAAAGCCCAAGAGTTCATGATGCAAAGGGACGGGGGGGGGGGGGG